>CM066031.1:1691544397-1692131378 GCA_033557465.1 Ichthyophis bannanicus | reverse complement strand
AAAGCCTGCCAGAATTGTGGTGGATGTAGCAACAAGAACTGCATGGAGGGGCGGGAGCGTCCAGGTAGTTAAATACTAGGATGCATTCCGTTTAAACCAGGTAGTTTAGGGTGTTTACTATGAATTTTGATGTGTGTGTTTGCCGTTGAATTGAATTATGCTGGGAAGACTTAATTTGCTTATTACTGACATTGATTTACATATTTGTTTTGACATTTCATTGCTATGGAGGACCCGTTTGGAGGGCTACTTATGGCCCAGGGTAGGGGACAGTTGCCCTACATAAGGGTCTGGGTGGGGGTGGGGGAAATCTCAGCTGTGTGTGGAAGCCCCCTACCAAAGTTGGGCCCTTACATCACAGAGGAACTTGAGATAGACCCTCTCTGCCATGTAGTCCGTAATGTGGTTTTCTGACTCTTCTTTGTGATCAGATTGTGCTATGAAAAAAAAACTACAGGAGAGACCTGACAGAACCACCATACCCTTTGCATTAGGAACCTGGAGACAACAGGATGATACCTGGCTCTTGACGCCGAGAAGGAGCAACAGTAATGACCAAGAGTCCCAGCCCGTTTTACCCGTCTAATGGATTGGCGTTAGGGCTGACAAGAAGGGACACAAGCCTGCTTCATAGGCTCCCTGCGGACTTATCTTCTGGAAGGCTGCAGATTTTGTCTCACCCAGATCCTTCACCAGCTTCTCCAAATCGGCTCCAAACAGAAGCTTCTCCGGGAACAAGCAGGAAGTCAGTCACTCACATATGGGTGACGTCGACACCAACGGAGCCCGCACAGAGCATTTCCCTGGCAGAAAGCCTTTGTGAATGCTACCAAGCATACGTGGTCCCCTTCCCACCCAAGGCTGCCACCTTGGTCAGTCTCCTTTTTTCCACGGAGCCCAACGGATGCTTGTCCCGTTTTTCCAGGAAAATTCCTCTATAAATTATCCTTAAAAGTTGTTTTTTCCTGGTTTGCATATCGGTTCATCTCCCTGTCTCGAGCCAGTGCTGTCCCTGGCGCCATTCTCAGCTCCCCCTTCTTTTTGACGAGGCTTGGCCTCGACCATCATGCCTTTTTTTGCCTGCGGATCGTCGACCCCGGCCAGTGTGTCTCCCACCATGTCTCCTGTTGCGTTCAAAAAGTATGACCGCTGCAGTCAAACCATGTCTGTTACAGACACGCATGACTGCTGCTTACACTGCCTCGGCCCGGACCACAACAGTACCACCTGCAACCTGTGCCACGCCATGACTCCGAAATACCAACAAGAAAGGGTCGTAATTGCAGGAGAGGATTTTCCCGTGGGCCGATTCAGCCCTGGATTCCCGAACACTGAGCCCCAAGCCGAGCACCTCCCGTGATGCCTGGGCGGCAGCTCCTCCGTAAAAACCCCAGACCTGGAAAGAAAAAGAAGAAATCCTCTAGACCGATCGAGGTTCCAACGGTAAAACCCCGTAAGGTCCTGCTGCCGGGACTCGGGCGACTCCAAGCAGCACCTTCTTAAGGTCTCTAAGAAGGAGTCCTCGGCCGATGGTGACCGTGTGAAGCTCCTCAAGGTCGTGGTCCTCGTTGAGGACGCACTCATAAGAGTGCCGGCATCAAGCCCGAGGCCCTCAGTGCCCACGCCAACAGCTGCGGAGTCTTCTGGCATTGAGTCCAGAATGCCGGCCCTGGAGCCAGAATATTTTGTCATCCTGGCCATGCAGCAGGTGATGATGTCAGGTTCATCTACATCAACTTCCCCGACAACCAGGCCCCCGACTGCAGGGGAGTCCTTGGGCGTTGAGCCAGGCCCCAAGCACCACCGGCCTCGGGTGAGCCCTTGTCACCAATCGAGATCCCAGTCCCAATCCTCGAGTGTCCGGAACCAGCAAGTTTCCGAGAGTCAGACCCGAGATCCACCGGAGGACCCTGGTTCCTCGAGACCGGCCTCGAGGCTATGAGTCCCGAGCCTCAAAGTCCTCGACACCCTCTGGCTATGACTGGGAATTCTGATGTCGAGGCCTCTTCCGAGACATTCTCGACACAAAGATGTCCCTTTGGAGCCATCTCCCTCGGAGCTCCGGTGCCATCCCCAGAGAACATTGTCTTCCACAACTTTATCCTGGATATAGCCTGGGCCCTTTCAGTCCCTGACTGACTCAGATGAGGACCCACGTATTCCGAAGAACTGGGAGATTCTCTCAGTATGATCCCTTGCACCTGTGGATGTGGGAGATCCCGACCTCGGTGCCAGTGGTCAGCCGATGCCTCAACACCATGTACCGCATGAAGGAGGGCCTGGGTTTCCAAAAGCCCCAACTCCCGCATAACTCCATGGTCATGGACTCTGCTATGCTAAAGCTGAAAAGCGCAGAAGAATTACTCTTCTGTTCCCCCGAGCAGAGAGGCTGAGCCCTAGACGCCCTCAAGTGCAAATGCTTCCAGGGATCCATGCTGTGCTGTCAGATAAAGGTCTATGAATTGTACATAGGCAAGTACCTCAAAGGCCTCATCCAAGAACTGGTGGGTTTCTTTGCAGGGCCTCATTGGGGAACCCCTCCAGAGGTTCCAAGCCCTGACAGTCAGGATCCGGGACTTTTCGAAGTTCCTATCCCGCACTGCCTACGACGGCTTTGAATCCGCAGCCTGGGTATTAGCAGCGGGCATCGAGGCCCAGTGCCAGGCCTGGTTGCAGACCTCTGACCCTCGAGCTATGCGTGCAAGAGAAATTGCTTGTGATGTCCCCTGCACTGGGAAAAACTTGTTTGGCAAGCCCATGGCCAGACAAGGCAGCCAAGACAGAGCGCCGAGGTCGTGACCAGGCAGAGGCTCTCAAGGAAAATCTTGACCCTTCCTTGGAAGAAACCATCAGTTGGAAAAATACCACTTTTCCGGAGGAAAAGGCGGTCTTTTCAGCGGGGCCATTACCTACCCTACTTGGGGCAACAGCAACAGGCCTCCCAACCCAAGAACCAGGGTCATGGGCAGAGGAAGCCAAAGATTCAGAAACCTCAGCCACCAGCTCCAACCTAGCCTGGGGAAGATTTTGACTTCCCGGGCAGGGCCTCCTTTCCCCTGGGAGACCCTCTCAGTCCACAGGGGGCTGTCTGGCGCTCTTTGCTCACAGATGGGCCGGGGTCACCACAGATCAGTGGGTCCTACAAGTGGTAAAGGAGGGCTATCTCCTCAAGTTCCAACAAACACCCCCAGGATTCTTCCCAGGAGTGCTGGTGCAGCCTCTCCTTCACCAGACATTGCTCCTCTCAGAGCTTGCAGGTTTGCTCAAGGACAGGGCAATAGAACCTGTACCCAGGCATTTGTGGGGAAAAGGATTCTACTCCAGGTATTTCCTTGTCCCCAAAAGAACTGGGGGCCTCAGGCCCATACTAGACCTGTGAAACCTGAAACAGATTTCTGTGAGGAGAAATGCCAGATGCTCTCCCTTGAAGCTCTGCTGCCCTACCATTCACCAGGGAGATTGGCTGTGCTCCTTAGACCTAAAGGATGCATATACTCATATTCCTGATCCACCCTTCCCACAGACAGTACCTAAGGTTTGTGGTGGGAAGAGTAGCACTACCAGTACCGAGTGCTTCCATTCAGCCTGGCTTCCTCACCAAGAGTCTTTACAAAGTGCCTGGTGGTCATAGACACCCACATTTATTTATTTTATTTAACCAGTTTTCTATACCACCTTATCCTTCAATCAAGGTGGTTTTTACATTATGTAATCACTACAAACAGGTACCAGGATACATTCCCTTACCCCCAAAAGGGCTCACAATCTATGTGTACTTGAGGCAACGTAGGGTTAAGTGGCTTGCCCAAGGCCACAAGGAGTGCCTATAGGACTAGAAACTCCAGTCTCTTCAGCCTGAGATTGCTGTCCTCAGGTGGGAATTGAACCCCCAGCCCTTCGGCCTGAGTTACCAGTGTCCTAAACCACTAGACCACTCCTCCCACATTCATCTACAAGGGTCCTTCATCTTCCTTGATCTGGACAACTGGTTCTTCAGAGGCAGCATGGCCTCCAAGGCCAGCCAGGCCCACAGGGCGAACAAATCCGCCTCCTGCAGCGACCTAGGGTTCGTCATCAACTACTACCCCAAATCCCACCATCGCTCCAGCCCAAAGCCTGGAGCTCATAGATGCCCAGCTGAACATGTTACAGGTAAAGGCCTTTCTCCGCAAAGGAAAGGGCACATTGCCTTGTGCAGATGGCGGAGCAAATGTATAGACTCACTGGTCCATACTGACTCACCTCCTCTTCTGCCTACTGGGCCACATGGCATCCACAGTCCACGTCACGCCCCTAGCCCACTTGCACATGCAGCAGCCTAGTGGTGCCTCTGCTCCCAGTGGACAGGCCACAGGCAGGTTGTGCAACAGGGTCAGGGTCACCCGCCAACTGGCGGACTCCCTACTCCACCTCCAGGCAGGGATGCCCTTCCGGGCGCCTTCACCGCAGAGGATCCTGACCACGGACCACCTCCTGAGATAGGGGGCACACTGTGGAGACCTCTGCACTCAAGGCAGCTGGTCGCAGGAGTCGTCGTTCCTGCTGATCAACCTCCTGGAGCTCACGGCCATGTGCTCTAGCCTTCCGAGCATTCCGCCCACCTCCTGTGCAACCGGCCCTTTGCTGATCCAGACGAACAAACAGATTGCCATGTTTTATGTGAACAAGGCAGGGGGCATGGGTTCGTACTCCCTCTACCCAGGAAGCGGTGGCTCTCCCTCTCCTGTGCAGTATGCGACGGAATGCTCCTATGAGCAGTATACCTTCCAAGTCAGGACAATTGCTTAGTGGACAAACTCAGCAGAGTCCTTCACCAACCCGAATGGCATGGTGCAAAGACTCTTCTACCTCTGGAGCAGGCCCGTGATGGATCTGTTCCCCTCCCCAGAAAACATGCAGCTGCCCCGCTTCTGCTCACACAAGCCGCACCCGGGGAAGGTGGCAGCGGATGCCTTCCTGAAACAATGGTCCGAGGGTGTTCTCTTTGCCTTCCCACCAACACTGCTGGTGGCCAAGACCATCTTCAAGGTCCAGAGCAAGTAGGCATCAGTAATTCTGATCGCCCACAGATGGGCACAACAACCCTGGTTCCCTCTGATTGCTCTCCTTGTCGATGGCACTCCCAGTCTTGCTGGGTCAGGATCCAGACCTCCTGTCCCAGGAGGAGGGTTCCCTCCGGCACCCCAACCTGGGGTTGCTAGAGTTGATGGCATGGCTGCTGAAAGGTTAGCCTTAGCTCCTTTCAGTCTCCTGGGGTAAGTCGAGGAGATCCTCCTGGACACCGGAAAACCCTCACCAGACAAGCATACACCTTCAAATGGAGAAGATTCTCCATCTGGTGTGCAGTGAGAGAACCCTTTCGCTGCAGTGTGCAACTAGTGCTACAGTACTTATTGCACCTCTCGCATGCTGGCCTGCAGTCTAATTCGGTGAGGGTGTACTTGAGTGCCATAGCTACTCACCATCACCCTGTAGAGGGGAAATCCCTCTCAAACCAGCCCCTGGTCTCCAGGTTCCTCCAGAGCCTCTTGCTATTGAAGCCCCCTCTCCGCCTTCTGACGCAGAATGGGACCTTAATGTGGTGTTCTCCCAACTCACTAGACACTGTTCGAGCCTCTGGCCACCTGTCATTTGAGATACCTCTCCTGGAAAGTGTTTTTTCTGGTTGCCATCGCATCCGCTTGGAGAGTGAGCGAACGGCCAGGCTTGGTGGTTGATCCACCATACACAAGGTTCTATAAGCACAGGGTAGTGGTCCACACACACCCCAAATTCCTCCCCAAGATGGTATCTCCCTTCCACATCAACCAAGAGGTGGTCCTTCCATATTTTTTCCACAGCCTCATACCGCAGGGAGGAGCTCATATTGCCTACGCTAGACTGTAAGCAGGCCCTGTCCTTCTACCTGCAGAGGACCCAGGCCCATCACAAGCTCCTCAGCTCTTAATGTGATATGACCACAGTAGACTGGGGCTCCCGGTAACGACGCAAACTCTGTACACTTGGGTGGCGGACGGCATTGCCCTCACCTATGAGCGAGCGGGCCTCTCCCTGAGCACTGGATGCGTGCGGGCTATGGCCTTATCGATAGCCAACCTCCGCTCAGTGCTGGTGATGGAAATCTGCAGGGCCGCCACATGGTCTTTGATTCATACATTTATAGCTCATTACTGCCTGGACAGCAAGTCCCGCAGAGACAGTGCCTTCGGGCAGGTAGTACTCTGTAATATTTTTGGGGTGTAGGCAACTCCTGCCCTCCGACCCTTCTGTGTCCAGGCTACCGGAGTGACTGTGTTGCTGGATGCTAAGGTCTTGCAGAGTCTCTCTATCGGGTCTCACCTTCTGCAACTCATTTGGTCGCCGTTGGTGCTGTCGTGGTTCGGTCCTCGGCAGCCTGGAACTAGGGAGTCCCATATGTGAGGCTGACTTTCTGCTTATTCCTGGAGAAAATGTAGTTACTCACCTGTAACAGGTGTTCTCAGGGAACAGCAGGAATAAGTCCTCCCAACTCTCCCTCCTCCCCTTGGAGTTGCCTCCTTACATTGTTTTAAGCCTTTTCTGCTATGCCATCTGACTGATCAAGTTGGCACCCTTGGGCGGAAAGGGGACCACGCATGCGTGGTAACATTCCCAAAGGCTTTCTGTGAAAGCTGGGGAAATGCTCTGTGCAGGCTCCATCGGCGTCAACGTTGCCCATATGTGAGAACTGATTCCTGCTGTTCCTGGAGAACAATTGTTACAGGTGAGTAACTACACTTTCTCCTTAAAAACCAGTTGGGACAACTGGGCTTTGGAAGATGTGTCTGCTGCCCAGTGCCAAAGCCATATCCAATGCCATGACATCGTCGTCAGGGCAACATCTGTGACTGCCAAACGTACCAGGTTATACATGGCCACAGTTGACTCCAAAAGAGGGGTAGTATCATCCAGCGGAAGAGACTGAATCCACTGGGGCAGGGCTCAAGATGTCAGGCTGGTACATATTGCCAGCTGCAGAATAGCTGCCGCCATGGCAAAAACTGGCTCCTCAACCATGAATCCACGTTACGGTCCAGAAAATGCTTTAAGGCCAATCCAACTTACAAAGGAATGGTGGTCTGTCTGGTAACTGCTGTGATTTGAGCATCCACCTTGGGAATGCCAAACCACTCAACACATTCTTCCTCCAGGAAAGCAGAGATCTTCTTACATACCATTAACTTTTTAGGCAGGGAGTCGGAAGTGTCCCATTCCGACCGAATCAATCCTTGATCACATCCGTAAATGGGAAGACAGTAGTGGATTTTTGCACCCTTTGAAGGAGCAGGTATGCTTTCGGCTCCTGCTCCATGCTGGAAGAATCCGCAAGTTCAAGGCAGATGAGACCCTGGTAATCAAACGCTGCCAGCTCCTGCTTCTAGAATGAGCAAATCACACTAGCCTCCTCACAATCTTCTGAAGACGAGAATACTTCTACATTCACATTAGAGCCCAGTACCGAGCCACCTGAATCCAAGTCATAGCAAAATCTCTGACAGCTCCCAGCTGTTCCCCATCTCCAGGGGATGCCCCATGCTGGGGACACTTACTCAAAGACAATCGAACAGGACTTCCACTCTCTATCTGCCCCACACAAGACTGCACTCGGGGGCACCCAGAGGCCGCAGGGTCTGAATTTCCACACCAGAAGGACCATTCCTGCTGCAAAAAAGAAAGAATTTTGGGGAGGACAATCCAGAGTCCAGAAGCTCTGCTCTTGGAAATGACCCCCCAACATCAGGAGGCACAGCCACCACAAACCCCTAGAGGACAATGAGCATCTCACAGCACGGTCACTGGATCCTCCAGCTGGCTGGATATTCTTAATCAATGCCATCTGTCACCTCCTGCCCTGAGGCAGGCAAGGCTGGACTAATCGCATCCCTCGGCTGAAAGAGAGGGAGCAGGGACAACTCAGAAACTGCCATATATGAAGAGCAGAGTCTAGAATCCGGAGATTAGGCACCATCACTTGCCATAGGTCAAACAGTGTTTCCTGGAAGAAGACATAGAGAGTTAAGGCAAGTATCACAACAGAGTGCGCTAAGGCCGCGGTGGAATGAAGGCACACGGTAACTGAACTTTTATTGCGGTGCACATTAACTGCGCTCTTTGCTGCAATGCTTTGTTACAGGCAGTAGGGAAAGAACGCATGTTGAAGCTACTTGGGCGGAACACGAATTAGGACCGCATGACTTCTAGGTGCACATTAGGTAAAAACGCTACAGAGCGTTCAGAAATCAGCAGGAAACTCCCACATGGCACCAAAGGTCACCAGCAGTCCACCCCGAATTCCGTCCCAGATGGACGGAATTGGGAGCCTCCAACATGGACAGTGACAAGGTGAAGTATTTGGTTTATAGGACAGTTGATATTTGATGGTAAGTGGAAGCCTTTTGTGTGTCTGCAGCGGGAATTTGACTTGCCTAGATCCTTAAACTTTCAGTGGATTCAGTTGAGACACTGTATAGGGAAATTCCTTATCGATATCAGATCTTTACCTGAAGAATGGGGGTTACTTAACATAATTGGAAAAGCTCAACAGGCCTCAGGGGTGGCTTCTTATTACTATAAGTTAGTAACCCATCGTCCCTCTTTACATTCCTCTGGCCACTCAGCGGATATGGGAACATGACACTGGGGATATTCTCTCTCCGGATTCGTGGGGGAAATTTTGGGGTAAATTAATTAGAATTTCTCAATCTGCCTCTATTCCCCAGGCACTATATTTTTTGCACAAAGAGCTCATTTTACCCCCATAAAGGTATCTAAGTGGGATAAATCAATTGGCAATGTGTGTTGGTCTTGTCAGAGGGATGTTGGCACTTTAAGGCACGTGGTCTATGATTGCCCTAATGTTCAGTCCTACTGGATTCCGATTTGGAATCAAATTCAAGATGTCTTGGGATTCAGGGCCACTCTCTCTTGATCTATGTATTATTGTTTTTCGTTCAGCAACTGACATCCCATCGTTACAGAGGGAATGCCATTTCCTGCTTGACTTTATGATGGAAGTGGCCCTGAATCTCGCAATTGCCAATTGGAAACATATGGTAGATCTCAGTTGGCACACATGGTGGAATCAATTATGTTTATGTTATAAATATGAGCAGATGCCACGATACTGTTCAATTCCTATGCCTTCTACCTTACTCAAGTGGAAACCCCTATATAATTATATATCCAAAGCACAATATGTTGTGTCTTAGGGGTATGTTTACTAAGCAGTCTTAACGTGCGCCCGGCGATAGAGTGCAGGATGCCATAAAAGGAGTGGGTGTTCCGGTCTAAACGTAGCAAACCGGGATTATCGCACGCTAATGAGCGCTGTGCACATTATCGGGCGATGGATTGAGCTACGCACGTTAACGTGCGTTAATCTTAAGTAGGCGCGCTGACATGCAAACAGAGCAGCAGAGGTGTAGCACAATGGTTAATACACTGACTAATGGTACAGGGGTCATAGGTTTGATCCCCCAGTGTGCCTAATGACTAAGGCTGGCTGAGGCATTACCCTTTACGTTTAAGCAGTGCTTTGTGAGGCATTTTAGTTTAATTTTTATTAGTGCTGCCAGAAAACACACCTTCACAGTGCCGTAATCTAAGGTGCCACATAAGGCGCCCTATAAGGCACTCCAGAGGGCACATTATAAGGCGCTTTATAGGGCGCCTTATAAGGCACTTTATGGGGCGTCTTAAGGTTACAGCACTGTGAGGGTCTGGCTGAGGCATTACCCTTTACGTTTAAGCAGTGCTTTGTGAGGCATTTTAGTTTAATTTTAATTAGTGCTGCCAGAAAACACACCTTCACAGTGCCGTAATCTAAGGTGCCACATAAAGCGCCCTATAAGGCACTCCAGAGGGTACATTATAAAGCACTTTATAGGACGCCTTATAATGCACTTTATGGGGCGCCTTAAGGTTACAGCACTCTGAGGGTGTGTTTGCTGGCAGCACTAATTTACATTAAAAATAGACAATGCCTTGGACAGCCCTATCAAATAACCCCACTGTGGGATCAAACCCATGACCTCTGGCTCTACAGGCAGTGAAGTAACCAGTGGGCTACATCTCTATTGCTACTAACACACCCCTGGCTGGCTACAGAGGGACTGCAGGTCACCACACAAACTGCTGTGGTTACCAAGATAGGGTTAACCCACCCGTACCCATGCTGCGCTGCACTGCACATGCAGATCAGCAGTCTACAAATGATCACAAGATGGGGTATGCACCCACAAAGCACCTCGACCTGGTAGGGGGAACTGACCGTGTGTGTTACTGGCACAGAGTAGCTACAGACCGTCACATTGTGCGGGTACTGTGCTCAACCTGAGGGTGAGGTGGGGCATCCAGCACCATGTCCACAGCACCTGGCTTAGCTGAACTGGCTATACTGCAAGTCACCATCAGTGCCAGTGTGTGATAGGTAGTGCTTGCAGACACACCTAGGATACATCTGTGTCCATCTGCATTTCCCAGTCACATCTAGCACTTGTGGACTCTGATGCACCCAGAAAAGTACATATCCTGTGTGTGTGTGTCATGGTCACATGATTGGAGGGAGGAGGTGGGGGTGGTGGTGGTGTTTGGACCCATAGGTGGATTATGTAGTACCACCCAACCTGTCCTCTGGGGCTCAGGGTGGGGGGGAACAGGATCTCCCACCAACAGATCCACATTCTACATCCCTGCAATGGTGGCAGTAGAGGGTACCATCAACCCCAGTCCTGCTGGGGAACAGACACCCTACAGGGCAGTCAATGCAGATCTGTACGCATCCATAAAGCAATAGCAGACAGACAGTAGGCTGGAAATGCTCAGCTGTCCCCCACCACTATCTGACATTCTCCAACAGCGAGCACAGTGAGTCTCCAGCAGCTGCACCCTGCAAGGTGTTCCAGCCATACACATACTAACTGCAGACAGTCTGCTAGCTAGTCCATAGTGCATGTTCCTGGAGGAGATGTGTGCACCCAAAACTGGGATGTGAGCACACCCACCAAGCAGATAGGTCAGTGATTAGACCGCAGAAAAGAGAACCCATATATATCACTTGAGAGAAATACAATATAGCACTATGGGGGAACCTAGCCATGCCATGGTCACTGCTCTGTCAGGGTGAGAGTGACCTCCCAGCAGGACATGCTGTGGCCACCCTGTCCGTGCAGGTGGTGGCGGGCACTACAATGTCCCAGCCATTGCCCTATGCAGATGCATCCAGCCCAGGCCGCCCTGTCCGGGCCATACCCACGGTACCTTGCTCCTCATTATGCACATTGGCAGGCTAACACTGGCAACAGTGCAAGCAGTGTGGGCTGAGCAAGGAGTTGGCAGCCACCACACACTGGATAGACAGACACACACTCCCACACCTATGCCAGCATTGTGCAACTATAGAGGCTTTTGGCAGCCCTGGCCAACACACCAGTCCTGGGCACAGTGCAGGCATGGCTATGTATGCAATACTGTTGGGGTCACTCACCGGTGAGGTGAACACTGTCAGACACCAGACCTGAAACACTCCACAGACATCAGAGAGGTTGGGATGATACAGCTCAATGAGCAGATTGTGCTTAACTTAGGAATTGCTATCTGCCAGTAATCATAGCAACCTTTTGATATATGTGTACTGTATTCCCAGGTTTAGGGTGGCATTGCTAAGGTATGCAAGTGCTAGTATTGGGAGATGCACGCAGGGCCCAACATCCTGCCTCTCCAGGAGGCTTTGGATAATGGAACCTGTGGGTGTGGGTGTTTCTGCCCCTGTTGGCCGCTGCTTTAGGGCAGAGGTTCCCAACTCCAGTCCTGGTGGGCCAAACACTGTTCAGGTTTTCATGCTGTCCCTAATGAATATGCATGAGATACATCTGCATAACATGGGGGCGGCGCATAGATATGCAGCACAGCCATCTTTATTAGAGACAGCATGGAACCTGAATGGTGTTTGGTCCTCCAGGACTGGAGTTGGGGAACCTCTGCCCTAGAGCAGCGGCCAACAGGGGCAGAAACACCCACACCTACAGGTTCCATTATCCAAAGCGCATGTTTATGGTGTCTGTGCTCTGTAGGGTAAAATATAGGCGTTTGAGGCATGTTTATGTTATCTGCAATAAAGGTTCCGTCTTTATTACCACAGTTTAATAATGGGTAAAATATGGCGACTGGGTTGGCAGGAACCACAGCTGGGACTTGAACCTGTGACCTTCTGCTCCTGAATATACTGGCTGTGTGTACTGCACCACACTGTTGCCACAGGGACTGTTCATTCCCTGGGGATACCATGACTGTTTGTCAGACAGAGCCTGTCTGTTGCAGTGCATGGCACCCACCTAAACAGGGCTAGGCCATGGTCTGCTGTGGGCAGATGCCACTGCCCCCTCCACCACCAGTACCTCTCCGCCACCATGCTGACATGCCCTTCTGCTGGTGGTGCGCAGTCTCAGGCCATCCAGTGTGCCGGTAGGCGGCTGCCTATGGTGCGGGTTCTGGGGTAAGGGTGCCTGCATAGATGTCCCCGCTTCCCCCCAGCACCGCCTGCCAATGTTCTGTGCCCTTGGGAGTACCTGCTGGGTACTATCCCCTGTGACACTGTGGGAAACACACTCGTGCCCATGTTGGACCCTCATCAGTTGCTGTCTGGCTGCTCTACTGTTTCAGCATTCCTATGGGCCAGCTAGGCATCACCCCTAGTCCGCACTGTGGCCCAGCTGCACCACAGCATGTGCCGCCTGCAATCCTCTGTATCCCCTTTTCCAGCATCTGTCCAGTTGCCCGTTCCGACATGCCCACCCTGCTGTTGTGGAACATGTGCACGCCATAGGAAACCTGTCCAATAACAAGGGAAAAACCCTGATCAGCGCTATTTCACTGTGGGATCATTCACCTTGTATTTATTATTTTATTTAACAGTTTTTCTAAACCGCACTCTTCAATATCAGTGCGGTTTACAAATAACAAATTCTGCAAAGACCGAGGGAACAGTTTTGCACATACAGAGACCAGGATCATAGAACTTGGAGCTGTAACTAGTGAACTATTTACATAACCAATCACTCAAGTTGTGATAGGGTAACTATTTACAGGTTATACATTAAGCACAAACAGGATAGTAGGTTTGAGTTTTAACAAATAGTAAAGTCAACATTGTGGGTTAACAGCCGATTATTAGGTTCAAGTTAATGAATAAGATGTTTGGCTAACCTGAGTCAGTTGTAGGTGAGTTGGGTACGGCCTGAGTGAGTTGGGATGTGAGACATGGTAGAGTTGTGTTTGGCTGAGCGAAGTGTAAGGTAAACAAGTGATGTTTAAGAGCTTTCCTGAATTGAGTTAGGTCTTTTATAGCTCTGATGTGTGGAGGGAGGTTATTCCAGCATCTTGGTGCATAGAAGGCGAAGGTTCTGTTAATGGCTGTCTTGTGTACATCTTGTAGATTCATTAGGTATAATTAATGTATTGACGGCAACAGCCCTTCTTGACCTGTTGTTGGGGGTGGATCTAATGAGAGCCATGAGTGATGAGGGGGAAATCAAGTTGATTGCTTTGAAGGTTAGGAGCAGTGCCTTGTATGTGAGCCTGCAGTTTATAGGTAGCCAGTGGAGGTCCTTAAGGATGGGGGTGATGTGGGTCCTTCTGGATAGGCCACAGAGTATTCGGGCTGCAGCATTCATCGCAAGTTGCAGTGGATTAAGCGTGCTCTTGGGAGTCCATGAAGAATGATGTTCGCATAATCGAAATGAGGTGTTACCAGTGCCTGGAATATTGTCCTGAAGTCATCAGGAGCTAGCAAGGGTTTTAGGAGCCTTAGAGTTTTGATTTATTGTATATAGACCTGGTCTTGTTTTTAATGTGTGCCTTTAAATGGAGCTGTTGGTCAAGCGTAATACCCAAGTAGCGTATCGTAGACTTGCAAGGGAGCTCTGCATCTCTAACCTTTAAGTTAGTAGGGGGGGGGGGGAGAAATCTTTGTTCCTTGTGATAAATAGGACCTCAGTCTTCTTGAAGTTGATGCGTAGGTTCTGAGCTTGGAGCCAGTTAGTGATTGCATCGAAGCAGTCGATTAATGGGGACAGGTCTGGATGCATGATTTTGAGTGGTGCAAGTAGCAAAACATCATCTGCATATATCAGGCCGTGGATGTTGAAAGAGCGGATGATTTCGCAAATAGGTTGCATGTAAACGTTAAAAAGTAACGCTGACAAGGAAGAGCCTTGGGGTACGCCTTGGTGTTGTTTGAAAGGATCAGATGTTGAGGCCCCCATCCGTATTTGTTGCCATCGGTCGGCAAGATAGGACTTACACCATTCCCAGGCCGTGCTCTGGATTCCCTTCTCCTTGAGTCGGGTAAGAAGTTGAATGTGGTTGACCGAGTCAAATGCCGCAGCAATATCAAGGAAAATGAGTATGAAAACCGTTTTCAGTTTTATCCAGACCTCTGTTCAAGGTGTTGGTTAGTGAGGTGAGAAGTGTCTCTACTCCATGGGATTCTCGAAATCCGTGCTGGCAGGGATCAAGGGGGGCCGATACGTCTATGTGCTGCTGTATCTGTCTCTGGACCACCTTCTCAATTATTTTGGCTAGAAGGGGAATACTCGAAATCGGGCGATATGACTCGACACTAGATGGGTCCACGCGGTTGTTTTTCAGAAGTGGCCGTATGGAGGTTTAAGAACTGCCGGGAATATTCCTGTTGAGAATGAGAGTTTTATGATGCTGGCAAGTGCTGGGCTAAGTTCAAGGCGCATCGCTCTGATCCAGTAAGCCAGACATGGGTCATTTGGAGTTGTGGTGGTACTGATGGAGGCAATAAGGTCAGCAATGTATTTATCTGCTGGGGGTGTGAACTCTGTCAACGGAGGACCTTGAAAGAGAGTATGACTAGGAGTGGGTCTAGCTAAAGTGTTTATTGTGAGGGATTTGGATTGGAGGTAGTCAGCATATAGCTGAGGTTGAATTTGATCTGACTGTGGAAAGGATGGTTCCTTGGTTAATGATTTTTCCATACTGAAAAGGTCCCATGGTTTATTTAGAGAGCGGAGAAGGAGATCGGAGTGGTAAGCTCTCATTTTGTCAGCTATTGACTCGCGGTGGCGTTTTAGGTGGTCAATGTAAGATGCATGGTCCTCTATAGAACGTGATCGTCGCCATTTTCTTTCGTATTTCCTTAGTAGAAGGAGGAATAACCGCAGATCGGCTGAGTACCATGGGGCTGTTCTTCTTTTCCTTGTAAAATTGTTGTAAGTTGAAGATTTCTCTAAGGAGGGTAGCTGTGAAGCTATTTTAGGGTAGTATTCCATCTGGAGATCATCTCTCAAGGTTTTGTGCTGGTTGATCAAGTGTTGGGAGAACACACTTGATGAACTCCTCCCTGTCAAGGGATTTGAAACGGTGAGTCGATACTGGAGAGGCTGTGTTTGTGAGTTTAGCTAGATTTTGATCTTGCTGTGACGGGATTTGGAAGGAGATTAAGCTGTGGTCAGACCATGGTACGGGAGTGATGGATAAGTTGAGGTTGTGGCTCTCATCACAGAATGTGGGGCAAAAATTTTATTTTATTTATTTATTTATGTGTCTATTACTTATATACCGCCCCTTCCAGAGATCAAGGGCGGTTTACATATAACAGGTTAACAGTCTTGTACACATTTGTATACATTCTTTACATAGAACAATAGAAACTAACTATTTACATTGAACAATAAAATTTAACTTAGTGGGTATTAAAGCAGAACAAAAACATCAAACTTTTTTACAAATGTATATTTACAGTGTGTGGTGTGTAGTGCGGGTATTTGTGTAGGTGCTGGAATTTAGTTCCTTTTATGTCTTCTTTGGGGCGTGTGTGAGGGTGGGCAGGCATGCGGTTATGGTGTTGGGATTAAGGGAGTTTGTGTAATTGTTTCCACGTTTGTAGTGGGGCTGGCTTTGGGGGAGTAGGGGATTTCAAAATGTTCAGTGAACAGGTAAGTCTTTAATTCTTTTCTGAATTGGATGAGGTCTTTTATGGTGCGAAGTTCAATAGGGAGGTTGTTCCAGAGTGTAGGAGCAGTGAATGAGAATGCTCTGGAGCTAGTGGTTTTCTTAGTCTTCCGGGTGGCTTTTGGTATGATAAGGGAGTGGGCTGTGTTTTGTCTGTGGGCCCTTGTCGATGTTGGAGAGTGCAGTAATGTGGATAGGTGTGAGGGGGTTATGTCATTTATGAGTTATAGGTTGTTAGGATAATTTTGTATTATTTTATTCGACTGTTTATAGGGAGCCAGTGGAGTTCTAGCAGTATTGGGGTTACGTGATCTGTTAAGCGAGCTTTAGCAATTACTTTAGCACAGATGTTTTGAGCTCTTTGTAGGAGGTATGTGTTTTTTTGAGGAAGGCCTATAAGGAGACTATTGCAATAGTCGAAATGAGGGGTGATCAGGGTACTTACTACAGATCTAAAGTCTTGTGTTTCGAGGAGTGGTCTTAGGTGTTGAATAGTTTTGAGTTTGTAGAAAATAGTTTTTACTGTTTGTTTTATGTGTGGTATCATGGTGAGAGTGTGGTCTATTATTACTCCTAAGTATTTTACTTGTTTTTTAACATGTATGGAGGTTTTGTTGATTGTGATTGTTTCAGGGTAAGTGTTTTCAGTCATAGATGACCTCGTTACAAACATTGCCTCAGTTTTTTTGAGGTTGATGCTGAGGTGGTTAGATTCCATCCAGGAGGAGGTCTCTGCCATGCATTTGGATAGTGAGTCATATGTAGGGTTTTTAATGGTTATGGGGATAGCTAGCATGATGTCATCGGCATAAATAAAATGGTTAATCTTGTGTTTTTTAAATATGTTTGTTATCGGTTGGAGGTACAGGTTAAATAGAAGGGCTGAAAGGGCCGATCCTTGGGGTATTCCCTGTCCTTGTGGGGAAATGAGGTCAAATGAGTTTCCTCTGAGGTGGGTGGGTGCATTTACATTCTGTTCATAGTTGAGTTCAGACACTGCTTCGAGGAAGGTGTTAACATGTGTAGGTTGGAGGGATGCAAGGTGGAAATCACCGAACAACCAATTAGGCTTGCGTGGATTTTCAGGATTGCAAGCTAAGTCAATTATATTGGATAGGACTTCTGGAGGGGAGGTCGGTGCTCTATAGATGAGGTTTATTGTAGTGTGTTTATTGGCTATAGTGACCGTATCCAAGAGCATAGAGCTTTTGGATGAGAGTGTCTGAAACTGAAGATCTGTTTTTGCTAGAATGAGGACTCCACCACCTCTCCGGTTAGCTCTGGGGCATGTGTGTATTGTATGGGGACATAGACCCTTCCAAAATTAATATCTTTTTTTTTTAGCTTTCTCGGTAGTGTTTTTTGCTGTTTCCCATTAATATCACTATTGGCCAGCTTGGTTATGTTTTTTTTCCATTTTGTTCAGGTCCTTTTCAATGTTTATTTGCCCTTTTGTTCCGTGCACATGTATCACACTTATCACGTTTGTAGGTTTCCCTGTCTTTGCTGTACATTGCTGATGGAAATGGTTTCTCTTCCCTTTAACCCTGCTCTAACGCCAGGGTTTCACTGGCGTTAGTTTTCAGACCTGGAATCCACAGCTTTAGTGTGCAGGGAGCCTCTCCCCTCCCACTCCACCCATTGACCCTCTCTCTCCGCCCCTGGGGAGCCTTCCTCCGCGAGCCTTTCTCCACGCTTGTTTGCGCCACTGCGCGCGTTATTGCGCGATAAGGTACCTTTGCGCCTGGTAAAGCACCATTATCACGTGATAAGGTACCTTATCGCCCGATAGTGTCACAGCAGCGCAAATAGCGCCCTTTAGTAAACATACCTCTTAGAGGGTAATCAATCAAGCATGTTTGCGCATGGTATAGGGCAGTCTTTGTGATACATCATAGTCCTTGCAAGCCTCTTTTTTTTTCTTTCTTCTTGTTCCTTTCTAGGATGGCTGCCTGAACTGGAGGGGGTTGGTGTCGAGGTGGGTTGTTAAGGTTTTTTCCTTATGTTCAAAGGAATGTGTTATTTCAACTGTATCCTTTTTTTGTTTGTTCTTTCTGTTGTAATTCTTTGGAAAATTTAAATAAAGAATTAAAAAAAAAGTTTGGACAAGTTCCTGGAGGAAAGGTCCATAAACCATGATTAAAGAGGACCTGGGAAATCCACTGTTTGCCCCAATACAAGCATTGTAAAACCTGTTATGTCTTTTTGGGAAACTACCAGGCACTTGTGACCTGGATTGATCACTGTTGGAAACAGGATACTGGGCTTGATGGACCTCGGTCTCACCCAGTATGTCATAAAAGTGGGGACCCTCCATGTGGCTCTATTGCCACAGAGCTGGCTATTGAGCCTTCCACCTATTTGCAAAATGAAAAAGAAAACAGCTTAACAAGTTCTGTACTCTTCACAAACTGCCCTCTCATTCTATACAGTTTCCAGTAATACAAGCCTCTTATTTTTTGTCCAGTTGCTTCCACTTGCTCCTTTGAGTTTCCAACTGAGCCAGAGTTGCAGTCATGAATTTTCATTTATCAACACTCTGGTGGTTTCTCCTATTCTTAATTCCTACCTGTCTGGCCCAACCATCTATGCAAATGACTCTAGTTATTAATCTACCAGTGAGTATCGATATTTGGGACTCCCTCCTTCAGGCTTGAGGACTAGGAGCATACTCCCACTGTCAAATGTTGAGTCGTTCTCAGCCCAATGACTTTAAGGTTATTTCCTTCAAAAAGGTGGTGTCACATTTTTTGACATTACTCTCATTAAGTAATGAGAGTTAGTCTCCAGTTAGTTCAGAACACCGCTGCCCGCCTAATCACGTTTTCCCCTGTCTCCGCTCACATCACTCCTTCTCTTCTTTCTCTTCATTGGCTTCCAATCAAAGTCCGGTTCATCTATAAACTCCTCACTATCACTCGTAAGGTTCTCTTCACCAGCAACCCACAATACCTGGCCGACACCATTCACCTCCAATCTGTTCCTCGTCTCCTCCGTTCCGCACATGGTAAACGTCTTTTCCTTCCCTCTCCCTCCCAGGCCCATCTTGAAAGTACTCGTCACTCCGCCTTTTTCTTTCTTGGTCCTGCTTTATGGAACTCGCTCCCCCATTCTCTCCGCACTGAACTTCCTTCTCCCGCTTTAAAGCCCTCCTTAAAACGCACCTTTTCTGCCAGGTCTTTGACCTCCCTCCTCCCACTGATGGCTCTGGTCTCCCTTTGTCTGACCCCGCCCCCCAGTTCAGTCATTTTGTCGCCCCCATTCTGGGAACACTGTCTCCCCTAGTTGTTAACTGTTCCGTCTTTCTCTCTCTTCTTTCCTGTCCTCCATTGGCGTTCTTTTTCCTCTCTGTGTCCTTGTAGCCATTTTATTGTATTATTGTACACTGCCCTGATGGCTTGCCCTGGGTGGTATATCAAAATCTGCAAATAAAGTATAAAGTGCAGCCAGCTCCTTGTAAACGAACACGTGAATCTTTATTAACATATTTATCAATATTTACATCAGAAATAAACTCTCATGTTTCCCCATAGCGGAATCTTCTTCCTCAGTAGAGATATGAGAACACCTATGCTTTTCAGTCTGGCTTCTACTGGACACTGATACATGAGAGTGCAGGGTTAGGCATAAGGATGCAGGCAGCAGATTTACCACAGAATTTACAGTTCTACACAAGGATTGGAAGGCCGCAAAAGAAAACACCAGCCACTGAATTTTCAGTCTGATGTTTTTTTTGTCATGGTCTAAAGCATTAGCTTCTCATGATCATCATAGCTAGGTTGCTTTCACTGGGTAATGCCTATGGGTGGGATCTACTCTGGAATCCGCAGTTACACTGTTTATAAGTCCTTTTTCACTCTTTAATGTAATGAGTGGCAATGGAAAAGGAAGCTAAGAATGTGTCCTGTGCTGGCTTCAAAGTCTTCCTGTAGGAATAATTTGTTGTGTGAAAAAGATCCTTTTGGGTGACATCTGCGTATGCAATTGCTTTGTTAATGATTCACAAGGCACTTCATTTTTTAATAGACCAGTGGGATTTCTGGGTGCTAATCTCAACTCCAGTTTTAGGAGCTGCAGCTCAGCTGGACACTCCTTTAAAACACACCTCCTCCAGCTCATTCCTCAGTGTCAGTACATGTGCACTGCTATTGCTAAGCATGAAGAGGCTGTAGGCCAAGATTTAAATTTAAATGTTCATTCTCTGCTGCTCATTAACTAGATGATCCCCCCCACACCTCATGATTCTATGGATGGCTTTGTCTCCTTCTGAAAGTCTACCATGGGTATCCTCTCCTGAAAAAGGTGACAATACACAACATAATCATAAAATCAATCACCATAATTTTGTACTGTAGTGATCTTATCGCTGATGCCTCCACTCCTGCTCCCATAGTAACTACTCAAATTGTACCATAACCAAGGATCGAGGTGAAAAGGTGATAACAACCCATCAAGTAGTGAATTGCTAAATAAATTTATATTTTTTACTCTTCTAATCAAGATTTACCCTACGCAGATATGTTTTGGCATGCGCTTTTGGCAATGGTATACTCAGCTGTCAATTCATTCAAAAAAAGATACCCACATCTGACTGTATTTGGGTTCTCAATAGCAAGAGAAGAGAAATTTCAAATGATCTCTAATTTGATATTAGTCAAAGAAATTCACTAACTGGTGGGTCGTTACCACCTTTTCACCTCACTCCTTGGTTGTGTTTCTGAACTTGTGAGTGTGCTTTTTTGGACGCTACTCAAATCGTACCATTTTTTCCCAACTCACACAGCATCTTGTCTATAAGCTATAAAGCCAACATGTAGTATCAGGGAATGAGCAAGTGGGAGGGGGGGGGGGAGGGGCAACAGCATCACATGTAAAAGTTTCACATTATTTAATGACAGGAACCAAATTGATGATGATATTATTTGTTAACAAAATGGCTGCTTCCTCATCAAGGTGAATTAAAAATAAAACAGTAACTCAAAGGAAATGGACATGATTTCTAAGATGACCTAGGCAGTCAATTTTCTGAACAAGCATGTATGTTGTTTAAAGGAAGCCACATCAGTTCTAGTTAATAACCTTGGTAAAAAAAAAAAGTCCGAAGGCCAGTTCTGTATTCTGGCAACCACACCCTCCAAAAGAAACAAAAAGCCTGCAAGTCAGTTTCCTAATGTAGTTTTCAAATAGTGCATCTTTTTTCACAGATTTAATTTCCTGCATCTTCTAGAAGGGGAAAAAATCCTAAGCAAAACTTTTGTCTATGAAAAACACAGTGAGTCTTTTGCCCCTCAAGGCTAAATTTAAGAAACAAATAAAAATCAAACTATGGTTACACGATGCAAGGTTCCACATTAGGAACCACCACCCAGGAAAAAGATTTAGGCGTCATTGTGGATAACATGTTAAAACCCTCGGCCCAGTGTGCAGCGGTGGCCAAGAGAGCAAATAGAATGCTAGGTATCATAAGGAAAGGAATGGAAAATAAAACAAAAGATATTATAATGCCTCTATATTGTTCCATAGTGAGACCGCACCTTGAATATTGTGTGCAATTCTGGTCGCTGTATCTTAAAAAGGATATAGTGTTATTAGAAAAGGTTCAGAGAAGAGCCATCAAAATGGTAAAGGGGATAGAAGGACACTCCTATGAAGAAAGGTTAAAAAGGTTAGGGTTCTTTAACCTGGAAAAGAGACGGCTGAGGGGAGATATGATAGAAGTCTATAAATTAATGAACGGAGTGGAACGGGTAAACGTAGATCAATTGTTTACGTTATCAGAATATAGAAAGACTAGGGGACATGCAATGAAGCTACAAGGTAAACTATTTAAGACTAATAAAAGAAAATATTTTTTCACTCAACATGTAATCAAACTCTGGAATTTGTTACCGGAGGATGTAGTAAAGGCTGTTAGTGTAGCTGGGTTTAAAAAAGGTTTGGACAAGTTCCTGGAGGAAAGGTCCATAAACCATTATTAAGAAGGGACCCAGGATATCAATGCTTGACTCAGTACAAGCATTGTGGAACCTGTGTCTTTTGGGGAAACTGCTAGGTTAAGTATGACCTAGATTGGCCACTGTTGGAAACAGGATACTGGGCTTGATGGACCTTGGTCTGACCCGTATGGCATATCTTATGTTAAGTCTTCCCTCTCATTAAGACTTCTTTGCTTGCACAATTTTTTTGACCTATGGTATTTTTACTTTCCTGAAGTTGCAGAATAGTAAAGACTTGGGAAAAAAAGCTTTCTTTTTAAGAATTGTACAAAAAAACAGATTCACTTTTTTTTGCCAGGGTCATGCATAACCCACTAGAACAGCCCATGGTTAAAGCCATGACTTTGGCTTATTAGCTCATATGTTTAGCATTATTTAGATTAGAGGTTCCTAACCAATGTGTACTACAGATACCCCAGGTGTGCCATGAATGCTGGCCCCTTGCAGAAAGAAGATTGGGGCAGGTTACAGTCATTGCCAATGGGGCAGTCTTGCTCTTTCTTCCACCACCTGTTTCATGGCCTCCCACCAGTAAAAAGAGTCAGCTAGCAGCCACTGCCTCCTCACCTGGGTTTGTTCTTAAGTCGGAACTGCACAAAGCCAGTAGGACTCACTGGTTGCCAGGTCCTTGTGCTACTCAGATTTCAGAAGGAAACAGAGAAGTAAACAGCAACAAGTAAGGAACCCTGCTTGACTAAGTCCTCCTGCCAGTGCGAGGGAAGGGAAAATGGTGCTGTTGTGGGAAGTGAGGGGGCAGGGACAAATGCTGATGCTTATGTGGGGAAAGGAGAGGTAGGATGGAAGGAAACATGTTGCTGATGTTAGTGGGAGAGGGAAGAAAGGTGATGATGGGGCATGGAAAAGGAAGACAATATTAAATCATGACTAAATGAACCCAGTACAGGGAGTGGCCATGATGTAAAAAATCATAAAGAACCACTGCTTTAGATGGCACAGTGGAACTGATCTTTACATTAAAAGCCATTTTCCTGCTTAGCAGCAACTGTGCATGAATTAAAACATTTTGTATGCCCAGTACTTTCTTTTTTTACAGCACTGCAACTCAAGCTGAGAGTGGTTGGCCAAAAGTCAGTGATCAGAACTGAAGTACAGGGCAGCAAAGTGATTCACCCTAAAATCACATACAAGAGTCCAGTTTATGACTGCCAGTTCTATGAGGATCTCTCAGGAGTGATGTCATCAGACAGCATCTTCCTCTTTATTGGTGATGTCAAGCTCTGGAAAGGCATCATCCCAAGTTTCACAAGTCTTTACAACTTCTAGCCCCAAAAATAAATTTGGCAGTTATTTTATCTTCCGTAGTTTCTCACAAGTTTTTCCAACGCCCCCTGCGTTTGCGAGCACCAAGATAACCTGTCTTCTTTCTCTTTGAAGGCAAGATGGGGGGCTCTGAAGAGTCTTCACACCCAATCATCTCCATAACCTCCTCTTCCTCCTCCTCGTAGACCATGGCTGCATTTCCCATGTACCGACCACTCTCTTCATCCTCTTCTGGTTCAGGCGAGGCCTCTACCTTGGTGGTGAAGGTGTTGGCAGCTGGAGTTGTGAGGACCTCAGCTGAGAGTGGGGAGGCCATGCCTGCTGGAAGTGCACAGTGTGGAGAGGGGCGGAGGATACCAGTGTCATGCTGGAAGAGTGGTAGAAGGGCTGCCACCACATTTGTCAGCCTATCGATGCTGTTCCGAACAGTGTAGGCGAGGTCTCTAATGGCTTCCGTGGTTTCCCGCTGGGCTTGTAAGAAGTCCAGTGATGGGTCTGGAGTTGGGGGAAGTTCTGGTCGGGGCCGGGAGCAGCGACTTTGGTGGGAGGAAGATGGTGGTACTGGATGTGGTGAAATGGAGGAGCCAGCGGGGCTGTCTCCAGTAGTCTCTGTAGGGGATGGGTTAGCTGGTGAATGTGCTAGGCAGGGCAGTTGCACAATCTGGATGGCAGGTTCTGGAGGTGGTGAGTCACGCTCCTTTGGTTGAAGGAGGGCTGCCTCCACTGCACAACAGGAGGCATTGGCAGATGCCTCAGGGCTGGAGGACACTTTAAGGGACGCTGGCAGCTCTGCTGAAAAATGAAAGGAAAATGATTAGAAGATAGGCAACATGTCCCTTCTACAGTAAGAAAATGATATCTTTCATTTAAAATGAGTTAACACGATTAGGCTTAGTGAGTTGGAAAGGGAAATAAATTAAGGGAAAGTTCCCAAATAGTTACAAATAAAAAGCTCAGAAAAAGAGCAGAAAAAATTCCAGGTAAAAAATAAATGCAAATATCCAAAGATGACTTTTCCATGACACAGGTCCCTTCTTTGGACGTCAATGAAGATGTCACTAATACAAGTAAATACAGCAAGAAACAGGTTCAAAAGGAGGGAGAAAAATGTTTAAAACCGAGGAGCATTGTTAGAATAAGTGCATGCCTGAAAAAGGCAAAAAATATGTGAAATAGACCATATGGACACAAAAATAATTTAGGGATAAGGATAGTCAAATCAATTTACAGCAAACTGAAATTAAAACATAAGAAGAAAATTCTAACAAAACACCACTTAGCAAAAGAATGAGAAAAGTAAATCTTTGGAGACACCAGGTGCTGTGGAAGGCTAGCATCCTTACATCCAGAACAACCAAGCTTAAAAAGTTACCAAATTACTTTGTAACTTAGAACAGGCTAAGCTATTCTCAGCTTTGCTTCATAGCACATATGGACTTATAGATGCCAATACTGAGCAGGGCAGCTACTACTTAAAGGTAGATGGATAAAGTCAGACCACTGAATATCTTACGGTATGCTATACTTTTATACTACCCTCCTCGAAACAAGTTTAACCCAAAGTGGTTTACATCAAGAAATAAATGCAATACTTGAATATGCCAGCTACCGCCAGACAGAATAAACATGGCAGCCACATATTCCCTTACACAGCCGCGGCACAGCCCTTCAGCAGAGAATTGCACCTGATAGCTGCTACAGCCCGCATAATGGCAGACCTTGCAGTGCTCAACTCCCTGTCCGCAGGCATCTTTCTGGCACCGAACCTGGCTTACTGAAGAGCCATGCCTTTAACAAGACACTGACATAAAACAGTTAGTGCCAAAAGGGCTTAACCTCTGGCAGCCTCCCAAAGGTTGAGGAAGGAGAAAAAGAGAGCCGGCTAGGGGAGAATGGAGGGAGGGACCAAGACTACCGGGTTCTGCACCTCCAGACCTGCCACAATGAATCAATGCGACCCAGTGCCACCCGAACTCCAATCTCCCACCACTTACTGGAGAATGAGAAATACTGGCTTAGGAAGTTGCACAGGTTTCCTTATAGGGCTAGGTTTCGGCTCAGTGTTTCTCAATCTCTATCTGCTGGTAGGTGAGCATAACTCACCCATCTGGACAGGACTGGAAGGATGATTAGGAAATAAAGTGTAGTTACTCACCTGTAACAGGTGTTCTCCAGGAACAGCAGGAATCAGTCCTCACTTATGGGTGACGTCGGCACCGACGGAGCCTGCGCAGAGCAATTCCCCAGCTTTCAAAGAAAGCCTTTGGGATTGCTGCCACACATGCATGGTCCTCTTCCTGTCCAAGGGTGCCATCTTGCTCAGTCTCCCTTTTTTTTCCGCGGAGCCCATCGGACGCACATCCTCGTCCCTCGGAAAAAGTTTTGTTTTTTTCGCCTTACAGGCTTCTCTATTTTCCAGTTGCACCGGTCCTCTACCCTTCCATCCCCTACTCTATTTTTTAGAACTATGCGTGGTCCTCTTCCCGCCCAAGGGTGCCATCATGCTCAATCAAGTTCCTTAGCTCGAGCCCTACCAAGCAGATGGCAAGGGAAGGACAAAAATCCAGCAACTCATCAGGGGAGGTGGGAGGGTAGTGTGGACTGATTCCTGCTGTCCCTGGAGAACAGCTGTTACAGGTGAGTAGTAACTACGCTTTCTCCAGGAACAAGCAGGAAGTCAGTCCTCACTTATGGGACTCCCTAGCTACAGGCTACCGAACTGTAACCAAAAAATGCCTCCGCGAGGCCGTGAGCAGAAGCTGAAGCCCGAAGGAGCCTGAGTCCTCGGGTCCTTGGGGCGAAGCCCTCAGTAGCCATGAAGGAGAGTCAGAGGGCAGGAGTTGCTTATACCCCGAACAGGTTACGGAGTACAGCCTGGCCGAAGGCGCTGTCCTGGCAGGATTCCCTCTCCAGGCAGTAGTGGGCAGTGAAGGTATTCGTGGAAGACCAGGTTGCCACCCGGCAGATGTCCAACAGGGGCATGGAGCGCAGCGAGGCCACTGAGGCTGCTTTGGCCCGGACCCCGTGTGCGGTGACTCGACAATCTAGCATGGGCGAAAGCGATGCAGTCCACCACCCAAACCAAGAGGGTGCGTTTGGTGACTGCCTGCCCCGGTCTATTGGGATCATAGGTCACGAAAAGCCGGCCAGACTTGCGATGAGTCTTGGTACGCTGCAAGTAAAAGGTGAGGACCCGTTTGCAGTAGAGGGTGTGGAGAGCCGTCGACGCCTGGTCCGTGTGGGGCCTCGGGAATAATGTTGGCAGGACTATCTCTTGGTTGAGATGTAAGTCCGAAATGACTTTAGACAGGATTTTAGGGTGGGTACGGAGGACCACCCTGTTCCAATAAAACCTGGTGTAAGGGGCGTCAGCCATGAGAGCCTGGAGCTCACTGATTCGGTGGGCCGAGGTCAGCGCCACCAGGAAGGCTACCTTCCAGAACAAGTGCCGGAGCGAACACGTCGCCATTGGCTTGAAGGGTGGACAGGTGAGCTGTGTGAGTACCACATTCAGGTCCCATTCCACCGGAGGACGGATGGGAGGCTTGGAAAGCAAAAGGGAAGTGTTTGTTGTCAGTACCGCATCGTGCTGTGGGGCCTGAAAGGGCAATCTCCTCAGAAGGTTACGGGGATTTTTCCACCTGCTCAGGGACAAGCGGAGGTTGGGAAGAACCCTGACGGGGTCCCTGAGGTGTCTGAGGGACTGGCTCCATTGGGCACTGAGACACCACTGAGCTAACCGCATGTGCAGGCGAGCGTGGGGAACCACATGCACGGTCGAGGCCATGTGGCCCAGGAGACATAGCATGGTCTGAGCGGTGACCTGGTGAGTGCTTTGGACGTGAGCCCACAGAGCTCGGATGCAGGTGGCACGATCCACTGGTAAGAAGGCAGTCGCCTGCTGAGTATTGAGACGCACCCCGATAAACTCGAGAGCCTGCACCGGCTCGAGGTGAGACTTTGGGTAGTTGACAAAGAACCCTAAGCTCTCCAAGAGGAGGACAGCGCGCAACATCACTCGCCGAGCCTCCTCGACTGAGGAGCCGGTACGAGCCAGTCGTCGAGGTAGGGAAATACCGGTGTGCCCATACGCCGAAGGTAAGCGGCAACCACGATGATGCACTTTGTGAAGACTCGCGGGGCAGAAACGAGGTCGAAGGGGAGCAACTTGTACTGGAAGTGCTCTCCCTGCACCCTGAAACGCAGATATTGCCTGTGTTGGGGGTGGATTAAGATGTGGGCATAAGCGTCCTTTAGATCCAAGGAGCATAGCCAGTCGCCCTGCCGGAGGAAGGGCAGCAGAACACCAAGAGATAACATCTTGAATTTCTCCCGCACCAGAAACTTGTTTAACCTGTGGAGGTCGAGGATGGGCCGCAGACCCCCCGTCTTTTTCGGGACGAGGAAGTACCGGGAATAGAAGCCCCAACCTTGAAGGTGTGAAGGGACCTTCTCGACTGCCCATTGGGCGAGGAGAGAGTGCAATTCCTGCTGCAGCAGAAGCTGGTGCGCGGGGAGTCGAGGAGGCTCTGCCGGGGAGAAAGGTGGAAGCCTATCGAAGTGAAGGCGATAGCCGTCTCGGACGACTTGCAGAACCCAAGTGTCCGAGGTGATGGAAAGACCACGATGGGACGAAGTGAGACAGGTGTCCCCCCACTGGCTGCTGCGTTGCCGGAGGGCGAGGGGCTATGCTGATGGCGTCAAAACCCGAGTGGGTTGTGGGGGAGCTGGCGTCTGGACCTTCGGTCCTTTCGTCTTATGATGCCGCTGGCCAGATTTTCCCTGCACCGGAGTGGTCAGTATGGGGGGTAGCTGGATATGGCGGATAGCCCCGATACTGGTGGCCCTTTCTAGGGAAGAAGGGCTTCTTGGTTGGCTGCTTCTTCCGAGGCAGGGTGGAGGTTTTGCGGGAGAGACGGGTTCTGGGGACGAACTCCGTCTCTATTTCCGCGGCCTTCTCCTCCATCGGCTTGCCGAAGAGCTGCTTGCCGAGGCAGGGCACATCCAGGAGTTTCTCCTGCACCCATTGCTCCAAATCCGAGGATTGGAGCCATGCCTGGCAGCGAGCCCCAATGCCCGCAGCCGCCACCCGAGCCGATGTCTTGAAGTCATCATAGGAGGCTCGGGAGACGTACTTAAATCAGTCAGCGACGGACTTTAACAGGGTGCCGAACCTATTGAGGGGCTTTCTCTCGAGGCTCGCGGAGAAACCCCCGAGTTCCTTAGCAAAATCGTGCAGGAACATACCGATGTACAGTTGGTATGCCTGGATGCGACAAGACAGCATGGGGCCTTAAGGGCTCTCAACTCTCGGCCAGGTGGTACTGACGAGTGCGATTTTGGGCTCTTTTGCTTCCTCATGGCCAATTCCACCACCACTGAGGTGTGTGGGATTGGGTCTTTCGGAAGCCTGGCCCACGTTGTACCTTGTACATCGTGTCAAGGCACTTGCTTACGATGGGGACCGAAGCCAGGGCCTCCCACATGCGGAACAGCAGCCGAGATAGAATAGGAGGTACAGGCACAGTGAGGGATTCCTTGGGTGGGGACTCAGCCTGAGTGACCAGGTTAAGGGCCCGTGCCATGTCCCGAATGAACACCAGGAAGGAGGTGTCTTCGGGTGGCGAGCGCAGCTGGAATGCGGGCAGTGAGGGGTCCGATGGAAGATCTCGGTGGGTACGGGTTTCCAGGGAGGTGTCCCCATCGGACTCCCACTCCGAGAAATCGGTCGAGGAGTCCGAGCCGGGCAGATCGCCCTGTCCAATGGCCGGTGCCCGCTTGGTGCCAGAGGCCCTGGACGATCTTGCTTCTGAGGAACAGGAGGGCAAGCGACACCAATGTCGAGGACCCTCACGAGGCCCATGGCTCTCAGGGGTTTCCTGGACAGATTTCGGTGTCCCACGTGAGGGACCCAAGGTCTCTGGGTGTGAGTCAGCAAAGATGGCCGTAAGCACCTGCTGGGAAGCAATGAACACAGAAATGCTGCGTTCTAGCGCCAGCATGCGGGACTCCCACACGGGCGTGGGACCCTGTGACGCCAATCCCAGGGTCACCGGATCGGGCGTCAAAGAGGAGAGGGGGTCCTCACTGGGATGACCCTCAGGAGACCAGGCGCCTTCGCCGGAGGCCTCCACTTCCATGGTGGGTACCTTGCAGGGCTGCTCCCTGTCCGACTCTCAGGAATACCGAAGGGGGCTAAGCGACCATGATGCGCGGGAGCGCTCGCGCTTGTCGGGAGCCCTCAACAGCGACTTCGAGGTCTTCTTCTTTTTGTGCTGCTCCACCTCGGGGAAACCCTGGTTTGGAGTGCCGCTGAGAGTGCGGGGCCGCAGGGAAGGACCCCACTGGGGGAGAGACGACCGATGGTGCCACTGGGGACTCCGAGGCGGCCTTTCGGAAAATGTCTTCGGACTTCTGCTTACGGCTGAGCAGGGTCTTAGAGGACATTTTCTTGAAGAGCGAACAGAGCTCCGGATCATGGTCGGCTCTGAGGCACCGCAGACAACAGTCATGAGTGTTTGTAAGTGATATGTTCCTAGAGCATCTATCGCATTTTTTGAATCCGGTGGCCATGGGGGCAAAAATGGCCCCTTCGAAGTCGAAGACCCACGCGGCCAGTGGTTAAAGAAGAAAAAAGGACACGAAACCTGTACCGAAAAAATGAGAAGAAAATAGTATCCCCGATAGTTCTAAAAAAATAGAGCAGGGGATGGAAGGGTAGAGGACCGGTGCAACTGGAAAATAGAGAAGCCTGTAAGGCGAAAAAACAAAACTTTTTTCGAGGGACGAGGACGTGCGTCTGATGGGCTCTGCGGAAAAAGGGAGACTGAGCAAGATGGCACCCATGGGTGGGAAGAGGACCACGCATGCGTGGTAGCAATCCCAAAGGCTTTCTTTGAAAACTAGGGAATTGCTCCGCGCGTCTCTGTCGGTGCCGACGTCACCCATAAGTGAGGACTGTCTTCCTGCTTGTTCCTGGAGAACTAGAAAATACATAGTAAACAGTAAAATTAATAAAATGCAGTAAAGCAAAGTTGCTTAGCTTTACTCTATTGATAGTAGGATTAATTAGACACATGAGTGGGTGATATCATTGATGGCACTGTGACAGAAAAACTCTCCCATAGCTCAGAACCAATGGAAAATTCTGAGCATGTGTGGCCCTTCCCTTGCATATCAATCCTCTCAGTCTGTTCAATTAAAATAGGGCTCAAAACAACTCTTGAAAAGGTAGGAGCAACTGTGCACCTGATTAATTTTCTGCTACTGAGAACACTTGTTACAGGTAAGCAATTTTGCTTTCTCCGTCAACGAGGAGGATTGAATTAGGCAAACAAATGAATGATTTCCCACACTCAAGGCTGCTCCAGATTCTTATGCAAATATTTCTGGGGTAATGTCTTCAAATGAATTAGTTTTGTGCATACCATCACAATCCTCACTCCTAAGCTTAATGAATCTCACTCCTAAGTCAAGGTATGTTGGGTAAGATTTCATTCTCTCAAATTTACTGATAACGCTCACCATAGGACTTGCATTGTGCCAAAGACCACTCTTTCTGGAATTCATTGGATGTGATCAGGGCAATATTCAAAAGCATCTGTATTCAGCACTGATGCCAAACATGTAAGTACTTTTAAAAAAAAACAATCAGGGATGCTACATGTATAGTTCTGCACATATAAATTGTATGTACAAAAAGGGGAGAGGGCTTGGAATGTTCCAGGGGCATCAATATCAGCCCCTGATACTCTAACTGCATAAGTGACATTTTACTTACCAGTTAATGTCCTTTACCTCAGTTCTGCTAGACCAATCCAGACAAATGGGGTGTGTTCCCCTACCAGCAGATTGGTGGAGATAAAGAACCAATGAAAAGCCCAGGTTTCAGTGACATCACTTGCATGCCTCTATCCGCTTCAGCCAGCCACCAGAGGTCCTTCAGTATTCGTTCCAAAACATATGGGAGAAAACATGGCAAGCCTAAAACAACCTCAATCATGGGCAACAGTTGAGATCTATGTACAGGAAGCATAAACAGAAGGCTGGCTGTAGAAGATGAACCTGCAGAGTCTAGTATTAAAATCATAGCACACCCAGGGGTACCGCAGCAGAAGAGCAGTGTAACACAGTTTCAGGGACGGGCCTTGGACTGGTCAAGCAGGACTCAAGGAAAGGACATTAATTGGTAAGTAAAATGTCACCTTCCATATCATCCTGCTAGACCAGTCTAGACAAGTGGGATGTACCAAAGCTACAATACCACTGGGCGGAAAGAAGAAACAGTAGCTCGCAAAATTCTTGAGCCAAAGGCTGTGTCCGCACATGTGGGGATATCCATGCAGTAATGCTTCACGAAAGTGGAAGGTGAAACCCATGTTGACGCCCAACAAAGTCTGCAGAGGCTATCGAGCTCTGCTCCACTGAGGACGCAACCCTGGGCATGAGACCCTCCAGAACCAGCTGGTTCCACAACAGATACACAGAGGCAGCAGCCTCCTTAATCCAGTGCCCCAAAGTCAACCTAGCTGCTGTTTCACACTTGCGTGGGCCAGCAAACAGCGCAAAGAGATGGTCTGACACATGAGAGGAAGTCATAACCTCCAAAAACCAGACAGTCACTCTCCAGACATCCACAAGGTGAAGATCCTTATCCCCCGACACTGCTCCTTAAAGAAGGAGAGCAGGCACAGGCCGAATGGAAACAGCCTCCTTTGAAAAAGAGAGATAAGGATCTCAGCCAGATAGAGTCTGCAGCTCAGAGATCCACCTTGCAGAACAAATCGCGACCAAGAAGACGGTCTTGAGCGTCAAGCCTTTAAGGCAATGCGCTTCAACAACTCAAGAGAAGCCGCCATCAGGGCCCTGAATAACAGACACAGATCCCAGGAAGGGATCACAGACCGAAGGGGAGGACGCAGATGCCGAATTCCCTGGAGAAAAGAGGAGGCGTCCGGATGCAAGGCCACCGGATCATGGAAAACAGGTCAGAGCTGCCACCGGCACCTTCAGGGAGCTAAGTGAGAGGTCCTTTTCTAGGCCATCCTGCAGAAAGTACACCAAAAGAGCAGAGAAGAACCACAGCCACACCAGGGATATCTTCACAAATAAAGTTTGGTGACTGTGAAGATATCCTTGGTGTGGCTGTGGTTCTTCTCTGCTCTACTGATGACTGTTTTGCTGTCTGCAGAGGATCTCCTCTCCTCTGTTGTCCTCATCCTGCAGAAAGACCAACAGGGAGGAGACCTTGGCTGTCTCAAAAGCCAAGTGCTATGTGCTGCACCAGCGCTCAAGAAGGCAACATATCCGTACATAAGCTAGCTTAATAGCCCTCCTCTGGGCATCAAGTATAGAAGAGAGTACTGCTGGAGAATAGTCTTTACGTCCTAGCAGTCTCCAGTCAAAAGCCATGCTGTAAGCAAGAAGGAAGCCAGGTTCTCCAGAACAATCAGGCCCTGCCGCTATAGCCCCCCGAGAAAGAGGCAGCCGAGACACCTGCAGGAGTCACATCAGGTCTTTGAACCATGCTCTCCATGACCAATCCGGTGCTACTAGAACAATCCTGCCCAGGTGGCACTCTATATGCCGAATCCCACACCCCACCAGAGGACAAGAAGGAAACATGAGCAGCAGCCGTTGACTGGACCAAGGCTAGGTCAGAGCATTTATGCCCTCGGACCTCATCTCCATGTGGCGACTGAAGAAGCAGCATGCTTGGCATTGGAGTGGGTCGCCATCAGATCCATTTCAGGGTGACCCCAGCGGCGCAGAATCAACTGAAATGCCTCCCACCACTCAAAGGAATTTAGAGAGTGCTGGATGAGGAAGTCCGCTTTCACACTGTCCACTCTGGCAATGTGCTGAGCCAACAAGGCTACGAGGTTCTTCTCCACCCAGGTAAACAGGAGATCCATCTCCAGGGTCACTCCGGCGCTTCTTGTGCCATCCTGCTGACTGATATAAGCCATCGCCTTGGCATTATGTGAAACCAATCGAACCGCCCGGCCCTTGACCAGGGGCCTGAAACACAGAAGAGCCAACCTGAAGGCTCCTGTCTCGAGGCAGTTGATGTACTACACTGCTTTACTGCGCTTTCAATAACCCTGGGCCGTACGGACTCAGGAATGGGCTCCCCAGCCCGAGAGATTGGCATCCATTGTCAGCCGGATCCAGGAGAAATCATCCAGTGGTATGTCCTTTCTCAGATGACAGGACTGCCGCCACCACCACAGGCTGGCCCTCACCCTCAACGTGAGTGGAAGCCTGCGCTCGAACTCCTGAGAACTCGGGGACCATCGAGTCAAAAGGGACTGCTGGAGTGGCCGCATGTGGGTATGTGCCCATGGGACCATCTCTATGGTCACCGCCATGATCCCAGACTCTGGGGGCCTGCTGTGCATAGAACATCACCAGACAATTCAAAAGTCTTCTGACATTCTCCTCTGTCAGGAAAACTCTGCCCACTCAAGTGTTAAAACTTCCCCCAGCAACCCCAAGGATTGGAGAAGCAAAAGCTGGCTCTTTTCCTGATTGATCACCCAGTTGAGGCTTTCCAAAAAGGACACCATTCGGGATTTCCCCCGAGACGCTTCTGACAGAGAAAGGGCTTGGATGAGCCAATTGTCCAAATAGGGATGGACACAGATCCCTCGGTGCTACAACTGTCACCATCATGACCTTGGAGAAAGTCCCTGGGGCAGTGGAGAGCCCAAAAGAAAGAGTGGCAAACTGATAGTGAGAGCCAAGCACGGCAAAACGCAGATACATCAGCTGATCCACCTGGATCGGGATATGAAAATACACCTCGGACAGATCCAGAGAAGCCAAGAATTCCCCTTGGCGCACTGCTTGAATCACGGAATGCAAGGTTTCCATCCGAAAGCGCAGGATGCGCAAGTGCTCATTGACTGCTTTGAAGTCCAGAATAGGTCGTAAGGAACCATCATCCTTGGCAACATGAAGTAGATGGAGTATCTGCTCTTGCCCTGCTCATCTAGGGGAACAAGCACCACTGTCTTAAAGCAAATCAACTTGTCCAAGGTGGTCCGTACTGCAGCACCTTTGATCGCACACCTACAAGAGAAAATGATGAAGGAATCAGGAATTGGATCTTTGCATTCCAGGACACAGCCGAACTGAATGGTATCTAGCACCCAGTGATCCGTGTTATCAGGGAATAGGCACAAAAGGAGTCCCTGAGCCACAAAAGGACTAAGAACAAACCCGAGACCCTGAAGCAGAAGGGAAGAAGGTTTTGTTTCTTTTATTTTTTAAGGTCAGTAGTAACGATAATCCTGAGACCCCCAGGAATCCAGCCAGCGCACCTTGGGTAGATGGGCAAAGGCTGTCGAGAAAGGCATTAGCGCACTTCACAGACCCCTGGATCTGTCTTCCAGGAGGTGGTAAGATTTTGTCTCGCCTAGGTCCTTCACCAGCTTTTCAAAATCTGTTCCAAACAGGAGCTTCCCCTTAAGGCCAGTTCAGCCAACTGGGCTTTGGAGGAAGAGTCTGCCACCCAGTGCTGGAGCCAAATCCAACTCTGTGACACACCATCCCTGGCCACCAAATGTACCTGGTCATACATGGCATCAGAAAGGAAGGCTGCAGCCAACTCCAAGAGGAAAGTAGTATCATCAGGCGGTAGAGATTTGAATCCACTGGAGCAGGGCTCGAGGCATCAAGCTGGTACATACCCCCAGCTGTAAATAGCTGCAGCCACGCACACTGGCTTCAGCAAGGAATCAACCTTGTGGTCAAGAACATCCTTTAACGCTGATCTGCCTTTCACAGGAATGGTAGTCCTTCTGGTAACCGCCATGACTTGTGCATACACCCTGGGAATGTCAAACCACTTGTCACATTCCTCTTCCGGGAGAGTGTAGATCTTCTTATAGACCCTTAATCCTTTAGGCAGAGAGTCAGGTGAATCCCAATCAGATCAGATCAATCTTTGATCACCTCTGGGAATGGGAAAGCAGTAATGGATTTCCACACACCTTGAAGAAGTGAGTGTACCTTTGGTTCCTGCTTCATGCCGTAAGCATCTATCAAGATCAAGGTGGACAAGACCCTGGAAATCAATGCTGCCAGCTCTTCCTTCTGGAACAGGGGGATTATGCCGGCCTCTGCATAGTCTTCTGAAGGTAAGCAATGAGTACAAAGGCACAAAGCCTAGCCAACAAAGTTCCTAATCTGGAAGCCCTAATGGTGGAAATGCACTTGGACATTGTGGCCATAACAGAAACATGGTTTAATAAATCACATAACTGGGATATAGCCATAGCTGGCTATAATCTATTTAGAAGAGATAGAGAGGGTAGAAAAGGAGAAGGAGTAGCCCTGTATGTCAAAAGCAATATTAAAGCTGCTGAAATGCAGGGGACATGGGGAAAAGAAGAAGCGCTCTGGATTGTGTTGGAAAGAGAAGATGGCACTGTCATCCATACTGGTGTGGTCTAGAGGCCTCCTATCTCAGCTAAGCCAGGTGCTGTGAACTTGGTGCTGGGCGCCCCACCTCACCCTCAGGGTGAGCACAGTACCTGCACAATGTGACGGTCTGTAGCTACTCTGTGCCAGTAACACACACGGTCAGTTCCCCCTACCAGGCCGAGGTGCTGTGTGAGCGCATACCCCATCTTGTGATCATCTGTAGACTGCTGATCTGCATGTGCAGTGCATCACTGAAGAAATGGATAGCGAATTGATTGCTGATATTGCAAAGATAGCCATGAAGGGGAAGTGATCATATTGGGTGACTTTAATCTACCCGATGTGGATTGGAGTGTTCCTTCTGCAAATCTGGAAAGACATAAAAAAATTGTGGATGCCTTCCAAGATGCGTTACTTAAACAAACCAGGAAGAGCTCTGTGCTGGATTTAGTGCTCACCAACGGAGGTAGCATGTCGAATATCCAGGTGGGTGCCCATGTGAGCAGCAGCGATCATCACACAGTGTGGTTTGAGATAAAAGCCAAGATGGAATCCAATCAAGCAAACTCAAAGTCTTAGACTTCAGAAACGCTGACTTCAGTAAAATGGCCAAGTACCTGAAGGAGGAGTTAGTAGGGTGGGAGGGGTTAAGGGAAGTCGAATTGTAATGGGCTAAACTAAAAGCAATAAAAGATGCAACAGATACATACGTAAGGAAAGTAAATAAAAACAAGAGGAAAAGGAAACCTATTTGGTTCTCCAAAGAAGTGGCTGCACAAATAAAGGCTTTCACAAAATTCAGAAGCTCGCAAACAGAGGAACACAGAAAAGAACACAAGATCAACTAAAAGAGACAAAAAGAGAAATAAGGATAGCAAAATCAAAGGCAGAAGAAAAGATGGCTAAAGATGTGAAGTGTGGCGACAAGATTTTTTTCAGGTATATTCAGGAGAGAAGGAAAATCAGAGGTGGAATTGCAGGACTCAAAAGTGCTGGGAACAGATTCGTGGAAAGTGACATTGAAAAAGCGACAATACTAAACAAATACTTCTGCTCTGTTTTCACTAGAGAAAATCCTGGATAAGGACCACCCGTGATTGACAAATATACAAATGGGAATGGAGTAGATACCACACCATTCACAAAAGATGATGTGTTAGAACAGCTTGCAAAACTGAAAGTGGACAAGTCTATGGGACCAGATGGGATATACCCCAGGATACTGAAAGAGCTCAGAGAAGTTCTTGCAGGGCCTTTAAAGGATGTTTTTAATAGATCCTTGAAGACAGAAGTTCCACAGGATTGGAGAAGGGCTGATGTGGTACCTCTCCACAAAAGTGGTACTAAGGAAGAAGTGACAAACTACAGGCCAGTAAGCCTTACCTTGGTGGCGGGAAAAGTAATGGAGGTGCTCCTGAAAGAGCGAATAGTGGACTTCCTCGAAACCAACATAGTTTTACCAAAGGACGATCTTGCCAAACAAATCTGATTGAGTTCTTTGACTGGGTGACCAGAGAACTAGATCAAGGGCATGCGATGGATGTGATCTACCTAGATTTCAACAAAGCCTTTGATACTGTTCCTCATAGGAGGCTTATCAATAAACTCAACAGCTTGGGGATGGGTCCCAAGATGGTGAACTGGATCAGAAATTGGTTGACTGACAGACAACAGAGGGTGATGGTAAACAGAACTTACTCGGATGAAAGGAAGGTGATTAGCGGTGTGGCCCAGGGTTCGGTCTTGGGACCGGTACTGTTCAATATTTTTGTGAGTGATATTGCTGAAGGGCTGAATGGAAAAGTCTGTCTTTTTGCAGATGACACTAACATTTGCAACAGAGTGGACTCCCCTCAGGATGTGGGGAACATGAGGAAAGATCTACAAAAGCTGGTCTAATGCTTGGCAGTTAAGATTTAATGTGAAGAAGTGCAGTGTAATGCACTTGGGAAGCAGAAATCCAAGGGAATTGTATGCGATAGGGGGCGAGAGATTGATGTGCACAGACCAGGAGAAAGACCTCGGTGTGACTGTTTCTGATGATCTCAAGGTGGCAAAACAGTGTGACAAGGCGGTGGCAAAAGCCAGAAGGATGCTGGGTTGCATACAGAGAGGAATTACCAGTAGAAAGGAAGATGTACTAATACCACTGTACAAGTCGCTGGTGAGGCCTCACTTGGAATATTGTGTTCAGCTTTGGAGACCATATCTCGCAAAGGATATAAAAAGGCTGGAAGCGGTTCAGTGGATGCGACCAAAATTATTTGGAGCCTGCGTCAGAAGACTTATGAGAAGAGACTTGAAGACCTAAATATGTACACTCTGGAGGAGAGGAGGGACAGGGGAGATATGATTCAGACCTTTAAATACTTAAAGAGTATTAATGGACAAACAAACCTCTTCCAAAGACGGGGAAGCTGTCAAATTAGAGGGCATAACATGAAGCTGCAAGGGGGTAAACTGAAAGGCAATGTCAGGAAATACTTTTTCACTGAAAGGATGGTGGATGCTTCGAATGTCCTCCCGATGGAAGTGGTGGGGCAAACACAGTGACAGAATTCAAAATGGCATGGGACAGACATACTGGATTCCTTTATAGCAACAGGATAAAATCAAAATAAGCACTACTATCTCTTATATCTGAACAAATAGGGGTAACCTACATGGAGCGGTGGGTACACCCCTAAACAAAGGTATGGGGAGAGGTGACCTGCATGAAGCGGCAAGTGCACCTACTCTTGCCGCCTTGTTGGCAGACTAGATGGACCATACTGGTCTTTATCTGCCCTCATATACTATGTTACTATATATATCCTCATCCATATCAGATCCCAAAACCAATTCATCTGGGTCTAAGGCATAGTCAACATCTCAAATAGCTCCCAACTGTTCCTCATCTTCAGGAAGTGTCAAGGGCAATTGAACAGGACTTCTACTTTCAGCCTGCCTGGCACAAGACTGCAAACGGGGGCATCTAGAGGCTGCAGGGTCTAAATTACCATACCAGAAGGACCAGGCTGTTGCAAAAAGGAAAAGAATTACAGGGAGTACAATCTGGATTCCGGAAGCTCTTCTCTCGGAAAAGGCTCACCAATACCAGGAGGCATAGTTGCCACAAACCCCCTCGCGAATGAAGAGTGGCTCACAGCATGGTCTCCAGAGCCTCCAGCTGGCTGAACATCCTTACTCTTAGCGCCATCCTGCACCTCCTGCCCTGAGGTAGTAAGGGTGGACTGTGTCCCCCAGTTGAGAGGGGAAAGGCGTGCCTTTCAGTGGCAACTCAAGAAGCTGCCATACAGAAAGGCAGAGTCCAGAATCCAAGGATGAGGCTCCTCACTTGTCACAGGTCAAATAACGTTTCCTGAGAGAAGTCAGAGACAATTAGGGGTTCACAAGAGCACGCGCTAAGGCTGCATTGGCCTGCAAGCATGCACTAACTGCGCTTTTACATAACACACATTAAAGGGGCTAGGGAAAGAGCACGGGTTGCAGACACCTGGACAGAATACGCCTTAGGACTGTGCGACCCTCAGGCGAACAATAGGCAAAAATGTTACTAATGCATACAGAAAACAGCAGGAAACCCCCACACAGCGCCAATGGTTGCTAGAAGTCCACCCTGAATTGCATCCGTCAGAGATGGAACCGGGAACCCTCAACAAGGACAATGACAAGGCCAACCCTTGGTACTCACCCCCTGACAGCACAGGCATAGGATCCATGCCGGGCTCAGCTCTACTCCCCTGAAACTGCTTGACTGGCTAGGGTTTATTTTATCAGCACTGTGTGAAAGGTGGCTGGCAGGTAGATCCCCTTTGAGAGCCTTTTGCAATCTTCGGGAATGAGCAGGGGGGCATTGAGGGGATGCTGAGGTTGTGTGAGGCTGCTGTACTCTTCCAGATTCTTCCAATTTGTGGCTGCTCAACGGGCCCTTATCAGGATAAGGGCATGGAGCTGAATCAATTTTCCATCTTCCTATGTCTACGAAAAAGACCGCAGTCTAGTGTAGCTTTCCACGTGATAAGAACATAAGAAATGCCATACTGGGTCAGACCAAGGTCCATCAAGCCCAGTATCCTGTTTCCAACTGTGGCCAATCCATGTCACAAGTACCTGGCAGTTTCCCAAAAAGATACACAGGTTCCACAATGCTTGTATTGGGACAAGCAGTGGATTTCCTGGGTCCTCATTAATAATGGTTTATGGACCTTTCCTCCAGGAATTTTTTTAAAGCCAGCTACACTAACAGCTTTTACTACATCCTCCAGTATCAAATTCCAGAGTTTGATTACACGTTGAGTGAAAAAATACTCTCTCTTATTAGTCTTAAACGGATTACACTGTAGCTTCATTGCATGTCCCCTAGTCTTTCTACATTTGATGGCATAAACAATCAATCTACATTTACCTGTTCCACTTCATTCATTAATTTATAGACTTCTATCATATCTCCCCTCAGCCCTCTTTTTCCAGGATGAAGAGCCCTAACCTTTTAAGCCTCTCCTCATAGGGTATCCTTCCATTTCCTTTACCATTTTGGTGGCTCTTCTCTGTACCTTTGCTAATTCCGCTATATCCTTTTTAAGATACGGTGATCGGAATTGCACACAATATTCAAGGTGGGGTTGCACCATGGAACGATATAGAGGCATTATAATATCCTTTGTTTTATTCTCCATTCCTTTCCTTATTATTCCTAACATTCTATTTGCCTTCTTGGCCGCTGCTGCACACGTTAGAGGGTTTTAATGCGCTTTCCACGCCTACATTTTTTTCTTGGGTGGTGATTCCTATTGTGGAACCTTGCATCGTGTAACCATAGTTTGGCTTGTTCTTTCCTAGCTGCATAACTTTGCACTTGTCCACATGAAATTTCATCTATTATCAAGGCGTCCACTCTTCCAATTTATCAAGGTCCTCTTGCAATTTTTCACAATCCTCTTAAATAATTTTGTGCCATCTGCAAATGTCATATACGAATATGTTCCCATTGGGGAAATAAGCCATTTAGCCCTACCCTCTGTTTTCCATCTTTTAGCCAGTTCCTGATCCACAGTACTACACTGCCTCCAATCCCATAACTTTTTAATTTCACCAAGGGGTATGTTTACTAAATCGTCTTAATGTTACCGGCGTTAACTCCAACGCAGTGGTTCTTGACCAGTCCTCCTTGAGCCCCTAGGCCAGTCAGGTGTTCAGGATAGCCCTAATGAATATGCATGAGATATATATGCATTAGAGATATCCTGCCAACCTGACTGGTTTGTGGCCCTCTAGGGCTGGATTTGGAGACCCTTGCCTTACACCTCTGTCATTTAAGATTGTGAGTGGGCAAGGTGCAGATGTCCTAGACATCAAAAGGGTAGACAGAATGTGTCACATGCCTCCTCAATTCTCACCACCACCAAAAAGTTGTCTAATAGACAATATTTTGGTGGTGGTGAGAAGCAAAGAGGCATGTGACAAATTCTATCATTGTCTTTCCTAGCTGGTAAGAGATAGGAAGACATTGAAGTTTGATACTTCATAGACAGGGAGATCTATAACAAAAATAGAAGCTGTTGACATCACAGCAATAATTGTGTGTTTAACCGCTCCCACTGACTGAGCAGTATGAGAATAGGCGAGTGGACTGTCTGGACCCCTTAAGAAGGGAAAAGCTTTATAGCACAGACAGTTAGGGAGATAGCAGGTAATATTTAGCGTCCTATGGACATCTCCCAATGGGCACAGATATATATATATATATATATATATATATATATATATATATATATATATATATATATATATATATATATATATATATATATATAGATGGGCATGACTTATGCCCACACAGACTACAGAAAGATGTATGTATAGGACATATACATACATGAATATAAGTCTGAGGATACATGCCTGCAACTGAGCCCCACAAAAACATTCACATGGGGAATGTGAGGGGAAAAGATTCATCTAATAATGAGGGGGTAAAAACCACCTGAAGATATATAGAGAATCTATTTCTGCGGTGCAGGAATGTGGTTCAGTGGAATAACCGGTATGGTTGCGTGAAAAAACAGAGGGTAATAGCCGTCTGGCAAGAGCACGTCAGGAGTACTTTAGGACTCTGACATGTCCAAAGGACAAAAAAAAACCTGCATAGACTAAGATACCAGGATGACCCAGCCAAGGGACACAGGGGTATCATGTACAGCAAAAGAGTATGCGTTGTCCAAGTGGAGCAGAAAAACATAAAGCCAAGCTGCAAGGAAAAAAGGGGTAGATTCCTGCAAGATTGGGAACTCCTTGGACATTCACGCCATGGAATGATTATATAAACTTTTTCTACTACATGGGAAAAACCCTCAGAGACAAAGTCCAATGCTCTGTAGCAAGGGCCCATAGTAGAAAGCTTCTCTGGAGATTGCAGAGAGCATTGTGCAGGAGAATTATAAAAGAATACTGACAGAAGTCAGGTGTGTTGCCACATCCTAGGAAAGGATATGGCTAGAAGAAGATAACCTGCAGTGAGTAGTACTATGCAAGATAGTTGAAAGTAGCTTGCAATGAGTATTAAAGTAATCACTGGAACTCCTGCATACATAGCAGCTGAACAAAACAGCAGAGGGGATTCTCCTGTAAAAAACAGAGAGAAAACAGGTAAAGGGAGCGGAGATATTCCCGTCCCTGTCTGATGAGTTGTTCAGAGCATGCATTGAAGGATAACAAAAGGTCTACACTGGAAGAAAGAGAAGTGTTTCAGTATGGTACCAACCCAAGCAGGGGAAACCCTGGAAGAGAGGGGGTTGGAAAGTGACTTACCATATGGCAAGTCAGCTGAAGGAAAAGATGTCCATGTGGGGACAGAAACTATCATGGGATAGTTGTAACCTCCCTTCGTAGTAGTAAGAAGGGGAGAATTCTGTAACCCATGGACAAAAGTATCCTAACAGGTTAGCATACTGAAAGGGAAAAAACCAGTGTAGGGTTTGGGAATAAACTTCTGCTAAGAAGCAGTTAGCTGTAGATAGCAACATACCAAAACCTATGGTTGCTGGTTATGATCAGACTGGCTAGAATCTGGAGACTTCAGACTAGGATGAGATGTCCCTTGTTTGGGTACATCTGGAGGATGGGCAGAAGGGTGAAACTTTCTTTTCTTAGGAAGAGAAGGTTTGGCAGGACATTTCCTACGTCCTGGGTTAAAAGAAGGCTTAGGATGGTTTCCAGAACCAGGGAAGTCAGTGGAGCAATGAGCAACCTGACGTAAAGCCTCTTTATTGAAGAAATTTTCTCCAGTACAAGGAGAGTTACCCAGTGTATGTTGTGCCCATCTGCTCAAGTCTGAAGCTTGCAGCCAGGCTTTACGACGTGCTCCAATGGCAATAGCAGAGGATCTGCTAACAGACTCAAAAGAGTCTAGAGAAGCACGAGAAAGAAACCAAGAGATATTCCTGCTATGATTAAGAAGCAAGGAATAGTCAGTGGCCTTAGGCTCTGACAAAAAAGGGGACAAAAGAGATAATTTCTCTGTGACCTCCTGAAGTGTCAGACTCATATAAAAAATATATGAAATAATTCTTGAAGCCAGCATAGAAGTTTGGAAGGTTTGACGTCCAAAGGCATCAAGTGCTTTAGATGCACGACCTGGCGGATAAGAAGAATGCTTCTTCTTGCTTCTTACCTTCCTCATTGCTGATTCCACTACAAGGGAATGATGTGGAAGTTGGTTTTTCTGAAAGCCCGGAGAGGGAGGCACCTGATACAGAACATTCATGGCTGTAGAAGGCGAAGGAACCCTTAAAGGTGATTCCCAAATCCTCAGAAGAAGGTCCTGCAGAGAATGATGTAAAGGAAGCATTATATTTTCCTTTTCTGCAGGATCTTGGTTAAGAGTAGAGCCAGGAATAGGAATGGCAAGAAAGGTTGCCATGTCAAGGAGAAATTTCTGAAAAGAAGGATCTCCAATAGGAACTATTCCTGGGTAGGCTGAGGTTGAAGAAGCAGCTTGAGCACCAGAAGACATACTGGACTGGTGCAGAAAAAGAATCCTACTAGATGGAGAACAATACTGACAGTTCTGATTCGAGGCAGTTAGTACTGCATCATCGGTTCCCGGTATCGATTCCAAGCTAGGCATAGAAAGGATCGATGGCACCGATGGAACTGCAGGAATCGACATCGATACCGATAGCGGTATCGGACACGGTAATGCCATCGAAGCAGGTATCGGAGGCTGCTGAAGCGGTACCGAGGTAACCCGAGAGGCTTGGTAAATATCCTCGGTACTGCATAATCGGGAACGATATGGGTCGGTTCCCAAACGCGTCGGTACCAAGTCATCTAGACTGGATAGCGATTCCAGACTGGGCATCGAGGGGAGCAGGTCTATCGATGCATGCCTAGAAGGTACCGACATCGGTGGTGGTATCGGCGATGCCGATACAGGAAAGTCAATCAGAGTGTTATCGATCGGTACCGAAGGTACCGAGGATAGCAGATGACGATCCCTGGTGAAGAGTGGAACACTCGACACCGATGCCAATGCCGGGGTATCGGTACCGCTCGAAGCCAGTACCAACACCGAGCATGGCGGAGATACAGGAAAGCCAATCTGGGTCGCATCGATCGGCCCCGAAGGTACCGAGGACACCAGATGACGATCCCTGGTGAAGAGTGCAGCACTCGACACCGGTGCCGGTGCCGGGTTATCGGTACCGCTCGAAGCGGATACCACCCCCTGGCACGGCTCAGGTATGTTCTGTGAGGGGTGAGCCCCAGGAACAACCTGAAACCCCATGTATGCTTTGGAGCCCGAAGACTCCCGCCGGGGTTTTATTGCCAATGGGATCTTGAGGGCAAGGCTGGAGCCGTCATCATGCTGTGCATGAGACTTACCCTTCAAGAATTGGCTAGTCTTAACAGACTGTTTGTGGGTTACCTGATCCTGGAGAGAAGAAAAAACCGGTGTCCTCACTTCAGGAGGAAAAACGGCATCGAGTGAAACTCGAAAAAGAGAAGGTCTTCTCCCAATTGTACAGCCTGACGGTTCAGGGGAAAAAGGGTCAGGACCCAAACAGGTTAGACACCAAGACTTGGAGTCTAAAAAGAAAACTATGTTTCCACAATGAAGGCACTTCTTAGGAGAAGGCAGCTCCATGTTGGAGAGGCCTGGTAGGCCCAAAAAGTTAAGACAAAAAACTGAGGAGAAAAAATGTTTCTAATTTTAGAAAAGAAAAGAATAAAGCACCGGCGGTACCGGTATCAGTGGGAAGAACAGCCGCGACCACAAGAAAACAAGAAATAAGAATTTTAAAGAAAAAAGTTTCTGCGGTGACAGGAGGACGTCCTGTCAGCTCTGCGGAAAAACGAAAACTGAGGAGAGGCAGTGGGAAAGGCGGGAAGTCAGCGCGCAGGCGCGAGGGATGCTCCCAAAAGCTTTCTGATTGGATGCTGGGGAGCATTCCCGTGCAGGCTCCGTCGGTACCGACGTACCCATATGTGAAGACTCATTCCTGCTTGTTCCTGGAGATCGCGCGTTAGCCTTAATTAGGCACGTTGACCTGCAAACACAGCAACAGAGGTGTAGCACAATGGTTAATACATTGACTGATGAAACAGGGGTCATGAGTTTAATCCCCCAGTGGGCTTAATGAATAAGGCTGTCTGAGGCATTACCCTTTACTTTAAATCAGTGCTGTCTGAAGCATTTTCTTTTTTAATTTAAATTAGTACTGCCAGCAAACACACCCTCACAGTGCCGTAACCTAAGGTGCCGCATAAGGCGCCCTATAAGGCACTCCAGAGGGCACATTATAAAGTGCACTGTCCGCCAAGGCATCTTATAATGTTCCCTATAGGGCGCCTTATAAGGCACCTTATAGGGCGCTTTATAGGGTGCCTTATAGGGTGCTTTATAGGGCGCCTTATGAGGCACCTTAAGGTTACAGCACTGTGAGGGTGTTTTTGCTGGCAGCACTAATTTAAATTAAAAAAGGAAATGCCTCAAACAGCCCGATCAAATAACACCACTGTGGGATCAAACCCATGATCTCTGTCTCCACAATCAGTGAAGTAACCAGTGGGCTATATCTCCTAACAAACCCCTGGCTGGCTACAGGACTGCAGGTCACCACACAAACTTGGTTATCAGGATAGGGTTAACCCACCCGTACCCATGATGCACTGCACATGCAGATCAGCAGTTTACAGATGATCACAAGATGGGGTATGCACCCCCACAGCACCTCTGCCTGGTAGGGGAAACTGACCGTGTGTGTTACTGGCACAGAGTAGCTACAGTCAGTCACATTATGTGGGTACTGTGCTCACCCTGAGGGCAAGGTGGGGCGCCCAGCACCGGGTCCGCAGCACCTGGCGTAGCTGAGATAGGCTATGCTGCAGGTTGCCATCAGTGTCAGTGTGTGATAGGTAGTCCTTGCAGACACACCTAGGATACACCTGTGTCCATCCATATTTCCCAGTCACGTCTAGCCCTTGTGGACTGTGATGCACCCAGAATAGTGTATATCCTGTGTGGGTGCCATGGTCACATGATTTAAGTGAAGGGGGTGTTTGGACCCATAGGCAGATTATGTAGCACCACCCAACCTGCCCTCTAGGGCTCAGGGTGGGGGACAGGATCTCCCACCAACAGATCCACATTCTACATCCCTGCAATGGTGGCAGTAGAGGGAACCATCAACCACGGTCCCGCTAGGGAACAGGAACCTACAGGGCAGTCAATGCAGATCTGTACGCATCCATAAGGCAATAGCAAGCAGACAGACAGTAGGCCTGGAAAGGCTCAACTGCCCCCCACCACTATCTGACATTCTCCAGCCACTGCACCCTGCACGGTGTTCCAGCCATACACATACTAACTGCAGACAGTATGCTAGCTAGTCCATAGTGCATGTTCCTGGAGATGTGTGCTCCCAAAACTGGGATATGAGCGTGCACGCGCACACACACCAACACACCCACCAAGCAGATAAATCACTGATTGAGCCCCGGAAAAGAGAACCCATAAATATCACTTGAAAGAAATACTATATAGCACTATGGGGGAACCTAGCCATGCAGTGGTCACTGCTCAGTCAGGGTGAGAGTGACCTCCCAGCAGGACATGCAGTGGCCACCCTGTCCGTGCAGGTGGTGGCCGGGCACTATAATGTCCCAGCCATTGCCCTATGTCCTGTGCAGATGCATCCTGCCCAGGCCACCCTCTCCGGGCCATACCCACAATACCTTGCTCCTCATTATGCACATTGGCAGGCTAACACTGGAAACAGTGCAAGCAGTGTGGGCTGAGTAAGGTGTAGGCAGCCACAACACACTGGATAGACAGACACACACTCCCACACCTATGCCAGCATTGTGCAAATATAGAGGCTTTTTGCAGCCCTGGCCACCACACCAGTCCTGGGCACAGTGCAGGCATGGCTATGGTACGTAATACTGTTGGGGTCAATCCCTGGGGTGGTAAACACTGTCAGAAACCAAAACTGAAACACACTCCACAGATATCAGAAAGGTTGCTATGATGCGGCTCTATCAGCAAATGGTGATTAACTTAGGAATTGCTATTTGCCATTAATCATAGCAACCTTTTGATACATGTGTAACGTATTCCCAAGTTTAGGGCGGCATTGCTAAGGTATGCAAGTGCTAGTATTGCGAGATGATGCTGCGCGCAGGGCCTAACAGCCTGATTCTCCACGAGGCTTTGGATAGTGGAGCCTGTGGGTGTGGGTGTTTATACCCCTGTTGGCTGCTGCTTTAGGGCAGAGGTTCCCAACTCCGGTCTTGGTGGGCCAAACACTGTTCGGGTTTTCATGCTGTCCCTAAAGAATATGCATGAGATACATTTGCATACCATGGGGGCGGCGCATACAAATGCAGCACAGGCATATTTACTAGAGACAGCATGAAACCTGAATGGTGTTTGGGCCTCCAGGACTGCAGTTGGGAAACTCTGCTCTAGGTATTGCACATGTTTATGGTGATTGTGCTCTATAGGGTAAAATATAGGCATTTCAGGCATGTTTATGTTATCTGCAAAAAAGGTTCCGTCTTTATTACCACGGTTTAGTACTGGGTAAAATATGGGGACTGGGTTGGCAGGAGCCACAGCTGGGACTTGAACCTGTGACCTTCCTGCTCATGAACACACTAGCTGTGTGTACTGCACCACACTGTTGCCACAGAGACAGTTCATTCCCTGGGGATACCATGACTGTTCGTCAGACAGACCCTGTCTGTTGCAGTGCACGGCACACACCTAAACGGGGCTAGGCCATGGTCTGCTGTGGGCAGATGCCACTGCCCCCTTCGCCACCAGCACCCCTCCAGCACCATGCTGCCATGCCATTATGCCGGTGGTGCTTGTGGTGCGCAGTCCGAGGCCATCCAGTATGCCGGTAGGCAGCTGCCTATGGTGTGGGTTCTCGGGTAGGGGTGCCTACATGGACATGCGCGCTTCCCCCCCTCCCCCACACCACCTGCCAATATTATGTGCCCTTGGGGGTACCTGCTGGATAATCTCCCCTGTGACACTGTGGGACACACACTCGTGCCCATGTTGGACCCTCGTCAGTTGCTGTCTTGCTGCTTTACAGTTTCTGCATCCCTATGTGCCACCTAGGCATCTGCCTAACACACACTGTGCCCCAGCTGGACCACAGCATGTGCCACCTACAGCCCTCTATATCCCATTTACAGCATCAGAACAGTTGCCCTTTCCTACGTGCCCACTCTGCTGTTACTGCACATGTGCACACCATAACAAACCTGCCCAATATAGACTGAATAAACCCTGATCAGCACTACTTCAATGTGGGATCATTCACTTTGTAGTGGGAAAGAGAATAGACCCTTCCAAACATGATATCTTATTTTTTGAGCTTTGTCAGTGGAGTTGCTTTATGTTTATCATTAATATCACTTTTGGCCAGCTTGGTTATTGGGATTTTAAATGTGGTTCAGGTCATTTTTCTATGTTTATTTGCCTTTTTGTTCTGTGCACATGTATCACTACTATCACATTTTTGGGTTTCCCTGGCTTTGCTGTACATTGCTGACTGAAATGGTTTCTCTTTCCTGCAAATGTGCCTTAAACGCGAGGGTTTCACTGGCGTTAGTGTTCAGACAAAGATTTCACAGCGTTAGTGTGTCTGGAGCCTCTCCTCTCCCACTCTCCGCCCACTGAACCCTTCTCTTCGCTCTCTGGGAAGCGTTACTCCACCCTTCAGAGCCGGATTTCACAGCGTTAGTGTCCCTTAATGTCACAGTCGCGTTATCACGCACTAAGGGGTATGTTTACTAAGCAGTCTTAACGTGCGCCCGGAGATAGTGTGCAGGATGCCATAAAAGGAGTGGGCGTTCCGGTCTAAACATAGCAAACCGGGATTATCGCGTGATAACAAGCGCTGTGCACATTATCGGGCAATGGATTGAGCTATGCACATTAACGCGTCTTAATCTTAAGTAGGCGCGCTGACATGCAAACAGAGCAGCAGAGGTGTAGCACAGTGGTTAATACACTGACTGATGGTACAGGGGTCATAGGTTTGATCCCCCAGTGTGCTTAATGAATAAGGCTGGCTGAGGCATTACCCTTTATGTTTAAGCAGTGCTTTGTGAGGCATTTTAGTTTTATTTTAATTAGTGCTTCCAGAAAAACACACCTTCACAATGCCGTAACCTAAGGCGCCGCATAAGGCGCCCTATAAGGCACTCCAGAGGGCACATTATAAAGTGCACTGTCCGCCAAGGCACCCTATAATGTCCCCTATAGGACGCCTTATAAGGCGCTTTATAGAGCACCTTATAGGGCGCCTTATAAGGCACTTTATGGGGCGCCTTATGAGGCAGCTTAAGGTTACAGCACTGTGAGGGTGTTTTTGCTGGCAGTACTAATTTACATTAAAAATAGACAATGCCTTGGACAGCCCTATCAAATAACTCTACTGTGGGATCAAACCCATGGCCTCTGGCTCCACAAGCAGTGAAGTAACCAGTGGGCTACATCTCTATTGCTGCTAACACACCCCTGGCTGGCTACAGAGGGACTGCAGGTCACCACACAAACTGTCTGTTGTGGTTACCAAGATAGGGTTACCCACCCGTACCCATGATGCACTGCACATGCAGATCAGCAGTCTACAGATGATCACAAGATGGGGTATGCACTCACACAGCACCTCGGCCTGGTAGGGGGAACTGACCGTGTGTGTTACTGGCACAGAGTAGCTACAGACCGTCACATTGTGCGGGTACTGTGCTCACCCTGAGGGTGAGGTGGGGCATCCAGCACATGTCCCACAGCACCTGGTGAGCTGAGCTGGCTATGCTGCAGGTCACCATCAGTGCCAGTCTGTGATAGGTAGTCCTTGCAGACACACCTAGGATACACCTGTGTCCATCTCTATTTCCCAGTCACGTCTAGCCCTTGTGGACTATATTGCACTCAGAATAGTACATATCATGTGTGGGTGCCATGGTAACATGATTTAATTGACAGGGTGGTGTTTGGACCCATAGGCAGATTATGTAGTACCACCCAACCTGCTCTCTGGGGCTCAGGGTGGGGGCAGAACAGGATCTCCCACCAACAGATCCACATTCTACATCCCTGCAATGGTGGCAGTAGAGAGGGGACCATCAACCCCAGTCCTGTTGGGGAACCAACATCCTACAAGGCCGTCAATGCAGATCTGTACACATCCATAAAGCAATAGCAGACAGACAGTAGGCCTGGAAATGCTCAGCTGCTCCCCACCACTATCTGACATTCTCCAGCAGCAAGCACAGTGAGTCTCCAGCCGCTGCACCCTGCAAGATGTTCCAGCCATACACATACTAACTGCAGACAGTCTGCTAGCTAATCCATAGTGCATGGTCCTGGAGGAGATGTGTGCACCCAAAACTGGGATGTGAGTACACCCACCAAGCAGATAAGTCAGTGATTAGGCCCCCAGAAAAGAGAAACCATATATATCACTTGAGAGAAATACAATATAGCACTATGGGGGAACCTAGCCATGCCATGGTCACTGCTCAGTCAGGGTGAGAGTGACCTCCCAGCAGGACATGCTGTGGCCACCCTGTCCATGCAGGTGGTGGCCGGGCACTACAATGTCCCACCCATTGCCCTATGCCCTGTGCAGATGCATCCTTGTCCGGGTCATACCCACAGTACCTTGCTCCTCATTATACACATTGGCAGGCTAACACTGGAAACAGTGCAAGCAGTGTGGGCTGAGTAAGGTGTTTGGCAGCCACACACACTGGCTGGACAGACACACACTCCCCTACCTATGCCAGCATTGTGCAACTATAATGGCTTTTGGCAGCCCTGGCCACCACACCAGTCCTGGGCACAGTGCGGCATGGCTATGGTACGCAATACAGTTGGTGTCACTCCCAGGGGTGGTAAACACTGTCAGAAACCAAAACTGAAACACACTCCACAGATATCAGAAAGGTTGCTATGATGCAGCTCTATCAGCAAATGGTGCTTAACTTAGGAATTGCTATCTGCCATTAATCATAGCAACCTTTTGATATATGTGTAACGTATTCCCAGGTTTAGGGCGGCATTGCTAAGGTATGCAAGTGCTAGTATTTGGAAATGTTTTGCTGCACGCAGGGCCCAACAGCCTGACTCTCCATGAGGCTTTGGATAGTGGAGCCTGTGGGTGCGGGTGTTTCTGCCCCTGTTGGCCGCTGCTCTAGGGCAGAGGTTCCCAACTCCAGTCCTGGTGGGCCAAACACTGTTGGGTTTTCATGCTGTCTCTAATGAATATGCATGAGATACATTTGCATCCCATGGGGGCGGCACATACAAATGCAGCACAGGCATCTTTATTGGAGACAGCATGAAACCTGAATGGTGTTTAGCCCACCAGGACTGCATTTTGGGAAACACTGCTCTAGGTATTGCACATGTCTATGGTGTCCGTGCTCTGTAGGGTAAAATATAGGCGTTTGAGGCATGTTGCCTGTTATCTGCAATAAAGGTTCCCTCTTTTATTACCACGGGGTTTAGTAGTGGGTAAAATATGGGGACTGGATTGGCAGGAACCACAGCTGGGACTCGAACCTGAGACTTTCTGCTCCAGAAACACACTGGCTGTGTCTACTGCACAACCGTGTTGCCACAGGGACAGTGCATTCCCTGGGGATACCATGACTGTTCGTCAGACAGGGCCTGTCTGTTGCAGTGCCATGGCACCCACCTACATAGGGCTAGGCCATGGTCTGCTGTGGGCAGCTGCCACTGCCCCCTCTACCACCAGTATCCCTCTGCCACCATGCTGACATGCCCTTCTGCTGATGGTGCGGGTTCTGGGGTAGGGGTGCCTGCATAGATGTCCACGCTTCCCCCCAGCACCGCCTGCCAATGTTCTGTGCCCTTGGGGGGTACCTGCTGGGGTACTATCCCGTGACACTGTTGGAAACACACTCATGCCCATGTTGGGGTCCGGCTCATCATCAGTTGCTGTCTGGCTGCTCTCTACTGTTTCAGCATTCCTATGGGCCACCTGGGCATCACCCTAGTCCGCACTGTGGCTCTGCTGCACCACAGCAATGTGCTGCCGGCAGCCCTCTGTATCCCCTTTTCCAAGATCTGTCTAGTTGCCCGTTCCGACATGCCCACCCTGCTGTTGTGGAACATGTGAATGCCATAGGAAACATGTCCAATAACAAGGGGAAACCCTGATCAGCGCTATTTCACTGTGGGATCATTCACCTTGTATGGGGACAGAGCATAGACCCTTCCAAAACTAATAGAGCATAGACCCTTCCAAAACTAATATCTTTTTTTTGGAGCTTTCTCGGTAGTGTTTGTTGCTGTTTCCCATTAATATCACTATTGGCTAGCTTTGGTTTATGTTTTTTTTCCATTTTGTTCAGGTCCTTTTCAATGTTTATTTGCCTTTTGTTCCGTGCACATGTATCACACTTATCACTTTTTGTAGGTTTCCCTGGCTTTGCTGTACATTGCTGATGTAAATGGTTTCTCTTCCCTTTAAATCTGCTCTAACGCCAGGGTTTCACTGGCGTTAGTTTTCAGCCCCGGAATCCACAGCGTTAGTGTGCAGGGAGCCTCTCCCCTCCCACTCTCCACCCACTGACCCTCTCTCTCCGCCCCTGGGGAGCCTTCCTCCGCCCTCCGGGAGCCTTTCTCCGCCTTCAGCGCTCATTTGCGCCGCTGCGCGCGTTATCGCACGCTAAGGTACCTTTGCGCCCAGTAAAGCACCATTATCGTGTGATAACGTGCCTTATCGCCCAATAACATGACAGCAGCGCAAATAGCACCCTTTAGTAAACATACCTCTAAGTGACAGCGCGCGATAATGCCACCGCTGCGACGTTAAGACGGTTTAGTAAACATACCCCCAAGAGTCTCTTATGAGGGATCTTGTCACGGTTTTCTGAAAATCCGGATACACTATATCGACCAGCTCACCTTTGTCTACCTGTTTTATTCACACCTTCAAAAAATATAACAGATTAGTAAGACAAGACCTTCCTGCGCTAAAGCCAAACATGACTATCTACATGTTTCAGTAATTTTGTTCTATATTATATGGTTTCTACCATTTTGGCCCGGTACTGATGTCAGGGCTCACTGGTCTGTAGTTTCCCGGATCACCTCCTGGAAACCTTTTTAAAAATTGGTGTTACATTGGCCATTTGCCAATCTTCAGGTATTACAGATGATTTTAATGATAGTTCACAAATTCCTAATAGTAGGTCTGCAATCTCATATTTCAGTTCTTTCAACATCCTTGGATTTATACCATCTGGTCCTAGCTGATTTGCTACTCCTTTAGTTTATCAAATAGTTGTAATACATCTCAGTTTATCAATATTTCTTTCAATTCTTCTGATGCATCACTTTAAAATACCATTTCACTCATGGGTAACTTCCTTACGTCTTCTTCAGTAAAGACCGAAGCAAAGAATTCATTCAGTCCTCTCCACTAATTCATTCAGTCTCTCGTGCTCAAGTGAGTCACCCCTTTAGCACCTGAAGTGGGGTTGTTCACGAGCGTGTTTATCAATCTCTTTTCCTCTCAATCTTCAGATTTTCTTCAGAGAGGAGAAAATCCATCTACTTTCTGCTGGAGAAAAAGAAATACTGAGGGACTTCTGTGGCTGAAGCAGATAGAGGCATGAGAGTGATGCCATTGAAACCTGGGCTTTTCACTGGTTCTTTTGTCTCCATCAATCTGTTGGAAGGGGAACACAACCCACTTGTCTGGACTGGTCTAGCAGGACGATATGGAAGGAGCAACTTTGAACTACTGCACTTATAGATTATACGAGGCCTTGACAAATTTTCTTTAAATCAAGGGAGCCAGATAACAAAGCCTAGGTCCCATGGATTCTCCCCGCACCCCCCCCCCCCCCAAAAAAAAGGTGTACTGCATTTACAGTTTTATATTTTAGAGCCTAATGTACTAAGACTGTTTTCCCATCTTCTATTAGAACAAGTTTAATAAATCAGGTTCTTTATGGGCTACTGCACAGTGCCAACAGAAGGCAGTGGCCCACTCCTCTTCCTTTATTACCATCACCACCACTGGACCTTAAGCCAGTGATTCTCACCCAGACCTCCGGGCACATGTAGGCCAATCAAGTTTTCAGGATTCCCACAATGAATATTCATGAGATAGATTGTATACAATGAATGCAGTACATGCAAATCTATCTCATGCATATTCATTGCAGAAATTCTGAAAACCCAACTGGCCTAAGTGTGCCCTGAGTACTGGTTGAAAATTACTGCTTTTAAGCTATGTTTATGGTTTATTAAAACTTCATATACCACGCTTCATGGGGGCACCAGAGTAGTTTACAATATAAAAAACATAGTTCATTTAAAAGTTAAAAAGGAACTCCAATAAACAATAGAAAAGGCAAGGAGCATACATACAAAACGAGTAGAGGAGAAAAAGAGAACAGACAGAAAGGGGAGCAATTGGGGGGGGGGTAATATTGAAGGCTTTTTTGAAAAGGGGGTTTTTTGAGTGATGTACCTGGTGAAGGAGGTCGGGGGGGGGGGAGGTTGTTTCATAGAGAGGGGCCAAGACAAAACAATGCATGTGTGTGTGTGTGTGTGGTGGAGGTGGGGTTGCCTGCGTTTGCATGTGTGGTGTGGTGCTTCACCCAACTTCTTGTACTCTTCACTCCCCTCCACTCCCAGCCCCTTTCCTGTTCTCCTCCCCCTTCCACCTTCAACTCTTTGTTTCCATTCCCAGAAATCTCTCCCCTCTTCTCTCAACTCCTGCACTCTAATTTCCCCTTTTTTTTATTAAATCAAGTCTGCTGCCTCTTTAAATTTCTTTAGCTTTTGCGGACTTCTGCCCTGCAGGAGATGGGATCCCCCGTGGGCAGACAGTGGCAGTCTCGGCTGCGATCATGGCCATTTGCTGCCCTTCTGCTCCTCTACCCTGATGTGTTGTGAACTCCAGGTGCCAGATCAGAGTTTCCGTCAACATAGTGACTTGGCACCTGGAGGTTGTCAAGCCTTGGATTATACATCCAGCAATGCCAGACGAAAAACTGGTATAATTTGGAATGTGTACTTTGGAAGTTCCACTTGTATCCACATATTCAACAACACTGTCTAATGCTGTGGTTCCCAAACCTGTTCTGGGGGTTCCCCAGCCAGTCGGGTTTTCAAGATATGCACAATGAATATGCATGAGAGAGATCTGCATACTACCCATCCTGCTGAATATCAGCTGCAATGGCTATAGGCAATTTAACAAAGTATACCCTGTGCGATAGAGAATATTTATGTATCTTTCTGTCATATTTTCTGGTCTCTGACACGAAGTAAGAATAATCACTTGCCACTGACACTTCTATTATCAAGATCATTATTGTGTTTTTCTCCTTTACCTCTATATCTAGTTTTCCTGCATTGCTTTTTATTGGTTGGAATAGTGATCACACCTCTTCACTCTCTATAATTTTCTTAGGCCATGATCCTAGTGATATTTATTCATTTATTTATTTACATTCTCTTATATACTGCGCTATTCTGCATCAGTGCGGTTTACACTGACCAAACTGACATGCCATTGAACAGGGCATTATAACTTGGAGATCCCTATTGTACAGGGAACATGGGCTATGGAGGGTTACGGGGCTTGCCCAAGACCACAAGGAGCACCTGTGGGACTAGAAACCCCAGTCCTTCCAGCCCAAGGTTGCTGTCCTCTAGTGGGGTTTGAACCACCGACCTTCCGGCCTGAAGTACTTTGCCCCAACCACTAGGCCACTCCTCCACTTTAGATACAGTATTGTTAGTGCCTGCATAGTTTCCAGTGGATACCTTTCTTCCACCAGAAATATACAGCCACCAATGAGATAAGTAACCGTTTCCAACTCTTTTTTACAGTACCCTCTGTTTGTCAAATTTGACCAGGCTTTTTTTGAGTCTTCAGCTGTCCTGAATGAACCTGCTCTTGGCTGATCTCTAACACTAAGCAGTGTTGGTCCTGGTTAGTACGTTGATGGGAGAACACCTTGGAATACCAGGTGCTATAAACTCACTACATGGAAGAAAGGTCTGGCAATATACTTCTGGTCACACCTTGCCAAGAAAACCTAAGGGATTGGTCATCAGGAGTCAGCATTGACTCGATGGCAGACATTTCATTTGTTCACAAACGTCTGGAGCAAGGTGACTTACAATGGAAAAACCTTTATTAAATAACACGCAGAGTCTCAGTGTAGGACCTGTGATGGGAAAAGTGTATCTGAGCCTATGGAACTGGAAGAAAAACAGGCTTTTACCTTTAAGGAAAGAGACAGGCCAGAAAGCAGTGGTTTTCAGACTGCAGGCAAAGAGAAAAAAAACACACATAGTTGCTGGGTACAGACCACGCCCAAGCTCTGAGGCAAACTGTGAAGTTAATGAGAAGCACCTGGGGAAGGAGCACGGCCCAATAGTTCAGGCACACTCATATAAGCCCAGGGGATTAGAAGAGTGGGAAGAGACCACCAGAGAAACGGAAGGCGAGAGGACCACCAGTTGCAGAAGGAGAAAGAGAAGTTACTCACCTGTAACAGGGGTTCTCAAGGAGCACCAGGTATCAGTCCTCACATATGGGTCATCGATGCCGATGAAGCCCTTGCGGAGCATTTCCCCAGCTTTCCATGAAAGCCTTTTGGGAATGCAGGCACGCATGCGCGGTTCCCTTCCCGCCTAAGGTGCCATCTTACCTCAGTCAAATTACATAGCTAACAACAGCACACAAAAAATGAAAAATAAACTATCTACACCTGCAACCCCCCGGGGCGGAGGGCGGGTTGTGAGGATTGATTCCTGCTGCTCCTGGAGAACACCTGTTACAGGTGAGTAACTACTCTTTCTCCAGGACCAAGCAGGAAGTCAGTCCTCACATATGGGTGACTCCCTAGCTCTGGGCTACCAAGAACCCAGGCTGAACAAGAGAACTCCCTCTAATCCCAGCATCAAAGAAAGTCTTTTCACTGACACAACCTCCACCGGTAGCCCACAGAGGGTGGGAGGGCAGGAGTTGCCTATACCTCAAGAGATTCTGGAGTACTGCCTGGCCAAAAGCACTGTCCCAACGGGACTTCCCTTTCCAGACAGTAATGGGCCGCAAAAGTCTGGCTTGAAGACCAAGTTGCAGCCCTGCAGATGTCTACCAACGGTACAGAGTGGAGATGAGCCACTGAGGCAGCCATTGCCCTGAACACGGTGGGCCGTGACCCGACCCTCCAAAGGAAGGTCAGTCGCCCTGTAAACCCAGGTGATACAGTCAGCCACCCAGATGGACAAGGTACGCTTGGACACAGCTAACCCTAAATGATTAGGGTCAAAAGATATGAAGAGCTGAGTAGCCCTTCTGTGCCCTTGCGTACGGTCAAGGTAGAAGAATAAGGCCCTCCTACAGTCCAGAGTATGCAGGACTGCTTCAGCCTGGCTTGCATGAGGCCTAGGGAAGAATGTGGAAGAAACCACCTCCTGGTTGAGGTGGAAAAGAGGAGACAAACTTTGGGAGGAACTTTGGAGAGAGTCCTGAGGACTACCCTTTTTCTATAAAATCTGGTGTAAGGCCTGTCACAGACCAGGGCCTGAAGCTCACTCACTCGCCTAGCCAAGGTAAGGGCTACCAGGAAGAGTGTCTTCCAGGACAGAAAACGTAGAGGACAAGTAGCCATCGGCTCAAAAGGTGGGCGACTCAGTTGCTGCAAGACCACATTCAAACTCCCACTCATGAGCAGGAGGACGGATTGGAGGCTTGAGCAAGAGCAAGCCTCTGATAAACCGGGACACCAAGGGGTGAACCGACAGAGAATGTCCTTCCACCAGTGAGTGGTGAGCTGCTAGAGCTGAGAGGTGGACCCGAAACAGAATTGGACTTAAGACCTTGATTGGATAAGTGCAGTAAGTACTGAAGCACTACTGGTACAGTACAGGAGAAAGGATCCTCTGTACGTAACTGACACCACACGGAAAACCTTTTCCATTTAAGAGCATAGGTTTTCCTAGTGGACTGGTTAGTTTCCTAGAAGCTAGGACAACCTCCTCACTTCAGGAGGTAGGCTCCAGGGAGCCAAAACTACCCTTGCAGCCTCCAGGCCATCAAATTGAGAGCTTTGAGATTGGGGTGCAGAAGGGTACCCTGATCCTGAGAGAGAAGGTCGGGTTGCAACCCCAGAGGCAGAAGGGGATCCACTGCCAGCTGAAGGAGAAGTGGAAACCAAGCTGGTCTCAGCCACCGGGAGCCACCAGCAGGACCGAGGCCTTGCCCTGAAGAATCTTGACAGAGTTCGGGCCACCAAGGGCGTGGGAGGAAACGCATACAGGAGGCCCTGAGACCAGGGAATCAGAAAAGCATCTGCTGCTACCCACAGAGGATGCGGTTGCCTGGAGCAGAATGTTGGGCAGCTGTTTGTTCAGAGGACTGGCAAACAAGTCTATGGATGGAAGTCCCCATTTCATGAAAATCTTCTGAACTACCAAAGGATGGAAATTTTGTTTATTAACACATGCAACAGAAAAACAAACAAAAAGCAAATACAATCACCCCAACCAAGTCCATACCCCCCCCAAAACCCCCACCCCCCCCGACCTAGCACACAACAGCTATCACAAACCCCCCGTGACCCACCTCCCCAAACCCACCACCAACCCCAGCAATCAACACACGTGCCCTCCTCCCAACAACAACCCCCAAAAAGTCCTTGACAATGTCCATGTCCCCTCCCCCCCCTCAGTCCAATGTCCATACCCGACCCAACCTCCCCCTGCAAGAACACCCCCAGCGTAGTCCACACATTGTTCGTCTTGCAATCCCTGAACCCCTGCCCCGCACAACACCCCCCACCAGTCCAAATGTCCATTCTGTCTGACTCTCAGACTCCCTCCCCCCAACCATCCAAAAACAGAGCCCCCTATCCCTCCCCCTTCAGGAGGAGCAGCAGCTTCCCCCTCCCTCCAACCCGATCCCTGCTCCTCCCCATCATCCCATAGAAACAAACACCTCAAAAACAAACCTCCCCACCCCCCCCCAAACAAAAAGAAAAAATAAGGGCCCCTTGAGCCCATCCCCAACACAGTCCCACCAAAACAAATCATAACTAATCATACAAATCAAAAGCTAAATACAAAAGAAAAACATAACCCTTGTGCTGCCCTGCCATCCAGACAATGGAGCGGGATGCCCAGGACACAAAAAGAACAAACATAAACACTAATAACAAAAGTTGGGACGGCCACCCCTCTAAGGAGAAAGGGAAAGCGGACAACCGGTCAAACCCCTCATGGAGCACCAGCTCCCCCCCCCCTCCCCTCCCGGGAGTAAAACACCCCAACATCCTCCCGAGAAGTAAACCCCAGGGAAGGGAAACCACCCCCTCCTATCACACCCTCCCCCCAGGGAAAACAAAACAAACCTCAAAGTCCTACAGGGATGAGAACCCCAGGGAAAACCCCTCCCCCTTACGGGGGGCGAAGGGTGAGGTGACGCCACAGACGCTCCCAACGATGAGCCTCCACCACCCGCCTTCACGTTGCGCCATGCTGGACACTTCCTCCAGAATGTCCCGCACCACCTCGTCGAGGGGCAGGACCAACCCCGGGTCGAGACATGACAGCGCGCTTGCCACAGGTGGTAGCGGACTACGGCCGTGACGAGGTAGAGGGTCCCGGAGTCCTGCCTTAGAGGAAAGGACCAGGCCCCGTACACCCACTCCGCATACGTGAGGAGGGAAAGGTCGCGCAGGTGAAGAGCAGCGGACACCAACCGGCAGGCCTCCACGTTGAAGGGGCACTGCCGGAGGAAATGGTCCATGGTCTCCGTCTGCCCTTCACAACCGGCCCTCGGACAGACCCGCTCGGCCTGTGACCTGTACTTGAGGTTATCCCTCACGTACAAACGCCCGTGGAAAGACAACCAGGCCACATCCCGAACCTTCTTCGGTAGCCGAGGGGAGTTCAACAGCCGAAGGCCCCGCTGCATCACATCCGCTGGACAGTCCTGCAGGGCCCACCGTGGTTGAAAGTGGGAGGCGAGTACCATCCGGTACAATCCTTTCCGCCCCAAGGACTGGGCGAGCGGGTCGGTCACCCCCCACCGCCGAATGAGCCCCACCATCGCAAATACGTACGATGGGGCCTGTTCCCCGCTCCGGCGCACACGTGGGACCGAGGACGCCCCCTCCCACTGCTCCCAGAAGCGGGAGAACCATTCCCGATAGGAGGCCACCCACCAGACCCCACCCCCTTCCCGCATCCTACCCAAGTGGAACGCCATAGACAAGACTGACAGGAAGACAAGGGGGTGCAACATACCCAAACCGCCCTCTGCCCGATCCAGGCAAACAATGTTGCGCTGGACGGGGTTCAGGCGGTTACCCCACAGGAAACAGAAAAAGACGGCACAGACAGACGCCTGACGGGACGACGGAAGAACGAAGACCGTGGCCACGTGCAGAAAGAGAGGAAGCAGAAACGTCCCGAGGAGTTTGATCTTCTCCTCGTACGTACACCTCCACCCCCTCCACCGCAGCACCCTAGACCGGGCAGTCTCAAGACAAACGATCCCAATTAGACTCTGCACAGTCCTCCGACCCGGGAAGACGAGGCCCAAGACGCGGAACCTCCCCCACGGGGAGGAAAGGGGGCGCAGGAAGGCGGGGAGGCTCCGAGGGGCCCAACCACAGCGTCTGGCACTTGCTGTGGTTGACAACAGAGTGGGCTACCTCCGAGTACTCCTCCACGGCCTCCCGCAGGGCCTCTACCCCTTCAGTGCCGTCCACGTAAACTGAGATGTCATCAGCGTAGGCAACGACGGACATCGGGGGCGCACCAGGCGCCTCCAGGCCCGCAACCCACCTGAGGACAACCTCCGGAGGAAGGGGTCGAGGGAGAAGACATACAGCAAGGGGCTCAAAGGGCACCCCTGCCGCACCCCCGAGGCGACACCAAACGGCCGTCCGAGCCACCCGTTAATAAACGGGAAGCTCACCCCCCTCGGTACAGCGCCTGCACGACGAAGAGGAAACCTGCAGGGAGGCCGAAGTGTTGGAGCACCACCCACAGGTACCGGTGACTGACTCGATCGAAGGCTTTGGACTGATCCAAGGAGACCAACCAGTGGTCCCGTTGGAGCGACCGGCCTCTCTCCACCACCTCCCGGACTGTGGCGACAGCGTCCAGAACCCCTCTCCCCCGAACGGAACAATACTGGGAAGGGGACAGCAAAACGCCCGACACCTCCACCAGTCGGTTGGCCAAACACTTGGCCAGGATCTTCCGGTCCGCGTTCAGAAGAGAGAGCGGCCGCCAAAAGTCCAAGGAGCTATCGTCCTTCCCCTTGGAGAGCAGCAGCAGGACAGACTCGCGAAATGACCGCGGGAGAAACCCCGTGTCCATGATCTCCTGAAAAAGAGAGGTCAGGAAGGGGGCCAGCTGGGTGATGAAAGTGCGATAGAACTCCACAGGGAGCCCATCGCGCCCAGGCACCTTCCCCAACGGCATGGCACGAATCGCCCTCTCCACCTCCACCTGCTGAATCGGAGCAGCGAGTGCAGCAACCTGTGCCTGAACCACAGCCGAATACACCGGGGGAAGGCCCAAGTACTCTCGGATATGGGTGAGGTCCACGGGGCGATCCCCAAACAGGTCCGAGAAGTATTCCCCCACCATCCGCAAAAAGTCCTCCTGGGAGGTATGAATGGTACCGTCCTCACCCCGCAGGGCCATGACCTCCCGACGCCGAACCCTCTCCTTGCAAGTCAAGAAAGGGTCTGGAGTGCCGACCCCACCGGCCGCCCCCTCAAAGCAGAGGGAGGCATGGCGATCATAAAGCAGGCCACGGAGCTGGACGCGTACCTCTTCCACCTCCTCCCGCGCTGCCCCTCGGGATACCAAACGATCCAGCGACCTCCGGAGGACAGTGTAGGTGAGGTAGCGGGATCGAGCCATGGAGGTACCCCGGGAACGGAAGAGTTGGCGGGCACGCGTCTTCACCTCGTCCCACCAGGCGCCACGGGAAGGAAAAACACCCAGCAGGGTTTCCTGGTCTGCGAGAAAGGCCAAGAACTCCTGGACCACCTCTGATGTTGCCAACAACTGCACATTCAGTCTCCACAGGCCAGGACCCCTGCTGAGCTCCTCGTGGTTAGCCAGGAAGGACACGGAGAGGACGCAGTGGTCCGAAAAGTCAACCGCCTGCAACTGCGGAGGGGAACACTCTACCCGGGCACTCACATATATCCGATCGATACGACTCCTACAGGTCCCATGGTAGTAGGTGAACCCCGACGACCGTGGAAAGGCCCGGTGGAAAACATCCACCAGGTCAGCCGTCCGGGTCATCTCGGCCAAAAAGAGGCCCTCGTAACTGGGTGGGCAACGATCCCCCCCTCGGTCCTGCAAAAAGGTGGTGGTGTTGAAATCCCCGGCGAGGACCACCAAACGGGAGGTGTGTAAGTAGGGGCGGATGACCCCAAACAGGGTCTTCCACGCCAACTTAGACTGGGGGCCGTAGACCACCACGAAACGAAACCGATGAGGCCCGCAGTAGCCGTCTAAGAGCAAACACCGGCCCTGCTCCAGTTCCCACACGTACTGCACCTGAAATCGGTTAGACGTGAACAAAACCGCCACTCCTGCGTAGGGCTGTGCCGCAAGCGACCAGTATGAAGGGCCCCACCTCCACTCCCGCTTTGCCCGATGAAGGCTAGCGAGCAAGGTGAGCCTGGTCTCCTGCAAGAAAATGACATCCAGCCCACTCGTGGAAAGAAAATCATAGGCCGTAGCCCGCGCCTGGTCTGAGAAAATGCTGGCCACGTTGATGGTGGCGCACGAGAACGCAGGAGTGCACGCCATGCCTAGTTCATGTGCAGTGACCCTTTCCTCCTCTTCTCACCATACCCAGGATCCCCGGAATCCCTCTTGCAGGACAAGCCCGCGAGCTGGAGCAACTCCTCATGGTCCACGTCGACCACCTCGAGGATCTCCGCCTCCTCCTGCTCGACCCTGTCACCCCACGAGGTACTGGTGTCCCTGAGACCACCAGGCAAAGCTGTCGCAGGGGCTAACCCAGTTCCCATGGGGCGAGGGGGCACGGACAGGTCAGGGGTCGGAGGAATGATCTCCTCCGTGGGGTCCACCACCGGTGCCTCCCCCCCTTCCCTGGACAAAGACTGAGACAACGGACCAGTGCCCACCCCCGCGGGGGAGGCCGGGACGGCCGGGTCAGCAGGGGGCTCCTGCGAAGGCCCATCACCCAACTGCGGGGGCAAAGACCCGTCCTCCCTCACCCGTCGGGCGCCAGTATCCCCCTTGATTGGAGGACCCTGACCGCGGCGCGCCTTCGTTATTTTGGAAGGCCGCCGCTGAGGAAGAGGGGCCGCCCCCGCCGCTAACCGCTCCGAGCGCCGCACAGGAAGCCCTGCCTCCACAGGCAAGCCCTCATCTGCCTCAGCCGCATCAGCAGCCAAAAAGATGAAACGGTTGATGTCCAACACGGGCTCTGCATCCGGCAACGGGGATGTCTCCCGTTTCTTCCTTTTGGACTTGCCACCCTTGGAAGGGACCGTAGTCCATTCCTCAGGTGGCACCACCCGCAACCTACTATCCTGTCGTGAGACATTAACCTCCACCACATCAACCCTCTCCTCCTTCCTACCCGAATCCCCTCCCCCTGGTGGCTCCCTCGGCTCGATGGACTCCTCCACCCTAGGGCCCTCGGACTCCTCCTGAGGGAGAGGGGCTTCCATGACCTCCTCCCGCACAGGAGCCCGAGGTGGAGTGACGGCATCCCCCCCCGGTCCATTGTGTGATGCGGAGGGGCAGCGGGCAAAGGGGTGGCCCAACTCCCCGCAAAGGTTACACCGAATAAGCAAACACCCGGCCGAGGCGTGACCCCGTCCACCACAACGGGTGCAGACCTGCTCGGGACAGTTCATGCTCAAATGGCGGAATGAGCCACAGCGGTGACACTCGCGGGGTTGCCCGGGGTAATAGCACAAGATGCGATCCCGACCGAGGAAACCGGCCGAGGGCACGTGCTGCACCACGTTTCCCACTTCACGCAAACGGATCCTGCCCTTCCACGACCCGTCCCACACCCCTAGGGGCCCAGCGCCCTTAACCAGGGGTGCGAGGAGCACCGCATGGCGCGACAACCAAAACTGGATGTCCTGCCCTGGGAGCGACTCATTCCGAGATAGGATGGTCACAGGTACCGTCCCCTGGCGAGAGATAGGCACAACACGAAAGTCAGCCCACCCTCCCTGCCCCCTCTGCTGCTGGTATCGGTCCCAAAAAATCTCCAGCCCCCGTCTCAGCATGAAACTGACATCATATTCAATGGTGTTGTTCATGTGGATGAAGGCATAGAGATCTCCCGGGAGAAACCCCAGCCCAAGGACCATCCTCAAGACCTGTTCCCTGGCTGGAGGGGGCCCCTCCCCAGCCCACCGGATCTGCGCCACGTTGTGCCGTCTGACCTCACCCCCTACCCCTCGGAAACCTCCCCCACCTCCTCCCCCTCCTACGGGATCATTCCCCTGGGAACCCCCCCTCCCCCCAGCCCCACCCGATGTACCAGGAGTGGTGCCCGACCCCCTTAGAGCCTCCACAAAGGTACGAGGGGGGGGGGGAGCCGACCGCCCAGCTCCCAACCCCTGTCCTCCTTGATCTTCCCCTGCTGCCACCTGCGGGGGATCCTGCTGCTGGTCTGCAGGATCCACAACCTCCGCACATGGGGTGACCTGAGGACTGGGCAAAGTCAGCTCTGCCAACACTGAATCAGGGATGCTCTCCCTTCCGGATCCCTGGGTGCCACCGAGAACCCCCGGATTAGCCCCTGCGTCCACCTCAAGCTGCCGAAAGGCAGTAAAGGCCCCAGGAAGGCCTGTCGGAGTCTCCAAAGCTAACTTAAGGGCATCACGGACCTGGTTCTCGGTAACACCCAAGCGACCAGAAAGCCCCCCCACACCTCCGTCCCTTGTTTCCGACCCAGCGCAAGGCTCCTGGGTCTCGGCCACCACTACCGGGGATGGACCCCGCTCCCCTCCACTCCCGGGATCCAGGGGGACCACCGCCACCCCTGACCCTACTGAGGACAAACCCTTCCCCCATTCCGAGTCAGCCACTACCTCCTTCCCCATGATATGACCAGTCGGCCGCTCCCCCCTTCCCTCCGTCAGACCTTCCCCTGACCCACCGTCCGCTACCCCCGTTACGGCTACCGACAACAAGGCAGGACCTACCCGAGACAGCAGGGCAGATCCCCCACCCAGAGCATCCCCCAAACCTCCACCCCCCTGCCCCCTGTCCCCCCCAGGTCCTACCTGGTTGTCAGTGCCAGACGTGGCACAGGGGTCCGGAACCACACGGCCGGTAGCCAAGGCTCCAGCAGGAAGGGCGGACGCCCCCCTGCGAGCCAGGCCCCCCTCGGCCACACTAGCTAGAACTGCAGGTGCCTCCTCATCCCGCTCCGCTGACAAAGACGACAGAGAAGAATGACAAACGTTCTTTCCCTTCTCTTGACTCCCCTCAGGGGCTGCAGAAAAAGAAAAGCAGCCCCTACCCTGTTCCTTCCCCTGTCCTGCTCCCCGCCGGCGCCAGACAGCCACCTCTGGGAAGGACGGGCGGCCATCCTGCAACCGTCGAGGAGCAGGAAGAGCAGCCAAGACAGGGGAGTCGATACGCACCGCAGCCCCCCCACCCCAAGTCCTCACTGAAACTCCGGTATTCACTGCAGGAGAATGAACTCGGCAATCATCCAACACGGAGCCTTCAGATCCCCGACGCTGCTGCAGCATATCCGGGTGTGAATCGCCACCCCGAGGAAATTCTCCATCCGAGGACGGTCGGGGGAATCCAGGCAGAGGCTCTTCAGACCGCCGCCGCTGCTCCTGCGGCAGGGAGAAGGCAGAGTCTCGGCTTGCTGCACACTTCCGGGAAGACCCGGAAGTGACGTTACACAACTGGCGGCGGCCATCTTGGATGCGTGATCGAGCTGGGGGAAGCCCTACAGACACCTCCTTCATCGGAGCAACCCTTGCATCGGCGCTGACGGTGATGAGCCTGACGTCACGGGGAACTCCTTGGCGGCCATCATGGGGCACCCCACCAACGCACGATGATGTCGGGAGAGCAGAAAAAGGAGCTGGAAGTGCCTGTTGATGGGAAAGAGCAGCTCCGCTGAAACCCTGCTCACTGCCCCGGCCATTGTTGTAGGAAAGCGATGTCTTCAGCCGGGTCGACGGCGCGGCTGTCATCACCGGCTCCAAAGAAGCTAGACGGGCCGGGATCCCGCCCCCAAACGCCCAGGCACCATCCTGCGCCGAGGAGGGCACCGAGGAATGCACCGGACCGGGCATCGTATCTACAATACCCGTGGATTGTACAGCCATCCGACCATGATCACCAGCCACCTTCAGGTACGTTCTTGACCCAGATAAGGCAATAGATGGTAGATGTGATGCTCCTCTTTCAACTTCACCCTGGAAGGGCAATAGAGAACGGGACTGTCGTTTTCCTACCGGCATACCCACTCCCGGGGGCCCCCCCTGGACTGCATCCGTACTGGCAGCCCAACGGTCACGATTTTGATACACTTCCGTAAGGGACCCACAACCCTGGTTCTTCAGGTACTGAATCCACCGGTGCGTGGTCTTCAAGGCCCGCCGCACCCCCTTTACATAGCTTTTATAGGCCACCCACTCCTCACCAGGGATGGTGGCCTGCAGGCTCTCCAGGTGGGAGAGCTGGGCTTGCAGCTGGCCTGCCTCCTCCTGGAGACCCTGGAGCCGCCGTACCGCCGCCACGATCTCGTCGGGGGCCCTAGCTGGCTTCTGGAAGGATGGCAGGCCCGACCCTCCGTCCTCATCCTCACTGGAGGAGGTAGAGACCTCCTCCAGGACCCAAGGCGGAGGGAGAAACCTGCCTCCTCCAGCACCGTACGAGGCAGGCCACCAAGGCCTCCCCAGGGCCTCTCCCTGCCTCCACCCAGCCTCCACACCCTGCCTGGGGAGGAGACAGGAGCCTCCTCCCAGGGGGAGCGGGCCCAATCCTTCGGGCGTGTGGGTCCCTCTACCCTGATCATGTACAGTCCTACCTGGGCTACCTTTAGGGGAGCCCCCCTCCTGGGACACCGGCTGAAGACAGGTCCCAGCATCCACAGTAGTCTGCACCGAAGGAGGCCTACCAGGCCTGGTAGGCCTCTGGGCCTGGGCCTCTCCCTCTGGAGGTGGCCCAGGACCCGACATCCAGACACAGTGAGAGAGTAGCAAAGTCCTCCCTAGCAGGAGCTCTCCAGAGCAGGTCTGCTCACCACACCAGCTGAACAGGAAGTGGGCGGAGCTGCCACTCGTGGGGCTGCAGAATTCTGCTCAACCTGTCTGCCAGGTAGTTCTCCTGGCCAGGTAGATACACTGCCTTGAGGAGCATGTTGTGCCTGGACCCAGTTCCGCCCTGCTTGTTCACATAAAACATGGCTACCTGGTTGTCTGTTTGAACTAGAACAGACTGTTGAGCCAGGGTTTGAGAAAAAGCCTTGAGGGCTAACCGAATAGCCCTGAGTTCCAGGAGATTGATTTGCTGTGCGGCTTCCCAGGGAGACCACAGACCCTGGGTGCACTTTCCTAGACAATGAGCTCCCCAGCCCTGCAGGGAGGCATCCGTGGTCAACACCACTGTGAACCCAGGAATCTGAAAAGGTACCCCTTGCAGCAGATTGGATGGGTGCAGCCACCAGCTGAGGGAGTTCAGAAATGGTCTGGACAACCTTATCCTGTCTCTGAGGCCGCCTGTGGCCTGTGACCACAGAGGCCGAAGGCACCACTGTGCAGGCCTCATATGTAGCCTGGCATTGGGGGTCACATGTACTGTTGAAGCCATGTGGCCAAGGAGCCTCAGGCAGAGTCTGGCGGAGACCAGTGACCTGCTGAGAAACTGGTTTGCTAAGTTTATCAGCCTTTGGGCTCTGACTTCTGGCAAGAATGCCTTTGCCAGCCGAGAGTCCAACTTCGCCCCTATGAACTCCAAGTTCTGGGAGGGGAGCAAAGTGGACTTTGCGAAGTTTATTACGAACCCCAAGCTTTGAAGAAGAGCAGTAGTTCTGAGAGTAGCCTGTCGGGCCTCCTGGCACGTCTGACCTCTTATGAGCCAGTCGTCCAGATATGGGAAGACAAAAACTCCCTGATTTCGCAGGTAGGCCGCCACCACTGCCAGGCACTTGGTAAAGACCCTGGGAGCGGAGGTGAGGCCAAAAGGTAGTACTCTGTACTGATAATGGTTTCCTCCCACAATGAACCTGAGGTACTTTCTGTGGTCTGGATGAATGAGGATGTGAGTATACGCATCCTTTAGATCTAATTTCACTCCTTCCTTTATTCCCGCTCATGTGCAGTTCTCTCCTCTTCATCTGTAATTCCCCCTTCTGATTCACAATGTCTTTCCTGTGGGGTCCCTCAGGGTTCTGTTCTTGCTCCCCTTCTTTTCAACCTATTTCTGGCACCTCTTGCTCTTCTAATCCAGCAGTCCGGCATATCAGCTTTCTTCTATGCCGATGATATTCTTTTGCTTCACCATACCTCCTCTTCCAATCCTGATCTGACTCCTCTGAACTCCTGTCTTTCTTCTGTTGCTCACTGGCTTACTCTTAACTGTCTCCATCTGAATCTGACTAAGACTCTTGCTATCTGGTTTTCTGGTGGGGGTCCCTCTCCTTCACTTGCTCCTTCTTTCTCTGGCACTCCGGTTCCCCTAGTTTCCACGTTTCGTTATCTTGGTGTTCACTTTGATTCTGACCTATCTTTTCGCACCCATATCTCGCACATCGCCAAAACCTCCTATTTTTTCTTCGCCAGATCCGCTCTGTACGCCCCTTTCTTTCTTCTTCTGCCTTAACTACTCTGGTTCTATCTCTAGTAATGTCTCGGGTTGATTTCTCTAATTCTTTATTTCTCGGTCTCCCTAAAAATCAGTTAGCCAGACTCCAAAGGATCCAAAACACTGCTGCTCGTCTCATCACCTCTTCCACAATTCGCAATCACGTCACCCCTTTGCTTTTTCATCTTCACTGGTTGCCTGTTTCCTTTCGTCCTCAATATAAAATGCTGATTCTGCTACACAAGGTCTTTCATACTAGCACTCCCTCATATCTGGCTGACCTGCTTTCTTTTCACACTCCTAGGTACACCCCACGTTCCTTTCATCTTAATCGTCTATCTCTTCCCCCTCCCTCCCGTGCGCACTTACAGTCCACCCGTCTCTCTGCCTTTTATTTTGCTGGTCCCGCTCTCTGGAATTCCCTTCCTTCCTCCCTCCGTCTCGAACCTCTTCACACTACTTTCAAGCACAACCTAAAAACCCACCTATTTTCTCTAGCGTTTGATGTTCCATCTCCCTTTGTTTGATGTCCTTCTCTGTCTGTATTTGCTCCCCTTCTTTTGTCCTGTCAAATCTGTCATCTTCTTTTTTTCTTTCTCCCTGTCCTTTATAATTTTATAGCCTATACTTGACGTTTCAGTATAATTTTTATTTACTTTTTGGTTGTAAATTTTATATTTATTATTATTGTATATTTTCTTTTTACCCTCCAGCTTTGTCTGGATTTTATGTGATTTATTTTTATTGTACACCGCCTTGATTATACTTGAAAGGCGGTTTTTATCAAGTTTAATAAACATAAACATAAACATAAACATAATTCACCCAAGTCACACTCACCACTGTATTTAGTTCTCATTTTGATCCCTGTAAATAGTTCTTTTATGTTCCATGTAATGTAATATAAGTTGTTATGGCTTTAAGCTGTTCACTGTAAAAACAGACGTTGACCTGTTATTTTATGTTGTTCCATGTAAACCACATTTGATCGCTGGAAGGTGCGGTATATAAGAAACTGTTAATTAAATTAAATGAATGAGCATAGCCAATCTCCCTGCTGGAGGTAGGGCAGAAGTGTTCCAAGAGTAAGCATCTTGAACTTTTCCTTCTCCAGGAAATTGTTGAGGTTTCTGACATCTAGAATAGGTTGAAGGCCACCGGTTCTTTTGGGTACCAGGAAATACCTGGAGTAGAACCCTCGACCTTGCAAGTGGGGAGGCACAGGCTCCACCGCCCTGTCCACCAACAGACCTTGGAGCTCCTGAAGGAGAAGATCTGTGTGCAGGGGAGACCTTGGAGGCTCCCATGGGAAGTATGGAGGAGGCAGTTGGTGGAAGTGTAGTGTGGACTATGCTTAACACCCAACTGTCTCCAGTGATGAGTGGCCACTGGTGGGCAAACAGGGCGAGGCGACCTCCTGTGCAGGGTTGGGAGAGCAGGGACAGAGAGGCTATGCCTAAGGAGTCAAAAACCCCCACCCTGCTGAGTGGGAGCAGGGGCCGGAGGCTTGGGGGTCCTCTGCCTACGGGGCCCATTACCCTGCCCCTTGGCTTGCTGACCCTGAGGGGCAGCTTGGGCAGCCTGGTACTGCGGGTACTGTTTGTAGGCAGTGCCCTTCCTCGGGTAAAAGGGATTTTTACCCGAGCCCTTCTTCTTGTGAGAAGGGGCAGAAGTCTTTCTAGACAGCCTTGTCCTTGTGAGGTGCTCGATCTCGAGCTGTGCGGCCTTCTCGGTCATGGACTTGCCAAAAAGGTTCTCACCTCGGCAAGGGACATCGACCAACTTGTCCTGAACCCATGGCTCGAGGTCCGATGACTGCAGCCATGCCTGGCGTCGAGCCGCGATGCCGGCCGCCGCAACCCGGGCCGCAGCCTCGAAGCCATCGTAGGCAGCGTGGGACATAAACTTAGAGCATTTCCGTATCCCCCGAGGACAAGGACTTGAACCTCTGCAAGGGCTCCCCGGAGAGACCAGCAGAGAACCCGGCCAGCTCCATGGCCATGTACAGCTGGTAAGACTGGACACGGCAAGCAAGCATCGAGCCCTGGAAGCACTTTCTACCAAAACCATCGAGGTTTCAGGACTCCCTGCCAGGAGGCACCGCGGAGTGCATCTTCGGACTTTTCAGGCGATGCATGGTCGATTCCACCACCATGGAATGGTGCGGTAGCTGCGCCTTTTGAAAGCCAGGACTCTTCCGGAGTCAATAGATCGAATTGACCCGCTTGCTTAGAACCGGCGCCGAGGCCAGTGCCTCCCACATCCAGAAGAGGAGCCGTTCCAGCATCGGAGGAACCGGAACAGTAAAGGCCTCCTTCGGAGGAGAGTCGTACTGTAGGGCCTCGAGCTCCTCGGCTCGAGGCTCCTCCTTGGGATCCGCAGGGATAGCCAGCGCGGTGGCCATATCCCGGACGAACTCCGAGAACCGGGTGTCCTCTAGAGGGGTTCTACTCCGGGGTTCAGACTGCGGTGAGTCCGATGGGACGCACCGAGTCCTGAAGGTGTCAGGGGACTCCTCGTCCTCCATCTCCCAGGCAGACTCGTCCGATGAGGAATCGGGGTCCGACCTCGCGGGGCCTGTGAGCACCTGCCCCGACGCCAAAGGCACCGGCATCAACGCCCTCGGTCCTGAACTGGAGGTCGAGGGAGACCGCGACCGAGGTCGACCTCGAGCCTTTATGGTCTCGAGTATCGGCTCGGTCTCCGGGGTCAACTTCGATGTCGATGTCCCGGTGGTCGGGGCAGATGCACCAGACAGGCTGGCCATCAGTGCCCGCTGCTATTCCATGAAGGCAGACAGTCTGCTCTCCAAGGCTGTCAGCCTGAGACCCAGCTCAGGAGACTCAGCAGCCACCGACTCGGGCCCCGGCGGCGCCGGGCCTGATGTCAGCTCTCTGGGAGGCAAGTCCACGAGGACTACAGGGCTTACGTGTCCAGCAGACTCCGGCTCCAGTCGAGGTACTTTGGAAGGCTTCTCCTGTTCCACGGGCCCAGGGCGACGGTCGGGGGTCTGAGACCTAGCCCTCGAGGAGCCAGGGACCTCTTCCGATGACGCCCTCGCGAGCCGCTTCTTCCTCTTTCGTTCCCGGTCGGGGGACCCCCTGTCCGAGGAGCCCCAACGGTGCTCGGGATCATAATCTCGAGATGTCGAGGCCTGAGACGAGGTCTGGGCCCGGCCGGAGGCCGAGTCAGAAAAAAGCCTTTACTTTTGGTGCTGACAACTTCTAAGTGCCTTGGAAGACATTTTTCCACATGGTCCACACGTCTTAGGATCGTGGTCAGGACCGAGGCACCGAAGGCAGCAGTCGTGTGTGTCGGTGAGAGACATCAGCTTCTTACACCGATCACACTTTTTGAAGCCACTGGAGGCCATCGGGGAAAAAAGAGTCCCCGTGAGGTCAAAGGACCGGCCTTCCAGGGGAAAAGAAAAAAGGGCGCGAACGCCTGCCACGAAGGGCAAAAAACGAAAAAAGAAGATCGGGCTCGATACCGGTGTACCGAACCTGGCAGGAGGGGAACCGGCGTCGAACCAAAGTAAAAATAGCGAAGGGTCGCCAAAAAATCTAACTGTTTTCCGGGAGGACTAGGACACACGTCCGGTGGGCTTCACGGAAAAAGAGAGACTGAGCAAGATGGCACCTTTAGGCGGGAAGGGAACCGCGCATGCGTGCCTGCATTCCCAAAGGCTTTCTTGGAAAACTGGGGAAATGCTCCGCAAGGGCTTCATCGGCGTCGATGTCACCCATATGTGAGGACTGACTTCCTGCTTGGTCCTGGAGAATGATCAAATTGAGCATCACTTCTGGAGTCCTTGTCCTAGCAATAGTGCACTGCAAAGGTAGAAGTGAAAACCAGGTAGCTGCTTGGCAAAAATAGGGACAGAACGGAGGTTAGCTACTGTGATAGCCATGGCTTGGACATTAAGGGCAACGACATGGTGTTGAAGAGAGAGACCAGCTTGAGAATAAGTAAAAAATATGCAGTCTGCTAGCCATTTTGAAATTGTTCTTTTAGAGACTAGTAGCCCCAGATGTCTTTGGTCAAAAAAGACAAATAACTGAGAGGATTGGCGATGAGCCTTAGTACGGTCCAGATAGAATGCCAATGCTTTCTTACAATCAAGAGTATGCAATTTTGCCTCAGCCAGGGAGGTATGAGGCCTTGGAAAGAACTTTGGCAGTGAGATGGATTGGTTCAGGTGGAAGGAGGTGACGACTTTCAGTAAGAACCTAGGATGTGCACGAAGGACTACCTTGTTGTGGTGGAATGTCCACCAAGGCTTGCAGTTCACTGACCCTACGAGTGGAGTTGACTGCAATGAGAAAAAGGACTTTCCATGTTAAGAACTTTAAAGAGGCTGATCCCATGGGTTCAAAAGGACTGTGCATGAACTGTGCAAGAACATTTAAATCCCACGATGTGGGTGGTGGGTGGAGCGGTGGTTTGGTCAGAGGAAGACCCCTCATGAATCTAGCCACCAAGGGATGTTTATTTAGTAAAGATTTGTATACCGCTGCTTCCTACGATCAGCAGCGGTTTACTTTACAGAATCATAGTGTATCGTACAATACAGTGATTTTTAGATTTACATTTCGATTAGGCAATGATTTACATAAAAACAGGAGAATCAATGGGATACAATATACATTTGGTTTGGGCACACAGTTCTGGGTATACATTTGGTTGGGGCACACAGTTCTGGGTATACATTTGATTGCAAGAGTGTGGGAGGGGTCCAATATATACAATTTATACATGATTACATGCCAGTATTCAAAATGCTGCCGTGGCAGGCAAAAGACATCTGGTTGAGGTAGAAGTATCGCCCTTAGGTCAGGTTGTAGTGAGTCTGAAATAAATGGGTTTTGAGTTTCCTTCTAAATTCACTCAAGTTATTTGTGAGTCTCAACTTGTGTGGGAGCTGGTTCCAGTGGATTGGTGCTGTATATGTGAATGCCCTATTGCTTGTTTCTGCTTTGACGGTTCTTATGCTTGTCGGAACACAGAGAGCGTTGAGATTTATGGTTCTTCTGCTCCTGTTGTGTGGTTGAATAGCGATTAGATTATTGAGGTAGGATGGTGCGATGTTATGGATGAGTTTAAACGTTGTTATGAGAAGTTTGAAAATGATGCGGGCGGCCACCGGGATGTGTCGAGATCGGCCAGTTTTCCAACATATGGTGAGAGACTGCAATAGCATATAAATATACCCTTACAGAGTTGGTCTTGAGACCAGAGGAGGATAAGTGGAGCAGGTATAGAAGTAGATCCAGGACTGAACATGTGTAAGGATCTAGGATACGATTTTCATTTAGGCAGGCTATGCGCCACATTGGCACATAGCCTGCCCAATGATCCCCTTAACCCGGATTTTCATTTGCGTGGCAACAGAAATGAAAATCCAGGTCATGCCACACAGGCCGATAGACGCTGAGGCTAAGCAGGTAGCAGCAATTTTTGAAGCTGCCCGTTTAGCCCCAGCACCTTAAAGATAGGCAAGGGATTTCCGCACCTATCTTTAAGGCACAGAGCGCTAAGCGTGCAGCATCGAAAATCGCTGCTACCTGCTTAGTGCCATACCCTGCCTCCGCTCCACCCCAGAACACCCCACAAATATCCCGGTTAAGGCATTTACACGAGTAACATTGGTAACTGGTAACTGCCTTTGAAAATCGGACCCCTAGTGTTTTCTGTGAACACCAAATGGAGAATCTGCACCACCTGAAAGCATAAGAGTGTCTGGCGGAATCTTTTCTGGAAGATACGAGAACCTATAAAACCTACTCTTAGATTTCTAGGTGTGAGAGGACCATCCGCTCAGCAGCCAGGCTGTCAATCAATGTGTCTTGAGTTTGGGGTGCAGGAGGGTCCCCTGTTACGGAGAGAGAAGGTTGGGAGAGTAACCAAGGTTGAGGGGAGGTTTCCGAACAAGTTGAAGAAGTAGGGGAAACCAGGGTTATCTGCGCCAGTAAGGGGCAACAAGGATTATCATTCCCTTGCCGGCTCGTAGTTTGAATAGTGTCTTTGATATGAGGGGGAGAGGAGGGAAAGCATAGAGGAGATGCTGTCCCCAATGAAGGAGAAATACATCCGAGCTCTCCCTGTGAGAGGAAAGGATCCTGGAGCAAAACTGAGGTAGTTGAGCAATGACAGGAGAAGCAAAGAGGTCGACTATTGGCATCCCCTGGAACAAGTGTTGAGCTACTTGAAGTTTCAGCCTCCACTCGTGAGGGCAGAGGATGCAACTCAGTCTGTTGGCTGAATTCTCTGTTACTGAAAGGTACACTGCATGAAGGTGAATCTCCTGAGAGATTGCCCAGTTCCACAAGCGGATGGCCTCTGCGAATAGGGGGACAGAGCCCATTCCTCCCTGTTTGTGCATGGTCAACTGGCTGTCCATCTGAATGAGGACTGAGTGGCCCTTGAGATGGGCAGAGAAGACCTGGATGGCATTGAAGATTGTTCTGAGTTCAAGGAGATTGAAGTGTAGGAGATTCTCTTGTGAAGTCCACAGGCCCTGGGTCATATGACCATTTAGGTAAGCCCCCCAATCTCGCTTTGATGCATTGGTCATCAGGGTACACTATGGTACAGACCATTGAAAAGGTAACACTATGAGGAGGTTGTGCGGTTTGCTCCACCACTGCAGGACTGATCTCATCTGAGGGGTGATACTGATGGAGTCTGAGAGGTGGTCTGTGAACTTCTTCCACTTCTGTGAGAGAGTCCATTGTGCTATTCTCATGTTTAGACAAGCATATGGAACGACATGGACTATGAAGGCCATGTGGCCTAGGAGGCTTAGGAATGTTCTGGCTGTTATTGACTCTGTTGTTGGATCTGTGATGCCAAGGACATTAGTCGGGCACATCTGTTATCTGGCAAAAATGCTCGAGCTTGGATTGTGTCTATTATTATTATTTATTTATTGACAATTCTTATATACCGCACTATTAGACATCAGCGCGGTTTACATTAAACAGAAAACATCCAACAGTTTACATCTGTCTGGTCATTACATTTAACAGGAGGTATAACTTGGCGAAATAGGGGAAACTAAATACAATGGTGGTTTATCTATTAAGGGATATCATGGTTAACTATATACAGAGTGTTACCAACAGTGTATGGAACTGTTTGTTATCTACAGAGTAAAGTTGGCTTGTTGCGAGGGTCTATCCCTTTGGCCACTCCTGCTATTCACCTGATGGTTGTGATCGGAGCTGTCATTGAGATATTTGAGGAAAAGGAAATGTTTTAGCTCCTTTCTGAACTGATTCAAATTGGTCATTGCTCTGATTTGTGCTGGTAAGGTGTTCCATAGGTTTGGGGCACAGAGTCGGAAGGCTCTGTTAGATGTTGATCTGTTGCATCTTGTGGTTTCTATTGGGATGACCAGCGTGTTCAATTCTGCTGTTCTTCGCGGCCTGTTTGGAGCAAGTGGTTGTATGAGGTTGGAGAGGGAGGAAGAGGTGAGTCCCATAGCCGCTTTGAACGTTAGCAGCAAGGTCTTGAAACTAATCCTTGCTTGGATGGGGAGCCAGTGTAGCTGTTTTAGAAGGGGTGTCATGTGGTCTCTCCTGGATGCCCCAAGGAGTACTCTCGCTGCACTGTTCATGGCTAGCTGCAGGGGGTTCAGGGTGGACTGGGGGAGTCCTTGTAGTATGGAATTTGAGAAGTCGAAGTGGGGAAGTATAAGAGCTTGATAAATGGTCCGGAAGTCTTCCGGTTCAAGTAGTGTGCGTAGGTGTCTGAGGGATCTGATTTTAAAGTAGATTGCCTTGACTGTATTGGCTATGTGGTTCTTCATGTCAAGGTGTTGGTCTAGTGTTACTCCAAGGTAACGTATTGCATGTTTCACTTGGAGTTGGGCGTCCTTTACGTTAATACAACTAGGAGGGGTGAAGTTGGTGTTCCTCGAGACGAAAAGGACTTCCGTCTTTTTGTGTTGTATTCTCAGATTTTGTGATAGCAGCCACTCTGATATGGTATCAAAGCAGTTAGTCAGCGGAGTGAGGTCTAGGCAATCGAGTGATATTGGCATATATAATAGAACATCATCTGCATATATCATGTAACTGACATTAAAGGATCTGATGATGTCGCAGATGGGTTGAATGTATATATTAAACATCAGTGCAGATAAGGAGGATCCTTGCGGTACACCTTGGGTTTGTTGGAATGGTTCAGATGTATCTCCGTCGACTCGGACATGTTGCCATCTATCGGACAGGTAAGATTTGCACCATTCAAGTGCTGTTCCACAGATGCCTTTTTCTCTTAGCCGGTAGATAAGAATTTCGTGGTATACTGAGTCAAAAGCCGCTGCTATGTCTAGAAAGACAAGCGCGAAACCCTGGCTTATGTTATCCACACCTGAGATTATGTTGTTGAAGAGGGTTGTGAGTAGTGTTTCTACCCCATGTGACTCTCTGAATCCATGTTGGGCTGGATCCAGTGGGGCAGAGGTGTCTATGTGATCCTGTAATTGCCTGTGCACTATTTTCTCGATGATTTTTGCTAGCATAGGTATGCTAGATATGGGCCTGTAAGATTCTACCTGTTGCGGATCAAGTTTGGTATTCTTTAACAGCGGTCTAACGGAGGTCTGCTTGAGAGTGGATGGGAAATAGCCAGTAGAGAGGGAGTGGTCTACGATTCTTGCTATAATTGGGGATATATCACATCGCAGGTCCTTTATCCAATGTGCAGGGCAGGGATCTGTGTACGCAGTAGTTGTGTTTAGAGCTAGGATGGTATCCTCAATAGTTTTCTTCGAGGGAGTGGAGAAAGATGTTAGCGATGCTGGGTGGTCTTGTTCATCAGGAGGGTCCGGTATTAATATTTTGTTAGTCTTGCACATTTTGGATTGCATATATGTCGCATAGTCCTGTGGATGGATCCTGCTGTGGAGGTCAGGGGAAGGTTCTTTGGCAAGCGTTTTAACTAAGTTAAACAAGTCGTGAGGCTTATTCAGTGAGCGTTTCAGGGTATCTGTGTGGTGTTGTCTGATTTTATCTGTGATGGCTTTTCGATGTTCCGTCAGGTGTTGGATGTAGGCTGATTGGTCACTGCTGGTGCGTGACTTTCTCCAACGTTTTTCTAGCCTTCTTAAAAGAGTTAGTGAGGTTTTTAAATCCGCTGTGAACCATGTCAAGCTGATATGAATTCTAGGTTTTTGAGTTGGAGTGAGGTGCAATTTTGAATAATTTATGACAAAACCTAACTCCTGTAGGACATGGATATCTGTTTGAGGGTAGTAGTGACTGCCATAATGGTATCTGCCCTTAGCAACCAATCGTCTAAGTAGGGGAACAGAAAGATTTATTTATTATTTTTTTATTTATTTGCTTTTCTTATATACCGCGCTATTAAGATCAGTGCGGTTTACATTACAACTGAACAATGCAACAATGTTTTTTACATAACACAATGTGCTTACATAGAACAAGGGTACGGTCATAACGGGAGAATAACGGGGGAAACTATTTACAAGATATATACACATAAAATTTACATAGAGTTAAATACAACTGATATTTGGTTATAGTTCGAAGATAGGCTGTTACCACAGCTAGCACTTTGTGAAAACTCTGGGTGCTGAAGCCAGACCGAAAGGAAGGACTCAATATTGGTAATGATCATTCTGGAATACAAATCTAAGGAACTTTCTGTAATTTGAGTGGATACGTATGTGAGTATAAGCATAGTTTAGGTCTAAGGCGCAAAGCCAATCGTTTGGTTAGAGGAAAAGAAGAAGGGTACACAGAGAAAGCATCTTGAATTTTTCCTTGACAAGGAATTTGTTAATGTTTCGGAGATCTAATATAGGCCTGTTGCCTTCCATCTTCTTTGGGATAAGAAAGTATCGGGAATAGAAGTCAAGGCCTTGTTGAGAAAGAGGCACTTCCTCTATTGCCTCCTGCATTAGTAGAGAGTGGATCTACTGTTGTAACAAGGTAGATTGATGGAGATCTAAGGAGGGTTTGCCTACAAAATAAGTGGATGGAAGATCTCTGAATATCATTTGTAGACCCTGGCCTATTAGATGTAAATGTCCAGGATTCTGAGGTGATGTTTCTCCAGCGGTGTGCAAAGTGGACTAGTCTCCCTGGGATCCTGGAAGGAGGTGGAAGGAGTCATGGGAGAATTAGAAACTTTGAAGTGTTTTGGGCATGTGTGACTAAAACCTGATGAGCTGCCTGTCAGGGGGAAGTAAGGTGATAAATTCTGCGAAATCCCTCGAGACATCCCTAAGGAACATGCCCATATATAGCATGTAGGAATCTATTCTGAAGGCTAACATAGTTGCCTGAAAAGCCTTTCTGCCAAAAGCATCGAGGGTCCTGGCCTCTCTTCCAAGAGGAACTGATGAGTGGTTCTTTTGGCTTGTGATCCTTCTCATGGCAGACTCCACTACCATAGAGTGGTGAGGGAGTTGAGGTTTTTGAAACCCTGGAGAAAGAGGGACTCCTTAAAGAGTATCAAGACTCTTGGCGACTGCAGGAGTTGACATAGGAGATTCCCACATCCTAGCCATCAAATTTCTCAAGATGTTATGCATTGGGAGGATTGCCGCCTCCTTTGGTCGATGGATACTGTAGAATGTGCTGCTCCTCTGCCCTGGGTTCTGTCTCTGCAGCCACAGATGCATCCAGGACAGCCGCCATGTCTTTAATAAAATCTTAAAAAGACGTGTCCTTGGGTGGAGACATTCGACACTCACAAGGAGGCGACAGATCTGATGGCACATCCTTGTTGGTATCGGAATCGATGGATTCAGACTTGGAGGCCTCTGGCGCAGAATCAGAGTCTGGAAGGAAATCAAAGTAATCTCTATGAGGGCCTCTATACCTCTGGTGCTCACAGGAAGGGTGTTTCAACATCAAAGATATCAAGTGCGGCGGCACCAAAGACCTTGGTAGTGGTTGGTCCATGGAGCAATGTGACGCAGGCAATGCCTGCGGAAGGGTATCGAGAGGTACCTCTGAGACTGCTGGTGTCAGTGGAACCAATGCCGACTGCAATATCCTCGATGCCACTGGTGTAACTACTGCAAGGAGCCCAGCAATGCTCTTTTCACTGGCAATGACACGGTCATCAAGCATCGGTACCAGAGGAGGAGTGGCTCTGGACACAATAGTGTGGGCCACAATTCCTGACACCAGTATCAGGGGTTCCACTGAGGATTGAACCTTGGAGGCATCCCCAAGCCCCTTTGAGGCTTTGGAGGGCGAGGCTTCCCGCTGGGGCTGCTTCGCTGGATGGTCTGCATTGGAGTGGGAGGAGTGTCAGTGATGATGCCAAGGCTCGGTGTCCAATGCTGACCTCAAGGTCGATGATCTCGACATTGATGTCTTCTTTTTCTTCTGCATTGGAGACTCAGCTAGATGCTTGTCCTTTTGTCTAAGTGGAGATCTAGAGGTATGAGAGGACTTAGATGGAGTCAACGCCTCTGAGGAGTGCACCGAAGAAGCTGAGTCTGTTGGAAACAGTTTAGCCTTCTGTTTATCCCAGTTCTTCCTACCTCTGGCAGTCATGTGACAACAGGAGGGACAGAAATCTACATTGTGGTCTGGGTTTAAACACTTGAGGCACCAGCTATGCTCGTCGGTGATAGAAATGGTACTGGAACACTTCGAGCATTTTTTAAAACCACTCCGGGGCTTTCCATTTCTGAGAAAAGAACTGAGGCAAAGTCAAATTGTTTTGTGATGATGAAGGGATAGGCCTAAGGCCTTAACAAAAAAAGTGAAAAAAACCTCTATAAAACAGAACTGGAGCGAAATTGACAGGGAGTCGAGTCGGCAACAGGAAAACTAAAAAGGAGAAGTACTCAACGATACCACAAAAAAATACTGAAGTCTCTTGATGTGGCTGACAGGGACGAGGTCCCGATGGCTCCGCGCAAAAAAGACGACTGATGAGGCTAGGAGCTAAGACGGGAAAGCAACTATGCAGATATGGAGGGACGCTCCCAAAGACTTTCCTATTGGATGCTGGGGAGTGTTCCCACGGCAGACTCCGTCAGTGCCGACATTACCCATATGTGAAAACTGACTTCCTGCTTGTTCCTGGAGATAAGAAATGTCAGACACTGGTCTCAAGAGCTCTAATAGAAACTCTCCTAAGGATGTTTGATTGCATAGGGAGAGCAATGGCCAGCAAGAAGAAAAAGGTGATAGTGCCACTGTATAAATATTTGGTGAGACCTCATTTGGCATACTGTGTGCAATTCTGGAAAACATACCTTCAAAATAATATAAACAGGACAGAGTAAGTGCAGAGAGTGGCTATTAAAATGGTCAGTGGGCTTCATCATAAGGCATATGGGTACAGACTTAAAGATCTCAATATGTATACTTTGGAGGAAAGGCAGGAGAGGGGAGATAGAATACAGATGTTTAAATACTTCCATGGCATAAATGCACAGAAGGAGAGTCTCCTTCAACTGAAAGAAAACTCAGCCACGCAGGGGCACAGAAGGAAGATAAAAGGGGACAGACTCAGGAGTAATATGCGGAAATATTTCTTTACAGAAAGAGTGATAGATTGCTGGAATAGCCCTCCCAGTGGAGGTAGAGATGAAGACTGTATTTGAATTCCAGAAAGCATGGGACAAACAAAGAAGATCTCTAAAGCAAAAACAGGGACTATAGTAGTTGGCATGGAAGGGCAGACTGAACTGGTCGTGTGGCCTTTATCTGCTCTCATGTTTCTATATTTCTGTGTTACAAACATTTAAATACTTAAAGGGTATTAATTTATTTTATTTATGTATTTAACTGGTTTTCTATACCGCTTTCTCCTTCAATCAAAGTGGTTTACATTATGTAATCACTACAAATAGCTACTGGATACATTCCATTGTCCCCAGAGGGCTCACAATCTATGTGTACCTGAGGCAACAGAGGATTAAGTGGCTTTCCCAAGGCCACAAGGAATGCCTATCGGACTAGAAACCCTAGTCCCTCTGGCCTGAGATTGCTGTCCCCAGGTGGGACTTGAGCCTCCAGCTTAAGGTACTGTGTCCTAAACACTAGGCCACTCCTCCCAAAACAAACCTTTTTCAAAGAAGGAGGAAGCTGTAAAACTAGAGGGCATAAAATGAAGCTGCAAAGAGGTAAACTTAAAAGCAATGTCAGGAATACTTTTTCACTGAAAGAGTGGTGTATGCCTGGAACTGCACTTCCAATGGAGGCTATGGGGCAAAAACAGTGATAGAATTCAAAATGGCATGGGATAGTCACAGTTGATCCTTATATAGCAACAAGCTTAAATATCTTTTATACTTCAACAAATGGGGGCAACCTGCACAGAGCAACAGGTACAACCTTAAACAAAGGCATAGAAGGGGCGATCTACATGGAACGGTGGATACAAAGACTCTAATCACATTTTGGGGCAGACTAGATGGGCCATACTGGTCTTTTACTGCCGTCATATGCTATTCTACTGTGTTAATATGTAAAATCTTCCTTCCTGCCCCATTGTCTCATGCACCCATTGAGACTCTGGAGCTCTTCTTGTCTCTTGGGTCTTGCGCATAGTATAGGAATAATTTCTGTAAATGCTACCCTGGAAGTCCTAGATTTCAGCTTTTTCCTAAAACCCTAAAATCTGGAATTTGGCTTCCAGAACCTCTTTCCCACTTTCCTATGTCATTGGTACTAACATGTACAGCACAGCTGGCTCCTCCCCAGCACTGTCTAAAATTCTATCTAGGTTAAGCACCAGGCAGGCAAGTGAACAGACTATTCTTATAGGCACCAACCACCTAATTACACTAGACAATGAAAATTTTGCTTCCTGAACACTTTTGGGTGTATCGTATGGATTTTGGGTTGCTGATCATGAAAATCATCTTGAAATTTTCCTTTCACGCACCATTCTTTTGCAATCACCTATTTTTGTGATTTCCTTGCATATTTTATGTCTACTCATATGTTGCCTAGAAAGTAAGCTGTTTATTTAGTCCAGGCATGCCTGGGCGTGCACTCAGTGCAGGCTCACAATGTAAAATGGAAATGCTACTGCTTGAGAATGCCTGGCAGTACATGGTATAAAGAAAGCTTTCATGAACAGATGTGAGCTTCTTGTTTAAATGATGATTCATTACAGCAGAAATGTCTCGTCAATGTCACAACAGCCACGATGCATTCTGTTACATTTGTGGCGAGTATACGCTTAAGCCTCAAAGACTCAGCATGACTAAACTTATTAAGAAAGCGTATGAGCACTACTTCGGTTGAAAAGTTGGCGATAAAGACAAATCCTGGGCTTCTAACATTTGCTGTACAACATGTGCTGTCCATCTCAGAGCTTGGCTCAGAGGTCCTTGGTCCTTTGTCCATTCCTCAATGCCGTTTGCAGTCCTGATGATATGGTGAGAACAGAAGAATCACGTGATGGACTGTTACTTTTGTCTGACCAATGCATCTGGCTTCTCTGCTAAAAATAAGAAATCTATTGAATACTCCAATCCGCCTTCAGCCATGAGATCAGTACTGCATGATGACAGTATGGCAGTACTGAAGTCACCAGAGGCATGGAGCCTAGATGAGGCAGACAAAGATGCCACAATACACGGGCCAGACATGAAAAACGACGTGGATCCAGATTTTGAACCGTTTATGTCCAGTGTGCCTCATCTGATAACACAGTCAGAATTGAATGACTTGGTGAGGGACTTAAGTTTGTCAAAAACAAAAGCTGAACTATCTCTCCCATCGCTCTTTCAATGTTAGTTCTGGTGTATCCTCCCCTGCTGCTATCCCGCTCTCAGTTGGTGTACTCTAAGGATCTGCCTTGGGTCCACTCCTTTTCTCTCTCTATACCCAGTCCTTTGGTGCGCTCATCTCTTCCCATGGCTTTCAGTACCATCTTTATGCCGATGACTCCCAGATCTACCTCTCTATGACTGAAATCTCCCCGGCAATCCAGACCCGGATCTCTGCCTGCCTTTCTGACATTGCTGCTTGGATGTCTCACCGCTGCTTAAAATTGAACTTAGCCAAGACTGAGTTTCTTATCTTTCCCCCTAAAACCTCCTCTCCTCTTTCTTCTTTCTCAGTCTCTGTGGATAACGCTCTACTCCTTCCTGTTTCCTCTGCTCGCAACCTTGGGGTTGTCTTTGACTCCTCTCTCCCCTTCTCCACACACATCCATCTGATAGCTAAGACCTGCCATTTTTTTCTCTATAACATCAACAAAATCCACCCTTTCCTATCTGAACACACTACTAAGACGCTTATCCACTCCTTAATCACCTCTCGTCGTGACTACTGCAACCTTCTACTTGCTGGTCTCCCTTTGAATCATCTCTCTCCCCTTCAATCTATTCAACACTCTGCTGCGTGGCTAATCTTCCACCAGCCTCATCATGCCCAAATTACCCCTCTTCTCAAGTCACTTCATTGGCTCCCTATCCATTTCCGCATCTTCAAACTTCTCTTGCTGACCTATAAATGCATTCACTCTGCAGCTCCTCACTACCTTCTCTTATCTCTCCTTACATGCCCCCCCCCCTCAGGAATTCCACTCTTCTGGAAAATCGCTTCTATCTCTGCCCTTCTCTTCTATGGCTAACACCAGACTTCGCTCCTTTCACCTTGCTGCATCTTATGCCTGGAACAAACTACCTGTGTCTGTACACCAGGCACCTTCTCTGACCCTATACAAATCCAGGCTAAAAACTCACCTCTTCGCTGCTGCTTTTGGTTCTTGACTCACCTGATCTCTTTGTTTCTTTACCACTCCCCCTTGTTTTATCCCTGTCTGCACCTTCTGTGTTGTCTGTCTTGACTAGATTATAGTGCAAGCAATTTGTACCCTTACGGAGAATCATGTCTCGCCACCATTGAGATAAGTGATTGTTCACTACCTAATTTTTTGTTTTACAAAAAGTTTTAAAAAAAGGGACTCCTCGGAACAGAGAGAGAGGGCTTTCCCCCTTCTCGCTCTTGCCGGGGATGCCCGACAAAAAAATGTGTTAGCTACAATGTGCTTCAGCAATTTATGGTGTGTTCTACATATTTTTGATTCAGCTTTTGCTGGGATACGAGCATTGAACTCAACATTCTACATCAATGACTTTTTATTTGGTTTGCACCCGACATGGTCATTGATTTTTGAGGTTTTTTTGGGACTTGACTAGATTATAAGCTTTGATGAGCAGGGACTGTCTCTTACATGTCTGTGCAGTCCTGCGTATGACTTGTAGCGCTATACAAATGCTCAGTAGTAGTAGTAGTAGTAGTAGAACTACTTGGTTCAAGATTGCAAGGATGGGGTTGATGTCGCCAAGTACGATAATTTCTCTTTTTCGGACCTGACAAGAAGATATGAAAAATTTCTGTGCCAGGTTGACAGACTCTGTTTCTGCACGGATATTGATGGGTTGTTCACAGCTTTGGATTGTGAGCATGACCCACAACAATGTCACCTTTTTATAGATTCCTCACTGTTAAGCCTGAAAGATGTCTTGTTACACAATGGCAATGTCCACCTTTCAATACCCATGGAATTGTGGAATTGCTTAACAAATATTTCTGTTCTGTGTTCAAAGATGAAGAACCGGGTGCAGGACCTCAGAAAACACCCACAAACAGGAACAGAAGCGAGAGACATCTTGAACAATATTCAGAAGACTGTGTTCGTGAGAAACTAGCTCAACTTAAAGTAGACAAAGAAATGGGACCGGATGGGATACACCCTAGAATACTAGGGAACTTGGGGACGTTCTAGCAGCTCCACTGACTAACCTTTTCAATGCCTCATTAGAGTCAGAAGTGGTGCCAAAGGACTGGAGAGAGGCTCATGTGGTGCCTTTACACAAAAGCGGAAGTAAGGATGTGGTTGAAAACTACAGGCCGGTTAGTTTAACTTCAGTGGTGAGTAAATTATTGGAAATGCTGCTGAAAGAGAAAATAGTGAGGTTTCTGGAGTCCAGCGGATTACAGGATCCGAGGCAGCATGGATTCGCCAGAGGCAGGTCTTGTCAGACAAATCTGATTGATTTCTTTGACTGGGTGACCAGATAGTTGGACCGAGGAAGAGCCCTAGATGTGGTGTATTTAGATTTCAGTAAAGCCTTTGACACTGATCCTCACAGACGACTTATAAACAAACTGAGCACCCTAGGGATGGACCCTAAAGTTACTGCTTGGGTTAGAAATTGGTTGGGTGGGAGTCGACAAAGAGTACAGGTAAATGGAGCTCACTCTGAGGAGAAGGATGTTACCAGTGGTGTGCCCCAGGGATCTGTCCTTGGTCCGATTCTTTTTAACATCTTTGTTAGTGATATAGTGGAAGGACTGTCAGGTAAGGTTTGTCTCTTTGCGGATGATACCAAAATCTGCAATACAGTAGACACCCAGGAAGGTGTAGATAATATGAGGAGGGATCTAGCTAAGCTTGAAGAATGGTCTAAAATTTGGCAGCTGGGATTTAATGTTAAAAAATGTAAGGTCATGCATTTGGGCTGCAGCAATCCAAGGGAGCAATATAGTATAGGGGGTGAAGTACTTTTGTCCACTAAAGAAGAGCGGGACCTAGGTGTGGTTATGTCTGATGATCTTAAAGTAGCTAAACAGGTAGAAAAGGTGACGGCAAAAGCTAGAAGGATGCTTGGGTGCATATGGAGAGGAGTGGCTAGCAGAAAAAAGGAGGTGATAGTGCCTCTGTATAAGTCTTTGGTGCGACCTCATTTGGAGTATAGTGTGCAATTCTGGAGACCGCACCTTCAAAGGGATATGAACAGGATGGAGTCGGTGCAGAGGGTGGCTACTAAAATGGTTAGTGGTCTTCATTATAAAGCATATGAGGACAGATTTAAGGATCTCAATATGTACACCTTAGAGGAAAGGCGGGATAGCGTAGTTACTCACCTGTAACAGGTGTTCTCCAGGAGCAGCAGGAATCAGTCCTCACATATGGGTGACGTCGGCGCCGACGGAGCCCTCGCGGAGCAATTTTCCCCAGCTTTCAAAGAAAGCCTTTGGGAATTGCAGCGCGCATGCGCGGTCCTCTTCCCGCCCAAGGGTGCCATCTTGCTCAGTCAGATGACATAGCTAAAAGACAGCAAAAAAATTAGCAAAAAGAAAGAAAGCATAGAACTGCAACTCCAAGGGGAGGAGGGAGGGTTGTGAGGACTGATTCCTGCTGCTCCTGGAGAACACCTGTTACAGGTGAGTAACTACGCTTTCTCCAGGACCAAGCAGGAAGTCAGTCCTCACATATGGGACTCCCAAGCTTAAGGCTACCGGAGACCCTAAGCACAAAAAGGAGCTCCCTCAAGCTCAGTAGCCCAGAAGGAAGGAATCTTCTCTGAATACGTCTCCAACCGGTAGCCCAACATCCGGGATGGAGGGTAGGAGTTGCCTATACCTCGAAGAGGTTACGGAGGACTGCCTGTCCGAAAGCACTGTCCCTGCGGGACTCCCTCTCCAGGCAGTAATGGGCCGCAAAAGTCTGGCTTGAAGACCAAGTAGCGGCCCGGCAGATGTCTGCCAATGGAACAGAGCGGAGGTAAGCCACTGACGTAGCCTTCGCCCGAACACGATGGGCCATGACTCGACTTTCCAACGAGAGGCCGGCTGCCTCATAAGCCCAAGCGATACAGTCAGAAATCCAGATGGACAGAGTACGCTTGGAGACAGGGAGCCCCAACTTATTGGGGTCGTAAGAGACGAAGAGCTGAACAGCCCTTCTGTGCTCCCGCATACGGTCAAGGTAGAAGGTTAACGCCCTTCTACAGTCCAGGGTATGCAGGACCATTTCAGCTCGGCTGGAGTGTGGCCTGGGAAAGTAGGTCGGAAGCACCACCTCCTGGTTGATGTGAAAAGGGGAAACCACTTTGGGAAGAAACTTAGGGTGAGTCCGGAGGACTACCCGGTTCTTGTAGAACCTAGTGTACGGAGGATCAGACACCAGGGCCTGCAGCTCACTAACGCGTCTAGCAGAAGTGAGGGCCACCAAGAACAAGGTTTTCCAAGAAAGAAAACGAAGAGGACAGGTAGCCATAGGTTCAAAAGGCGGACAGGTAATCCACTGTAAAACCACATTGAGATCCCAGTCCGGGGCTGGTGGGCGCAAAGGTGGTTTAAGGAGAAGGAGGCCTCTGAGAAAACGAGCCACCAGAGGGTGGCCAGAAAGAGGTCTGCCATCCAACGGCATGTGATGCGCAGAAAGAGCACTGAGGTGGACCTTGACCGAGTTGGACTTAAGTCCAAGATTGGAGAGGGAAAGCAAGTACTGCAAGACCACTGATGCTGAACAGGAGAAGGGATCTTGAGACTGCTGAGCACACCAGACGGAGAACCGACGCCACTTAAGAGCATAGGACGTCCGGGTGGAGGGTCGCCTGGAGGACAAGACGACCTCCTCCACATCCGGAGGCAGGCGGAGGGGAGCAAGGACTACCCTTTCAGCAGCCAGGCCATCAGATGAAGGGACCGGAGGTTGGGGTGCAGGAGAGTCCCCTGATCCTGTGACAGGAGGTCGGGCTGAAATCCCAGAGGAAGAGGGGTGTCCACCGCCAGTTGCATTATAAGTGGGAACCAAGGTTGTCTCGGCCACCGGGGAGCCACTAAGATCACCGAGGCTTTGTCTCTGAGAACCTTGAAGAGTGTCCGAGACACCAGCGGCATGGGAGGAAAGGCATATAAGAGGCCTGTGGACCATGGAATTAGAAAAGCATCCGCCGCTACTCTGAGAGGATGCGGTTGTCGAGAGCAGAATCTGGGAAGTTGCCGGTTCAGAGGACTGCAACAGTCTAGAAAATTTTTCGTTCACTATTAACTCCAATAGGATTAGAGTATCAAAACATTCTTCTTTAAGATGCAAGAAAACCAATTAGGTAACTTCCGAGGTCTCAGTTTAATAGCAGCACGGCCTCATAGACTGTCGTCATCAACAGGCCATTATGCTTGATAACATCAGTGACCTCAATAGTAAAGTAAACAGCTCCCTTTATCCACAGTAAAATATTCCTTTCTTGTTCTACCAGTATCGACTAACTGCTTCAAACTGTAACATGTAAACTCCACCAGGAAAGTGCAATTCTTCCTGTTGTGTAAAAAGGAGAGCTGCTTGTTCGTGCCCTTCTTTAGGATCCCAACGTCAATCCCCGGTACCACTTAGACGTTTCACTTGATGTTTCCTCAGGGGATCACAATAAATCTAAAAATGTAAACAAAGAATAAACTCTATCACCTCCAATCCCTCGCTCCCTTAAAAGCTTAACTTACCAGAAAAACCAGATAATATCTAAAAAAATGACAGAATCTTGCCTATGATGCTGCCCGCGTTCTCACTCTCAATTTAATCAGTCCTTCACCGATGACTCCTTCTCCAAAAAACGCCGCGCATGACTGTTTAGCCTCCCGCGACCACATTTAAAGGCTGCAGGGAATCCCCCTAGCAGCTGATCGTATTGCTAATTTAAAGGCGCACTGTTCCATCAAAGCTCCCTTAAAATCTCCACAATAAACTACATCGCTCATTTCAATTAGCCACATACCCCTGAGACAAATAATCAAAGCCGCCTAAACAACGGGATCGCTTACTAAAATTGAAAGAATACTATTGACTCTCAGCTTTTAAAAATACCATGTGCATACGAACTCTCCTACCATTATATTTATCCATCCAATAAGATGTAACAATTCAAAAGAATGCATTATCCTTAGTACAAGAGGAACTAAAACTAAAAACCCTCCATTAACAAAACTCTCCCAGTTCCCTCGATACCTCGCCGATTTATCGCAAAGCCCCAATATCTCATGATCTAATGCTAACAACTGTAATGCCAGGTGGGTGGAACAATTCTCTGATAGTTCTATCGAGCGTTTCGAGAGGGCACTGAAAAAGACTACAATCATTCCAGTATCTACATCTAATCGTATCTTTAAGCTGCCCTTGATCTTACTCAACATTGAACCCCACAACTCTGGCCAGGCATGTCCGTGAGCAGAATAACTAACTATGAAAAATATTTTACCATAGTCGAAAAGCTAAGTTTTAAAAAATGTTATCCTTTAACCAGGGAAACTACCGTCACCCCAGTGGGAATTCCCCATTGTAACTTTTACTATACACTTTAACTCAGACACATGCCGCCCATTCTATTACTGTATTTAAACCCGTGGGTTCCAATGTGCCCAGCGTGTAGATCAAACGCTGTTCCTGTAGCACTAGTGTCTGATCAAGTGTCTTTCCTCCCCTACCTCGCTGAATCTGTATGAGGCAAAGACACCGAAGTTGTTCAAAACTATGATTTTTTGATAAACAGTGTGCCACTATCGGGGCTTCTAGCACTTTTCTATATAAGCGGCTACGATGCTCCCTCATACGTACCCTAAAGGGTCTAATGGTTTTCCCAATGTAGCACAACCCACAGGGACATATAATAGCATAAACTACATTGTGAGAATCGCAGGTGGTGGCCTGTCTCAAAGAAAAGGTTTTCCCCTGATATTCAAAAAGCGAGGTCGTAATGGTGAGAGTACAGATATCACAATTCTCACACGGCTGATGTCCCCCTCGTGAACCTGGGTCGGGCAACTCGGTTATCGGTGGCAACACCGCTGGGCTTACCCATTCTTTAAGATTACGGTGTCGTTGCCAAACACACCTAACTTGTTTACCCCGAAGCCCCGGTACTGCTTGAAGAACATTAGCATGTGCTGCTATTAAACTGAGACCTCGGAAGTTACCTAATTGGTTTTCTTGCATCTTAAAGAAGAATGTTTTGATACTCTAATCCTATTGGAGTTAATAGTGAACGAAAAATTTTCTAGACTGTTGCAGTACTATCGTTCAAGGAACAAGGGCATTGTGATTTTGGGTTCAGAGGACTGGCAAACAGATCCATGGTGGGGAGGCCCCACTTGAGAAAGATCCGCTGAACCACTAGCGGATCCAGCTGCCACTCGTGTGGCTGGAGGATCCTGCTGAGCTTGTCGGCCAGGTAATTTTCTTGACCTGGGAGATAGACAGCCTTTTTCATTGTGTGATGTCAGCCAATGATAACACTCTCCTTAATTACTCCATTATTAAAGGCACACCTGCCACTATGCTGCTGTCCGCGTTTCTCAATATATGAATTGATGTTGCAAAAGACGCCGCGCATGCGGACTAGCAGTCGCAGTTGGCTCTTTATTCATGACGCTAACCTTTTTCATTGTGTGATGTCAGCCAATGATAACACTCTCCTTAATTACTCCATTATTAAAGGCACACCTGCCACTCTATTGAGGAGTTTAGCCCATAGTGGCAGGTGTGCCTTTAATAATGGAGTAATTAAGGAGAGTGTTATCATTGGCTGACATCACACAATGAAAAAGGTTAGCGTCATGAATAAAGAGCCGACTGCGACTGCTAGTCCGCATGCGCGGCGTCTTTTGCAACATCACTTAATATATTGAGAAACGTGGGCAGCAGCATTTTTGTAAGTAAATTTGTTTGCTCTTTCTTTACACAAAAAACCTTGACATTTTGAATTGATAGTTAAAATGAATATCATCTTTTAATCACAGTGGGGAGGATGTCTAAAGTTCAGTGCTATTGTTGTTTCTACATTTTCAGACCCTCCTGAAGAAACTCCTTTTGGAGTGAAACGCTACAAAGGTACCGGGGGAGGTATACTACAAAGGTACCGGGGGAGGTGTAGAGGCAGAAGAGACAGAAGACTGAAAGCTAAGAGTTTCTTAATTTTTAATAGTTTCTGATATATAGGTGGTGGAGAACTGGTGATTTTTGCAAGCAACCTTAAACAGAAAAAAGAAAAATATTTCCAGGCTGGTTGTTGATGTCACCTATGCGCTAATGCTTTCTTAAAAAGTGAGCATCAGTTTTGAGCGCTGCATTGGTCTGAAACCTCCTGGTATTTGAATGAAGTATTACTTGCTGCATTGAAAAAGTGTCCTCAGTTGTCTCCGATAGTAAAGAATTTTCCACTTTGATTATATGTTTGTTTTGTATGGAGTGATTTTTTTCGGGATAAATGAAAAAAGCAGCAGAGTCAGCAGCAGTTTAGTTGTAAAAAGTAGCAGAGTCGGCAGCTACACAGTACTGTGTTTCGGGTCCCCACAGACCTTGTATCAAGCTTTCAATTGATAAAACAAAAAAAGAGAAAAAAATCACTCCACACATACACAAACTTCAAAAAAACATTTGTTCCTCAAAGAAAACTACAAATGAGGAGAAAAAGGCCTCAGAACGGCTGGAACATAGAGATATATCAATGGGCAACAACCACCCTAAGCTCACCACAGAAACATCAGCGGCCAGAAGAACCAAACAAATCCCGCCTGGAAAGTCAAACCAATCTTCATATTGCTTCAAAGTAAGTGAATGGATCTGTCACATTCACATGAAAAGAACATTTTTTATCAGTCCTGCAAGTTGGCTTGTAAACAGATCAATGCGTCAGCAGATTGACTTGTAAATGGTTTCATGCGTCAAGAAACTTTAAGACGCTATAATGCTCTCTTTAAATAAAATGGCGTCTGACATCATAATACAACTAATGATAAACGACCAATCAAAATGTGCTCTACCAGTCTATTTTCAATCTGAGGCCATAAGGGGATACCATATTCAATCTAAATATCCACCACTGTAAATGATGCTCCTGCTTTCCTCACCCCCTCCCCCTGTGGATCTGATGGAACATGGTCAATAACCCTCCATACAAAATCAGAAAATTTGTGTTGAAATTATATACAATGAGAAACTAACAGGGCTGAAAATGTTTTTGTAGCAATTATAGATCTGTGTTCATTCAAATGTTTACAAATCGGTCTGATGGTCCTGCCCACATACTTCAAACCACACGGGCAGGTAAGCAAATAAACTACAAATGAAGAACCACAAGTAGTATGCCACTTTGTAGTATATGTTTTTCCTGTTGTAGTATCCTTCCAATCGAAACCCAGTTGGGCATATCTGCAATATGTGCAACAAGAGCTAAAACAAGGAAAGTGGCCAGGTGATGCATGTGAGAACTGGGAACGATCTATAATAAGAACATAAGAACATAAGATATGCCATACTGGGTCAGACCAAGGTCCATCAAGCCCAGTATTCTGTTTCCAACAGTGGCCAAACTAGGTCATATGTACCTAGCAGTTTCCCCAAGAGACACAAGTTCCACAATGCTTGTACTGGGTCAAGCATTGATATCTTCGGTCACTTCTTAATAATGGTTTATGGACCTTTCCTCCAGGAACTTGTCCAAACCTTTTTTAAACCCAGCTACACTAACAGCCTTTACTACATCCTCCGGTAACAAATTCCAGAGTTTGATTACACGTTGAGTGAAAAAATATTTTCTTTTATTAGTCTTAAATAGTTTACCCTGTAGCTTCATTGCATGTCCCCTAGTCTTTCTATATTCTGATAAGGTGAACAATCGATCTACGTTTACCCGTTCCACTCCATTCATTAATTTATAGACTTCTATCATATCTCCCCTCAGCCGTCTCTTTTCCAGATTAAAGAGCCCTAACCTTTTTAGCCTGTCTTCATAGGAGTATCCTTCCATCCCCTTTACCATTTTGGTGGCTCTTCTCTGTACCTTTTCTAAAATCGCTATATCCTTTTTAAGATACGGCCACCAGAATTGCACACAATATTCAAGGTGCGGTCTCACCATGGAACGATATAGAGGCATTATAATATCTTTTGTTTTATTTTCCATTCCTTTCCTTATCATACCTAGCATTCTATTTGCTCTCTTGGCCGCCGCTGCACACTGGGCCAAGGGTTTTAACATGGTATCTACAATGACGCCTAAATCTTTTTCCTGGGTGGTGGTTCCTAATGTGGAACCTTGCATCGTGTAACCATAGTTTGGGTTGTTCTTCCCTAGGTGCATAACCTTGCACTTGTCCACATTAAATTTGATCTGCCATCTTGATGCCCAGTCTTCCAATTTATCAAGATCCTCTTGCAATTTTTCACAATCCTCTTGGGTTTTAACAACTTTAAATAGTTTTGTGTCATCTGCAAATTTGATAACCTCACTCGTTATTCCACTTTTCAGGTCATTTATGAATATGTCAAAAAGCAGCGGACCCAGCACAGATCCCTGGGGTACACCACTATTCACCTTTCTCCATTGGGAAAATTGGCCATTTAGCCCTACCCTCTGCTTTCTATCTTTTAACCAGTTCCCGATCCACAATAGTACACTGCCTCCTATCCCATGACTCTTTAGTTTTGCCAAAAGTCTCTGATGAGGGATCTTGTCAAAGGCTTTCTGAAAGTCCAGATACACAATATCAACTGACTCACCTTTGTCCACCTGTTTATTCACTCCTTCAAAAAAACATAACAGATTAGTAAGACAAGATCTTCCATGTCTAAAGCCATGTTGGCTGTCTCCCATTAGGTTGTGACTATCTACATGCTGAGTAATTTTATTCTTTATGATGGTTTCTATCATTTTTCCCAGTACTGACGTCAGGCTCACCGGTCTGTAGTTTCCCGGATCACCCCTGGAACCCTTTTTAAAAATTGGTGTTACATTGGCGATCCTCCAATATTCTGGTATTACAGATGATTTTAATGATAGTTCACAGATTACTGATAGCAGGTCTGCAATCTCATATTTCAGTTCTTTCAACACCCTTGGATGTATACCATCCGGCCCAGGTGATTTGCTACTCTTCAGTTTATCTAATAGTTGTAAGACATCTTCCCGATGTATCGATATTTCCTTCAATTCTTCCGCACCTTTAAATACCACTTCAGTCATGGGTAACATCCCTACATCTTCCTCAGTAAAGACCGAAGCAAAGAATTCATTCAGTCTCTCCGCTATCGCCTTGTCGCCTCTTAGTGCTCCTTTAACCCCTTCATCATCTAATGGACCAACTGACTCTCTCACAGGTTTTTTGCTACGAATGTACTTGAAAAGGTCTTTATTTCGCGTTTTTGCTTCCGCAGCAAGCTTCTTCTCAAATTCTCTCTTTGCCTGCCTTATCAATGCCTTGCATTTGACTTGCCAGTGCTTGTGCTGTTTCCAGGTTTCGTCGTTTGGCTCTTTTTTCCATTTCCTGAAAGATGCTTTTTTGGCAAGAACAGCCTCTCTGACCTCACCTTTAAACCATGCTGGCAGTTTTTTGGACTTCCTTCCACTTTTCTTAAAGCGTGGAATACAGCTGGTCTGGGCTTCCAAGATAGTATTTTTCAACAACACCCAAGCTTGATGTACGTCTTTAACCTTCGCAACTGCTCCTTTTAGTTTTTTCTTAACTGTTTTCCTCATTTTATCATAGTCTCCCTTTCGAAAGTTAAAAGGTAGTACTGTGGATTTCCTTACTATCCCTCCTCCACTAATTAAATCAAAGGCGATCATGCTATGATCACTATTGCCAAGTGGCCCCAACACCCTTATCTCTTGCACTAGATCTGGTGTTCCACTAAGGACTAGGTCTAATATGGCTTCCCCTCTGGTCGGTTCATGAACCAGCTGCTCCAAGAAGCAGTCATTTATTTCATCTAGGAACTTTATCTCCCTAGCATGTCCTGACGTGACACTGACCCAGTCGATACCGGGGTAATTGAAATCACCCATTATTATTACTGCGCTGTAACGTTTGTTAGCTTCCTTGATTTCTTTGAGCATTTCATCATCCATTTGGTCATTCTGGCCAGGTGCTCGATAGTACACCCCCACTGCCATCGCCTTCCCCCTTTTATATGGAATTTCAATCCATATAGATTCTACAGCAGATTTTGTTTCCTGCAAAACTTTAATCCTTTCTGAGTCAATGCCCTCTCTAACATAGAGCGCAACCCCTCCTCCAATTTGATCAGCTCTATCATTACGATATAGTTTGTACCCAGGTATCACAGTGTCCGACTGGTTGTCCTCCTTCCACCATGTCTCTGATATTCCAATCATATCTAACCTTTCATTTAGTGCTATATATTCTAACTCTCCCATCTTATTCTTTAGACTTCTAGCATTTGCATACAAGCATTTTAGAGATTGTATTTTATTCATGTTAATTTGGCTATTGTTAGACATGGGTAAATTGGGATCTTTAAGCTCTGTCTGCTCCATACTTGAGGGCATTTGGGCTACTTTACTCTTTTGTAGCAGCAGCATGTACTGTTATATCATGAATGTTACAGCCCCACTGGAAAGCCATCATCAATTCATTCTGAAAGCAAGAATGAAGGGCCAAGACATGTCAATGTTTCCTGAGTATGGCAGTCACCTGTGAAAGCCCTATCTTATAAGGAAGAATACCAACTATCTTATGTGATTGTGAAGTAATGGAATTGGTAGCCCCAGTTGAAAAATTGCTCAAAAGCCATTCTCAGTGAGTATTTTTAGCCCTTTTATAGGCCCACAAAATGACATACATAGGGTAATCTATGATGATCTTTATAAATCAAAACATCTAAAAACTCAATTTGTGTCGAATGGTGTTTTGCCATGAATTGGATATTAGGTTTGATGGTATTAACCCTTTGAAGGCCTACTTTAAATTTTTAATCCACATTCTGCAGCCGGGTTCATTTTTGCATATTTCAGGAAAATTGTACCCATCTTATTCAATGTGTTCTAATAGTGATTTTCCTTCTGCTATGGTCATATATTATATACCATTTGATAGGAATATTTAGTCAGAAGTTTGGATCCCGAGAGTTTTGGGCTCGGCCTGGAAAGGGTTAAGCCAATTCAAAAATAAGAACAATGATTGTTCAGTGTGATTCCATAAAAAGAAAACGTCATCTAAGAATCTCACCCACAACGATATGTATGAAAACCAGTGTGAGGTATAAATAAAAGACTCCTCCAAATCAGCCATATACATAGTAGCTACTGAAGGGGCCACAGTGGCCCCCATAGCAATCCCAAAAAGCTGTAAGTAAAATTGAGTATCAAAGAAAATAATTCCTAGTCAATACCAATGTAAGTAACTGCATAAACAAAATTTTGAATAGAATGTAAGCTCTGTTGAACAGAGACAGTCTTTTATATGTTTATTTATTTATTTTATTTATTTATTTATACATCTTTTCTATACCGCCACTTCCAGAGATCAGTGGCGGTTCACAGGTAACATAAACTTTAATAATAGAGTACTATTATTTTACATAGAACAGATTTAGAACAATGTATGTACATATGTATATGTACAGTGCTGTATATGCCTAATAGCATTATACAAATGATAAGTAGCAGTAATAATAGAATGTGTGTGACTATTTTCCCTTCACAAACTAATTCTGGAAGGACCAATCATTGATTTGTGAGCAGACACTCCAATGGGGTAGAAGGTGTATAGGGGGTCTCTCTTAATATGAGGCCCTAAAGATAATATATTAAGGAACAGTAACATTTCCCAACTGCAGATTTACTGAGGAGATTAATTGGATGGTAATTCTTTTTTTAGGATGGTAATTCTTCTTAACTCAAAAATTATTACTAGGGGCAGTTTCTCCAAATGTGTTAGTTTTGAGCATACAATGACAGTCATGAACCTCACTTCCAAGCCAGAGTATGAGGAGTATGATCTCGGTATCTCAAACGCACTGCTAATGCTCGGTGACATACAGTGGCAGAAAACAAGTGTCCCGATAACCTCAAAAAATAATTATGATTGTGGAGAGGGCAGGGGATGTTAGAATGTCATCTTCTCTACACCTTCCTGGTTTTACAGCCCAAAGGAACACTTTTCCGATTCCGATTTGTGCCTGGAACAGGCCTAAACTTGGACATCCCTGATATTTCTGTAATCGAGCAGAGATGTCTGAGTCCAGTGCATTGCACCAGACATGCCTCCACCACACCACAACAGAGACATCTTAAAAAGCCATTTGTAAAATGTCTCCAGGGACATCTTAGTGATTGTATATGTTTGTTTCATGTAAACCGCGCTGATGACAATAGTGTGGTATATAAGAGATGTTAAATAAATAAATAAATAAATTTGGACGTCCACGTGCACTTTTTGGACGTCCAAATCACATCTAAGGCTTTTAAAAAGACCCTCTTTGTCTCCTGGTAAAATTAAAAAAAACAGCACACCCCTGCTCAAGAACAGAGGAATTAACAATAGGAAGAAGAGAGTCATAATATACCAAAGGAGCATTAGGGAGCCACTGATCCAGGAAGGAAGGCAAGGATCCAGAGAACATCTCAGAAACCAACAGACACAGAGGGCAAGAAGCTATTAAGATATTGCACTGGTGACAGCATCTATGTCAAACCCCAGCTCATAAGGAATGCTGGAAGAAGTTAGTGCAGGAGAAAGGTTTCCTAACTTTGGGATGACCACAGTGTGGAGAAAAAACTGCAACTGTGTATAGCCTATTTTTTGTCTCTGCCATAGTTATTATATTGTTACTATTTATGATTACACAATGTGTTTCACTAAACCCTTTGTTCAGAAGACGAAATTAGACTTACCTGCTAATTGTAAAAAGTTTAATACTGTTACCTATGTTCCCTTGTTTTCGTTCCTTGTAAACAGTTGAAATATACTGTCGCGTTTTGTTTCATGTAAACCATCTTGAATCGCAGAAAGACGGTATATAAAAACTGTTAAATAAATAAATAAATTGATGTTCCTTGAGGAACTCCAGTCCAGTCCCATACCTCTGGGTAGTGTACCTCTTCCAACAGCTTGGAGACTGAGCATGTCATCTTTTGATAACATCAGTACTAATACAGCAGGGACCGCCTACCAACTCCAGTAACCTACTGACAAAGCAGACTCACAAGAGCAACAAATAAGTAGATAATACTGGAACAATATGCATCTACATCTTAACTCTTGAACATCCCCCTCACCCGAGAAGAGATTCCCCTTCCCCTCCAAATGAGGAGGATTACCTGTAGCCCCTACGGGCAACTATATCCCAACTGAGCTTGAGACAGACAGCCACTTTGGTCCCCTTCAAGCTCATACGCTCCGCTTTTGTGGACCCCCAGGACACTGGCCAAGTCCTGGAACCCTGCTTCAGGCTCCAGTCACAAACAACCAGCACATGGGGGGGGGGGGGGTTTGGGACTGGACTTGAGTTCCTCAAGGAACAACAATTAGCAGGTAAGTCTAATTTTGTCTTCCTTATCGTCCCTCCAGTCCGGTCCTGCACCTCTAGGATGTAACAGAGCAGTGCACTAATGAGAGGGAGCTGCCAAACTGGCCTGAAGCTCCTGCGCTCCAAACCCAGCATCTCCCGCCGACTGGACATCCAATCAGTAATGCTTAGCAAAAGTATGCAGTAACGACCAGGCTGCCGTCCTGCAAATGTCGGTCAGTATCACCAAACTGTACTTCGCCCACAAGGCCACCTAAGCTCTCGTGGAAGGTGCCCGCAGTCCCGCCGGCACCTGCTTACCCTTCAAAAGTTAGACCGACACGATCGCCTCCCTGATCCATCTGGAAATCGAAGCCCTGGCTGCTGCCTCCCCTTTACGCGGCCCTCCGAACAGTACAAACAAATGAACCGACTTGTGGAAGGCCTCAGACCTCCTTAAATAATGCCTCAGGACAAGTCGAACACCCAAGAGGCGTAACCGCAAGCCTGCGGAGACATACTCCCTTCAGCCCAGAACCGGTAGGGAGATGGACTGATTTAAATGAAATGTCGAAACCACTTTAGGCAAAAAGGAAAGCACCGGTTGCAAGACTACCTTCTCCTTTGAGAAGGCAAGAAACGGCTCCCGACAGGACAAGGCTTGTAGCTCTGAAATCCTACGTGCATAACAAATTGCCATGAGAAAAACCATCTTGAGGGTTAAGTCCTTCAGTGAAGCCCAGGTCAATGGCTCAAAAGGTTCCACCACCAGCACTGTCAATACCAAATTGAGATCCCACGGCGGTACAACTGAGCATCATGGAGGTTGCATATGCACCACCGCCCTCAGAAATCATCCAACATCTGGGTGCGACCCCAGCGCAACCCCCTTGGACCTTCCCTCGATAGCAGGAAATTGCCGCCAGTTGCACCCTTAAGGACCTAGCCGCCAAGCCCTTATCAAAACCAGCCTGCAAGAACGCTAAGATATCCGGCTCGGAAGCTTTGGACAGTCGGCCTGCCTGCCTGCACACCACTCCTCAAAGATGCTCCAGATCTTAATGTAGACTAGAGAAGTGGACTTTCGCTGCGCCTTCAGCAAGGTCGAAATCACCAGGCCAGAGTAGCCTTTCTTCTTCAAACGTGCCCTCTCAAGGGCCATGCCGTAAGCAAGAATCGATCCACCTGCGACATGTGTACTGGCCCCTGTGCCAACAGATCCTCCCGAGCTGGGAGTCTCCACAAGCGATCCGCCAGAATACACACGAGATCGGCATACCACAGCCTCCTTGGCCAATCCGGGGTCATCAAGATGACCAAGCCCCAATGAGCTTTGATCCTCTGCATGACCCTGCCTATCAGTGCCCATGGAGGAAACACATAGAGCAGCCCCTCCGCGGGCCACTTCTGTACTAGAGCATCTAGGCCAGGGGTCTCAAACACGCGGCCCGCGGGCCGCATGCGGCCCGCGAGAGACCTTTGTGCGGCCCGCGATGCACAGGAAAAAATAAAAACCCGGCTTCTGCAGCCTCTACAGCCACCACAAGCCTGATCAGCGTCGGGGAGTTGAGCAGGAAGGAAAGCTCCTCCCCGATCACTTCCACAAGGTCAATCAGGCCCACCGGAACCCCCGGACACAGCAACATTCCAAAGGAAGCACCTCCAGGTGCTGCTTAATGCCGCTACAGCCACCACAAGCCTGATCGGCGTCGGGGAGGTGAGCAGGAAGGAAAGCCCCTCCCCGATCACTTCCACAAGGTCAATCAGGCCCACCGGAACCCCCGGACACAGCAACATTCCAAAGGAAGCACCTCCAGGTGCTGCTTAATGCCGCTACAGCCACCACAAGCCTGATCAGCGTCGGGGAGTTGAGCAGGAAGGAAAGCTCCTCCCCGATCACTTCCACAAAGTCAATCAGGCCCACCGGAACCCCCGGACACAGCAACATTTGAAAGGAAGCACCTCCAGGTGCTGCTTAATGCCGCTACAGCCACCACAAGCCTGATCGGCGTCGGGGAGGTGAGCAGGAAGGAAAGCCCCTCCCCGATCACTTCCACAAGGCCAGTCAGGGCCACCATAATCCCCGGACACAGCAATATTCAAAAGGAAGTGACCTCAGGCATGCCCGTGCCTCCAGACATGCCCACACCTGAGGGCCTCTCCCGCGTGACCCTTAGGTGTGGACCGAGGGAGACATCGAGAGGACACAACCAATAAGATGACTTCACCCAAAACCACACTCCCCAGCACAAAACCATCATAATTGCTATCTCACGCAATGTGGCTGCCAAAGCCTCCCTCTGGTATACCTGAGGACTGCAGACACCGATCCAGCAAAACAACACGCCCTCTCAGGTAAACCGCCATCTTCACAGCTCAATATGTTGCTACAAAATCTCCTACCTTACTTTGTCATGTTACTACTGTTACTATTCCTTCTAACGTCAACACATATGCTTGCCTCTCAAAGTAATAACATTCCAATCCATCACCAACCTCGACTTCCCATTCCAAATCCCTGCCTCAAAGCTAGGGTTGCCAACTGGATCCAGATGCGCCCGACAGGTTTGATCCAGTCCTGGGTTTACCCCATTGCATGCAGGGATATGTAGTTCTGATTTCTCCATTGCACTCCATAAGAAAAGGAAAACTACAAGTAACTGCATGCAATGGGGTAAACCCAGGACTGGAGCAAGCCTGTCGGGCGCATCTGGAGCCAGTTGGCAACCCTACTCAAAGCCCAGCATGCATGTGTAACTGAGCTGAGGTATTCTGTTTATGTAATTCCTATTTGACATTGCCACTTGTTCTCTTTCCCGAGTAGGTCATGTATTGTTATTCTCTGAAATGTGTTGATTTAATATTTGCAATGTTGCCTTTTGATAGTTAGGGTATGGTGCTTTGTGAGTCCTGGTAGTGCTGTTAGGACACGGCAGGTTTGCTATGGGTTCTAAATGAGCAGTGTTTCTAGTAGTTCCTAATGTGCCTGGCGGTTGGCACTGGTTTATAGTAATGTAGAAATCTTTTAGTCTTTCTTTATCCATACACTCATTAAGAGGCATGTTTACTAAAAGTTAATGTATGGTAACATTATGCAAATATTTATGCAAATGATGCCCTTATGCAAATGATGCCCTTATGCAAATGAGGCCTGCGTCTTGTGCGGCCCCCGGGTTACTCTACAAGTCCTCATTTGGCCCTCAAAGCAATTTGAGTTTGAGACCCCTGATCTAGGCCCTCCAGCATCCTTTCTCTTCTCCTGCTAAAGAAATGGCCCTCCTTCATGGTCTCGGAAGTTGCCATCAGGTCCATGACCGGGGTGCACCTCTTGGTTTAGAACCCACTCTCCGGGGTCCACTCGTATCTGACTCAAGTAGTCCACTGTCACGTTGTCGACTCCTGCCACGTGCATCGCGGACGGTGCCTCGAGGTGACTTTCTGTCCAGTTTAACAGCACCTCAGCCTCCTCCTCCAAGGCTGCGCTGCCCGTGCCTCCTTGCTGAATAATGTAGGCTACCGTGGCTGCATTGTCTGAAAGGACCCAAACTGCCTTCCCCCGCAACCAGGGCTTGAAGCTTTGGAGTGCCAGGGCCACCGCTTGCATCTCTAGTCTGTTGATTTACCAGCGAGAGCCTGCAGAGTGCTCTACTGTCCCTGAGCAAACTGTCCTTTGCAATGAGCTCCCCATCCGGACAGGCTGGCATCGATCATCAATGGAACCCATATCGGAGACTCTAGTGGCATTCTGCTCTCCAAAGTCCCCGGGCGAAGCCACCCCTTGAGTACCTTTCTGGCTGCTCGCGGAGAGGGGAGCTTCTGTGACAAGGAATATGTCTGGTGAGACCAACGGCAGAACAAAGCTCTCTGTAGGGGCCGTATGTGAGCCCTTGCCCACTGTACCAGCTCAAGAGTGGCTGCCATAATCCCGAGGATCTGCAAATAATGCAAGCCGTCGGTTCCGTCATTTTCAAAAACTGCCGCACCAATTTCCGAAGCCCCTGTGCACATTGTTCTGGCAAGAAAACTCTCCTCACGCGGGTGTCAAAGCCTGTCCCCAGATATTTAAGCTCCTGAGGCAGGGCCAAATGACTCTTGGTCACATTGACAACCCAGCCGAGACTTTGGAGGAACTGCACCACTCAGGAAGTCCCCCGCTGGTTTTCGTCCCTGGACTTTGCCCGAATTAGCTAGTTGTTGAAGTACAGGTGCACCAGCACTTCTTCCTTGCGAAGGGCCACCGCTACTACCACCATGACCTTGGTGAAGGTTCGAGGCACCATTGCGAATCCAAATGGCAAATCCCAAAACTGGAAGTGACCCATAGGAACTGCTGGTGTTCTGGCCAGATGGGGATAAGCAGGTACACCTCCATAAGATCGAGAGACTTTAGGAATTCCCTGTTTCTGACTGCAACTATGGCAGACCTCAAGGTTTCCATGTGAAAGTGCGGAACCTGCAGTGGTTTACTTGCTTGAGGTCGAGGATCGGGCGGAAGGAACCTTCCTTCTTTGGCACTACGAAGTAAATGGAATACCGACCGCATCTGTACTGGTCTCGGAGAACCAGCACTATGGTCCTGAACTGCAACAAACACGTCAAGGTGTCTCTTGCCACTACCTCCTTGGCCCGCGCCTTGCAATGAGACTGAACGAAGGAGTCACTCACCCGATGTGCAAGCTTGAGGGCATACCCCTCCCAAATGATCTCCAGCACCCACTGGTCGGAAATAATCTGGACCCAAGCAGGGTAGAACTCCCGCAGCTGACCTCCCACGTACTGCACTGCCTGTGCCCCCTTGCTTCACTGAGATTTCTTGAGCCCTGAGGAGGCAGCGGCAGCGGCAAATCCTCTGCCCGCCCCTCGAAAGCCCTGAAACCCTGTCCCCTTGAGGGGAATTTTTCCTTCTGGAACGGTGTAAAGTGAGATGAACGAAAACATCTGGCCCCATGGCTGACCATGACCATGGGAAAGGCGTAGCTTTGTTTTGGCTTACCCTCACCCACCTTTAGACTCTCCCAAATCCTTGACTAACATGTCCAGGTTCTCTCCAAAGAACAGCTTCCCTCTAAAGGGCAGCTTGCTGAGCCTGCCCTTGGATGAACTGTCTGCCGCCCAGTTATCGAGCCACAGATAGCAGCGAGCCACTACAACCGAGGCCATGCTCTTAGAAAGCCCTCTGATGAGGTCATAGTGGATATCCGCCAGATAAGTTGCATCCAACTCCAATCTGGCGGCTTCCCCTGTCTGGTCCGCCGCTGACACCCACTGCGACCAGCGGAGGCAGGCCCTAGCTATCCATACCTCTGTAGCGAGAGGGCATTAACATTGAGGGCCTTTTTTAACAAAGTGTCTAACTTCCTAACTTGGATGTCTTTGAGTGCCACACATTCTACCAGGATTATCATCTTCTTGGTGACCGCCAAGACCGCTGCGTCTACCTTAGGGGATCGAAAAAGCTTGTGGTCCTGATCCAACAGCCGGCAGAGGCACGCCATGGTCCTCGCCCTTTTAAGACCAGCCTCCAGCAGATCTCACTCATCCTCAGTCATCTGCCTCACTACCCAATGCACCGGAAAGACCTTCTGCGTCTTGCGCGCTGCTTGCAACAGCAGGTCCTCTAAGGACTCATCCTCTGCCGGAAAACATATGGGCATGTTGAAAGCCTTCAGGGACTCCCCAATGAGTGCCAACAATTCCTCTCTGCAGAACACCCGAACAATGCGTGCTTGTTCCGTCTCTTCAGGGATCTCCCCTTCTTCCAGCCCCTTGTCCAAATGGAGCTCCGTATCCAGGTCCTCTCCCTCTGGGCCTTCAGACAACGGAGACAGTCCCTGACCCTCCTCCGAGGGGCTGAGCTTTTTGGCTGACAATGTCCCCGGCTTACTTGGATTATGATCTACTGACTTTTGGTCCCACGACCCGGCATCGATGGGCTTCCTCTTAACCCCTGCTGGCGCAAGCAGAATGCCTTATGCAGGAGAAGCACAAACCCGGGGGAGAACATGCCTGGGACTCCTACCTCAGCCACATTTTAAGCCATGGAGGGCCCAGGAGTGGCCAGAGGGTATGGTGTTATCTCTTGTGGCAGAAGCACGGGATCTACTGTCTCCTGTGCCTCTGAGGATGGAGGGGGTGTCCTCTCCAGACGCTGCTGTCCAGCATTGCCTGTTCCATAGAGGCAGCCTGTAGAGCACACCCCCGGCAAACGCCCGCCTCCGAGACTGCACCGTGCCTGGTCCCACACACCAGGCACTGTGGTCTTGGTAGCATAATTGGCCCCCCAAGGGATCCCCCATTGAGCTCTGATGAGACTAAAAAGGAGTGCACCCTAGTCTTTACTGCTTTCCCTGTCGTTTTTTTTTGTTGGCGCTCAGCTGAAGAGCTTCCTTTTCCTCAAAAACAAGAAAATCGGGTAACCTGTGCCCTGAAAAAAAACACGAAGAAAGTGGGCCACCGTGTAACAGAGGAACAACAGAGAGCAGAGGAAACAGAACGGCAAGCCAAGACCCTTCCCTGAAACTCAATGCTGCTCGACCATGTAGCTAAAGGCCTCAAACGGGCTGCGGGCCTCCACAAGGAAAACATTCCATGAACGCACTTGCTCCTGCCTGGCTTTCTAGGCTATGCTGTGACCACCAGCGTTACCTCCATCAGCTTTGAAGCGCGGCTGGGTCTTGCCACATGTGCACTGCTCCTGCTGAATCTCTCCCCACATGCTCAGCCGGCCACTGCGGCTTCAGCGCTGCAGGGGGGGCCTCCAGGGCTGACTTAACTGCCAGTAGTCTGCGCATGCACTGCCAAGCGGCTCCTCACCCGGTAACGGGTGAGGAAGCTGCCAGTATCCCGGGCCTGTCTGTGAGCCTTCTCAACACCCCCACTCACCGGGCGGTGGGGGGGAGGGGTTCTTCCTCTCTCTTGCTTTTTTTTTTTTTTTAACAGATGCAGAGCTGTCCACAGCAAAAGAAAATCAAAGCAAAAGAAAATCTAACACCAAACTAAGCTAGTTGCTCCTTATTTGTCCCTTCAGTGAGTCCAGCACCCTGGCTCACCAGTCCTTCCAGTTGCTTGGAGACTGAGCATATTGGAGCTGGTAGGTGGTCCCTGCTGTATTAGTACTGATGTTATCAAAAGATGACATGCTCAGTCTCCAAGATGCTGGAAGAGGTACACTGCCCAGAGGTGCGGGACTGGACTGGAGGGACAAAAAGGAACACAACTTCTGGTCCAGACTAAATTATTCCAGTGGGACAGACATGGAGCAGATGGATCTTGGGTGCTATAGACCTTCCAGTGTTTATTGGTGCCATCCAGGAATCCTAACATTTCCTTAGAACTAAGCCTGCAAAAACAGCATTGATTCTCTCAAGTTGTTTCCCCAGCCTGCTAAATAGCTGTGCCCAGCAAGGGGCATAAATTTAGATGGTCATAAAGTGTGTGGTACCAAAGCCGGCATTAGAGCAAGGAAAGCAAATTAAGCACTTAGTAGTTTTTTTCAGCTGAAGTGCAAACAGACTTTACATGAAAAATAGTGCATATTGTCTGTAAACATGTAAAAATGCCATCAAGCAGCATGTTGTAATATCTTTCATGCAAAATGCACTTTTTCAAAGTCACTTAGCAAAAGTAATACATGTTAATGTGAAATTTTCTTCTCATGAAATTTATTTAAATGTGGTATGAATGAGCTGTTGCAATGCAAACTTATAAAAGAGTTCATTCATGTCAAAGTTGCAAAAACAAGCACAAAAAGGGCTTTGTGAGTCTTTTTTTTTTTTTTGCAAGAAAAAATAATTAAATCTCTGGTGGTTGGGGTTTTTTGAGGTAACCGAAGAAAGGCAGCTCTTTCACATAGCGGTGGCAGATTTAAAGGGACATCTTGGCCTGAATCAGAGGCCACCTGTCTTTACCAGGGGCCTTTGGCCCCTCAATGTCCTGACATGGGTCATTAACATTAAGCCCCTGGTGGTCCAGTGATTCCTCTTAAACCCACCCCAGCCCCAACTTAGCTCATAAATAGTAAATACTCCATATTAAGCCCCAGCCCTTTTATAACAGCCAGTGTTAGGTTTGGCCTGCATGGCACCCCCATTACCCCAAAGCTCCAATTCTACCTACGGATACAGGAAATGTTGGGGACAGGAACAATCTCCATTCACTTTTGCCTTAAGTGCTTCCACTTTCAAAATTGTGGTGTCTGACCCTTAGCAATAGTATCTTGGTACTATCATTAGGGATCAAGCTGTATACCACTATGCATCGGGTGATTCCCTTTGAAAGTGGCAGCTGCTGGGGCAGAAGCAAGTGGGGATTCTTCCTGCCACCATCTCCCATGAGAGTGGCAAGAGGTTGGGGAGGTTAGCTCTGATCTTGGTTTTTAGCAGGCCCTAAAGGGAGAAGGCTGTCAACAAGAGGTTAATTTTTACTATTTACGCCCTAAGCCAGGATTGGGGAGAAACTGAGGGGGCACATTTGACCACCAAGGGTCCAAGGTTCCTCTGAAAAGATGAGTCTGGGGACCCATTTTTTAAACATTTATCACCTGTGTTGGGGCATGGGAGGAACACTGGAAAGGCAGCACTGGCCCACCAGGAATTGGAGACTCCCCCCCCCACACTCCTGCCAGGGAGTGCAGAAGACCTTTGATTTGAGCCATGTAGACCTCTTAAATCCTGCTGTTGCTGCAGGAAGGAAGCAACTTATTTTAAAATTTTTCTCGTCGCAATGGCTGGGAATATACAGTCACAGCAAAGCGCAAATATAAATATATACAGTGGTGTGCAAAAGTCTGGAATCACTTGTGAGTTTTTCGTTTTTCGTACTTTCTAATGGTTTTTTTTTTTAAATTTTGCGTTAGCCCATCATATTCATCTTTCTACCACGTTAAAAGGGATACATTTGGCTATTAGAGTTGACCTTTTTGCATTCCTTGCTTCCAATTTAAATACTTTACAGACACTGGGAGATAGCGAATGCGATTTTTGTGGATCCAGCGTCAAAACTGGATCGAGATTATCCAATATGCACATGTTATTTCTGACCAATCAGGAGGCTGGTTTCAATAACCAATCACAATGCAGATATCTAGCCAACAGTGCAGCCATAAAAACGCGCAGAATTTTTGAATTTCATTTGCTTTCTGGATCGACCATGAAGATGACTCGGACCCTGATGTTGGAGGAGTGTGTTCGTGTGTTCTTTATGAGCGAGAGAGGATTTTCAAGCCGTCAGATAGCCAGGAAAGTTGGCTGCAGTCAGAGCGCTGTTGTTGAGATTGTACAGAAGAAGAAAGAAATGGGTTCAGTGGTGGACAAGCCTTGTGCAGATTGTCCACGTGCATCAACATCATGCCAGGACCACACACTACGACGCATTTCACTGACTAATCGAAAGTTGACCTCTCCTCAGCTACTTCGAGAGTGGTCAGACAAGAGTGAGGTCAGTGTCAGCTCATCAACAGTTTGTCGCCGGTGCCTGCAGTTTGGTCTCCGGGACTGCAACGCATGGAATAAGCCACTGATGACTGACATACAAAGGCGCAACCAGATCGTGTGGGCAAGAAAGCACTCAACCTGGTCAACTGAAATGTGGGAAAAGGTTCTATTCAGCGATGAAAGCACCTTCTGCCTGTTTGGTAACCAGGCCCACACCTATGTGAGGAGATTTCCTGGAGAGGAATTCAAGCCTGAGTGTCTCAACCTCACTGTGAAGTATCCTTTGAAGATCTATCTCAATTCAGGAAGGCAATCAAATTTCACCTCTTCCTCCAATACTACCCAGCCAGCAATGGAATCTAAGTAACCCCACAGATATCCATTCTTAGTGTTGATATATTCCTAACCTCCAAATGATTATTGCATTTGACATAGCTCTTTGTAAATATTATTTCATGTATATAGTTCAACCCTGTTAGCCAAGTTGATACTCCTGTTCCATGTAAAACCAAACTGACTGTTGTCTTGGTCGTTCTGTTATATTGTAAACCACGCTGATATCGAATAGTGCGGTATATAAGCAACTGTAATAAATAATAAATAAAATAAAATAAAATAAATGGTCTGGGGCTGCATGGCTGCCAGTGGCGTTGGACGTCTTCACATCGTCAATGGAATGGTCAACGGGGCCAAGTACATCACCATACTGCAAAAGTACATGGTGCCATCAGCACACCAGCTGTTTCCTGGCCATTTCCTGTTCGAAGATGACAATGCATCCAGACAGGTGATCAGCAGGAAGCAGCGGAACATCATCAAGTCAATGGACTGGCCTGCCCAATCTCCATATCTGAATCCAATTGAGAACCTGTGCCACATGGTGGCCTTGGAAATATCCAAGAGGCATCTGACATCAAAGCGTGAGCTGACTGAGTCACTCATTGCAGCTTGGAACCGTGTTGTCACCAACGATTACCTTGTCAGACTGGTTCATTCAATGCCGACAAGGTGCAGTCAGGTGATCAAGAATAAAGGGTGGCCCATCAAATACTGAGCCATCACTGACACATAAAAACGGCCTTTTTCAAGGCCACATGCATTAATTTGAAGGAAACCTGGTGTGCGTCCATAATATTTTAATGCATACTTACAATAATATATTGTTGGCCAACGATGTACATTATGCGATTTTCACAGAAAATCTATCAACAGGACAACTATGGGGAACAAACTCAGAAAATAAGGGCCAAACCAATACTAAAAGTTGACCCTGATAGCCAAATCTATCACTTATCATGAGATACACAGAAAAAGCCACTGGGAGGAAAAAGCAATTAAGATATAAAGTCACGAAGTTGAAAAAAACATCAAATTTACAAGTGATTCCAGACTTTTGCACACCACTGTGTATATATATATATATATATATATATATATATATATATATATATTTAGCTGCAGGTGCAGATGATCCAGGAGCTCATTGGCATCCTGTTACTAAATTTTTCAAGACTCGGTACTAACCTGCAAACATTTCCACAAGTTAGTATGTGAGGCCATAGATACTTTACTTATCCAACCAAATTTAGCCATTATGATGGCTCTGTCTTTTCAGAACTCACTCAACAAACCTCTCTCAGAGCCCTATTCTCACCCCCATTATTCTGACATAACAAATAACAAGACTGCCTCCTCCAAGTCGTTGGCCAAATCATCATAATTTCTGTAAACAGAAGCCTCGCCCCCTCCTCCTATGAACTTGGATGGCCAGATCCTCCCATCCATATGCTCTCTGAGCAGGAAGAAAGGGACAGGATTAGTATCCAGTGTTCTTCTACCAGCAGCTAGTATCAGGACAATGCTGGACATGTTAAATTTTCAAAAACAGAGTCTGCAGGATAAAGGAAACATAGGTATCCAAGTGTCTTTATAAAATGAGCTCCCAAGAATTAGCCACAATAGTACACAAAAGCTCTCACACAAACTAACACTTGCTCTGAGGCAGTGTAAATGTGTTCATTAATTATGTGTGTATGCAAACATTTTTAAAGTATGTGCTTACATCACCACTACGTCCCTCTTCCATCTAAGCTATGCTCATAAAAATATTACATAAATGTAAGAGCTATCTTTCAGTGTCTCTATATTTTACATGTGTTAACCCCCCATGAAATTATATAATAGCCATTTTCCACATGTAAACATGCTCTAAATTGGTACTGGGGGATGCCAGCAATTAGGGGCCTTTTCTTTAAAACATCTGGGTGGAGGGGGGGAGGAGGCAGTTCTAGTCTCTGATGGGCTATCAGGAAATAAGGAGAGGAGATTGGGTAGCAAGTAGGGTTTTTTTGTTTGTTTTTCAATTGAGCACGTGGTAGCGGGATCTTCAGCTTGTGGGGAGGTGTAATTTCTTGTGAGAGGCCTCAGGCAGCTATTATTGTTTTTCAGCAGGCTGGTGCTAATCTTCCGCCAACCTTGATATGCTCATATAACCCCTCTTCTTAAGTCACTTTATTGGCTCCTTATCCATTTCCATATCCAGTTCAAACTTTTCCTACTGACCTATTAGTACACTCATTCTTGCTGCTCCTCACTACCTTTCCTCTCTTATCTGTCAGAAGAGCAGAGTTCCCAAGGAGGAGTTTAGGGAGAGATAAGAGAGGAAAGGTAGTGCGGGGCTGAAGAATGAGTGCACTTATAGGCACAAAAAGGGCATACATTTGTTGCTCAGCAATATTATGCATCCTTTGGGGAAATGCAATATTAGTTTCAGGTTTTGTGCACTTGAAAAGGGTCCAGTCTTAGCAGTTTAAAGCATGTTTGTAGAGATTACCAAGGCAGGGATCACTGGGCTATTTTCTAATGCCCAGTACCATTTGATGAAAGGTATATCCTGACATACATATTCATATTTACATTCTCTTATACCATATTAGGGTGCACTGGGATTACCTAGCTCTTTTCAGGACATGAAGAGGACCGGTATATGGTCTAGTTTACAGCAGTAGTCATTTCTCATTGGTATTTATGTCTAGTTTGCATCAGCAAACTAGTGTCAGTGTGAAGAGCAGCTAAGGAGATGCACGTTTTACTGAGGAGGCATGGTGTTTGCGGGTACATCGCAAAGACGGGAAGGATCCAAAATGTGCAACCTTTCAGAATACAGTGAGCGCGGGGATGTCCAAAATATTTACCCATGTCCCATAATATTGACGGGGGGGGAGGGGGATGTGTTTCTCCATTATATTGCATGGCCCGTGCCTTGCGCCAGATGCATGCATGGGCCAGCTGAATAGCGTTTTGCCCGTGCTGCGCCAAACATGTCTACCTCCCCAATTCTGGACTCGTGTGCATATCTAGACCCGCGGATGTGGAATTAGGTTCAAATGGGGCCCGTTTTCAATTTAGACATGTCCGCAGGCCGGACATGCATGTTATGGAATCTGCCCCCACATGTTTAAATATTAAAATTCACTTTGTATGTATGTGTGGGTTCACTTTCTCTGCTGGTAAAAGAATCTGCTGATTGCCCTATTAGAGTTTACGTGGCTGTCAGAATCTATTGTTTTGCTATGTTTACAGCTGCATTTTGCCATACCCCCCCCCCCCCCACACACACACACAAACACACACACTCTTTGAAGCTGCCACCTTAGGTGACCACCTAGTCTTGCCTAATGTTTAGGCTGGCCCAAAGTTTCTGCAATAGCCAATTAGGTCAAGGCATCCAAGTTTCAGTGGCCTAAATCGAGGTGGCTATATAATAGTTGTCTGTATGTAGATGAATTTTCAGATAAACTTAGCCACTAATGTTTTCAACTGAAAAAACACCTAAATCTAGGCATCCAAAATATGACAGATTAAATGAAGGGCTCAGTCAGTTTTGAAAATGTAGCCCATTATGTTATATATATTGTGGTGCATATAACTGTTTGAAAATCATTTGACATGCATTAACATTTTGTTTGAAAATATATTTTCATTATGTTGATGATTTAGATCTGTGAAGAGAAGTGTAAGAAGATGTGCTATAGCTCAGATTTTTCTGGGTTCTGTGCATCACCTTCATCTTTCAGCCAAAATGCTTGCAGGGAGCTGAGCCTTTCCTATGTGCCCACTAAAACCTAACACCATTCAAGACCGGTAAAGTGTGAATACTAATATGTTTCCATATGCACACTAAGGATCTAATTACTAAGGTGTGCTACAGTTAACGAGTGCTTTTATAACACAGGATCCATGTTATTCAGTGGAACCTAGTTACTAATAACACACATTAACATTATTGTTCCTTATTTACTAGATTCCTAAATGGCTTTAACACACACACAAACCTTTAGTACATAGGCCCCAGTATTAACTATCAAAATGTTTGTGCCCCATGCATCATTTAATATGACATCTTTTTTGGTCCCAAACACTATTAAAATATTAACATTTAGTATACATCAGGGGTTTTAAATTGTTTTATCCTACCTTCTATCAGGAAGAAAGTAAATTTTAACATAAGGATTTCTTGGTCTCCCATCTTCCCTTGAGGGAAGATCCTTTGCTCCTAGTATTGTTACTATCAACTCATGACCAACCTTGTCATACCAGAGTTTTATCTGGAAAGCAAAAATATTCATTAGTTATTTAATTTCTTTAACAGTAATATAAAAGACTATTACTTTAAACACAAATGTGTTCTGCTTTTTAGTCCTTCGGAATTGACACGCTTCACTGAATTGCAGAGCTCAGAGAATGTTTGAAATTTCCTTGGGGAAAACACTCTGCAGTTAAAAAAATACCTGAATGAAAGCATAAGGGGCAATACCTTCTTTTAGCAAACAAGACAACAGCAGTGTAAATGAAAGGGTATGGATGAGAAGTCCTTTTAGAGCCAGACATTGCTTTTAGGTAACTGAATAAAAAACACTGCAACAGATGGTGGTACATTTAAAAATCTCCGTTGAAACTCTACCACTGTATAGTGACTCACCTGGCATCAACAGTTTACTATGTGTAAAAGCAACTTAAAGAAAGTAAAACAAGGATTAAAGCTATGTACTTAACCACTGTTCTCATCAGTTTTATAACTTACAGGGGCATGTTTACCAAAGCATGCTAACCATTAGCGTAGGGTTTAGCATTTGGTAAGATTCCAGTGTTAAAATTTTGCATGGGGCCGACACTATTTATTTTATTTATTTATTTAAAGTTTTTTCTATACCGCTCTCTTTAAAATCAGCTCGGTTTACATTCAACAGTAAATGTGTACAGTGCCGGCACACCAGCACTGTACTTACAAAGAACAGGTTATGCAACTTGGGCTATCAGGGGGTAACTATGTACAGGCTGTACAGTAGCCTGGCTACTCTGTAGGTAGCTATATACAGGCTAAACAGGCTATATACAAGCTGAGCGGTGGCTGTTTACAAGCGCATCCCAGGGAGTCTGGTTGTGCTAATATATAGGGCTTTGGCTGTGGGTAGGGAGAGTCTTGGAGCAGCTGCCTTGGTGGGTGCGTGCGGCTGGATGTTGTGTGTCTCCGTTAAGTGAGAAGTTCTGGATGAAAAGATGGTGTTTTAGGGCTTTCCTGAATTGGAGTAGGTCCGTAATGGCCCGGATGTCGGGCGGGAGGGCATTCCAACATGTGGGTGCATAGTACATGAATGCTCTATTCTGGCTGCTTGAGAGCTTTTCGTGATCTTGCTAGGGATGCTCAGTGTGTTGGCGGCAGCTAACCTTCTGACTCTGTTTGAGGGAGTGGGGAGGACAAGGTCCTTGATGGAGGAGGAGGTGAGGTTGTTTATGGCTTTGAAAGTCAATAGTAGAATTTTGAAAGCGAGTCTACAGTGAACCGGCAGCCAATGGAGGTGTTTCAGGATTGGGGTTATATGGTCCCTCCTGGTGGCTCCATGTAGTATTCTGGCAGCAGCGTTTATTGCAAGCTGAAGTGGGTTAAGCGTGTTTTTTGGGAGGCCCTGTAAGATTGAGTTGGCGTAGTCAAAGTGTGGGATTACCAAGGCTTGGTAGATTGTTCGGAAGTCTTCGGGTTCTAGTAGGGGTCGTAAATGGCGGATTGTCCGTATCTTGTGGTATACTGCCCTGACGGTGTTGTTTATGTGAGCTTTCATGTCCAGCTGTTGGTCTAGTGTGACCCCTAGGTAGTGGATCGTGGACTTGCTTTGGAGCGCTGCGCCTCTTACTTTTAGTGATGCAGGGGGGGAGAAGGTTTGATTCTTGGTGATGAATAGCGCCTCAGTTTCCTTGAAGTTTATTCTGAGGTTATGAGTGTGGAGCCAATCAGTGATGGCGTCAAAGCAGAAAGATAGTGGGGAGAAGTCTGGCTGGTCGGTTGCGAATGGCATGTAGAATAATAAGTCATCAGAGTATACGAGGCATGAGATGTCAAAAGAGCGGGTGAGTGCACAGATGAGCTGCATGTATATGTTAAAGAACAGTGCCGAGAGGGAGGATCCCTGTGGTACGGCCTGTTTTTGTTGGAATGGTTTGGATGTCGTGGGGCCGGTCCGTACATGTTGCCATCTGTCTGACAGCTGACAGGTATGATTTGCACCAGCTTAATGCTTTGTCCTGGATCCCTTTCTCTGCGAAGCGCCCTAGTAGCAGTTCATGATCGACGGAGTCGAATGCTGCAGTAATGTCCAGGAAGATGAGGGCATATCCTTGTCTGCTGTTGTCCAGACCAGAGATTAGTGTATTGAATAGGGTGGTTAAAAGTGTCTCAACTCTGTGCAACTCCCTGAATCCATGCTGGCATGGGTCGAGGGGAGCGGTGGACTCAATGTGGTGTTGGATTTGTTGTTGCATGACCTTTTCGATTATTTTGGCCAATAGTGGGATGCTTGATATTGGCCTGTAAGAATCCACCTTCTGGGGGTCTAGTTTGCTGTTTTTTAGGAGTGGTCTAATAGATGTTTGCTTCAGGCTTTGTGGAAAAGAGCCTGTTGAGAAGGATAAATCCATGAATTTGGCCAGGAAAGGGCTGAATTTTTCCGCAGTGCTTTAATCCAGAACGCCAGGCAGGGATAATTTGGGGCTATGGTGGTGTTAATAGTGATGATGGTGTCTTCGATGCCTTTCTCTGATGGTGTTGAGAAGGTCGTTAATGGCGTTCGGTGGCATGATCTGTGCACATCGGTGGATGGTGTGGTTTTAGATTTGTCAGTCTGGATTGCTTTTGAATGTAGGTAGTCTGGGTATTCCTGTGGCTGCGGCATGCATAGTTTGGTTGGGGAAGGTTCCTTCGTGAGGGTTCTCACCAGGTTGAACAGGTCCTGTGGTTTGTTCAGGGAGCGTTGCAGAATTCCTGCATGGTATCATCTCATACTCTCTGTGACTGCTGCACGGTGTTCCTTCAAGTGGGAGGTGTAGGTATCCATGTCGTTGATGGAGCGTGAGCGTCGCCATCTTCTTTCAAGCTTCCTTAGGTGGTGGAGTGATGTTCGTAGCTCGGGAGAGTACAATGGAGAAGTCTTTCTTCTAGGTGGTAAGTCCATAGTTGGTCGGTGGGCAATGGCGCTGAGACTATTGTTCCAGGCAGCGAGCATTTCTTCAAGGCAAGATTCTGTTTGGTCAAAGAGTGAAAGGGTTTTGCTAAGTATCTCTTCCTTGTTAAAGGGCTGGAATCGTGTTTTTGGTGTTGGGCAGGCGTCGGCTATTGGACGGTTGCTTGAATGATCCAGATGAGTGGGCATCTGGAATCTTAGGAGGCTGTGGTCAGACCATGGGACTGGCGTGATGGATAGGGCAAGCTAAAAATCCCACACTAACAGGATAGCATGCAATTCGGTGGAAACTAGGCAGATTGGGAGTGGAATGTAGGCATTCATGGCACACTGCAGTTAGTGTGGGCATTATGGTGCAGGCTAACCACAAATGTTGCTGTTAGCACAGGTGCACTTAATGTCACTGTAATGGGTGGCGTTAAATGCACTCATATGCTGGATTGTGCAGTGCTGCATGTTAGCAATGTGCTAACAGCAAGGGGATGGATGCATATGGCCCCTGAAGCTGGTGCAGGCCTCCATGACAGATCTGCGCACAAACACACACTACCGAAATGTTCTTTAGTAATCATGCCCCATCGTTGAAGAACTGCATAGCCATTTGATGTTTTAAATATTATAGTACAACGATAAAGAAAATGTTCATTATGTCAAAACCTTTAACTACATAGATTAATTTTGCATTTTGTACTTTTTATAAGGATTGTTTTTGTTTTGAACTATTATGTTCAACATTCTGTCAGCATAATAAGTCAAATGATTCAGAATGTATATATTAGCTTATGAAAGATGCAGTTTAGTATTATTGACATATAATAGCAAGTAAGACACAACTTTATGCCAGGTCCTATGTTGTGCTTCAGTTTATTTGCTTATATCAGCATAGTCAGACAAAAAGTAGGAGAAGCCTTGTGGATTTGGGCACAAATGTATCTATCATTCAAAAATAACTACATTTTAGGGGTGTGCAGAACAAAAATTATTTGTTTTGTTTTTCTTCCCATATAGTTTACATGTTTTTTTATTTTATTCAGGCTGTCCTAATTTTTTCTTTTTCATTTCAGGACAATGTCATCAACAGTGCACAATATTACTCAAAAGGTGTGCCCTATTGCTCAATAGCCCACACTAGCGTGCCTATTAATAAACAGTATACATTATTGAATAGTTGGGTGCTCTATTGATTAATAATAAACACTACTGACAATGCAGGAAAAAAAACCCTATATTGTGTATGGGGGGGGGGGGGTTCCTTCCATTTTGGGTTGAAAATGACATGAAAAGACATGGGAAATGTTTGAAATGAATGGCATCCCTAATACATATACATAATTTTAAGTTTTATCTCATGTCTACTCATTTCTAAAACTTATTTTCACATTAAGAAGGTAACTTTATAAAATCCTCTCCATTGTTAACATACATTTCTGTGCATATTTCATGCCTATTTTAGAAAGTAATGCACACACATGCTTAACTTTATAAAATATGGATGTAAATAAGTGAAAAAACATGTTAATTTAAGGCACAATCACTTACACCAGCCGTAGGGCTCGTATAAATGCCTATGCCTAGATTTTTAAAGAATGCATGTAAATTATTTTATAATTTATACATTTACTTGTGTACCCTGCCCATGCCCCACAAAAACTACATCGATGCGCATATCCACAGTGAAAGTATGCACCATTGGGCTGACGTGCATACTTATAAAACTGCAACTAGCTAAAGTATGTGTATAAATACCCAAGCATGTAAATCACTAAAATGCCATGATTTATGCATGCAGGTGGCGTGTAACTTTATGTGGCTTCTTATAAAATTAGTGTGTTAGAATTCTGAGGCTCTTATTTACTAAGTTGCACTAAGGCTTTGACATCAATGCATGACAATAGCCAAATTTAACATGTGATAAGTGCAAAATCTCTGTAATTACTGTAAGGGATATTAATTTGGGGAAGCCAATTAGGCAGCTTGAGTAAAGAAAACTTGATACTGCATTCTAAAGGCATGGCCAATAACACATGATGCAGTTAGCTGTATCTTCTCTGCGTTATCTGCCACATACAGTTGTGATCAACATTACTAGCACCCTTACAGTTCAACCACTTAATGTCCAATATCTCCTAAGGAAAAAAAGTGGCCAGTGAAATTACTTTGGACTATATATGCACACATATTTGACAAACAAAAGAATCAAATAAAACAAGACCAATTAAAAAGGAAATAGTAAGAAACGGTATAAAAACTGGAACATTGCCAGGACATTATTATAGATATCCTTATAAACAATTCAAATCAGTTTGAACAGAACCACCACATTCCTACTGCAGTAAAATTAGATGCACCTGTGATCAATTGTCAGTACTCACATGACTTGAATCAACCAATGAATGAAGGCTCTAATGTTTGAAATGGCCACATTCACTTCCTGTTCCATTTTCACACTGACAAGAAAGCTTCCTGAGACTATCACAAAAGCCACTATCACCAAACATCAAACTTCAAAGGAGTACAAGGCCATCTCCGAAGACCTTGGGATTTCTGTGTCTACAGTTTGCAATGTTATTAAGACGTTTCTGGTCACAGAACTAAGAACCTCCCAGGATGTGGTGGGAAGAGGAAAATTATTTCAAGACATCTTCGAAGGTTAGTGCGAACTGTTGGAAAAACACCATGTACACCATCCAAAGAGCTTAAGGCTGACCTGAAGCAATCTGGAGTGGTGGTTTCAACCAACACCATATGCTACACACTAAACAAAGGACTTCATAGACGAAGGCCAAGGAGGACCCCCTCTGCTCAAAGACAGACATATAAAGGCACACCTGACCTTTCACCAAATCCAAATTTGAGAAACTACAATCCTTCTGGGAAAATATTCTGTGGACAGATGAAACCAAACTTGAGCTCTTTGGCAATGCAGAAAAACAATACATTTTCAGGTAAAGAAATTAAACTTATAAGGAAAAAAACACCTTCCTACAGTTAAATATGGTGGAGGTTCCATAATTTTGTAGGCTGTTTTGCTGCCTCGGGAACTGGAGATCTAGAATGTATTAGAGGAATCATGAAGTCAGAGGACTACCAAGGAATTTTGGAGAGAAATGTGCTACCTAGTGTCAGAAAGCTAAGTCTTGCTCGAAGGTCATGGGTCCTCTAGCAGGACAATGACCCAAAGCATATCTCCAAAAGTACAAAAGAATGGTTAAAAAGGAACATATTGTCTGTTTTAAACTAGCCAGCAATTAGTCCTGATCTCAATTCAATTGAGAACCTTTGGAAAGAGCTGAAATCTACCTTTGCTAAAAAGAATCCTGGAAACATTCATGAGCTGGAAGAAATCACAGTTGAAGAATAGGAGAAATGAACAGCAGATATAAGAAACTTATGGATGCCTACAAGAAATATTTGGAGGCTGTCATCACTGCCAAGGGTTATGCAACCAAATTAGTGAAGTGTGGCATTAATCCTCTCCAGATCATATTTTGTTTTCTTTTTCTTAGAAATTACTATATCTAAGTTGCACTGTGTGATGCTGCAGACCCTCTGAGAGGGGAGGAAAATGTTTTAAATGCAGGAAAAGCCAAGCACAACCTGCAATATCGCGAGGAACCACATAGGGGGAGCAGGAGGGACCTCCGAGGAACAGAGGAACCACACCTCCTAGGTCATGAGGTAATGCCAGCCAGCTTCCAATCAAGAACGAGAGGAGTGCCTCTTAAAGGGAATTTGGAAGGTTGGAGGGCAGAACTGGGTCCAGGAGCAGGACAGGCGGAACTGGCAGAACGGCCAGGAAGAGAACAGCTTGGGAAAGGAGAACAAGCTGGGAAAGAGGAACCGCTCTGGAGAGGAGGATACCCTGAGGAGACAGGACAGCCATGGAGAAGGGCACAGGCAGGACGGCCTGGGGAAAGAGGACTGCCAGGAGAACCCGCAGAACCAGCAGGCTGGGCAGGACATCCGAGTGAATGGGCTAGATATCCAGAAGGAGCGGTAATCCCTGAACCACGGTTTCGCAGGAGGCAGCAGCAGCCTCAGAGGTTTGGAGAAAGGAGACCCCGTGGAGAAGGTGGGACAACTCCAGCCAGAGTGAGTGTTTGTTGTACAGAGAAGCAAAGGCGTGGCTGTGACTGTGGTCTAAAGCCAACAGCAAGACGGTTGGAGAGCTCAAGGCCTATTGCTCAGGCCAGGCAGGATCCCAACTGGAGCAGGCCTCAAACCTCACCTGGAGCAGACAAGCCGAGAAGAAAAGGTAACCCATATTAAACTAAAAGCAAGGTACAGACTGCTGATGTATGGGGAATACAGGGAGCACAGGAATATTATCCTTGTGAGAATGCTTATGAGATAAGGTGCAAGAAACACGCACCAACCAAGAGACTTGTTAATGACCAAGCTTTCCAGAAAGCTAAGATAAAACACTTACCAAAGGAAGACAGTTCCCAGTATATGAGGGCTGTCACGAGGGGTTCCCCGGACAATAAAGATTATGCCATTATGTCACGACGTTATTGATTAAAGAGACCAGGTGGAGGGAAATAAAGGCTTTTATTCCCTGGTTAATGCAAAGGTCCAACATAAGAGATAAATTAAGAAATAGAAAGTCCTTTGTGTCAAAAGGTACCAATATTTATAATGAGTGTTTAACTGTTGCTTCACAGTTAAGGCAGGCTTTCATATAGTAGAATTCAGTGCAAGAAACATTAATTACATTTCATTCATTCTTCTCTGTTATATGGAACATACAGAGTCTGGAGCTGAGGCAGTGCACCAATCACATTCCATGAGTTCTGGCATAGGTGAGGGAACAGTGTTTGGATAATCGATTTCCATGGACTCTCCTTCACTGTACTCAGTTGAGGAGTATTCACTGTCCCTGTCTATCTCAGCCTTGTAATTTAAAACTCGGGAGTCTGGCTTCCCATAGCCAGGGATTCTCAAAGCTGCTGGTATTTTACTAAACCAATCTGGTTTCTTTTTTCTCACAGAAGGAACACTTGTTTTAGCAGAGCCTTTAGGAGCACAATAATTACAGTCAATGGTTAATGTCTCATACCTTGGTTTAGCTGAGTTGAAATCCACAGTGTTTTCTCTTCCAGCCCTTCTCCCTTGGTAGCTGAACTTCTGCCTGCCAGCGTGGGACACAGCTGTGCTTCTAGGCAGTGGAGTAAAACTTATCCTGGATTCTCCTCTCACTCTGGGTAAAAACTCCTGTTGATTATAAAAGTGCTTTTCTCTCTGACCTGGTAAAACTTGGCTATAATCCTCCAGAGATAGTAAGCTTTTCTCAGAACCCTTCTCCCTGGTTCTTGGCTTCCGTCTCTCTGTTCTATATCCAGGCAGAGTATAAGAACTAGGCGTGGCAGACACTCTCACCTTAGGGTGTGGTAGGCGACGGCCTATGATCCATGCTAATTGAACTAAGCAGACAGGCCTGAGCAGCTTGACCTGTAACTGAAGCCTGTAGTTAGGCCCAGAGGAATGAAAACCCCCCTGAATGATGACACCATAGAATTGAAACTTAACTCAGTTTAACTGAACATAGCTAAGCAGAAACGAAACTTAGAAAATATAGAAAAACAAGTTTAATTGGTACTGATAAGGTGTGCTATGCTTCTATGGAATTAATTAACTCTGCAAAAAGCAAGGTTACAGTGCCCTGCTTCCCATATGTTTTAACAAGCTAAGCGACCTTGGAGGAGAGATGTAACAAGTTAGAGACACTGACCATTGTAATTGGGACTAGAAGGGGGGCAACCAGGTGCTGAGCCCAGACCAGAGTCCCGATTGGGTAGCCATATCAGTACCGGGACCAATAGATGGGTGAGAGGGGTACTGGGACCAATGAAAAGTTTGCCTATGCTTAGAATGGACAAGAAAGCTATAAAAGTTGTTGTTTTACTAACAGCCATTGCTCAGCCATTTTGAAATTGCTTATTGCTTGAGCCATGTGCACATTAAACTGGCTTGGATCCTTGAAAAGACTCCTGGATTTATTTATTGCATGCTTATCTGCTGCTACAAGGGCAAACTCTACCAAACTCCCCTTGTGCAACAGGGTCAGTTTGGGCCTTCTGGCTCCCCACCTTGTGAAGTCTGTTTCTCCTCAAGTTCTTCTCAGTCCTTTCTTGATGGCTCCCAGCCTTGCTTCCTTCATAGCCCTCAGGCTTGTCTCCTCGGTAGCTCCCAGGCTTTCCTCCTCGGTAGCTCCCAGGCTTGTCCTCTTGGCCCTCAGCCTTCTCTCTTTGGCTCTCAGCCTTCCTTCTCTCCCTGGAAGCATTCTGCTCTGACTTATAAAGCAAACTGTTTTGGATGACTTCCTGATTCTCTTCCAGCTGCAAGTCATCAGAGTTCCTAGGCTCATTAACTCCCGAATGTCTGTTCCTGCTCCCTCTAGCTGTGCCTGGGGGTAATTGCACCCCTAGTTCCTCAAAAGAAACAGGACTTCTTTTCTTTAAACCAACTTTATCAGTGCACACATCATGACAGGGCGCAGGACCGACGCCCTGTATTCAACCCTGAGCATTGGGAGGTTGTGCAGAAGATATTTAAAAAGCCTTATTACAACTTACCAACAAGTACTGACTTAGGCTCAGAGGCTTCAGAAGGGGAACCGATGCAGGTGGAATTTGCATCAGACATTGAGATGGACTGTAGCTTCTGTAAGACAGGAAGCTTAGAGTCCTTACTAAGCAACTAAGCTGGGTCTTGGGAGTTGAGACTGTTTGTTTGCCTGCTATACCATTTACTGTGAAGATAACAGTTTTGCTTTGATGTTTTCTTTTTCTTTATCCTGAAGTAAGGAATTTGTGTTTGACGTTTTTGTGTCCAAGCATATGAACCTTTTTGCATGAAAGGGGAAATAAATGCCTTTTGTTTTCCCTCCACTCGGACCTTTTGTTTTCTGTGGGATTTTGGTAACAAAGGACGCTACCAAGGCTGAAAGTCCCTGGGCCCTGTAAGTTATTGGCCAAACCCAACCTTAAATGTGTTTATGTCCCACCTACCTCAGTCCAGTACGCTGCCAAGGTAGGCCCTGTGACAACAGTCATCTTTTTTATTGTATATCTACATAAGAATATAAGAAATGCCATACTGGATCAGACCAAGATCCATCAAGCCCAGTATCCTGTTTCCAACAGTGGCCAATCCAGGTCACAAGTACATGGCAGGTTCCCAAAACGCTACATAGGTTCCACAATGCTTGTCCTGATGTAAGCAGTGGATTTCCCAGGACTTCTTTAGTTATGGTTTACGGTCCTTTCCTCCAGGAAATTCCCCAAATCATTTTTAAACCCAGCTACAATAACAGATTTTACTACATCCTTCAGTAACGAATTCCACAGTTTAAGAACATAAGAACATAAGATATGCCATACTGGGTCAGACCAAGGTCCATCAAGCCCAGTATTCTGTTTCCAACAGTGGCCAAAATAGGTCATATGTACCTAGCAGTTTCCCCAAGAGACACAAGTTCCACAATGCTTGTACTGGGTCAAGCATTGATATCTTCGGTCACTTCTTAATAATGGTTTATGGACCTTTCCTCCAGGAACTTGTCCAAACCTTTTTTAAACCCAGCTACACTAACAGCCTTTACTACATCCTCCGGTACCAAATTCCAGAGTTTGATTACACGTTGAGTGAAAAATATTTTCTTTTATTGGTCTTAAATAGTTTACCCTGTAGCTTCATTGCATGTCCCCTAGTCTTTCTATATTCTGATAACGTAAACAATCGATCTACGTTTACCCGTTCCATTCCGTTCATTAATTTATAGACTTCTATCATATCTCCCCTCAGCCGTCTCTTTTCCAGTTTAAAGAGCCCTAACCTTTTTAGCCTTTCTTCATAGGAGTATCCTTCCATCCCCTTTACCATTTTGGTGGCTCTTCTCTGAACCTTTTCTAAAATCGCTATATCCTTTTTAAGATACGGCGACCAGAATTGCACACAATATTCAAGGTGCAGTCTCACCATCGAACGATATAGAGGCATTATAATATCTTTTGTTTTATTTTCCATTCCTTTCCTTATCATACCTAGCATTCTATTTGCTCTCTTGGCCGCCGCTGCACACTGGGCCGAGGGTTTTAACATGGTATCCACAATGACGCCTAAATCTTTTTCCTGGGTGGTGGTTCCTAATGTGGAACCTTGCATCGTGTAACCATAGTTTGGGTTGTTCTTCCCTAGGTGCATAACCTTGCACTTGTCCACATTAAATTTCATCTGCCATTTTGATGCCCAGTCTTCCAATTTATCAAGATCCTCTTGCAATTTTTCACAATCCTCTTCGGTTTTAACAACTTTAAATAGTTTTGTGTCATCTGCAAATTTGATAACCTCACTCGTTATTCCACTTTCCAGGTCATTTATGAATATGTCAAAAAGCAGCGGACCCAGCACAGATCCCTGGGTACACCACTATTCACCTTTCTCCATTGGGAAAATTGGCCATTTAGCCATAGCCTCTGCTTTCTATCTTTTAACCAGTTCCTGATCCACAATAGTACACTGCCTCCTATCCCATGACTCTTTAGTTTTGCCAAAAGTCTCTGATGAGGGACCTTGTCAAAGGCTTTCTGAAAGTCCAGATACACAATATCAACCGACTCACCTTTGTCCACCTGTTTATTCACTCCTTCAAAAAAACATAACAGATTAGTAAGACAAGATCTTCCTTGTCTAAAGCCATGTTGGCTGTCTCCCATTAGGTTGTGACTATCTACATGCTGAGTAATTTTATTCTTTATGATGGTTTCTACCATTTTTCCCGGTACTGACGTCAGACTCACTGGTCTGTAGTTTCCCGGATCACCCCTGGAACCCTTTTTAAAAATTGGTGTTACATTGGCGATCCTCCAATCTTCAGGTATTAGAGATGATTTTAATGATAGTTCACAGATTACTGATAGCAGGTCTGCAATCTCATATTTCAGTTCTTTCAACACCCTTGGATGTATACCATCCGGCCCAGGTGATTTGCTACTCTTCAGTTTATCTAATAGTTGTAAGACATCTTCCCGATGTATCGTAATTTCCTTCAATTCTTCCACACCTTTAAATACCACTTCCGTCATGGGTAACATCCCTACATCTTCCTCAGTAAAGACCGAAGCAAAGAATTCATTCAGTCTCTCCGCTATCGCCTTGTCGCCTCTTAGTGCTTCTTTAACCCCTTTATCATCTAATGGACCAACTGACTCTCTCACAGGCTTTTTGCTACGAATGTACTTGAAAAGGTCTTTATTTCGCGTTTTTGCTTCCGCAGCAAGCTTCTTCTCAAATTCTCTCTTTGCCTGCTTTATCAATGCCTTGCATTTGACTTGCCAGTGCTTGTGCTGTTTCCAGGTTTCGTCGTTTGGCTCTTTTTTCCATTTCCTGAAAGTTGCTTTTTTGGCAACAACAGCCTCTCTGACCTCACCTTTAAACCATGCTGGCAGTTTTTTGGACTTCCTTCCACTTTTCTTAAAGCATGGAATACAGCTGGTCTGGGCTTCCAAGATAGTATTTTTCAACAACACCCAAGCTTGATGTACGTCTTTAACCTTTGCAACTGCTCCTTTTAGTTTTTTCTTAACTGTTTTCCTCATTTTATCATAGTCTCCCTTTCGAAAGTTAAAAGGTAGTACTGTAGATTTCCTTACTATCCCTCCTCCACTAATTAAATCAAAGTTTGATTATGTGTTAAGTGAAAAAATATTTTCACTTATTACTCTTAATTGGTTACATTATAGCTTCAATGCGTGTCCCCTAGTCTTTCTACTTTTTAATAGAGTAAACAATTTATCTACCTTTAGCTGTTCTACTCTATTCATTAATTTATAGATCTCTCTGATATCTCCTCTCATCCATCTCTTTTCCAAGTTGAAGAGCCCTAACCTTTTAAGCCTTTCCTCATAGGGGTATCCTTTCATCTTCTTTATTATTTTGGTGGCTCTTCTGTTTAATTTGTCTAATCCTGCTATATGCTCTTTAAAATATGGTGACCAGAAATGCACACAATATTAATGGTGTCGTCGCAACATGGAACAATACAGAGGCATTATAGAATCCTTGTTTTTATTCTCCATTTCTTGCCTTATGATATCTAGCATTCTATTTGCTTTCTTGGCTGCCATTGCACATTGGGTGGAGGGTTTCAATGTCTTATCCACAATGACACCTAAATCTTCTTCCTGGGTGGTGATTTCTAATATGGAACCTTGCACTGTGTAACCATATTTTGGATTCTTCTTTCCTAGGTGCATGACTTTGCACTTGTCCACGTTAAATTTCATCTGCCATTTGGATGTCCAGTCTTCCAATTTATCAAGGTCCTCTTGCAATCTTTTACAACTTTGAATAATTTTCCGCTATCTGCAAATTCGACATGTCTTGGTACATGTCGGTACCAATGACATAGGAAATTGTGGTAGGGAGGTTCTGGAGGCTAAATTTAGGCTTTTAGGTTGGAAGTTGAAATCCAGAACTTCCAGGGTAGTGTTCTCCAAAATGTTTCCCGTTCCACATGCAGGACCCAAAAGGCAGGCAGAGCTTCGGAGTCTCAATGCGTGGATGAGACAATGGTGCAGAGATGAGGGTTTTGGATTTGTTGGGAACATTCTGGGGAAAGGAGGGGCTCTTCCAAAGGGATGGGCTTCACCTTAACCAGGATGGAACCAGGCTGCTGGCATTAACCTTTAAAAAGGAGATAGAGCAGCTTTTAAACTAGATAATAGGGGAAAGCCGACAGTCGCCCAAGAGCGGATGGTTAGGAAGAATGTATCCTTGAAGGATACTACCAAAAGCAGAGAGGTTCCAAAAAACAGTAAAGTAGCCCAAATGCCCTCAAGTATGGAGCAGACAGAGCTTAAAGATCCCAAATTACCCATGCCTACCAATAGCCAGATTAATATGAATAAAATACAGTCTCTAAAATGCTTGTATGGAAATGCTAGAAGTCTAAAAAATAGGATGGGAGAGTTAGAATATATAGCACTAAATGAGAGGTTAGATATGATTGGAATATCAGAGACATGGTGGAAGGAGAACAACCAGTGGGACACTGTGATACCTGGGTACAAACTACATCGTAATGATAGAGCTGATCAAATTGGTGGAGGGGTTGCGTTCTATGTTAGAGAGGGCATTGAGTCAGAAAGGATTAAAGTTTTGCAGGAAACAAAATTTGCTGTAGACTCTCTATGGATTGAAATTCCATGTAAAAAGTGGAAGGCAATGGTAGTAGGGGTGTACTATCGATCGCCTGGCCAGAATGAACAAATGGATGATGAAATGCTCAAAGAAATCAAGGAAGTTAACAAAAGTTACAGTGCCGTAATAATAATGGGTGATTTCAATTACCCCGGTATCGACTGGGTCAGTGTCACAGCAGGACATGCTAGGGAGATAAAGTTCCTAGATGAAATAAATGACTGCTTCTTGGAGCAGCTGGTTCATGAACCGACCAGAGGGGAAGCCAGATTAGACCTAGTCCTTAGTGGAACACCAGATCTAGTGCACGAGATAAGGGTTTTGGGGCCACTTGACAATAGTGATCATAGCATGATCGCATTTGATTTAATTAGTGGAGGAGGGATAGCAAGGAAATCCACAGTACTACCTTTTAACTTTCGAAAGGGAGACTATGATAAAATGAGGAAAATAGTTGAGAAAAAACTAAAAGGAGCAGTTGCAAAGGTTAAAGACTTACATCAAGCTTAGGTGTTAATGAAAAATACTGTCTTGGAAGCCCAGACCAGCTGTATTCCACGCTTTAAGAAAAGTGGAAGGAAGTCCAAAAAACTGCCAGCATGGTTTAAAGGTGAGGTCACAGAGGCTGTTTTTGCCAAAAAAAGCATCTTTCAGGAAATGGAAAAAAGAGACAAACGATGAAAACTGGAAACAGCACAAGCACTGGTGAGTCAAATGCGGCCCAGTGTGCAGCGGCAGCCAAGAGAGCAAATAGAATGCTAGGTATCATAAGGAAAGGAATGGAAAATAAAACAAAAGGTATTATAATACCTCTATACCGTTCCATGGTGAGACCGCACCTTGAATATTGTGTGCAATTCTGGTCGCCGTATCTTAAAAAGGATATAGCGTTATTAGAAAAGGTTCAGAGAAGAGCCACAAAAATGGTAAAGGGGATGGAAGGATACTCCTATGAATAAAGGCTAAAAAGGTTAGGGCTCTTTAACCTGGAAAAGAGACGGCTGAGGGGAGATATGATAGAAGTCTATAAATTAATGAACGGAGTGGAACGGGTAAACGTAGATCGACTGTTTATGTTATCAGAATATAGGAAGACTAGGGGACATGCAATGAAGCTACAGGGTAAACTATTTAAGACTAATAAAAGAAAATATTTTTTCACTCAACTTGTAATCAAACTCTGGAATTTGTTACCGGAGGATGTAGTAAAAGCTGTTAGTGTAGCTGGGTTTAAAAAAGGTTAGGACAAGTTCCTGGAGGAAAGGTCCATAAACCATTATTAAGAAGGGACCCAGGATATCAATGCTTGACCTAGTACAAGCATTGCAGAACCTGTGTCTTTTGGGGAAACTGCTAGGTAAGTATGACATAGATTGGCCACTGTTGGAAACAGGATACTGGGCTTGATGGACCTTGGTCTGACCCAGTATGGCATATCTTATGTTCTTATTATGTTCTTATGTTCTTAAGGCAGGCAAAGGGAGAATTTGAGAAGAAGCTTGCTGCAGAAGCAAAAACGCGAAATAAAGACTTTTTCAAGTAAATTCGTAGCAAAAAACCTGTGAGAGAGTCGGTCCATTAGAAGATAGAGGGATTAAAGGGGCACTAAGAGGCGACAAGGCAATAGCGGAGAGACTGAATGAATTCTTTGCTTCGGTCTTTACTGAAGAAGATATAGGGATGTTACTCATGACTGAAGTGGTATTTAAAGGTGCAGAAGAATTGAAGGAAATATCGATACATTGGGAAGATGTATTACAACTATTAGATAAACTGAAGAGTAGCAAATCACCTGGGCCGGATAGTATACATCCAAGGGTGTTGAAAGAACTGAAATATGAGACTGTAGACATGCTAGGAGTAGCCTAGTGGTTAGAGCAACTGCCTAGTACCCAGAAGATCAAGGGTTCAATTCCCACTGGCATTCCTTGTGACCTTGGGCAAGTCACTTCACTCTCCATTGCCTTGGAAGAAAAGGCTGGCAATCTACTTCCGGTGATACATTGCCAAGAAATCTCAGAGGTAGCTGGGTTGCTATGAGTCAACACTGACTTGATGGCACTAAAAAAAAAAAAAAAAAGACCTGCTATTAGTAATCTGTGAATTTTCATTAAAATCATATGTAATGCTTGAAGATTGGAGGATCGCCAATTTTTAAAAAGTGTTCCAGGGGTGATCCGGGAAACTACAGACCATTGAGCCTGACATCTGTACCAGGAAAAATGGTAGAAACCAGTGGAGGAGTGGCCTAGTGGTTGGGGCAAGGTACTTCAGGCCAGAAGGTCGGGGGTTCAAATCCCACTAGAGGACAGCAACATTGGGCCGGAAGGACTGGGGTTTCTAGTCCCACAGGTGCTCCTTGTGATCTTGGGCAAGTCACTTAACCCTCCATAGCCCATGTTCCCTGTAAAATAGTTTATCTCCTAGTTATAATGCCCTGTTCAATGTAATTTCAGTTTGTTCAATGTAAACCACACTGATGCAGAACAGCGCGGTATATAAGAGAATGTAAATAAATAAATAAAGAACAAAATTACTCAGCATGTAGATAGTCATGGCCTAATGGGAGACAGCCAAAATGGCTTTAGACAAGGAAGATCTTATTTTATTTATTTATTTATTTAACACTTCTTATATACCGCACTATTTCTCATCAGTGCGGTTTACATTGAACATTGAACACTTGGACATACATTTTGTGCTACGTTTACATAAAACAGGGATATAACATGTAATTAACTAGGGAAACTATATACATATGAAATTTAGTATCAAACAAAATAGGGTTATAACATGGAGTTAACTGAGAAACTATATACATATGAGAATTTAGCTTAAAGAATATCGGTTTTATATATCTTGTCTTACTAATCTGTTATGTTTTTTTGAAGGTGTGAATAAACAGGTGGACAAAGGTGAGTCGGTTGATATAGTGTATCTGGACTTTCAGAAAGCCTTTGAAAAGGTCCCTCATCAGAGACTTTTGGCAAAACTAAAGAGTCAAGGGATAGGAGACAGCGTACTATTGTGGATCAGGAACTGGTTAAAAGATAGAAAGCAGAGGGTAAGGCTAAATGGCCAATTTCCCCAGTGGAGAAAGGTGAATAGTGGTGTACCCCAGGGATCTGTGCTGGGTCCGCTGCTTTTTGACATATTCAGAAATGACCTGGAAAAGGGAATAACGAGTGAGGTTATCAAATTTGCAGATGACACAAAACTTTAAAGTTGTTAAAACCCAAGAGGATTGTGGAAAATTGCAAGAGGATCTTGATAACTTGGAGGACTGGGCATCAAAATGGCAGATGAAATTTAATGTGGACAAGTGCAAAGTTATGCATCTAGGGAAGAACAACCCAAACTATTGTTACACGATGCAAGGTTCCACATTAGGAACCACCATCCAGGAAAAGATTTAGGCGTCATTGTGGATAACATGTTAAAACCCTCGGCCCAGTGTGCAGCAGCGGCCAAGAGAGCAAATGGAATGGTAGGTATCATAAGGAAAGGAATGGAAAATAAAACACAAGATATTATAATGCCTCTATATTGTTCCATGGTGAGACTGCACCTTGAATATTGTGTGCAATTCTGGTCGCCGTATCTTAAAAAGGATATAGCGTTATTAGAAAAGGTTCAGAGAAGAGCCACCAAAATGGTAAAGGTGATGGAAGGATACTCCTATGAAGAAAGGCTAAAAATGTTAGGGCTCTTTAACCTGGAAAAGAGACGGCTGAGGGGAGATATGATAGAAGTCTATAAACTAATGAACGGAGTGGAACGGGTAAACGTAGATCGATTGTTTACGTTATCAGAATATAGAAAGACTAGGGGACATGCAATGAAGCTACAGGGTAAACTATTTAAGACTAATAAAAGAAAATATTTTTTCACTCAACGTGTAATCAAACTCTGGAAATTGTTACCGGAGGATGTAGTAAAGGCTGTTAGTGTAGCTGGGTTTTTAAAAAGGTTTGGACAAGTTCCTGGAGGAAAGGTCCATAAACCATTATTAAGAAGGGACCCAGGACATCAATGCTTGACCCAGTACAAGCATTGTGGAACCTGTGTCTTTTGGGGGAAACTGCTAGGTACGTATGACCTAGATTGGCCACTGTTGGAAACAGGATACTGGGTTTGATGGACCTTGGTCTGACCCAGTATGGTATACCTTATGTTCTTATGATCACCTCACTCATTATTCCCATTTTCAGGTCAAATTTATGAATAGGTTAAAAAACAGCAGGCCCAGCACAGATTCCTGAGGAATCCCACTCTTCACCTTTCTCCATTGAGAACACTGACCATTTTCCGCTACTCTCTGCTTTCTATCTTTTAACCAGTTTCTGATGCACAATAGTACACTACCTCCTATCCCATGACTTTTTAATTTCGCCAAGGGTCTCTCATGAGAGGCTAAGCTTGTCAAGGCTTTCTGAAAATCCAGATACACTATATCAACTGGCTCACCTTTGTCTACCTGTTTATTCACACCTTCAAAAAAATATAACAGATTAGTAAGATAAGATTTTCCTTGTCTAAAGCCATGTTGGCGTTCTCCCATTAAACCATGACTATCTACATGTTCAGTAATTTTATTCTTTATAATGTTTTCTACAATTTTGTCTGGTACTTGGCTATCTGGGTAGCGGTGCAGGTTCACCGGTCTGTAATTTCCCAGATCACCCCTGGAATCCTTCTGAAAAACTGGCATTACTTTGGTCATTCTCCAATCTTCAGGTGCTACAGATGATTTTAAGGATAGTTCACAGATTATTAATAACTGAATCTTTAATTTCATATTTCAGTTCTTTCAACACACTTAGATGTATACCATCTGATAATTTGCTATTCTTCAGTTTATCAAATAGTTGTAATACATCTTCCTGGTTTATCGATATTTCTTTCAATTCTTCTGATACGTCATCTTTAAATCCAATTTCAGGCATGGGTAAATTCCCTACATCTTCTTCAGTAAAGGTCAAAGCAAAGAATTCATTCAGTCTGTTCGCTATGGCCTTGTTCTCCTTTAGCGCCCCTTTAATCCCTCTATCATCTAATGGTCCAACTGACTCTCTCACAAGCTTTTCACTAAAAATGTACTTGAAAACATTTTTATTATGTATTTTTGATTCCATGGCAAGCATTTTTTCAAATTCTCTCTTTCCCTGTCTTATCAGTGCCTTGCATCTAACTTGCCAGTGCTTATGTTGGTTCACGATTTTCCTTTGGCTCCTTTTTCCATTTCTTGAAAGATGCTTTTTTGGTTACAACAGCCTCTCTGACCTCACCTTTAAACCATGCTGGCAATTTTTTTACCTTCCTTCCAGTTTTCTTAAAGAATGGAATACCTCTGGTCTGGGCTTTCAAGATAGTATTTTTAAACAACGCCCATGCTTGATGTAAATCAGCAACCTTTGCAGCTGCTCCTTTTAGTGTTTTCCTAACTATGTTCCTCATTTTATCATTTGAACATACTATTAAAATATGATGACATACAGTCTGAATATTTCCAATTATATCTCAAGATATTGTACACAACATACCTAAAAGGCAAGGGTGCCAGTGATGCTGACCACAACTAAAGCAGTTAGTCTGCACTACATCCTCCACATTCAGGTATTGGGCATCCTAAACAAACATTCAATCTTCCTGCCCTTTCACCCACCAAGATTTTGATAATTAAACTCAATAATCATAATCATCAAACTCTACACAAAGCTAAGCTTTCAGACTTTACAATTGCCTGGCTTTTTAATATAAATTTTAACTTTTGGCTATAAGTTTAGGAATATTTAGACTGTCTATGTTCCTTGCATAGCCTTTAAATCAGATATCTGCTTATGCCCCAGTTCATATAAGGTCTACTGGCCAGGGACACTTGTGATATATAGCTACTTCGAACTGAAGAACACATTTGCTTTTAGATTTGCAGAGCTCTGGTCTTCTACTTAAGTCTCCTACTTAATTTTGCAGCAAAGGAATACATTTTAAGGTTACAGGGTCCTTTGCAAAGTGGGCTGATACAAAGAAACAAGATTTCAGTTTGAACTTTTCCGTTTCCATTGTACTGTTACAAACCTGCTTCACAGGGTGTGGTTAATTCAATCATCTCTGAAGCCTGAGCAAGTTACCTGATCCAGTTCTGGTCAACACAGTTCCAAAAGACTCTACACAAAGCTAAGTCTTCAAACTTAACAATTGCCTGTTTTTTTAATATAAATTTTAACTTTTGGCTATAAGTTTAGGAATATTTAGACTGCCTACATTCCTTGCATAGCCTTTAAATCAGATATCTGAGTGTGCCCTCTATTCATATAAGGTCTACTGGCCAGGGAAACTTAACTTCCCACCCACCTACGAATCCCCCCCCCCCTCGCTCCAGGGTTGCATTGCCTATATAGTCATCATATAAAATGACATCTGTCCATTACTTAGGTGTTACACCTACCTTTTCTCCTTCTTGTAGGACCGCTTTATAAATGGAAATTACACTTACCTGGTAATTGTAGTTCCTGAAGGGTCTAGTTTAGTCCTCCACATCTGGGTAGTGCACCTCCTCCTGCAGCACGGAGACTGGACCAATCAAAATCTTGCTCTCATTCAGTATCCTGCTGGAGCTCCCATCAGCCCCCCAGTGACCTATTAACAAAGCAGACTCAAAGAAGCAACACTTGAAGAAAGTATAAACAGAAACTATGAACCAATAACATCCCTGCGCTGTGAAAATGACCCCCTCCCCAAACGAGGAAGCCTAGACTCTGCATCGCGCTTCCGTCGCCCGTGAAAGCCCGCAGACAGTCAGCGAGACAAAAACCCGAAAAAGCATGTTGAAATCTTCAATCGAAGAGAGTCCTTCGATAAAATCCGAAAGAGCGCACCGCCGCCGAGTTGCTAGCGCGCCAACAGGAATCAGACAAAAGAGAAAGGGAAGGGAAGGAGGACTAAACTAGACCCTTCAGGAACTACAATTACCAGGTAAGTGTAATTTCCATTTCCTGAGCGGTAGTCTAGTTTAGTCCTCCACATCTGGGATGTAACAGAGCAGTTAGGAACGGGCGGGACCCTGCAACCCGGCGCGCAAAACCGCCGACCCAAAGCAAGAATCCCGAGCGGCCGAAACATCCAAGCGGTAGTGCTTACTGAAAGCATGCATGGACGACCAAGTAGCCGCTTTGCAAATCTCCACCGGCGGAACCAAGGCATGTTCGGCCCATGACGCCGCTTGCGCCCTAGTAGAGTGCGCCCGCAAACCTACGGGAACCTCCCGGCCTTGCAGAAGATAAGCGGCAGCAATCGCCTCTTTAATCCACCGGGAAATAGATGACTTGGCCGCAGCTTCGCCTTTGCGCAGCCCGCCAAAAGAACAAATAAGCGATCTGATTTACGGAACGGCGGAGAACCCGTCGAACATCCAAGGAATGTAGACCGCCCCCAGACGCATTCGCTGCATCAGAGTGAAAAACTGGAAGAAAGACAGCTTGATTCAGATGAAAAGGAGAGACCACCTTAGGTAGAAAAGACGGCACTGGTCTCAAAACCACGCGATCATGAGAAAAGGACAGAAACGGCTCCCGGCACGACAGTACCTGCAACTCCGAAATTCGCCACGCTGAACAAATGGCCACGAGAAAAACAGTTTGAAGAGTGAGATCCTTGACGGATGCTTGCCGCAACGGCTCAAACAGTCGAGCAGCCAAAGCCTTCAAGACCAAATTCAAATCCCAAGGAGGAACGACAATCCTGCGGGAAGGCCGAAGTCGGCCGACGGCTTTCAAGAAACGCTGGATGTCCGCGTGCCTCCCCAGCGAGACCCCCAGCACCTTGCCCCTGTAACAGGCGAGGGCCGCCAGCTGGACCTTCAAAGAACTGGCCGCTAGCCCCTTATCAAAACCGTCCTGCAAAAAATTGAGAATGATGGAAACAGAAGACGTCGCCGCACGAACGCCACGACGCGAACACCAGTCCTCAAAAATGCGCCACACGTGCACATACGCGAGGGAAGTGGATGACTTGCGAGCTCGCAGCAGTGTAGAAATCACTGTGGCAGAATAGCCCTTCTTCCTTAAGCGAGCCCTTTCAATGGCCAAACCGTAAGCGAGAATCGATCCACCTGAGGCATCTGCAGCGGACCTTGCAACAGCAGATCCGTCCGTACCGGCAGCTTCCAGGGATGCCCGTCGACCAGGCGTACCAGATCGGCGTACCAGGGACGCCGGGGCCAATCCGGAGCCACGAGCAACACCCGACCGCCATGCGCCTCGATGCGCTGGATGACTCTGTCGATCAACGCCCACGGCGGGAAGATATAGAGAAGGCCGCTCCTGGGCCACGGCTGAATGAGGGTGTCTATGCCCTCGGACATGGGTTCCCTTCGCCTGCTGAAGAAGCGGCCCATCTTGGCCGATTGAAACGTCGCCATGAGGTCCATCAGCGGAGGGCCCCACCGGCGAACTATCTGCGCGAAGACCTGAGGGTGTAACTCCCACTCTCCGGGATCCACCTGCACCCTGCTGAGAAAATCCGCCATGACATTGTCTTTCCCTGCGATATGCGCTGCCGACAGCGCCGACAGACAAAGCTCGACCCATTGGAATAACGCTTCTGCCTCTTCTTCCAATGCCACACTTCCCGTGCCTCCCTGCCGGTTGATGTAGGCTACCACCGCCGAATTGTCCGAAAGAACCCGGACCGCTCGGCCCTGCAGAGTTGCTTCAAAGGCTTCCAGGGCTCGCCTGACCGCGCGGAGCTCTAGCCGGTTGATCAACCAGGACACCTCCTGAGCCGACCAAGTCCCCTGCGCGAAACAACCCTCGCAGTGGGCACCCCAGCCGAGGAGACTGGCATCCGTAATCACCGGGATCCAGTGAGGCTGTTCCAGGGGCATGCCCGCATGCAACGTCCGGGAGCACCCCCACCACCGTAGCGCCTGACGAACCCGGAGCGGACAAGGCAACCGCTTGTTGAGCGAGTCCGACTGGTTCGACCAACGTCGCAACAGCGCCCTTTGAAGAGGTTGCATGTGAAACCGGGCCCAGGGAACCACCTCCAGGGTAGCCGCCATCGTACCCAGCACGTGCAGGTACCACCAAGCCGAGGGAGCGGACATCTTGAGGAAAGCTCTCACCAGAGTTTGCAAGGCCTGAACCCGCCATAGCGGTAAGCAAACCAACCCTCTCGCAGTGTCAAACTGAACCCCGAGATATTCGAGACTCTGAGTCGGCACCAACTGGCTCTTCTGCACATTCACCACCCAGCCTAGAGATTGCAGAAGAGACACCACTCTTTCTGTAGCCCGTAAGCTCTCCTCCTTGGACTTCGCATGAATCAACCAGTAGTCCAGGTAAGGGTGGACCAGGATCCCGTCCCGCCTTAATGCCGCAGCCACTACCACCATGATCTTGGTGAAGGTACGCGGAGCGGTTGCCAAGCCAAAAGGCAGAGCTTGAAACTGAAAGTGTCCCCAGGGGAACGCAAACCGGAGAAAACGCTGGTGGACCGACTGGATGGGAATGTGTAAATAAGCCTCGGACAAATCCAGAGACGTGAGGAACTCCCCCTGCCGAACCGCCACAATGACGGAGCGGAGAGTTTCCATGCGGAAATGAGGAACGCGAAGACAACGGTTGACCCCTTTGAGATCCAGAATGGGACGGAGAGAACCGTCCTTCTTTGGCACCACGAAATAAATAGAGTAACGACCTAGTCCGCGCTCGGCAGTCGGGACGGGAACCACCGCACCCAAAGCGAGAAGCCGATCCAACGTCAAGCGAAGTGCAGGTTCCTTGTGCGGGCCTCTGCTGGGAGACAGAACGAAGGAATCTCGGACTGGCAAATTCGAGGGCATAGCCCTCTCGGATGACCTCTAACACCCATTGATCGGAGGTGATCCGAGCCCAAGCTGGCAAGAAATTCCGAAGACGGCCCCCAATAACTGGACACTTCTCCAGAAGGCGCCTGGCGTCATTGCGGCTTGCGAGAGAAAGAGGATGAAGCCGAGGAGGCCGCAGGGGAAAATCCCCTGACGGCCCCCCGGAAGCCGCAAAATCCCTGAGAACGGTACCCAACTCGGCCCCTTTGGGAACTCCACAAACGAGATGATCGAAATCTGCGAAAGTCACGAGAAGGACCTCGCGGGAGAGACGCAGTTCTGTCGAGCTTAGGCTTATCCTCAGGCAGCCTACCTCCTTTGGAGTCTCCTAAATCCTTCACTAACTTATCCAAATCCTCACCAAACAAGAGCTTCCCTTTAAAAGGAAGTTTGCTGAGTCGCGACTTAGAGGAACTGTCCGCAGACCAATTCCTCAACCAAACCGACCTGCGCGCCGCCACCAAGGACGCCATGCTGTTAGCCAAAGTGCGAATCAAATCATAATGAACATCTGCCAAGTAAGCTGAACCAGACTCCAAACGGGTTACCTCGAACATCTTCTGTTGGTCAAAGTGGGCATCCTGACGTAAACGCTGAGCCCATCGTAAACAGGCTCGAGCCACCCAGGCCCCACAAATAGAGGCCTGCAGAGACAAGGCATTGGTTTCAAAAGTCTGTTTCAACAGACCATCCACCTTCTTGTCTTGCGGATCCTTCAAAGCCGCACCGCCTTCGACCGGAATCGTAGTTTTCTTAGTGACTGCCGAAACCAGAGCATCAACCCGCGGAGACCGAAACTTGTCCTTGTCCTTGTCAGCCAGAGGATACAACCGGTTCATTGTACGAATGCCTTTCAGACCGGCCTCAGGCTGATCCCATTCAGTCTGAATCATCTGAGCTACCACACGATGGACGGGAAAAACCATCTGAGAGTCCCGCACGGCTTGAATGAGGGGATCTTCCAGACCCTCTTCCTCCGTCGAACGGACGGAGGCCAGATTAAGGGTCTGAAGGGACTCCGTAATCAAAGGAGTCAACTCTTCTTTCCGAAAAACCCGAATGATACGCGCCTGATCTTCGGGATCCGGAATCTCCCCCTCTTCCAACGCATCAGCAATGTCGTCGGACTCCAGAGCCAGGTCAGACTCCGGCCAGTCAGCGTCAGCACACTCAACGGACAAGCGAGAGCGCTTAACTGGCTGAGAGACAGAACACTGAGTCTCCTCTCCCAAACGGGAAGGAAAAGGCGAAGAAGCAACCCCGGCCTCTGGGATCTTGCCCAGACGGCCGAGTTGGAAAGCCTGATGCATCAAGAGAATAAAATCAGGCGAAAAACCCAGCGAAGAAGAGCCCGACGGAACTTCGGGCAAGGAAATTCCCTGTCCTTTCGACGCCTCAGGAGAAACTGGCAATGGAGAACCTGGAGAGGACATCAGGACAGGCTGCTTGGCTGGGCTATCCGGATCCAAAACCACCTTGTCAGCCATTTGGAGCTCGAGGGCCGAAGAAACTGAAGAACAGCCCTTGCAAACCCCAGAATCTGCTATAGCCCCTCTGCGAGAACCGCAGACCGAACATTGGGGCCTGGACGCCATCAAAGTAGCAGGCTCGAGGGAAAAACAGCTGAGAAGACCTATAGGACAAGGCCTTGACGTGACTGTTCTTACTCTGTTGTTTTTTTTTGTTGTTGTTGTTTTTTTAAAAGGAGAAGGAATCCGATGAGACAGGGGGCTTCAGATTTGCCAACAAAACCAGAAACTGGAAAGGGCAGCCGCAGCCGCCCCTCACACCACGGAAAAAAAAACGCGGGAAAAGCTAAAGGATGCCAGCGCGATAAAATGGCCGCCGGCACCCACGGCTGAGGAAACAATCAGCGGGAAAAATGAAATAATAAAGAAAACCGCGCGATCCGCAGCCCGACACGGCAAACAACCCCAAAATAAAGAAAAAAAGAAAATTGCCTCTAAAAGCACTGCCGGTGCTTGGAGACTCACCGCTGATTGTAAGAACGCGCCTCCGAAGAAACGCTGAGAAGACGCGGCACCGCGGTACAGCCCCAAGATGGCAGAGAACTCGCAGCTACAGAGGGAAGCAGCCCACGCCGTGACAATCCTACGGCCGGCTGACCAGTAGCAATGGGGCTGTCCAGACTAGATCTCACCTCCGTACTGTCCAGGAGGGAGATCAATAGTCAGCTGCTGCCTGCAGTTCCCTCACAGACGCTGAGAGCAGAAGCGGGCAGAGTAGGTGCCTCAAACAGCCCCCCCTTCAGAAAGCTGATTACTAAAATTAAAGGGACAGCTACCAAAATAAAAGAAAAGGTATAGCAGAGAAATAAACAATAACCCCAAGGAAAAACTAACAAGTGTTGCCTCAAAGTCCCTAAGTGAGCCCAGCTACAGGCTCACAAGTCCTCCTGCTGCACGGAGACTGGACACACTGGGGGGCTGATGGGAGCTCCAGCAGGATACTGAATGAGAGCAAGATTTTGATTGGTCCAGTCTCCGTGCTGCAGGAGGAGGTGCACTACCCAGATGTGGAGGACTAAACTAGGCTACCGCTCAGGAACAGTTTTAATCAGCATGTTGTATATTCAATGCAATAACTGTGGTGCTTTCAATCTAAGAAGAATCATTCGGAACCTAACAGCTTGCCATATATGCCTTGAGAAACTAGCTAAACTTAAAGTAGACAAAGCTTTGATTGAAGGATAAGGCAGTATAGAAAACTGGTTAAATAAATAAATAAAAGCGATGGGATGGGATACACCCTAGCATGCACCCAAAATGCGTGGGCATTTTGGGTGCATGCTAATTAGCCTGTTGCCATTACTGCAGGTGTATCGAACATCAACTGAATGGGTGGCATTAAGTGTACCCGCGTTCTGGTTAGCACAGTGTGCTGTGTTAACAACACCTCACTAATGGCAGAAGGTTGGACACCCCCTCCACCCCCCAAAAAAAGGCCAGGAGTCTGTGCTAACTTCCAAGGCCAACACACACTATCGGCACGTTTCTTAGTAAGCATGTCCCTATGCGCAGTACAAATAATTTTCATTGAAGGGATTTTTGAAATGTTTTTCTTATTCTCTTATCGATTATCTCACACATTTAAAACAGACATTTAAATCAAATGCCAGTTTTGAGTACTACGCTAAGGGCCTTATTTACTAATGTACAGTAACAGTCTGTAGTTACCACACTTCAATCGCCAAAATTAAAATATAACTGCAAAACATCAGCATTAACTGCTGGAGATGTTCCCTGCAGTTTCACACTCAGTCAGGACCATACACCAAGCTAGAAATGTGTCCTGCGTGACTAATAAATCTGGTGTCCCCGCTCCACCCAGCCGGATTCAGTAAGTCACTCTTTTTGAGCTTCCTGAAAGCACAGTGACAATATCAGTGCCCTTTTCTGTGCTTGCACCCTGTGCGGCCGCACCACTCGCATAGCCCTTGGTATGGCCCTGCACTCGGTTAACACAGAGGATAAATATGTAATGTGTGTTAACTGCATTGCAGATAATGTGATGTAGTCAACTACATCTTATTCAGGAGGCGTTAACTGTGCCATGTTATCTGCTATGTCAACAATTAATGTATGGTAATTACCTTCATTTTAACTGTATGGTGCAGTCATCACCTATTCTCCATCCCATTACATATTAGCTGTCAATATCAAAATTACTGTGCATTAACTGCTAAGGGAATGCATTAATTGCTAGAATGTTTAACTGCAGTATTAACAAATAATGTAGCTTAGTAAATGGGGCCATATTTTAACATTTGTTAGTATATTTACTAGATAGACAGCACTTTTTTTTTGCCTTCGTTTATTATGACATTTCTTAGATCATTTTTCTCTGTATGCTAATGCTATAAAAACTTGGTGTCTCTTGGTTAAATATGAAAAATAAAATTACTCGCCTTATTTCATTCCATGGAAGAACTTAGGCACTTGGAAAAGCATTTGTATGTCTAATGCGCATATAGAAAAACTTTCAACTCAGAATTCATCTTTATGAAATAAGGTAATATTCTATACACAAAAACTTGCAAAAACATGCAGTAACGCAGGTTAAGCATTAAATAAACCTACTTTTGTGTAATGCTAACGAAAAAACTTCCTAATGTAAAAAGGCAAATAACTTGTACCTACATCTTATCTTAAAGTGCAATACATTAGATTCAAGAATGTAAGAAGATAAAGAAGTTATTTTGGTGTAGACCAAATTCAGTGTGCACAATACACTAAAAGGCCAATATTCAAATATTCTTTAATACCTCAGTTTAGGTTCCTCAGTTTTAGGCTGTAAAAATGCAGCTGACAAATTCTAGAATCCTATGACTGAGGCACCTAGATATAGGATCGCTACTAAATTTCTCAGTTCAGATAACTAGGTACGTCCTTTACTAAAGTGTGTTCAAATTTTAAAATTACTGAACGCTAATGATCAGAATTAACACATGGTAACCACAAAGCTTCTGTGTTAGCTGTTAGGGATGTGCTCAGCAACTTCCCATAGTTAGTGCAGAGATGATACGCTTACGTGTTAAATGTATTGCAGATAGCGCGGATACACTCAACACCATCTACTGAGACGGCATATATTGTTACACCTTATTTGCTGCATTAACAGTTAACATGTGGTACTATACCACAATTAAGTGTAAGGGACAGTCCCCAAACATTTCCTAACCCGTTTCACGTTTGTCAATTAAAGCGGGAATTAGTGCATGCTGTGTGACAAACCACTGTGTTAACTATTAGCTTGGACGTGCACTAACAGCACATACTAATTCCCACATTAAAGGAGTAATTTTCTAAAGTCTTTTTTGGTATATATGGCAGAAATCCAGAACTTCCAGGGTAGCATTCTCCGAAATGCTTCCCGTTCCACGCATAGAATCCAAAAGGCAGGCAGAGATCTGGAGTCTGAATGTGTGGATGAGACGATGGTGCAAGGATGAGGGGTTTGGATTTGTTAGGAACTGGGGAACATTCTGGGGAAAGGAGGAGCTCTTCTGAAGGGATGGGCTCCACCCTAACTGGGGCGGAACCAGGCTGCTGGCATTAACCTTTAAAAAGGAGATAGAGCAGATTTTAAACTAGATAATAAAGGAAAGCCGACAGTCGACCAAGAGCACATAGTTCGGTACAATGTATCCTTGAAGGATACTAGCAAGAGTGTAGTTAGGGCATATCAGCAGAGAGATTCCAATAAAGACAAAAGTAGCCCAAATGCCCTTGAGTATGGAGCAGACAGAGCTTAAAGATTCAAAATTACCCCTGCCTACCAATATCCAGATTAATATGAATAAAATACAGCCTCTAAAATGCTTGTATGCAAATGATAGAAGTCTAAAAAATAAGATGGGAGAGTTAGAATATATAGCACTAAATGAGAGGTTAGATATTATTGGTATCTCAGAGACATGGTGGAAGGACAATCAGTGGGACACTGTGATACCTGGGTATAAACTATATCGTAATGATAGAGCACATCAAATTGGTGGAGGGGTTGCACTCTATGGTAGAGAGGGCATTGAGTCACAAAGGATTAAAGTTTTGCAGGAAACAAATTCACTGTAGAATCTCTATGGGTTGAAATTTCATGTAAAAAGGGGAAGGGGAAGGCGATGGCAGAGGCAGTGTACTATCGACCGCCTGGCCAGAATGAACAAATGGATGATGAAATGCTCAAAGAAATAAGAGAAGCTAACAAAAGTTACAATACAGTAATAATAATGGATGATTTAAATTACCCTGGTATCGACTGGGTCAGGGTCACAGCAGGACATGCAAGGGATATAAAGTTTCTCGATGAAATAAATGACTGCTTCTTTGAACAGCTGGTTCATGAACCTATAAGAAGGGAATCCATTTTGGACTTAGTCCTTAGTGGAACACAAGATGTGGTGCAAGAGATAAGGGTGTTGGGGCTACTTGCAATAGTGATCATAGCATGATCGCGTTTGATTTAAAAAATGAAGGAGGGAGGGTAAGAGTACTTACCTTTTAGCTTTCAAAGGGGAGACTATGATAAAATGAGGAAAATAGTTAAGAAAAAACTAAAAGGAGCAGCTGCAAATGTTAAAGATTTACATCAAGCATGGGTGTTGTTTAAAAATATTATCTTGGAAGTCCAGACCAGCTGAATTCCACACTTTAAGAAAAGTGGAAGGAAGTCCAAAAAACTGCCAGCATGATTTAAAGAGAGATCAGAGAGGCTGTTATTGACAAAAAATCGTCTTTCAGGAAATGGAAAAAGGAGCCAAACGATGAAAACTGAAAACAACAGAATCACTGACAAGTTAGATACAAGGCATTGATAAGGCAGACAAAGAGAGAATTTGAGAAGAAGCTTGCTGCAGAAGCAAAAATGCATAATAAAGACTTTTTCAAGTACATTCATAGCAAAAACCCTGTGAGAGTCAGTTGGACTATTAGATGATAGAGGGGTAAAAGGGGTACTAAGAAGGGACAAGGCCATAGCAGAGAAACTGAAAAAATTCTTTGCTTCGGTCTTTACTGAGGAAGATGTATTATATTTATTTATATTTCTTATATACCGCGCTATTATAATCAGTGCGGTGTACAGTTGAACAAAAAACATACTACAATGCCACAGGAACATCGAGTTTACAATGAACAAGGGTAGTTAATCCTGGAGGTAAAACAGGGGGGAACTATTTACAAGATATATTAGTTTATCTAAGGAACTTTAACAAACTAACTATTTACAAAATACAGTACACTTTCATATATCAGAGACATGTAAGGGTCTTTGCAAAGGTATAAGTTCAGGAGTCAGGGGTGGGGATGGGGAGGAACTGACTAACCATTCCCTATGGGGGGCTGAGTTATGGGGTGGTTTGGGTAGGGAGTGGTGGTGGCTGTGTGTTTTCCAGAATTAGCTTCCGGGTAATGTTTTAAGAAGAGGTGGTGTTTGAGGGCTTTTCTAAATAATGTTAAGTTTGAGATGGATCGGATTTCGGTAGGGAGGGCATTCCAGGCCCTGGGTGCAAATATGGAGAAGGCCCTACTGGCTGTTGTCTTTGTGCATTTTGTCAGTAACTTAGGGACTTCAAGAGTGTTCATCAATGTGGATCTCCTCTTTCTGTTGACTGGCGTGCTGTGGATAAGTTTACTGATGGGTGTGGGGGGCTGGTTCCATAGGGCTTTGAATGTCAGGACTAGAGTCTTGTATTGGGTTCTAGCCTGCAGAGGGTAGCCAGTGGAGGTTCATCAGGACTGGCGTTATGTGGTCTGACCTCGATAATCCTACGAGTACCCTGGCGGCTGAGTTCATGGCTAGACGGAGTGGGCTTAGCTTTGACTGGGGAAGTCCGTGGAGAATGATATTAGCGAAGTCAAGATGTGGGAGTACCAAGGCTTGGAAAATTGTTCGGTAGTCGGTGAAGTCAAGTAAAGGGCGGAGATGACGTAGTATCCGTATCTTGTGGTAGATTGCTTTCTGTGGTAGATTCCGTATCTTGTGGTAGTATCCGTATCTTGTGGTAGATTGCTTTCATGTGCTGACATGTCGAGCCGTTGGTCAAGTGTAATGCCTAGATAGCGAATTGTGGATTTTGTCTTCAGCTCAGCATTGTTGACTTGTAATGAGGAGGGTGGCGTGAACTTCTGATTTCTCGTAACAAATAGGACATCCGTTTTGCTGTGGTTAATCTGTAGGTTCGGTGATAGGAGCCATTCTGCTACCGCTTCAAAGCATCTTAATATTGGTGAGAAGTCTGGTTGATCGATCTTGAAAAGTATGTAAATCAGGATGTCATCTGCATAGGCCAGGCATTGAACATTGAAAGAGCGGATTAAGGCACAGATTGGCTGCATATAGATGTTAAACATCAATGCAGATAGGGACGAACCCTGAGGCACACCTTGTTTCAGTGGAAATGGATCTGAGGTCGTGGGGCCTGTTCTGACTTGTTGCCATCTGTTGGTCAAATAAGATTTACACCATGCAAGAGCAGAGCCTTGTATTCCTTTCTCTATGAGACAGAGTAGTAGTAGTAGTAGTTTCTCATGGTTCACCGAGTCAAAGGCGGCAGCGATGTCCATAAAGATGAGCACAAATCCTTGGTGGATGTTTTCGAGACCTGTGACTAGGTCGTTGAAGAGGGTTCTGAGGATGGTGTCAACACCATGTGCTTCCCTGAAGCCATGTTGGGATGGGTCAAGTGGTGCTACAGTGTCGATGTACTGTTGAATCTGTCGCTGGACCACCTTCTCAATGATTTTTGCAAGCAGGGGGATGCTTGAAATTGGTCTGAAGAATTCAACTTTAGAGGGGTCGAGTCTGCTGTTCTTCAACAGTGGACGAATTGATGTATACTTTAAGCTCTGTGGGAAGGACCCTGTTGAGAGGGATTGGTTCAGAATTCTGCTTATGGCAGGACTGAGGTCATGGCGCAGCTCTTTAATCCAGCTAGCTGGGCAGGGATTTTTGGGGGCAGTGGTGAGGTTAATGGCTGAGATAATGTCTTGAATCTCTTTGTTGGATACCTCACGGAACTTGAGCAGAGGGGCTGGATGGGGAGTTTTGTGTGGGGTGGGGAGGGTTATGGAGGTTGCATTCATGTTAGTTTGGATCATCTTCGACTGTAGATAGTTGGAGTGGTCCTGTGGCTGGGACATGGGTGGTTGAGCAAGTGCTGGGTCACCTGTTAAGGACTTTACAATACTGAACAGGTCATGTGGTTTGTTCAGCGACCGCTTTAGTATATCTGAATGGTAATGTTTTCTTTTTTCCATCATCTTTGTTCGGTGTGTTTGTAGGTGAGAGGAGTATGCGCAGAGTGCCTTGGAGGTCCGGGTTTGGCGCCACTGTCTCTCGAGTTTGCGTAGGTGGAGAAGCGATGCTCTCAGGTCTTCAGAGTACCATGGTGCGTGTTCCCGTTTCTTTGGTTTCTTGCTAGTGGTTGGGAGGCAGGCGGCGCTTCTGAGAGCATCGTCCCAGTGGGATACCAATTCATCTGGTTCGAGAGATGTGTTGGTAAGGAGAGGTAAGACCTTCTCGAGGACTTTGTCCTTAACGAGGGGCCGAAAACATGTTGTCATGGTTCTGGGAGGGGCCTGTGCTTTATTATCGCTATTGCTGTGGTGGTTGGTGGGTATGTGAAATGTGAGAAGGTTATGGTCAGACCAGGGTACTGGAGTTATGGAAGTCACAAGGCGATGGGTTGAGTTGATAACAGTCTGGGGAGCGAAGATCAGGTCGAGTTTGTTTCGCTTAGAGTGGGTAGGAGAGTTGATGAGTTGCTTGTAGCCCAGGTCGTACATTGCTTCAAGGAAGGCTGATGAATGTGCATCTTGCAGGGAAGGCAGGTTAAAATCTCCTATTAACCAACTTGGGGAGCGTGGGTTGTTGGAATTGCAAGCGAGATCAATTATTGTTGGAAGGTCATCTGGTGAGGCCGTTGGTGCTCGGTACAGTAGGTTGAGTGTACAGTGTGCATTTGTTATGGTGATCATGTCAAGATGGGTTGTGCTGGTGGCGTTGCTTAGTTTAAATTGGAGTTTGGATCTGGTGAGGATGAGTGTACCGCCTCCCTTCTGGTTGGTCCTATGGCAGGCGTAGATAGAGAAACCTGATGGTGACATCTGGTTGATGAGAACGTTGTCACATTCAGATAGCCTTGTCTCGGTCATCATTAGGATATCGAGTGTAAGGGGAAAATCATTTTCTTATTGTACAGAGGGACCATGAGGCCCAGAAGGGAAAATGGATATTTTGTGAATACCTAAATGGAAAGGAATGTGTTGTGCTGAGGCAAAATTGAGTGATCCTCACAGAGACAGGTACCAGTTTGTATGGCTGCTGGGATGGGTTGATGACATATGTATATGCTCGCTGGAATGTATAAAAGATGAACCGCCTTTTTTAACTGTTGGAATAAACTTACATGCTACTTATGTACGAGTGTGTGTGTGTGTTTGTTTCCCTGGGATCCCAGACAGAGAAGGTAAGGTAATTCCTTGACCCAGAGGATTAACAGACGTCCCAGGGTAAGTGATATAAGTGCTGGGAAGGAAAAAAGGACCCCACCCTTACAATTTGGTGTCAGAAGTTGGCCTTTCTCCATTGCACTGGGTTTTTAAAACCCCCTAAATTGCTGCAGCTTTGGTGGCTGTACTGGAATTTTTACCTTGATGCTTTGGGAGCTCATTTTGGGTTTGCGCTTTGGCAGCGCTGTGTAAAATATGCGCTTTGGTAGCGCTGGAAAATATGTGCTTTGGTAGCGCTGGAAAATATGCACTTTGGTAGTGCAGTGAATAACAGGGACGTCCTGCTGGGTCTGTGGTAATATCCTTCTTCTCTGTGTGCTTGTGTGCCTGTGTGAGTTTGGCAAAACACCCCTGCCGTACTCCGAAGCAATATAGCGCTAGTGACGGGTACTGTGCAGAAAGCAAGTGGCCAGACGGCATTTGTTGTGAATTAATTAGAGGATGGGCGGGGTCCCAAGGTAAGGGGACCGCTCCAGAATCCGTGGGAGTGCGTGCGCAGCTAAATGTTGTGATAAGGTTTAAACTGCAGTTAAAATAGGCATACTACATATGCTGTCGGTATAGGTTACAGGACATTTGCTAAATCTGCAGAAGAAGTCTGTTAGCATGTTTACTGTGCTTAGTTTATTTATGTGCCTATACGACCCCCCCCCCCCCCCGTCTCTGGTGAAGGTAAAACCGATGACTCAGAGTCCCTGGAATGCAAGTGACAGGCGGTGTTTGTTTATTTGCTTCTCTATTCTTCCAAGCCTTTCCTGTCTTCTTTAGCTAAGGGGAAGGTTCCTGGGTGAGGGGGACCGACCTACTAAACCTTTCATAAAATTTAAAAACGAAACATCTCCCAGGGTCTGCTGTAGCTCACTCATCCAGTAATTGTGAACTAATGTGTTGGGACAGCTAGTTCTTTTCTTCCTGTCTGTATGAGTTTGTATTGTAGCATGGAATGGATTTTCTGAGGCAATGGATTGGGATTGGAATGTATTGTTCACTGAAGTGAGAACCTTAAAAGCAGACCATACAGATAACAAGCCTGGCAGTGCTTTGTGTGTTTACATTACTTCTGTACTGCCAGCTGCGGGAAAAAAATGCACTTTTGTTTTGCAACAACGGAAAAAACAAAAAAAACAAAAAGGATATATGTTAAGAGCTCTTAACCTGCTTCACACTATTCCTCTCTGAGTCTCATTGGCCAGGTTGGCCAAAGGTGAATTGTCCACAGGTAAAGGTGTAAATAACAGCTGGGGCTTGCCGGGATTTTCCCACAGTAGAGTGACTCCTGCTGAGTGGAGGTGCGAAGACGCGTCCTGTTGATTTCAACAGTCTCACCTCGCCCTCTGCGGAGATGTTTCTCTGCTAGCTGGTAATGGTCCCGGAGTTGAAAAAAAAAAGTGAACAGAGGTGTTGTGAACCAGAGTGTGAAAGACGGTGAATTAAAACCAGGCACTGCAGCAACCAAGTAAATTCTGTGCACAGACCAAGGTAAGGAAAAGTGGGACTGTGGTACCTAGCTTGGTGGTTGGGACATTCTATTGGGAACTGAGACTGATTGCGTGCGAGTGAGACGTACAATGTAAATACTGAGTCTGAAGTGGAGAAATCAAGGGAGAGGGGTGGGCTCCAAATACCCCGAGGGTCTAGTTCATTATGAAGGGTGAAATTTCTTAAGAAAGCACTTGTAAGCTTTGACTTGTCTTCGGTTTAAATTAAGAACCTCTGTCATATGTTTTAGTGGCTGGGGCAGCATTTAAGGAATTTAAATAAGATTGTCTAGACCCAGCATCCTGTGGTCCCAAACCCTTATATATCTTGTTGAGCAAAATTCTGCATGACCACAAATGGTTCAGTGTAGTAGATCTGAGGTACGTGTTTTGGGCCTGCTAAGTTCAGAAAAAAAAATAACTAAAAAATAATACAAAAATTACAATCTGTGAAGAGGGAGGTTAAGTATTTGAGACACCTCATAAGTGAAGGAAAGAGAAAAATAAATCCGGAGAGAATAAAGGGTATTGTGGAGTTACCTTTGCCTAAAACTAAGAGAGCTGATATCTGCTTGGCTGGGTGTATGCTAACGTGTGAGAAATCTCAGACTTTTTCTCCAGCTGTCGCTGTGCTCCCCCTAGCCGATGGTAAAAGGGCTGGGATGATGTCAGAAAGGTCTGGTGGGAGCTATTCTGTTTTTCTTTGATCTTCAAAGTAGGGGTTGAGAACCCTGTCAGGACAATGGGGCATTCTGAGCCAGTAATTACGAGATTGCAACTTGAAAATGATTAAATCTTGGATGAATACGAGGGTAATATGTTATATGTTTGTTTTTGTCTTTGACTGTGTATGCCATCAAGTAAACATAAAAAAAAAGTTAAAGGAGAATTTTATATATTGTGGCAAGCACCTCATAGAGGGCATAATTATTGTTCATATATTACAAAACACAAAGAGTTGTAACTATAGGAATTTAATAGTAATCACAATTAGTGACAATTTCAAGCAACTTTTTATTTTTAAACTCTTAGGGGTATGTTTACTAAACCGTCTTAAAGTGTGCCCAGCGTTAGTGTGCAGGCTGCCATAAAAGGAGTGGGCGTTTAAGTCTTAAAGTAGCAAAATGGGATTAGCGCACGATAACGTGCGCTGCTGTGCACATTATCGGGCAAAGCGCCGCTAAGCGCGTTAACGCGCGTTACTCTTAAGTAGGCACCCAGACATGCAAACATAGAAACAGAGGTGTAGAACAATGGTTAATACACTGACTGATGATACAGGGGTCATGAGTTCGATCCCCCAGTGTGCCTAATGCATAAGGCTGGCTGAGGCATCACCCTTTACGTTTAGGTAGTGATTTTTGAGGCATCTTACTTTTATTTTAATTAATGCTGCCAGCAAACACACCCTCACGGTGGTGTAACCTAAGGTGCCGCATAAAGCACCCCATAACACACTCCATAGGGTACATTATAAAGTGCACTGTCCGCCAAGGCACCCTATAATGTCCACTATAGGACACCTTATAAGGCACCTTATAAGGCACTTGATAGGGCACCATATAAGGCGCCCTATAAGGTGCCTTATGGGGCGCCTTATGAGGCACCTTAAGGTTACAGTACTTGGAGAGTGTTGTTGCTGGCAGCACTAATGTACATTAAAAATAGACAATGCCTCAGACAGCCCTATCAAATAACCCCACCATGGGTTTGAACCTATGACCTCTGGCTTCACAGGCAGTGAAGTAACCAGTGGGCTACAGCTGCTAACAAACCCCTGGCTGGCTGCAGAAGGACTGCACGTCACCAAACAAACTGTCTGCTGTGGTTACCAGGATAGGGTCAACCCACCCGTACCCATGATGCACTGCACATGCAAATCAGCAGTCGACAGATGGGCACAAGATGGGGTATGCACCCCCACAGCACCTCGGCCTGGTAGGGGGGACTGACCGTGTGTGGTACTGGCACAGAGTAGCCACAATGTGCGGGTACTGTGCTCACCCTGAGGGTGAGGTGGGGCGCCCAGCACCAGGTCCACAGCACCTTTCATGGCTGAAATATGCCATGCTGCAGGTCCCCATCAGTGCTACTGTGTGTGATAGGTAGTTCCTGCAGACACACCTAGGTTACATCCGTGTCCTTTTGTATTTCTCAGTCATGTCTAGCCCTTATGGTCTATGATGCACCCAGAATAGTGCATATCCTGTGTTGGTGCCATGGTTACATGATGTAGGTGGTGAGGGGGAGGGGGTGTTTGGACCCATAGGTAGATTATGTACCACCACACAACCCACCCTCTGGGGCTCAGGGTGGGAAACAGGATCACCCACCAATAGATCCACATTCTACCTCCCTGCAATGGTAGCAGTAGAGGGGACTATCAACCCCAGTCCTGCTGGGGAAACAGACACTCTACAGGGCAGGCAATGCAGAGCTGTACACATCCATAACGCAATAGCAGACAGACAGTAGGCCTGGAAATGCTCAGCTGCCCCCCACCACTATCTGACATTAGCCAGCAGCAATCCTCCAGCCGCTGCACCCTGCAAGGTGTTCCAGCAAGAGAGATACTAGCTGCAGACAGGCTGCTAGCTAGTCCATAGTGCATGTTCCTGGAGGAGATGCATGTAACCAGAACTGGGATGTCAGCATACACACCAAGCAGTTAAGTCAGTGATTGGGCCCCAAAAGGGACCCATAAATATCACATGAAAGAAATGCTATCTAGCACTATGGGGGAACCTAGTCATGCCGTGGTCACGGCTCAGTCAGGGTGAGAGTGACCTCCCAGCAGGACATGCTGTGGCCATGCTGTCAGTGCAGGTGGTACCGGGCACTACAATGTCTGAGCCATTGCCCTATGCCCTGTGCATAAGAACATAAGAACATAAGACATGCCATACTGGGTCGGACCGAGGTCCATCAAGCCCAGTATCCAACAGTGGCCAATCTAGGTTATACGTACTGTGATAAGGAAGCTTATCATAGCTCAGGAAGGAGCTATAGTAAAGGTGAAGTGACTCTGAACAAGCAACCTGTCAGTTCTGGTAGAAATAAGAAAACAGAATTTTTCCATAAAAGACTACCAGTCCCAGAATGCACCAGGTTTCCAACAGCCATTAGAGGAGCTGAAGTGGGGAAACGTGTGTTCAATCAGGAGGGCTATGAGGTAATCCCTAAGCACTCATCTCAAAGGGCAGGGCCTCATTCAGCACAGCTGCGCTGTGCTAGGGTGGAGCACTCATCTAAGCAGAATAAAGGTAGAGTTTATTCTACAGAGAATCATCCTCAGTTTCATCTGGGAGATCCTCAGAATCAGCTTGGATATCCTCAACTTGGAGGTCTTCATCATCTGGAGGATCATCAGAAGCAGAAGCCAGACCGTACGGACAGAGAGGGCAAGAAACCCTTTGGAAGAAAGAAGAGAAAAGCATTTGGGAGGTCTAAAGGAGTCCAGAGCAGTACGTATACTGGGAGACATTCAAAAGGCCAGCATACACCATTGGACTGGGGAAAGCCAGAGGAATGGTGCTGCAGAGCTTGGAATCTCCAGACGGTACCTGTGAGGGAGACGGCTGCACGTGGAAGGGACCCTAAGACCCATGCCAGAAGGTATGTGAAGAGAGATCCAGTGTCCAGGGATCTGGATTGGAAGGCTGGACATAAGAACTGGACTACATACTGGCCAGGCTATTTAGAGAGGAACTCTAACAGCAATGGAAGCTCAGGTATGAACACTGATCTATGCCCTAGCTATAACCTTGAAAGACAGCAGGGAAACAAGTATTCTCCTGAAAGTGATCCATTGAGAAATTCCTCTGTGCCAATCCCTGATATTGAACCCATGATTGTTAAAGAAGGGGAAGGAGCGGTTATAGATACAGGCTGTGAATACATGGATTGCTCTCTGTCTAAACTCCTTTGGTAATTTACTGTTACAAAGTACAGCAACCATCACAAAGAAATACAAACTTGTTCTTTAATCTACTCAGAAAAGCTCCTGTGTAGGATTTTGGGCCACGCAGTAGAAAGCAAGCCAGCTAAGGGGTTTCAGCTGGATAACTGCTAGCAATTGAGCCTTACCTAATTGCTTGTGAGCTCTGAGGGAATCACTTCTGAGTCTATGTGTGAAGATATAAGAAGTTAACCTGAAAAGAACAGTTTTTCCCTTCTTTGTGGATTTTGTTTGTTGTTTGATACACTGCTAAGAAAATATTAGATAAAGCCTACAGAAAAGACCAGTTTGTTACCAACCAGGTCTTTATTCTTTTGCTTTGATTGCCTGACAAGTTTAGCTGTTGTTTTCCTGATTTTGTTTTTCTAAGTTTAACACTGAAAGCAAGTATCCTGTTTTATGTGCTACCAAGCATATCTGTGTTGGGAGAAATAACCCCATAAATAAATATCTTATTGGCTTTACATTCAAGCACAACTAATTATTGTGAGCGGCTGTGTCTGGTGTGAATGGACTGCATTTCCCACAATCCCTTGCAAATCATATTGATATATGCCTTTGCCAAGACTGTGAACATTCTCACCCAGGCACCCGTCTGACAAATGGCGTAGTTTTTCAGATTGCTTTTGCACAAAGGGATTTACTTGCTAAGGATTACAACTCAAGTCTGAAGGAAAAGACAGTTCAAGCTTAAGAGCTGAAAGAAAAGATTTTCCCTCAACTGCACTTTGGAGGAGAGGTGGCTGTTCCAGGTAGCTGTTCCAGGAAGAAAAGACCCTGTGCAGAGCTGGATTCATCACTGGCATAAGGTAACAAGTACCTGGGCATGTCTAGTGGTGGATGGGAGTAAGGCACAGGGGTAATTGAGAAAAAAAACAAGTAGAAAAAACACCTGTTTGGAAGGTGGTGCACTGTGTTTTTTTTTTTTTTTTAGTGTTTTCTTGCAGGGATCAAGATGGATCCAAGGGAACTATCTCAGTGGATGGCAGCCCAGTTTAGCAGGCAACAGGAGCTAGCACAGCAGGCTCAGGACACTGCTATGAAAGCCTTAATGAACCAGTAGAGGCCAGTGCTTGATCTGGTGCAAGCCCTAGTTAAACTGCAGAACCAAAGTGGACCAGATGCAAGACCAGCAGTAAATACTGGTACAACACATGTGGACAGTGTGGGACTCAATCAGGGGATTGGGGCATTTAGTTTTGGGAAGCTAACTCCAGAGGATAATGTTGATGATTTTCTAGAGTCTTTTGAAAGAGTGGCACAAGCATTAGCATGGCCAGAGACCCAGTGGGCAGTAAGGCTGGCAGCCTCATTAACTGGAGAGGCGCTTGCAGCTTATAGAGCAATGCCAGCAGCCCAGGCTTTGAATTATAAGGATGTAAAGGCTGCTATTAGAGATCGCCTAGGGTTGTCTATTTCAGAGTATAGGCGAATGTTTAGAGCTACTACATTAAGAGTGGGTGAAACACCCAGGGCTCTGAGTCAGAGAATCAGAGGATTAGCTGTAAAATGGTTGGAGCCTGAGCAAAAGACGGTAGAAATGTTATTAGATATTATTATACTTGAACAATTTATGTCTGCGGTGCCTAAAGATTTGCACACTTTCCTTATACAGCAAAATTGCCAAAATCCTGGAGAGGCAACCATGCTAGCAGAGAGATTCTTGGAAGCCACGCAGGCTTGCCATAGAATGGGTGGCCCTCTGAAGATGGGTGCTGAGGCAAGCTGTGCTGTATCAGAAAAGAAAATAGTTAAAAATGTTTCTGAAAATAAATGTACTGTGCCAAAGCAGATGACACAGTGGAGTGAAAAGAAATGTTTCAAGTGTGGAAAATGGGGACATTTAGAAAAGGGATGCCAGACACACACTAGCTTAATGGGTGTGGATTTAAAACAGCCCAAAGAAGGATTTCTTTTGATGGTTGATGTGCAAGGAATTACCATAAATGCTTTGTTAGACTCTGGGGCAGGCCAGAGTATGATGTCAAAAAGGCTTTGGAAGAGGATAGAGGCCCAAGAAGGATTTGTGCCTAGAACCCCTGAAAGCCAAGTTCACATCAGATGCATTCATGGTGCTGCAACATCATATCCCACCTATAGGCTAAAGGTTAAGTGCCTGGGGGAACAAGAGGAGGTCCTGTTAGCAGTGGTGCCTAGGCTACCCTTTGATTTGGTTCTAGGAAGGGACTGGCCAAGATTTAAGCAGGGTATAGTGGAAGGGCTAGGAAAGAAGGAGGGAGAAGGATTAATGGAAATAGCTCCCGGGCCTTTTTTTGGAAGTCCTCAGTCCCTAGCTAAAAAGATGATTAAGCTTCCAGAAGGCCAAAATATAGGTAATAAGAGGGGCCTTGTATCCACCCGTTCGCAGGCTAAGGTAGAGAGCCAACAGAAGGAGGAGGGGGAGCAGGCAGAGTTATTAGGAGACTTACCCTCTCATGATGATTTAATAACTCCATCATCTGGTAAAGTAAGCAAGTTGAAAGCACAAAAGCGGCGTGAGAGACTTTGCAGAGCACAGGGAAGGGCTGAGATGTTAGCTGGTCAAAGTTTACCCTGGGTGCCAGCTGAGTTAGTGACAAAGTTTCCTAACTTTCCACAAGAGCAGCGAGCTGATCAAGCTCTCACCCGAGCTTTTAAGTATGCTCATGAGGTCAGGGAGGAGTTGCCCAGATTCAGACTAGATAATGAAATATTATATAGAGAGAGTCAGGACCCCAGGAATGGGACCATACGTAAACAATTGGTGGTACCCACAACTTTCAAAGGGCTAGTACTTAGATTAGCACATGATCATCCAGTTGGAGGTCATAAAGGGATGCAAGGAACGCTGGATCAAATACTTATGCGTTTTTACTGGCCAGGTATTTTCAAAGAAACTGCCCAGTTTTGTGCTGCATGTCCAGCGTGTCAGCGAGTTACAGCGGCTCACCTACCGGTGGTGCCATTGATTCCCATGCCAATTATCACAGACCCAATTGGTCGCATTGCCATGGATATTGTAGGCCCATTAGTCAAAACGCCCCGAGGTTTCCAATACATCCTAGTTATGGTAGATCAGGCAACAAGGTTTCCCTGGGCCATACCATTGAGGAATGTGTCTGCAAAAACAATAGCTTTAGAGCTAGTAAAATTGTTTTGTGAAGTGGGATTCCCAAGAGAGGTGTTGACTGACCGAGGGTCCAATTTTGTATCCAAATATTTGGCCCAGGTCTGGGATGCCTTTGGCATTTATCACGTGAAAACCTCAGCCTACCATCCACAATCAAACGGTTTGGTGGAGAGATTCAACCAAACTCTCAAACAAATGTTGAGAAGGGGGTTAGCAGGAGAGGTAAAAGAATGGGATATGTTATTGCCCTTTGCCTTATATGCCTGCAGGGAAAGAATTCAGGTGTCCCTAGGTGTAACTCCACATGAATTGATGTATGGTAGGGCTCCACGGGGTTTGTTAGATATTTTGAGGGAACAATGGATTGATCCTGAACCGGGAAGTCAGGAAGTGCCACAGTTTCTACGTGACTTGAGAGCACGTTTGAAAAGGACCTCGCAGGTTGCTGAGAGGAACCTGCAGGACAGTCAAGTGCGCCAGAAAGGGTGGTATGATAGGAAGGCCAAAAGCCGCCAATTAAGCATTGGTGAAAAGGTTTTGGTTCAAGTAGCAGGTACAGCCCCAAAATTTGAAGTACAGTGGAAAGGGCCATGGAAGGTTGTTAAACAAGTGAGCCCAGTGTCTTATATGGTAGAAAATGCAAGAGGGCGTAGGCAGACCTACCATATTAATGTACTTAAGTCTTGGAAGGAGAGGCCTGTAAATAATAATGACCCTGAAGCCAGTCAGGAAGTAAGTGAGCTTCAAAAAGAAAACACTCTCGTAGGTATTACGGACTGTAGGAAAGAAGTTTCACCAGTTAAACCAGTCCGTAATAACTTAAGCAGGGGGGTATGTGATAAGGAAGCTTATCATAGCTCAGGAAGGAGCTATAGTAAAGGTGAAGTGACTCTGAACAAGCAACCTGTCAGTTCTGGTAGAAATAAGAAAACAGAATTTTTCCATAAAAGACTACCAGCCCCAGAATGCACCAGGTTTCCAACAGCCATTAGAGGAGCTGAAGTGGGGAAACGTGTGTTCAATCAGGAGGGCTCTGAGGTAATCCCTAAGCACTCATCTCAAAGGGCAGGGCCTGATTCAGCACAGCTGCGCTGTGCTAGGGTGGAGCACTCATCTAAGCAGAATAAAGGTAGAGTTTATTCTACAGAGAATCATCCTGAGTTTCATTTGGGAGATCCTCAGAATCAGCTTGGATATCCTCAGCTTGGAGGTCTTCATCATCTGGAGGATCATCAGAAGCAGAAGCCAGACCAGACGGACAGAGAGGGCAAGAAACCCTTTGGAAGAAAGAAGAGAAAAGCATTTGGGAGGTCTAAAAGAGTCCAGAGCAGTACGTATACTGGGAGACATTCAAAAGGCCAGCATACACCATTGGACTGGGGAAAGCCAAAGGAATGGTGCTGCAGAGCTAGGAATCTCCAGACGGTACCTGTGAGGGAGACGGCTGCACGTGGAAGGGACCCTAAGACCCATGCCAGAAGGTATGTGAAGAGAGATCCAGTGTCCAGGGATCTGGATTGGAAGGCTGGACATAAGAACTTGCCTACATACTGGCCAGGCTATTTAGAGAGGAACTCTAACAACAATGGAAGATCAGGTATGAACACTGATCTATGCCCTAGCTATAACCTTGAAAGACAGCAGGGAAACAAGTATTCTCCTGAAAGTGCTCCATTGAGAAATTTCTCTGTGCCAATCCCTGATATTGAATCCATGATTGTTGAAGAAGGGGAAGGAGCGGTTATAGATACAGGCTGTGAATACATGGATTGCTCTCTGTCTAAACTCCTTTGGTAATTTACTGTTACAAAGTACAGCAACCATCACAAAGAAATACAAACTTGTTCTTTAATCTACTCAGAAAAGCTCCTGAGTAGGATTTTGGGCCACGCAGTAGAAAGCAAGCCAGCTAAGGGGTTTCAGCTGGATAACTGCTAGCAATTGAGCCTTACCTAATTGCTTGTGAGTCTATGTGTGAAGATATAAGAAGTTAACCTGAAAAGAACAGTTTTTCCCTTCTTTGTGGATTTTGTTTGTTGTTTGATACACTGCTAAGAAAATATTAGCTAAAGCCTACAGAAAAGACCAGTTTGTTACCAACCAGGTCTTTATTCTTTTGCTTTGATTGCCTGACAAGTTCAGCTGTTGTTTTCCTGATTTTGTTTTTCTAAGTTTAACACTGAAAGCAAGTATCCTGTTTTATGTGCTACCAAGCATATCTGTGTTGGGAGAAATAACCCCATAAATAAATATCTTATTAGCTTTACATTCAAGCACAACTAATTATTGTGAGCGGCTGTGTCTGGTGTGAATGGACTGCATTTCCCACAATCCCTTGCAAATCATATTGATATATGCCTTTGCCAAGACTGTGAACATTCTCACCCAGGCACCCGTCTGACAGTACCTAGCAATATCCCCAAAGACACAGGTTCCACAATGCTTGTACTGGGTCAAGCATTGATATCCTGGGTCCCTTTTTAATAGTGGTTTATGGACCTTTCCTCCAGGAACTTGTACAAACCTTTTTTAAACCCAGCTATACTAACAGCCCTTACTACATCCTCCGGTAACAGATTCCAGAGTTTGATTACACGTTGAGTGAAAAAATATTTTCTCTTATTTGTCTTAAATACTTTACCCTGTAGCTTCATTACATGTCCCCTAGTCTTTCTATACTCTGATAGCGTAAACAATTGATCCACGTTTATCCGTTCCACTCCATTCATTAATTTATAGACCTCTATCATATCTCCCCTCAGCCGTCTCTTCTCCAGGCTAAAGAGCCCTAACCTTCTTAGCCTCTCTTCATAGGAGTAGCCTTCCACCCCCTTCACCAATTTGGTGGCTCTTCTCTGTACTTTTTCTAATAACGCTATGTCCTTTTTAAGATACGGTGACCAGAATTGCACACAATATTCAAGGTGCGGTCGTACAATGGAGCGATACAGAGGCATTATAATATCCTTTGTTTTGTTCTCCATCCCTTTCCTTATGATACCTAGCATTCTATTTGCTTTCTTGGCCGCCCCTGCACACTGGGCGGAGGTTTCAACATGTTATCCACAATGACCCCTAAATCTTTTTCCTGGGTGGTGGTTTCTAATGTGGAGCCTTGCATCGTGTAACTATAGTGTGGGTTGTTCTTTCCTAGGTGCATAACTTTGCACTTGTCCACATTAAATTTCATCTGCCATTTAGATGCCCAGTCTTCCAATTTATCCAGATCCTCCTGCAGTTTTCCACAATCCTCTTGGGTTGTAACAACTTTAAACAGTTTTGTGTCATCTGCAAATTTGATAATCTCACTAGTTATTCCCTTTTCCAGGTCATTTATGAATATGTCAAAAAGCAGCGGACCCAGTACAGATCCCTGGGGTACTCCACTATTCACCTTTTTCCATTGGGAATATTGGCCATTTAGCCCTACCCTCTGCTTTCTATCTTTTAACCAGTTCCCGATCCACAATAGTACACTGCCTCCTATCCCATGACTTTTTAGCTTCGCCAAAAGTCTCTGATGGGGGACTTTGTCAAAAGCTTTCTGAAAGTCCAGATACACTATATCAACCGACTCACCTTTGTCTACCTGTTTATGCACACCTTCAAAAAAACATATCAGATTAGTAAGACAAGATCTTCCTTGTCTAAAGCCATGTTGGCTGTCTCCCATTAGGCCATGACTATCTACATGCTGTGTAATTTTGTTCTTTATGATGGTTTCTACCATTTTCCCTGGTACTGACGTCAGGCTCACCGGTCTGTAATTTCCTGGGTCACCCCTGGAACCCTTTTTAAAAATTGGTGTTACGTTGGCGACCCTCCAATCTTCAGGTATTACAGATGATTTTAATGAAAGTTCACAGATTACCAATAGCAGGTCTGCAATCTAATATTTCAGTTCTTTCAACACTCTGGGATGTATACCATCCGGTCCAGGTGATTTGCTACTATTCAGTTTATCAAATAGTTGTAATATATCTTCCCGGTGTAGCGATATTTCTCTCAATTCCTCTGCAGTATCACCTTTAAATACCACTTCAGTCTTTGGTAACATCCCTACATCTTCCTCAGTAAAGACCGAAGCAAAGAATTCATTCAGTCTCTCTGCTATAGCCTTGTTTCCTCTTACTGCCCCTTTTACCCCTCTATCATCTAATGGTCCAACTGACTCTCTCACAGGCCTTTTGCTACGAATGTACTTGAAAAAGTCTTTATTTCGTGTTTTTGCTTTCGTAGCAAGTTTCTTCTCAAATTCCCGCTTTGCCTGCCTTATCAATGCTTTGCATTTAACTTGCGAGTGCTTGTGCTGTTTCCAGTTTTCATCGTTTGGCTCTTTTTTCCATTTCCTGAAGGTTGCTTTTTTGGCAGCAACAGCCTCTCTGACCTGACCTTTAAACCATGCTGGTAGTTTTTTGGACTTTCTTCCACTTTTCTTAATGCATGGAATACAGCTGGTCTGGGCTTCAAGGATAGTATTTTTAAATAACACACAAGCTTGCTTTAAGTCTTTAACCTTTGGAACCGCTCCTTTTAGTTTTTTCCTAACTATATACCTCATCCTATCATAGTCTCCCTTTTGAAAGTTAAAAGGTAGTACTGTGGATGCCTTTACTATCTGTCCTCCACTAATTAAATCAAACATGATCATACTATGATCACTATTGCTATTGTGCAGATGCGGCCAGGCCAGGTCACCCTATCCAGGCTATTCTCACAGTACCTTACTCCTCATTATGCACATTGGCAGGCCAATACTGGCAACAGTGCTAGCAGTGTGGGCTGTGGAGGGTGTTGGCAGCCACCACACACTGGATAGACAGACACACACTCCACACACCTATGCCAGCATTGTGCAACTATAAAGGTGTTTGGGAGCCCTGGCCACCACACCAGTCCTGGGCACAGTGCAGGCATGGCTATGGTATGCAATACTGTTGGGGTCACTCTGTCAGACACCAGACCTGAGGCACACTCCACAGACATCAGAAAGGTTGCTATGATGCAGCTCAATCAGCCAATTGTGCTTAACATAGGAATTGCTATATGCCAGTTCTCATAGCAACCTTTTGGTAGCTGTGTACAGTTTCCCCATGTTTCGGGTGGCATTGCTAAGGTATGCAAGTGCTAGTATGGGGAGATGCACACAGGGCCCAACATCCTGCCTCTCCAGGAGGTTTGGGATAATGGAGCCTGTGGGTGCAGGTGTGTCTGCACCTGTTGGCCACTGCTCTAGGGCAGAGGTTCCCAACTCTAGTCCTGGAGGGCCAAACACTGTTCGGGTTTTCATGCTGTCCCTCATGAATATGCATGAGATACATCTGCATGCCATGGGGGCGGTGCATAGCAATGCAACACAGCCTCATTTATTAGAGGCAGCATGGAACCTGAATGGTGTTTGGCCCTCCAGGACTGCATTTGGGAGACTCTGCTCTAGGTAATGCGCTTGTTTATGGTGTCTGTGCTCTGTAGGGTAAAATGTAGGTGTTTTGGGCATGTCTACGTCATCTGCACTACAGGTTCTGTCTGTATTAGCACGTTGTAGTAGTGGGTAAAATATGGGGGCTGGGTTGGCAGGAACCACAGCTGGGACTTGAACCTGTGACCTCCTGCTCCTGAACACACTGGCTGTGTGCACTGCACCACCGTGTTGCCACAGAGACAGTGCATTCCCTGGGGATACCATGACTGTGCGTCAGACAGGGCCTGTCTGTTGCAGTGCATGGCACCCACCTACACAGGGCTAGGCCACGGTCTGCTCTGGGCAGCTGTCACTGCCCCCTCCACCACCAGTACCCCTCTGCCACCCTGCTGACATGCCCGTCTGCTGGTGCTGCTGGTGGAGCACAGTCTCAGGCCATCCATTGTGCGGGTAGGCGGCTGCCTATGGTGCAGGCTCTGGGGTAGGGGTGCCTGCATAGCTGTCCACGCTTCCCCCCAGCACCGCCTGCCAATGTTCTGTGCCCTTGGGGGTACTGCAGTGCCAGGTCCCACAGTACCTGCTGGGTACTATCCCCTGTGACACTGTGGGAAGCACACTCGTGCCCATGCTGGGCCCTCATCAGTTGCTGTCTGGCTGCTCTACTGTTTCAGCATTCCTATGGGCCACCTAGGCATCACCCTAGTCCACACTGTGGCCCAGCTGCAGCACAGCATGTGCCGTCTGCAGCCCTCTGTGTCCCCTTTCCCAGCATCTGTCCAGTTGCCCATTCCGACATGCCTGCCCTGCTGTTGTGGAACATGTGCACGCCATAGGAAACCTGTCCAATGGAGAGGGAAACCCTGATCAGTGCTATTTCACTGTGGGATCATTCACCTTGTATGGGGATGGAGCGTAGACCCTTCCAAAATTCATATCCTTTTTTTGGAGCTTTCTTGGGAGTGTTTTTTGATGTTTCCCAATCATATCACTCTTGCCCAGCTTGGTTATGTTTTTGTTATATTTTGTTGGGGTCATTTTCAATGTTTATTTGCACTTTTGTTCCGTGCACATGTATCACACTTATCACTTTTTTGTAGGTTTCCCTGATTTTGCTGTACATTGCTGACATAAATGGTTTCTCTTCCCTTTAAATCAGCTCTAACGCCAGGTTTTCACTGGCGTTAGTTTTCAGCCTCGGATTTCACAGCGTTAGTGTGCCTGGAGCCTCTCCCCTCCCACTCTCCACCCATTGACCCCTTCTCTCCGCCCCTGGGGAGCCTTCCTCCGCCCTCCGGGAGCCTTTCCCCGCCTTCAGCGCTCGTTTGCGCTGCTGCACGCGTTATCGCGCGATAAGATACCTGTGTTCCTTAAAAAGTTCCATTATCGCACGATAAGGTACCTTATTCCACGATAACGTCACAGAGCGCACATTAAGACGGTTTAGTAAACATACCCCTTAGTATTTAGGACTCTTCTCTCTCTTGTTCAGCTATCTGCATTTGCCTGAAGGAATCTGGACACATGAGAGACCTGCTGTTTACTCTGCTATTTGTGTTTGAGATAACATCAAGGTTGAACTGTTACTCTAAGCAAATTGTTTTAACATAACTTAATTGTTTCAGATCAGTTTGATACCAGTCTCAAGTATTATGTATAACGTTTTAATTTAAATGTGACAAAGTATGATTCTGAATTCACCTTTTTGCAGTTTCATGTTATTTGAATGTCTGTTTCCTGAACTGTAAGATTTAAGTTAATTACTTTGCATTGTTTAGCTCGGTGTGGATGGCTGATGAACAGGACAGTAGCACCATGGGTGCTGGCTATATTGATCTTTCCAGTTTAATTTATTACAATATTGGATTTTAGGATAAATTCATCTGTTTTTCTGTATTTGAATTTTATGTGTTGGGGTCCAGAGAAAAAAAATTGTACTTTGTTTTGAAAGTTTTTAAATTTCAGTTTTAGGAATACAGTATATTGTAGCACTATGGGGTATGTTTACTAAACCGTCTTAACGTGCGCCCAGCGATAGTGTGCAGGCTGCCATAAAAGGAGTAGGCATTTCAGTCTTAAAGCAGCAAAACGGGAGTATCGCGCGATAACGCGCGCTGCTGCGCACATTATCGTGCGAAGCTCCGCTAAGTGCGTTAACGCGCGGTAATCTTAAGTAGGTGCCCAGACATGCAAACATAGAAACAGAGGTGTAGCACAATGGTTAATACACTGACTGATGATACAGGGGTCATGAGTTTGATCCCCCAGTGTGTCTAATGCATAAGGCTGGCTGAGGCATCAGCTGTGACATGTAAGTATTTTTTCTTGAGGCAGTTTATTTGTATGTTAAGTATTGCTGCCAGCAAACACACCCTCACGTGCCGTAACCTAAGGTGCCGCATAAGGCACCCTATAAGGCACTCCATAGGGCACATTATAAAGTCCACTATCCGCCACGGCACCCTATAATGTCCCCTATAGGGCACCCTATAAGGCGCTCCATAGGATACCTTATAAGGCACCTTATATGGATGGTAACCATAAGGTGTCTCAGAAGGCGCTTTATAGGGTGCCCTATAAAGCACCTTCTGAGGCACCTTATGGTTACAGTATGCTGAGGGTGTTTTTGCTGGCAGCACTAGTGTACATTAAAAATAGATAATGTGTTGGACAGCCCTATCAAATAACCCCACTGTGGGTTTGAACCCATGACCTCTGGCTCCACAGGCAGTGAAGTAACCAGTGGGCTACAGCTCTATAGCTGCTTCCAAGCCCCTGGCTGGCTGCAGAAGGACTGCACGTCACCACACAAACAGTCTGCTGTGATCACCAGGATAGGGTTAACCCACCCGTACCCATGATGCACTGCACATGCAAATCAGCAGTCTACAGATGAACACAAGATGGGGTATGCACCCCCACAGCACCTCGGCCTGGTAGGGGGAACTGACCGTGTGTGTTACTGGCACAGAGTAGCTACACACTGTCACATTGTGCGGGTACTGTGCTCACCCTGAGGGTGAGGTGGGACACCCAGCACCAGGTTCACAGCACCTTCCATGGCAGAAATAGGCCATGCTGCAGGTCCCCAGTAGTGCTAGTGTGTGAGATAGGTAGGTCCTGCAGACACACTTTGGATACATCTCTATTTCTCAGTCAGGTTTAGCCCTTATGGACCCATAGGCGGATTATGTACCACCACCCAACCCACCCTCCCCTCTGGGGCTGAGGTTGGGAAACAGGGTCTCCCACCAACAGATCCACATTTTACCTCCCTGCAATGGCAGCAGTAGAGGAGACCATCAACCACAGTCCTGCTGGGGAACAGACACCCTACAGGGCAGTCAATGCAGCTCTGTACACATCTATAAAGCAATAGCAGACAGACATTAGGCCCGGAAATGCTCAGCTGCACCCCACCACTATCTGATATTCCCCTACAGCAAGCCTCCAGTCACTGCACCCTGCAAGGTATTCCAGCAAGACACATACTAGCTGCAGACAGTCTGCTAGCTAGTCCATAGTGCATGTTCCTGGAGGAGATGCATGCACCCAGAACTGGGATGTCAGCATACATGTCAAGCAGATAAGTCAGTGATTGGGCCTCAAAAGGGAACCCATAAATATCACATGAGAGAAATATTATAGAGCACTATGGGGGAACCTAGCCATGCCGTGGTCACTGCTCAGTCAGGGTGAGTGTGACCTCCCAGCAGGACATGCTGTGGCCACCCTGTCTGTGCAGGTGGTGGCTGGGCACTACAATGTCCCAGCCATTGCCCTATGCCCTGTGCAGATGCATCCTGGCCAGGCCACCCTGTCCGGGCTATACCCATGGTACCTTGCTCCTCATTATGCACATTGGCAGGCCAATACTGGCAACAGTGCTGGCAGTGTGGGCTGTGGAGGGTGTTTGCAGCCACCACACACTGGATAGACAGACACACACTCCCACACCTATGCCAGCAGTGTACAACAAAAGAGGTGTTTGGCAGCCCTGGCCACCGCTACAGTTCTGGGCACAGTGCAGGCAGGGCTATGGTACGCAATACTGTTGGGGTCACTCCCCAGGGTGGTAAACACTGTCAGACACAAGATCTGTAGCACACTCCACAGACATCAGAAAGGTTGCGATGATGCAGCACAATCAGAAAATTGTACTTCAGAATTGCTATCTGCCAGTAATCATAGCAACCTTTTGATAGCTGTGTACCGTACTCCCGGGTTTAGGGTGGCAGTGTTAAGGTATGCAAGTACTAGTATTGGAAGATGCACGCAGGGCCCAATGTCCAGCCTCTCCAGGAGGCATTGGATAATGGAGCCTGTGGGTGTGAGTGTGTCTGCCCCTGTTTGCTGCTGCTTTACGGCAGAGGTTCCCAACTCCAGTCCTGGTGTGCCAAACACTGTTCGGGTTTTCATGCTGTCCCTCATGAATATGCATGAGATACATCTGCATACCATGGGGGCGGCGCATAGAAATGCAGCACAGGCATCTTTATTAGAGGCAGCATGGAACCTGAATGGTGTTTGGCCCTCCAGGACTGCATTTGGGAGACTCTGCTCTAGGTAATGCGCCTGTGTATGGTGTCTGTGCTCTGTAGGGTAAAATGTAAGTGTTTTGGGCATGTCTACGTCATCTGCACTACAGGTTCTGTCTGTATTAGCACGTTGTAGTAGTGGGTAAAATATGGGGGCTGGGTTGGCAGGAACCACAGCTGGGACTTGAACCTGTGACCTCCTGCTCCTGAACACACTGGCTGTGTGCACTGCACCACCGTGTTGCCACAGAGACAGTGCATTTCCTGGGGATACTATGACTGTTCATCAGACAGGGCCTGTCTGTTGCAGTGCATGGCACCCACCTACACAGGGCTAGGCCACGGTCTGCTCTGGGCAGCTGCCACGGCCCCCTCCACCACCAGTACCCCTCTGCCACCCTGCTGACATGCCCGTCTGCTGGTGCTGCTGGTGGAGTGCAGTCTCAGGCCATCCAATGTGCGGGTAGGCAGCTGCCTATGGTGCAGGTTATGGGGTAGGGGTGCCTGCATAGCTGTCCACGCTTCCCCCCAGCACCACCTGCCAATGTTCTGTGCCCTTGGGGGTACTGCAGTGCCAGGTCCCACAGTACCTGCTGGGTACTATCCCCTGTGACACTATGGGAAGCACACTTGTGCCCATGCTGGGCCCTCATCAGTTGCTGTCTGGCTGCTCTACTGTTTCAGCATTCCTATGGGCCACCTAGGCATCACCCTAGTCCACACTGTGGCCCAGCTGCAGCACAGCATGTGCCGTCTGCAGCCCTCTGTGTCCCCTTTCCCAGCATCTGTCCAGTTGCCCATTCTGACATGCCCGCCCTGGTGTTGTGGAACATGTGCACGCCATAGGAAACCTGTCCAATGGAGAGGGAAACTCTGATCAGCGCTATTTCACTGTGAGATCATTCACCTTGTATGGGGATGGAGCGTAGACCCTTCCAAAATTCATATCCTTTTTTTGGAGCTTTCTTGAGAGTGTTTTTCGATGTTTCCCATTAATATCACTATTGCCCAGTGTGGTTATATTTGTTTTATATTTTGTTGGGGTCATTTTCAGTGTTTATTTGGACTTTTGTTCCGTGCACATGTATCACACATCACTTTTTTATAGGTTTCCCTGATTTTGCTGTACATTGCTGACAGAAATGGTTTCTCTTCCCTTTAAATCAGCTCTAACGCCAGGGTTTCACTGGCGTAGTTTTCAGCCTCGGATTTCACAGCGTTAGTGTGCAGAGAGCCTCTCCCCTCCCACTCTCCACCCATTGACCCCTTCTCTCCACCCCTGGGGAGCCTTCCTCCGCCCTCCGGGAGCCTTTCTCCGCCTTCAGTGCTCGTTTGCGCCGCAGCGCGTATTATCGCATGCTAAGGTACCTTATCGCGCGATAAAGCGCCATTATCATGCGATAAGGTACCTTATCGCGCGATAACGTCACAGAGCGCACAATAAGACGGCTTAGTAAACATACCCCTATGACATACGAATTTCCTTTAGTTTATACACTTGCATTTATGTTACCGAAATACTTGTTGTAGCAGTACATTATGTAGAGGTCCAGTATACACAGAAATTATAGAATTTTGGACAGAGGCTGATCTGAAATTGCTTTGTTCCCAAGCATATAGATCACATTTAGTGGAAAGACAGAGGCTGATCTGAAATTGCTTTGTTCCCAAGCATATAGATCACATTTAGTAGAAAGATGGAGCTTAGTTCCCAGGAAATATGAGAATATTTGTAAAGTTACTAGACAAATAAAACAATAACATTAACTTGAGTTGATTGGATAAGCAAAATTTCACTTGTTAGCAACGATCTAGGTGAGGTTTGGAAAAAAAAAAAGAGAGAGAGAGAGAGAGGCAGAAGGTGAGGCTACAGCCTAGGAAAAGGCAATAAACGTGCAATAAACATGCTGCTCCGAGTGTGATGATCTGGGCCACCGGAATTCTGACTGCTCTAAGACTCCTCGAGGACCCCCAAGGCCTGAAGAACATGAACCTTGTATATTTATGCCTCGGCAGAGACATGAATAGGCAGGGGAGAGTAGGCCAAGAAGAACCCGAGGAAGTATCGCCATGAGGCCCAACCACAAATGCCTTGAACCTTCTTAGGCCTCTCACCTCAAAAGGATCTCTTAAACACCATGATTAGTGAATAGCTTGCACAGATCCTTGTGAACACTGCAGTTATAAGATCAGTCCTCAAATATTTTAAGTTTCCTACAGCATTCTCACTGGGAACCAGGTATAAGATAGACTTTAGTCACACCTGAGAGATATGTGGCCATCCTGTTAGAAGCCATACTTCTTCCTATTGGGATTGATATTATAAAATGTTGTAAAATAATAGTTTTACATTGTATTTAGAAAGAGCACATGTCCACTTAGTACTGGATCAATTAAGTTGGTGGGAAAGGGATACTGTTCACTCACACTGATATATTTTCTACAAAAATACTAAGTTTTCATCATTGTTCTTAGCAGCCTTGCCAACTAAGGATACATTAGTATGGTATAAAAAAAACCCCAGAAGAACCTATGCATGAAGTTTGATGGAATGATGTAAGTGGGAAAATAAGTGGTGTTGAGAGGAGTGTGATGGAATATTCATGTTGGAAAAGAAAACTCAGATTAATATTATAAAATGGTGAGGGTAAACTGAAATGTGAAATGATGTATCCGATGTAGCCACCTAGAAAGAAAACTGACAATGAATATTCTACAATATTTGATTATGCCACCCCCATTAACTCCAATTTTGGAAGTCATCTAGCTCAGATATATACCCAATAGACACTATGAGATAGACTGAGTGTACTTTTCATCCTAATGAGCTTTGGGGAGACCCACACTGGCCATGTGGTGCTTTTCAGATGCTTTTATCCCTTTTTGCCTCTGTGTCCTGGCCCGACACATGAAGGTAAAGGAGGAAAGTTACCTACACACATTTTTACAAATTGGTATAATTCTAAAATTGTGAAAAATTGAGGAAGTGTGGGCATCTTGTCACAATGTATTAGCTAAATTGAGTTGCTTAGGATTGGCTGTTGTATGCAAGCAGCAATCCACGAAGGGGGGAACCTCCGAAACCTTAAAAAACTTTGTAAAGAAACTAAACTGTCTTGCCTTTGACTCTGTTCAACAACAAAAAAAAAAAATTGCCCTAAGGGAGTAGACTGAAATTTGTCTCCCTTTGAACTGTTATATGGAAGACTGCTTACATTTTATACTCCTGAGCCTCACATTTGATCTCTTGTATTTCCTAGCAGCAGAGGCAACTCTCTTCCCTCCACAGGTATGCTCAGCAGGTCCAGTCCTTACTGCTGGATGACTCAGCTCTTTTCTTCCAATCCGGAGACTGGAGACATACCACCAGCACACAGGACAAGCCCCTTTTCCAGTATGGGACTGTTCCAAGTTCTTCTGATAACACCGATTGCAGTGAAGGTGGCGGCTAAAAGATCCTGAAGCCATTGCCCTCGCTGGAAACATTCTCCATCTACAGATCAGGCTTCAGGACCAGGATGAGAAGTAGCTGATGCCAGGGCAGCCAAGGCCCTAGCAACTGGAGAGGAGAGGAGAAAACTCCTGAAGAAAAGCAGCTTTCGGCCTAGAGGTACCGAACCAACATCCCTTCAAGGTTGGTGACCAGGTGCAGGTCAGAGCACTTCACAAGCACGGTACCCTAGACCTGCCCTACGGACCTCCAACTACAGTGATCGCCATCACATGGACAGCCATCCTGTGGGACTCCTGCCCTTCGTGGATCTACCGTCTCCACTGACATCATCTTCGGTTCCAGACCACCCTCCAGCCTCCTGACCATCATGCAAAAGACTGTGTTGACTCCTCCTACCACTCATGTGGTGCCTCCTTCAGCCCATCTCTGGAACTGTTAATACGGCAATACTACTTGCCCAGACTGCCTTACCTTTGTGTGCGCAGCTCGCTACAAGCTGGAGCTTTTCTCTCAACATGTCTCATTACTGTACCTTCTAATCTGTGTGAAATGCAGAAGCTTACTGTACCTGACAATTTAAACTGCACCCAGCCCCATGTTTCTTTTTCTACTTTCTTGTATAACATTGGTGTTACTCGCCCCTCTTTGGGATATGACTAGGTCCCTTGCTCATTGTAAACTGTCTTTAGTTTTAATACTATAGATTGTTTTATTGTTTCGGCTTTTAGCCTGTCTAATACTGCTCTATACTGTTCTTCAACTACAGCAGTTTCTCATGCTTACTCTCTGATGTATCTTCCTTTGGGCTGGTCTCAAAGGGCTGATTATTGCTCTATTGAGCGGTTTTGTAATCTTTGTTCTTTTCTGTTGTATATTCTCATTTATTCTTGGTTGTTGTCGCAAGGCCCTGCAGAGCTCTACTACCTTTATGTATTCCTATACACCTGCTTTTACGGTGGCTGATGTACCTGAGCTGCCGTGTACAGATATTCAGTTAATAATGCCTGTTTAGTTATTTTGTAGTAGATTATTAGGCTGTTCTTCTAGTGGGCCTATACAGGCCCAAAGGGGGGAATTGTAAGGGGAAAATCAGTTTCTTGTTGTACAGAGGGACCATGAGGCCCAGAAGGGAAAATGGATATTTTGTGAATACCTAAATGGAAAGGAATGTGTTGTGCTGAGGCAAAATTGAGTGATCCTCACAGAGACAGGTACCAGTTTGTACGGCTGCTGGGATGGGTTGATGACGTATGTATATGCTCCCTGGAATGTATAAAAAATGAACCGCCCTTTTTAACTGTTGGAATAAACTTACATGCTACTTATGTGCGTGTGTGTGTGTGTGTTTGTTCCCCTGGGATCCCAGACAGAGAAGGTAAGGTAATTCCTCGACCCAGAGGATTAACGGACTTCCCAGGGTAAGTGATATAAGTGCTGGGAAGGAAAAAGGACCCCACCCTTACATCGAGGTCGTGATGGGATATCAGGTCATTGACTACAGGCCATTTCGAACGCATTGATCTGGCGTTTATAAGTGCGCACTTGAGTATGCATTGGTGATTGTATTTCTCAGATTGGCTCTTCTTAAGGTTTTGCAAGGGGATGTGTAGCAGATGAGGATGGGCTGTGTTATTTTTTATTGTGGTGTGGCGGGGGATTTCAGACCATCTTCTCCCATTGTTGTGGAGGATTGGGATGTGACTGATGCTGGGGTTAAAGGCATGCGATAGGTTGGAGGACAAGGAGGTGAGGAGGATAAGAGTTAGGGACAGGATTGGGTGCATTTTCAGGGTGACCTATGTAAGGAAACATACTCAGGCATGGGGTCGGCAAGTCTAGATACAGAATTACAGAGATTAAACAATAAAGGCAGGTTTAGGCCTATGTTGTAGAAGTAGACAATGTAGCAGCAATGTATCAACAGTGTAGCAAAGGCAGTATGGGCTATAAGGAGTAGACAATGTAACAGCAATGTAACAACAGTGTAGCAGCGTTGTGTCAGTTATGGCAGAACAGTGTAAACAGTAATGTATCAGCAATGTAACAGCACTGTGTCAAATTAGGGCAGGACTAGCCTGGGAGGTTGTAGGGAATAGCAACAGCATTACAACAGAGTATCTATTGGGTAGGAGGTGTATGTGAGCAAGCCTTGCAAAGGCAGTATGGGTTATTCAAAATAGCAGTTCAGGATTCAGTTTAGTCATGGGTTACAAGATGGAGAGACCTCTTTAAATCAATGGTCTACCTTGTGGTCCGGAGCATGTTCTTCCTCTTTTGTTTCGTAGGGATGTATCGGCTAGGGAGGCAGTGGAGTGTTCATTCAGGGGTGTCGAGGGTAATGGTCTGAGTCTGCTGGATTGGATATTCTCCGGGCTCAGAGGGGCTCACGCCTAAGGGCCACGCCAAAGGGCCCTCTGGGAGGGCCCTCAGGCGCGGGCACGCCTGGCTGGCGTTCCTTTTGAAGCAGAGCTCAGGCTGCCCCGATTGGGCAGCTCACGCTGAAGAGGCAGTCCGGTGCTCCGGCGGGCTCGATCCTCTGCAGGAGGAGAGCAGATGGCCGCCGAAGTGCAGAGATGAAAGGGCTGATGTGCTCGAGTAGCGCTCCTTTTGAGGCAGAGCTCAGGCTGCCCTGATTGGGCAGCTCACGCTGAAGAGGCGGTCCGGTGCTCCGGTGGGCTCGATCCTCTACAGGAGGAGAGCAGATGGCCGCCGGAGTGCAGAGATGAAAGGGCTGATGCGCTCAAGTAGCGCTCCTTTTGAGGCAGAGCTCAGGCTGCCCTGATTGGGCAGCTCACGCTGAAGAGGCGGTCCGGTGCTCCGGCGGGCTCGATCCTCTGCAGGAGGAGAGCAGATGGCCGCCGGAGTGCAGAGATGAAAGGGCTGATGCGCTCGAGTAGCGCTCCTTTTGAAGCAGAGCTCAGGCTGCCCCGATTGGGCAGCTCGCACTGAAGAGGCGGTCCGGTGCTCCGGCGGGCTCGATCCTCTGCAGGAGGAGAGCAGATGGCCGCCGGAGTGCAGAGATGAAAGGGCTGATGCGCTCGAGTAGCACTCCTTTTGAAGCAGAGCTCAGGCTGCCCCGATTGGGCAGCTCACACTGAAGAGGCGGTCCGGTGCTCCGGCGGGCTCGATCCTCTGCAGGAGGAGAGCAGATGGCCGCCGGAGTGCAGAGATGAAAGGGCTGATGCGCTCGAGTAGCACTCCTTTTGAAGCAGAGCTCAGGCTGCCCCGATTGGGCAGCTCACACTGAAGAGGCGGTCCGGTGCTCCGGCGGGCTCGATCCTCTGCAGGAGGAGAGCAGATGGCCGCCAGAGTGCAGAGATGAAAGGGCTCATGCACTCAAGTAGCACTCCTTTTGAAGCAGAGCTCAGGCTGCCCTGATTGGGCAGCTCACGCTGAAGAGGCGGTCCGGTGCTCCGGCGGGCTCGATCCTCTGCAGGAGGAGAGCAGATGGCCGCCGGAGTGCAGAGATGAAAGGGCTGATGCGCTCGAGTAGCACTCCTTTTGAAGCAGAGCTCAGGCTGCCCCGATTGGGCAGCTCACACTGAAGAGGCGGTCCGGTGCTCCGGCGGGCTCGATCCTCTGCAGGAGGAGAGCAGATGGCCGCCGGAGTGCAGAGATGAAAGGGCTCATGCACTCAAGTAGCACTCCTTTTGAAGCAGAGCTCAGGCTGCCCTGATTGGGCAGCTCACGCTGAAGAGGCGGTCCGGTGCTCCAGCAAGCTCGATCCTCTGCAGGAGGAGAGCAGATGGCCGCTGGACTGCAGAGATGAAAGGGCTGATGCGCTCGAGTAGCGCTCCTTTTGAAGCAGAGCTCAGGCTGCCCCAATTGGGCAGCTCACGTTGAAGAGGCGGTCCGGTGCTCCGGCGGGCTCGATCCTCTGCAGGAGGAGAGCAGATGGCCGCCAGAGTGCAGAGATGAAAAGGTAGTAGGAATGGTAGTAGGAATGGTACCATGACTGAAATGGTATTTAAAGGAGATGCTGCAGAAGAACTGACAGAAATATCGATACACCAGGAAGATGTATTACAACTATTTGATAAACTGAAGAGTAGAAATCACCTGGACCGGATGGTATACATCCAAGGTTGTTGAAAGAACTGAAATATGAGATAGCATAGTTACTCACCTGTAACATGTGTTCTCTGGGGACAGCAGGAATCAGTCCTCACATATGGGTGACGTCGGTGCTGACGGAGCCCTCGTGCGGGGCAAATCCCCAGCTTTCAGAGAAAGCCTTTGGGAATTGTATCGCGCATGCGCGGTCCCCTTCCCACCCAAGGGTGCCATCTTGCTCAGTCAAATGGCATAGCTAAAAAAGATGGCAAAAAGAACAAAATATAATAATAGCAACTTCAAGGGGAGGAGGGAAGGTCGTGAGGACTGATTCCTGCTGTTTCCAGAGAACACCTGTTACAGGTGAGTAACTACGCTTTCTCCGGGAACATGCAGGAAGTCAGTCTTCACATATGGGACTCCCCAGATATAGGCTACTGAGAACCCACAGCTGAAAATAGGCTCCCTCCATGAGAGCTGCAAGCAGCCACAATAGGAATCTAACTGAGAGAGTATGTTTATGTTTATGTTTATTTCATTTGATAGACCGCCCTTCTGTAGTAATCAGAGCGGTTTACAATGCATTAATTAACAAGGAGAGGCGCAAGGCCAGGGAAAAGGAAAGGAATTTACAATCTTCGATAGGACAGAGGAGAGAAGAGGAGTATGGAACTATAAACATAGGAGGAGAGATTACACAAAAGGAGAGGGAAGGTTAAACGCCAAGGAAAAGAGGTGGGTCTTTAGGTCATGTTTAAAGTCGGTGTGATGGGGTTCTAAACGAAGGGAGGTGGGGAGAGAATTCCAGAGGGCACTCTGGTAGCCTGACACAGAAAGGTCAGAGGGCAGGAGTTGCCTAGACCTCAAAAACATTACGGAGTACATCCTGGCCGAAAGCACTGTCCCGTCGGGACTCCCTATCCAGGCAGTAATGGGTAGCAAAAGTCTGACCCGAAGACCAGGGCGGCCCACATCTGCCAGAAGAACAGAGAGGAAATGAGCCACTGATGCCACCGTGACCCTGACCCGGTGGGTTGTAACATGACCCTCCAATGGAAGCTCAGCTGCCCTGTATGCCCAGGCAACACAGTCGCTACCCAGGTGGACAGCGTATGCTTGGAAACGGCCATCCCCAGCTTACTGGGGTCATAGGATATGAAGAGCTGAGAAGCCCTTCTATGGCCCTGTGTACACTGAACATAGAAGGCCAATGCCCTCTTACAGTCCAGTGTATTCAGAACTGTCTCTGCCCGACTGGCATGCGGTCTGGGAAAGAAGATAGGCAGCACTGCCTTCTGGTTGAGATGGAATGAAGAGACTGCTTTCAGAAGGAACTTGGGGTGTGTGCAGAGCACCATCCAGTTCCTATAGAACCTTTCATAAGGCCTGTCGGACACAAGAGCTTGAAGCTCACTCACCCGCCGAGCCGACGTGAGTGCCACCAAGAAAACTACCTTCCAAGAAAGGCAGCGTAGATGGCAGGTTGCCATCGGCTCAAATGGAGTCCGAGTAAGCTGTCCTAAAACCACTCAAATCCCATTCGGTCGCCGGAGGGTGGACCGAAGGCTTCAGCAGAAGTAGGCCTCTCAAGAACCTAGTAACTAGGGGATGTGCAGAGTGAGGCTTTCCCTCCACCGGGAAGTGGTTTGCTGCAAGGGCACTGAGGTGAACTCTGATGGAGTTGGACTTAAGGCCCAAATCTGAAAGGTGGAGAAGGTACTGTAAGACCACTGCAACCTGGCAGGAGAAGGGGTTTACAGTCTGCTGCTTGCACCAAGCTACAAACCTACGCCATTTGAAGGCATAGGTTCATCTAGTTGACAGCCTCCTTGAGGCCAGCAAGACCTCTTCCACATTCTTTGGAAGGAGGAGTGGTGCAAGCACTACCCTTTCAGCAGCCATGCCATTAGGTTGAGGGAGATGAGATTGGGGTGCAAGAGAGTGCCCTCCTCCTGGGACAGGAGGTTTGGAGAGGACCCCAGAGGAATGGGGGCCTCCAACGCTAGCAGAAACCAGAGAAGTAGAAGCAGAAACCAGGGTTGTTTCGGCCACCTGGGGGCTACCAGGATGACTGAGGCCTTGTCCTGGAGGATCTTGAATAGAGTCTTGGCCACCAGAGGCATCAGGGGAAATGCATACAGGAGGCCCACAAACCATGATATGAGAAATGCGTCAGCAGCCACCCTGTGCGGGTGTGGCTGCCTGGAGCAGAATTGGGGCAACTGATGATTGACCGGACTCGCAAACAAGTCCATTATTGGCTGTCCCCATGTCTGAAACAGTCAATGGACTACTTCCTTGTCCAGCTGCCACTTGTGGGGCTGGAGAATCCTGCTTAGCTAAGTAGTTGTCCTGGCCCGGCAGGTAAACTGCCCACAGATGAATGCCATGCCGGACTGCAAAGGAGCACAAATCCAGAGTTTACTGACACAGTAGGTGGGACCCTGTGCTGCCCTGTTTGTTCATGTAGAACATGGCTACTTGGTTGTCTGTCTGTACCAAGACAGGCTTTTGAGCAGAAGTTCGCCAGAACACTCTCAGAGCTAGGTGGATAGCACGCAGCTCCAGGAAATTGATTTGTTGTGTTCTCTCATTTGGAGACCACACACCCTGAGTACAAAGCCCCTGGCAATGGGCTCCCCAGCCCAGCAGAGATGCATCCGTGGTCAGGATCCTCATGTGCTGAGGAGCCTGTCAAGGCATCCCTGCTTCCAAGTGGAATGGATGAAGTCACCAGTCCAGAGACTGTACTAGTCGCCTGGATACTGTGACTCTGTCCCGGAGGTCGCCTGTGGCCTGTGTCCACTAGTCTCTGAGGCACCACTGAGCAGTTTGCATTTGGAGCAGGCATCTGGTGTCATATGGACCGTGGAGGCCATGTGCCTGAGGAACCGCAGAAAGTGCCTTGCTGACACTTGGGATCTACGACTCACCTGGCGTGCCAGGGCCAGAAATCTCTTTGCCCTTTCTGATGGTAGGAAGGCCCTTGCCTGAAGGGTATCGAATCTTGCCCAAATGAACTCTAGTTGATGAGTGGGAACAAGGCTGGACTTGGAGTAATTGATTACAAACCCCAGATGCTGGAGCACCTGGATGGTGCGGGATGTGGCTTGATGGACCTCTCTGGCTGAAGAGGCTCTGATGAGCCAGTCGTCTAGGTAGGGGAAGACAAAGACCCTTTGAAGTCTGAGATAGGCGGCCACCACCGCAAGGCATTTTGTGAATACCCTGGGGGCGGAGGCCAGGCCAAAGGGAAGTACCCTGTACTGATAGTGATTGCCTCCCATCACAAAGCGCAGATATTGCCTGTGGTCTGGGTGTATTAGGATGTGTGTGTACGCATCCTTTATATCTAAGGAGAACAGCCAGTCTCCCTGGCGGAGGTAAGGCAGAAATATTCCAAGTGAGAGCATCTTGAACAAATTCCCTCATCAGGAATTTGTTTAGGTTGCGCAGGTCGAGGATGGGTCTGAGGCCTCCTGTCCTTTTTGGTACCAGAAAGCACCTGGAATAGAAGCCCTTGCCTTGTAGGTGGTGGGGCAGCGGTTAAACTGCCTGATCCTCGAGAAGACCTGTTAATTCCTTCAGAAAAAGTTCCCGGTGATGGGGAGACCTGAGGGGCTCTCCTGGAAAATAAGGAGGAGGTACCTGGATCAAATGAAGGAGACAGCCCTGATGGACTATCTGCAGGACCCAGGCATCGGTGGTAATGGCTGTCCTGCTGTGGGCATACAGGGAAAGCCTTCTTCCTCTGCATTGCCTGTCCCATGTGGGGAGAGGGGCCATGCTGTGAGAGTTAAAAGCCCGTACCAGGCTGGGCCAGAGCCGGTGCCTGGGGTTTGGGGGCTTTCTGCTTACGCGGGCCATGCCCCTGTCCCTTGGCCTGCTGCCCCGGTTGAAGAGCCGGGGAGGCCTGAAATGGGGGTAGCTTCAGTAAGCAGTACCCTTCCTCAGGTAAAAGGGTTTCTAACCTGAGTCCTTCTTTCGAGAAGGGGCAGAGGTCTTCTTTGAGAGCCGTGTCCTGGTCATGTACTCGGACTCTATTTCTGCAGCCATGTTGGTCATGGGTTTGCCAAAGAGGTTCTCTCCCTGGCATGGGACATCGACCAACTTGTCCTGAACCCTTTGCTCGAGGTCCAATGACTGTAGCCATGCTTGGCGGCATGCACCGATGCCCGCTGCAGCTACCCGGGCCGCCGACTCAAACCCGTCATAGGCTGCTCGAGTCATGAACTTTGAACACTCAGGGACTCCAGTGGACAGGCTCTTGAAGCGCTGCAAAGGTTCCTCGGAGAGACCAGCCGAAAACCCGGCGAGTTCCCTCACCAGGTCCCTCAGGTACATGCCCATGTACAGCTGGTAGGCCTGGATCCGACATGTCAGCATTGAACCCTGGAAGCACTTTTTGCCGAGGGCATCCAAGTTGCGGGCCTCCCTGCCAGGAGGCACCGAGGAGTGCATTTTCTAGCTCTTCAGCCTGCGCATGGCTGATTCTACAACCAAGGAGTTGTACGGCAATTGTGCTTTTTGGAATCCAGGGCTCTTACGAACTCGATACATTGAGTCGATCCGTGTGCTGACCACCAATGCCAACGCTGGTGTCTCCCACATGCGGAGCATCAGTCGTTCCAGGATTGGAGGCACAGGTACAGTAAGGATCCTCCTCGGACTCCGCCAAAGCCTTTGACATGTCCCTCACAAAGTCCAAGAACCTAGTGTCCTCGGGGGGGGGGGGGGGGGACCTTCTCCGAGGTTCGGACACCGGGGAATTGGATGGGACGTTCCTGTGCCGACAGATGTCCGGGGACTCTTCCTTCTCCATCTCTCATCCCGATGCCTCTGAGGAGAAATCGATGGGCTCTGGCATCAAGGGCCCCGATGCCGATGGTACCGGCGGCGACAACCTTGGCCCCAAGCGGGAAGCCAAGAGGGACCTCGGCCGAGGATCGACTCAAGTGCGCATGGCCTCGAAGATCGGCTCGGCCTCTGGGCTCGACTTAGACATCGGTGGCCCAGTGGTCGGGGCAGAAGGACCGGTGAGATTGGCAATCAGTGTCTGCTGCTGCTCCATGAAGGCAGACATACTGCGCTACAGGGTCACCATTCAGAGACCGAGCTCAGAAGGCTCCGCAGCCACCGAGTCGGGTCTCGATGCCATAGGGCCTGACACCGGTTCCCCCGGAGGGGAGTCCTCGATGAGGACAGTTGTTACCTGCCTCGGCTGCTCCGATTCCCATCGAGGAAACTTCGCTGGATGCTCCATCTCCAAGGATCCAGGCTGGCGCTCAGGGCTCCGCGACCGATCCCGGGAGGGACCAGGCCATTCAGAGTCATCCAATGACGAAGCCTTAGAGGATTTTTTCTTCCTTTGATGTTCCTGCGAGGGAGTATTCCCCCCGAGATGTAGAGGCCTCAGACAAGGTCTGGGCCCGCGAAGGTACGGACTCAGGTAAAAGCCTATCATGCTGCTGCTGGCGGCTTCTCAGGGCCTTTGAGGACATCTTCCTACACGGGCCACAGACCTTCGGGTCGTGGTCAGGCCCAAGGCACCGGAGGCAGCAGTCATGTGTATCGGTGAGAGACATTAGTTTAGCACACCGATCACATTTCTTAAACCCGCTGGCAGCCATTGGGGGAAAAAGAGCCCCTGCAAAGTCGAAGACCCGGGCTGCCAGTGAAAAAGAAAAAGAGTGCGAACTCGATACCGGTGTACCGAGCCGAAGGTGGGAAGGGGAACCGATGTCGATCCAGTAGGAAAGAAAAAGGAAATTCTATTTTTTAAAGCTTTTTCCACGGCGACAGTTGGACCACATCCAGAGGGCTCCGCGGAAAAAAGGAGACTGAGCAAGATGGCACCCTTGGGTGGGAAGGGGACAGCACATGCGCGATGCAATTCCCAAAGGCTTTCTCTGAAAGCTGAGGATTTGCTCCGCACGAGGGTTCCGTCGGCGCCGTCACCCATTTGTGAGGACTGACTTCCTGCTTATTCCCGGAGAATGCAGACCTACTATTAGTAATCTGTGAACTATCATTAAAATCATCTGTAATACCTAAAGATTGGAGGATGGCCAATGTAACACCAATTTTTACAAAGGGTTCCAGGAGTGATCTGGGAAACTAGAGACCGATGAGCCTGACGTCAGTACCGAGAAAAATGGTAGAAAACATCATAAAGAACAAAATGACTGAACATGTAGATAGTCATGGTTACATGATGCAAGGTTCTGCATTAAAAACTACCACCCAGGAAAAAGATTTAGGCATCATCGTGGATAACATGTTAAAACCTTCTGCCCAGTGTGCAGTGGCGGACTAGAGAGCAAATAGAATAAGGTATCATAAGGAAATGAATGGAAAATAAAACAAAGGATATTATAATGTCTCTGTATCGTTCCATGGTGCAACTGCACCTTGAATATTGTGTGCAATTCTGGTCTCCATATCTTAAAAAGGATATAGCATTATTAGAAAAGGTACAGAGACGAGCCACCAAAATGGTAAAGGGGATGGAAGGAAACCCCTATGAAGAGAGGCTGAAAAGGTTAGGACTCTTTAAGAGGGAGGAATGGCTCAGTGGTTGGGACAGGTTACCTCAGACCAGAAGGTCAGGGGTTCAATTCCCACATGGGGACAAGCAACCTCAGGCTGGAGGGACTGGGGTATCTAGTCCCATGGCCACTCCTTGTGACCTTGGGCAAGCCACTTAACCCTCCATTACCTCAGGTACACTTAGACTGTGAGTCCTTCAGGGACAAGGGAATAAAAAGTACCTGTTAGTATACATGTAAACTACACTGATTCTAAAGAGCACAGTATAAAAAATAAATTACCTGGAAAAGAGATGGCTGAGGGGAGATATGATAGAGGTCTATAAATTAATGAATGGAGTAGAACAGGTAAACATAGATCAATTGTTTACACCATCATAATATAGAAAGACTAGGGGAACATACAATGAAGCTACAGGGTAACCTATTTATTTTTATTCTCTTATACCGCGCTATTCTACATCAGTGTGGTTTACATTGAACAAACTGAAATTACATTGAACAGGGCATTATAACTTGGAGATAACTATTTTACAGGGAACATAGGCTATGGGGGGTTAAGTGGCTTGCCCAAGACCACAAGGAGCACCTGTGGGACTAGAAACCCCAGTCCTTCCGGCCCAAGGTTGCTGTCCTCTAGTGGGATTTGAACCCCTGACCTTCCAGACTGAAGTACCTTGCCCCAACCACTAGGCCACTCCTCAGACTAATTTAAGACTAATTTAAGAGAAATAAGACTAATAAGAGAAAATATTTTTTTCATTCAACATGTAATCAAACTCTGGAATTTGCTACCGGAGAATGTAGTAAATGCTGTTAGTGTAGGCGGGTTTAAAAAAGGTTTGGACAAGTTCCTGGAGGAAAGATCTATAAACCATTATTAAAGTGAACCCAAGATATCCACTGCTTGCCCCAATACAAGCATTGTGGAACCTGTGTCTTTTGGGGAAACTGCTAGGTACTTGTGACCTAGATTGGCCACTGTTAGAAACAGGATACTGGGCTTGACTAACCTTGGTCTGACCCAGAATGGCATATCTTATATTCTTATCTTATAAAATATCAACTGATTTAAAAGTATGCACTTTGTCAAGATGGGGTGTATTTTGCCGGGCACAGTATGGGTGAAGCATGGGTGCCATGTAGATGATAAAATAGGTTAATTTATATGCATATTTCAATAATCTATATGCGAACATTTATACTTGTTCTAGAGCAGGTGTAAATGTTTGCATCTGCTTTCATGGCGCGATCACTATGAGATATTAGCGTAAGTGACAAAGACACATAGTCACAAATGTCTTTATAAAATAGGTTTAAAATGGGTGTCTGCTTACCTTCTTATTTTAGCTCCCTGCTTAGCCTCTTAACTGTTTAATACATTTTAGTAAAAGGAGTCCTAAGGGCCTTATTTTCTAAGCATTGTTCCAACAGACACAAACGGGAAAAGGCTTTTACTAAATAGGTCCAAAAGTTGGGAATGTGGTGCTGCTAATTAGCATTCAGTGCCTAACTTCATTCCTTTGACCTGGCCCACCCTCTTTTTAAGTACTTAAATTTAGGAACCTATTAAAAAACAGATTTCTAAATCTAGGGACTCAGCAGGGGACAATTTTTATTTGGGAAGATCTAGACATCTAACTCTTGAAGTTAAGCATCTAGGATCACTGGTTCCTGAACCATTACAGGAGGTCTCCAGGAGACAAAAAGAGAAAAATATAAGACACTGATAGAGATTTTCTGTGGGTAAGAGAAAGATTCGTAGGGACTGTCAAGGGAGGGGGGAGAGTGAGTGGAGGGAAATAGTTGGGGGAGGGAGACAGAAAGAGATTGAAGACATGAAGAGAACTGTAGACAAAGAGGGTTAGTAGAAACAAGCTGAGGAGAAGGGGCCTGGTAAGAGTGGTGGGGATGTATTGGGATTCCCTGAACTTTTTGGAGGTTAGTAAGAAGTCCATGCAGGAAAAAGGTTTGGGAGCCTCTGAGCTAGTTCTTTTGAATACTGGCCCTGTAAGTTTTATGAATCAAAACAACAGAAATGCAAAACAGGTAAATCCTTTCTTTTAGGAAAGGTACAAATGTATTTGCCAATCATCCCACTCAGGGAAATGCTATCAGTTGGAAAAGCAAAGAAAAGGATATATAGGAGTTAAGAAATGGAAATGAAAAATTTAAAGAGACATCAGTCTTGGATAATTACAATCAAAATTCATCAGAAATGTGTCTGATTTATTAAGCTTTTCTCCAACAGACACACAATAGGAAAACAAAAAGTGTTAGTAAATCAAGCTGAAAGTATTTATTAATTCAGGTATACATCTGTTGCAGATTGTACAGACTGCTAAAGGCTACAATCTTCAGTGATAGCACATAGAAAACTCTGGTGCTTTACATGATGGTGTCCAAAAATTTCAACAGAAATATGCAACCTTTAGAACTATGTACTTATATGTGCAGTACATTTAAATACATTTAAATAAGTTAAACTTCTTAAACATGTGTTACATAGGAAAACAAGTGTCTCTTTAAATTATAATTTTATTATAAACCTCCATGCAGAACTTTTACAGGCTGCTCACATGGAACTTAATAATAGAATTTAAAACAACACACTAAAGAAAGGAAAATGGACCAAATACCAACAATTCTAAAACAAGGATACACACAAGGTTAGTTTCTGTCAGGCAGATGAGACTTTTACCTGAACCCTAGGAACAAAAGGCGCTGTTCTTCTACTAAGGCTTTGGCTCTGGTAAGCAAAATTAAAGAAAGAAAAAAGCAATAAAACAAAACTAAAAGGACAACATACTGGAACTCAAAGAACACAAAGCTAAAAAACAGACACACACTAGTACCTTAACATAAAGTTTTAAATCCATGATACATATCTAAAATTTTCACATTTTCATAATACTATGAACAAACTTAATTTGTAAAACTAGAGAGAACATCAACAACCCTTATAAATCAGGAAGATTTCTTTGAATTAATTCAGATCTTGCAATTAAAATACTGCAGTGAGAAACAAAAACTTGAGCCACTACAGTGCAAATAGATTGAGGTCTAAAAAATATGTTGAAAGCATAAATCAGGAAGAGGCAGTAACGTCACCAGAGCTGATGGTAGCTTAGGGCTTCGGCTCCGATGGCCCACTCAGTAAAAGCACTCCTTTTAGGTGCCATTTGCATGCAGCAGAAATCTCTCACAACTGCAAGTAATACTTAAGGCCCTAAGAAAGCAAAAGGAAAAACTTTGGACACTAAAGATAAGCCGCGGGCTTCAGTGACTGGTGAGTAAGGCAGGCCTGTGTGCAGAATCCCCGGCAAGTATGGTGTGTGCGGAGGAGGACTCTGATACGGGCTATGGAGGTGAGCTTGGCTCTGCTTCATTAGATGTGACCTTAATTAAGTGAGAGTTTTGATGGAGGTTTGAGGAGTTCCGTATGTTGCATCAGGATGTAATGAATAAAATGGATGCCCTGCATGGTGATTTGAAAGAGCTGGGAGGGCAGATGGAGGAGGCCGAAACGAAGCTTGAGGAGCATGCGGAGACACTCAGTGACTTGTGGTGAATAGTGGACCGGCAAAAGCAGCAGGTGGCAGAGTTATTCTACATATTGGATGATATAGAAAATAGAAATCGGCACAACAATGTGTGCTTTCGGGGGGTGTCAGAGGCGGCTGGAGATAAAAGTATGGTGGCGGTAGTCCAAACTATCTGTGCTGTACTATTAAAAGAGGATGACCCCAGCTTGCGGGAAAGGGCTTTGGACATTGAACGGGAGCACTGTGCCTTGGGAAAGCCACCAGGAAATAAGCTCCGGGATATTATTGCATGCTTCTGGAAGTTTCAAGATGCTGCCCTGATGTTGTGAAAGGGATGGAAGCGTAAGACTGTCCCCTTTGGTATTGAGCAGGTATCCTGTTAACCATACAAATTAGCCAAGGCTCCTGCATGTAGCCCGGTGCCATGGTGTCCTATCGCCATGGCACTAGGATGCAATGCAGGAGCCCCGATTGCTGGCAAGCTTCCAAACAGTACATTTTCCTGCCGCCCGACCCCTGATCCGGCCTTCCAAGGCTGAAATCAGGCTATGGGGAACCCCATGGCGCCGTTTTCCTGGTCTGTGGTCCTTCTGCAGATGTCTGGCAATGTTGTGGGGACTTATTCCACCTCCATGGTGGAATAAGTCCCCCGAATAACTCATCATCCCTGGACGTACAGGGTCACAACCAGAATTGGTCCCGTACGTCTGGGGTCAGGATCATGCCTTCAGTCTGCCCACACACCTCCTTCGGCCCACCCCGCCCCTGTCCAGAAATCCACGCACATCTCTGCTATACATGCAGGGAGCTGTGAATAAGGAATAGGACCCTGGCATTTAGCAGGGATGTACGTCCAAACCGGATGTACATCCCCGCTAAACACGGCTCAGAATAACCCCCATACTGTATGCTCATAGGAAAAAAGATGGCTTGGGGGTCCCCAGTGTTCGCTAGTACTATTCTACAGCACAGGCTAGGACGGCAGTTGAGTGGATGAATATGGTTAATACTAAATCTTGGGTCCAGATGGAAAAGGAGTTGGTGGGGGTTCCAAATCTGGGGGCCAGTTATGACTGCAGCTAAGTACTGAAGATACAAGGGAAGGAAAGCGTAGTTACTTACCTGTAACAGGTGTTCTCCGGGGACAGCAGGAATCAGTCCTCACATATGGGTGATGTCGGTGCCGACGGAGCCCTCACGCAGAGCAAATCCCCAGCTTTCAGAGAAAGCCTTTGGGAATTGCATCGTGCATGTGCGGTCCCCCTTCCGCCCGAGGGTGTCATCTTGCTCAGTCAAATGACATAGCTAAAAAGATGGCAAAAAGAACAAAATATAATAATAGTAGGACTGCAACTCCAAGGGAGGAGGGAGGGTCATGAGGACTGATTCCTGCTGTTCCCGGAGAACACCTGTTACAGGTGAGTAACTATGCTTTCTCCGGGAACAAGCAGGAAGTCAGTTCTCACATATGGGACTCCCCAGCTATAGGCTACCGAGAACCCACAGCTGAAAAATAGGCTCCCTCTACGAGAGCTGCAAGCAGCCACAATAGGAATCTAACTAAGAGAGTAGCACTCCGGTAGCCTGACACAGAAGGGTCGGAGGGCAGGAGTTGCCTAGACCTCGAAAAGGTTACGGAGTACAGCCTGGCTCAAAGCACTGTCCTGTCAGGACTCCCTATCCAGGCAGTAATGGGTTGCGAAAGTCTGACCCAAAGACCAGGTGGTGACACAGCAGATGTCTGCCAGTGGAACAGAGCGGAAATGAACCACTGATGCTGCCATGGCCCTGACCTGATGGGCCGTGACACGACCCTCCAACGGATGCTTGGCTGCCCTGTATGCCCAGGCAATACAGTTCGCTACCCAGGTGGACAGGGTACGCTTGGAAACAGCTATCCCCAACTTACTGGGGTCATAGGATATGAAGAGCTGAGAAGCCCTTCTATGGCCCTGCATGCGCTGAATATAGAAGGCTAATGCCCTCTTACAGTCCAGGGTATGCAGTACTGTCTCTGCCTGATTGGCATGCGGCCTGGGAAAAAAGGTAGGCAGCACCACCTCCTGGCTGAGGTGAAACGAGGAGAACACTTTCGGAAGGAACTAGGGATGCGTGCGAAGCCTTTCGGACACGAGGGACTGAAGCTCACTCACCCGCCAAGCCAACGTGAGGGGTACCAAGAAATCCACCGTCCAAGAAAGGTAGCGCAGATGGCAGGTTGCCATCGGCTCAAATGGCAGCCGACTAAGCTGCCCTAGAACCACATTTTGATCCCATTCGGTCGCCGGAGGGCGAACCGGAGGCTTCAGAAGAAGCAGGCCTCTCAAGAATCGAGAAACCAAGGGATGGGCAGAGAGGGGCTTCTCCTCCACTGGGAAGTGATTTGCTGCAAGGGCACTAAGGTGCACTCTGACGGAGTTGGACTTGAGGCCCAAATCCAAAAGGTAGAGAAGGTACTGTAGAACCACCCAAACCTGGCAGGAGAAGGGATCCACACCCTGCCCCTCGCACTATGACACAAACGTACGCCACTTCAAGACAAAGGTCCTCCTAGTCGAGGGCTTCCTTGAGGCCAGCAAGACCTCCTCAACCGCCTTTGAAAGGAGGAGAGGAGCGAGCATTACCCTCTCAGGAGCCATGCCATTAGTTTGAGGGAACTGAGGATGGGATACAGGAGAGTGCCCCCCTCCTGGGACAGGAGGCTTGAGGAGGACCCCAGGGGGATGGGAGCCTCCACTGCTAGCTGAAGTAAAAGTGGAAACCAGGGTTGCCTCAGCCACTTTGGGGCTACCAGAATGACCGAGGCCTTGTTCTGAAGGATCTTGAAAAGAGTCTTGGCCACCAGAGGCGTCGGAGGAAATGCATACAGGAGGCCCACTGACCATGATATCAGAAAACCATCGGCGGCCACCCTGTTCGGGTGGGGCTGCCTGGAGCAGAAGCGGGGCAACTGCTGATTGACCAGACTCGCAAACAAATCCATCACTGGCTGTCCCCAGGCCTGTAAAAGCCAAAGGACTACTCCCCGGTCCAGCTGCCACTCATGGGGCTGGAGAATCCTGCTTAGTCTGTCAGCCAAGTATTTGCCCTGGCACAGCAGGTAGACGGCTCGCAGATGCATGCTATGCCGGGATGCAAATGAGCATGGATCCAGGGTTTCCTGACATAGAAGGTGGGACCTCATGCCACCCTGCTTGTTCACATAGACATGGCCACCTGATTGTCTGTCTGTACCAAGACAAGTTCGTGGGCCAGGACCCACCAGAAAACTCACAGAGCCAGGCATATGGCATGGAGCTCCATTGATGTGTTGAGTTCTTTCGTTTGGGGACCACACTTCCTGGTACAGAACCCCTGGCAATGGGCTCCCAGCCCAGTAAGGAGGCATCCTTGGTCAGGATCCTTATGTGTAGAGGAGTCTGGAAAGGCATCCCTGCCTCCAAGTGGAGTGGCTGAAGCCACCAGTCCAGGGACTGTACTAGCCGCATGGACAATGTGACTTTGTCCCTGAGACAACCTGTGGCCTGTGACCACTGGTCTCTGAGGCACCACTGAGAAGTTCGCATGTGGAGGCGGGCTTCTGGTATCACATGGACCATGGAAGCTATGTGCCCGAGGAAGCGCAGAAACTGTCTTGCTGACACTGCGGGTCTGCGAGTCACCTGACGTGCCAGAGCCCGAAGCCTGCTTGCCCTGTCCGCAGGCACGTAGGCCCTTGCCTGAAAGGTGTCGAGTCTGGCCCCAATGAACTCTAGTTGTTGAGTGGGAGAAAGGCTGGACTTGGGGTAATCGATTACAAACCCCAGATGCTGGAGCACATGGATGGTGCGAGATGTGGCCTGGTGGGTCTCACTGGCTGAAGAGCCTCTGATGAGTCAGTCATCCAGGTAGGGGAAGACAAAAACCCCTTGGAGTCTGAGAAAGGTGGCCACTACAGTCAGGTACTTTGTGAATACCCTGGGGGTCGAGGCGAGACCAAATGGGAGTACCCTGTATTGGTAGTGATTGCCCCCTACCACAAAGCGCAGATACTGCCTGTGGTCTGGGTGTATTATGATGTGTGTATATGCATCTTTTAGGTCTAAGGAGCAAAGCCAGCTTCCCTGGCGGAGGTAAGGCAGCAATATTCCAAGGGACAGCATCTTGAACTTTTCCCTCACCAGGAACTTGTTTGTTGCGCAGGTCGAGGATAGGTCTGAGGCCTCCTGTTCTCTTTGGCACCAGAAAATACCTGGAATAGAAGCCCTTGCCCTGCAGGTGGTGGGGCACTGGTTCTACCGCCTGATCCTCGAGAAGACCCGCCAACTCCTTCAGAAGAAGGTCCCAGTGAAGAGGAGACCTGAGGGGCTCTCCCGGGAAGTAAGGAGGGGGCACCTGGGCCAGTTGAAGGAGATAGCCCTCTTGGACTATCTGCAAGACCCAGGCATCGGTGGTAATGGCTGTCCACCTGTGGGCATACAGGACAAGCCTGCCTCCTGTGCACTGCCTGACCCCTGTGGGGAGAGGGGCCATGCTGTGAGAGTCAAAAGCCACTGCCAGGCTGGGCCGGAGCTGGTGCATGGGGTTTGGGGGCTTTCTGCTTATATGGGCCATGCCGCTGTCCCTTGGCCTGCTGCCCCTGTTGGGGAGCCGGGGAGGCTTGAAAATGGGGGTAGCTTCAGTAAGCAGCACCCTTCCTCGGGTAAAAGGGCTTCTTACCTGAGCCCTTCTTGCGAGAAAGGGCAGAGTTCTTCTTGGAGAGCTGTGTCCTCGTCATCTACTCAGTCTCCAGTTCAGGGGCCTTGTCGGTCATGCGTTTGCCAAAGAGGTTCTCCCCTTGGCATGGGACATCGACCAACTTGTCTTGAACGCATTGCTCGAGGTCCAATGACTGTAGCCATGCCGGGCAGCATGCACCGATTTCCGCTGCGGCTACACGGCCACTGACTCGAACCTGTCATAGGCTGCTCGAGACAAATTTCGAGCACTCACGGACGGCGGTGGACAGGCTCCTGAAGTGCCGGAGACAACAGTCATGGGTATCGGTGAAGGACATGAGTTTTGCACATCGATCGCATTTTTTAAACCCGCTGGCAGCCATCAGGGGAAAAAGGGCCCCTGTGAGGTCGAAGACCCGGACTGCCAGTGAAAAAGAGAAAGGGCGCAAACTCCAGTCATGAAGGACAAAAACTGAAAAATAAGAACATAAGAACATAAGATATGCCATACTGGGTCAGACCAAGGTCCATCAAGCCCAGTATCCTGTTTCCAACAGTGGCCAATCTAGGTCATACGTACCTAGCAGTTTCCCCAAAAGACACAGGTTCTGCAATGCTTGTACTGGGTCAAGCATTGATATCCTGGGTCCCTTCTTAAGAATGGTTTATGGACCTTTCCTCCAGGAACTTGTACAAACCATTTTTAAACCCAGCTACACTAACAGCCTTTACTACATCCTCCGGTAACAAATTCCAGAGTTTGATTACACGTTGAGTGAAAAAATATTTTCTTTTATTAGTCTTAAATAGTTTACCCTGTAGCTTCATTGCATGTCCCCTAGTCTTTCTATATTCTGATAACGTAAACAATCGATCTACGTTTACCATTCCATTCATTAATTTATAGACTTCTATCATATCTCCCCTCAGCCGTCTCTTTTCCAGGTTAAAGAGCCCTAACCTTTTTAGCCTTTCTTCATAGGAGTATCCTTCCATCCCCTTTACCATTTTGGTGGCTCTTCTCTGAACCTTTTCTAATAACTCTATATCCTTTTTAAGATACGGCGACCAGAATTGCACACAATATTCAAGGTGGGGTCTCACCATGGAACGATATAGAGGCATTATAATATCTTTTGTTTTATTTTCCATTCCTTTCCTTATCATACCTAGCATTCTATTTGCTCTCTTGGCTGCCGCTGCATACTGGACCAAGGGTTTTAACACGTTATCCACAATGACGCCTTAATCTTTTTCCTGGGTGGTGGTTCCAAATGTGGAACCTTGCATTGTGTAGCCATAGTTTAGGTTGTTCTTCCCTAGGTGCATAACTTTGCACTTGTCCACATTAAATTTCATCTGCCATTTTGATGCCCAGTCTTCCAATTTATCAAGATCCTCTTGCAATTTTCCAAAATCCTCTTGGGTTTTAACAACTTTAAATAGTTTTGTGTCATCTGCAAATATGATAACCTCACTCATTATTCCACTTTCCAGGTCATTTATGAATATGTCAAAAAGCAGCGGACCCAGCACAGATCCCTGGGGTACACCACTATTCACCTTTCTCCATTGGGAAAATTGGCCATTTAGCCCAACCCTCTGCTTTCTATCTTTTAACCAGTTCTTGATCCACAGTAGTACACTGCCTCCTATCCCATGACTCTTTAGTTTTTCCAAAAGTCTCTGATGAGGGACCTTGTCAAAGGCTTTCTGAAAGTCCAGATACACTATATCAACCGACTCACCTTTGTCCACCTGTTTATTCACACCTTCAAAAAAACATAACAGATTAGTAAGACAAGATCTTCCTTGTCTAAAGCCATGTTGGCTGTCTCCCATTAGGCCATAATATTAACTGATGGTCCACTATACAGAGGGATATATACTAACGTATACAAAAAAGCCCTCTACGTTAATCTAGGTAAGGTTCCGGTTTTATGCCATGTGTGTAGCCAAGGTGCTAGAGTCATCAATACTATCACTTTAATATGAACCTGTGGTCTCAGCTCAAAATGTTTTGCAATGTGGGGCAATTTGCTCCAAAGCTGCAAAAACTCCGATCACATCAATGACCAATCTTCAATTCAAGCTTTAAATCGTTTGGCCAGCAAAGGTGTAAACATCTAAACTTTGAACCTGATGATTGGTCATTGATGTGATCAGAGTTTTTGCAGCTTTGGAGCAAATTGCCCCACATTGCAAAACATTGTGAGCTGAGACCACAGGTTCATATTAAAGTGATAGTATTGATGACTCTAGCACCTTGGCTACACACATGGCATAAAACCGGAACCTTACCTAGATTAACGTAGAGGGGTTTTTTGTATACGTTCCCATTAGGCCATGACTATCTACATGCTGAGTAATTTTATTCTTTATGATGGTTTCTACCATTTTTCCTGGTACTGACGTGAGGCTCACCGGTCTGTAGTTTCCCGGATCACCCCTGGAACCCTTTTTAAAATTGGTGTTACATTGGCGATCCTCCAATCTTCAGGTATTAGAGATGATTTTAATGATAGTTCACAGATTACTAATAGCAGGTCTGCAATCTCATATTTCAGTTTTTTCAACAACCTTGAATGTATACCATCCGGCCCAGGTGATTTGCTACTCTTCAGTTATCTAATAGTTGTAATACATCTTCTCGATGTATTGATATTTCCTTCAATTCTTTCGCACCTTCAAATACCACTTCAGTCATGGGTAACATCCCTACATCTTCCTCAGTAAAGACCGAAGCAAAGAATTCATTCAGTCTCTCCGCTATCGCCTTGTCGCCTCTTAATGCCCCTTTAACTCCTCTATCATCTAATGGACCAACTGACTCTCTCACAGGTTTTTTGCTACGAATGCACTTGAAAAAAATCTTTATTTCGCGTTTTTGCTTCCACAGCAAGCTTCCTCTCAAATTCTCCCTTTGCCTGCTTTATCAATGCCTTGCATTTGACTTGCCAGTGCTTGTGCTGTTTCCAGGTTTCGTCGTTTGGCTCTTTTTTCCATTTCCTGAAAGATGCTTTTTTGGCAACAACAGCCTCTCTGACCTCACCTTTAAACCATGCTGGCAGTTTTTTGGACTTCCTTCCACTTTTCTTAAAGCTTGGAATACAGCTGGTCTGGGCTGCCAAGATAGTATTTTTCAACAACACCCAAGCTTGATGTAAATCTTTAACCTTTGCAACTGCTCCTTTTAGTTTTTTCTTAACTATTTTCCTCATTTTATCATAGTCTCCCTCTTGAAAGTTAAAAGGTAGTACTGTGGATTTCTGTACTATCCCTCCTCCACTAATTAAATCAAATGCGATCATGCTATGATCACTATTGCCAAGTGACCCCAACACCCTTATCTCTTGCACTAGATCTGGTTTTCCACTAAGGACTAGTTCTAATATGGCTTCTCCTCTGGTCGGTTCATGAACCAGCTGCTCCAAGAAGCATTCATTTATGTCATCTAGGAACTTTATCTCCCTAGCATGTCCTGCCGTGACACTGACCCAGTCGATACCGGGGTAATTGAAATCACCCATTATTATTTCTGCGTTGTAACGTTTGTTAGCTTCCTTGATTTCTTTGAGCATTTCATCATCCATTTGTTCATTCTGGCCCGGTGGTCGATAGTACACCCCCGCTGCCATCGCCTTAGCCTTTTTACATGGAATTTCAATCCATAGAGATTCTACAGCAAATTTTGTTTCCTGCAAAACTTTAATCCTTTCTGACTCAATGCCCTCTCTAACAGAGCTTAACCCCTCTACCAATTTGATCAGCTCTATCATTACAATATAGTTTCACAGTGTCCCACTGGTTGTCCTCCTTCCACCATGTCTCTGATATTCCAATCATATCTAACCTCTTATTTAGTGCTATATATTCTAACTCTCCCATCTTATTTTTTAGACTTCTAGCATTTGCATACAAGCATTTTAGAGACTGTATTTTATTCATATTAATTTGGCTATTGGTAGACATGGGTAATTTGGGATCTTTAAGTTCTGTCTGCTCCATACTCGAGGGCATTTGGGCTACTTTACTCTTTTTTGAAACCTCTCTGCTTTTGGTAGTATCCTTCAAGGATACATTCTTCCGAACCATCCACTCTTGGGCGACTGTCGGCTTTCCCCTATTATCTAGTTTAAAAGCTGCTCTATCTCCTTTTTAAAGGTTAATGCCAGCAGCCTGGTTCCATCCTGGTTAAGGTGAAGCCCATCCCTTTGAAAGAGCCCCTCCTTTCCCCAGAATGTTCCCAACAAATCCAAAACCCTCATCTCTGCACCATTGTCTCATCCATGCATTGAGACTCCGGAGCTCTGCCTGCCTTTTGGGTCCTGCACGTGGAACGGGAAGCATTTCGGAGAACGCTACCCTGGAAGTTCTGGATTTCAACTTCCTACCTAAAAGCCTAAATTTAGCCTCCAGAACCTCCCTACCACATTTTCCTATGTCATTGGTACCGACGTGTACCAAGACAGCAGACTCCTCCCCAGCACTTTCTAAGACCTTATCTAGGTGGCGCGTGAGGTCCGCTACCTTTGCACCAGGAAGGCATGTTACCAGGCGATCCTCACGTCCACCAGCCACCCAGCTATCTATATACCTAATGATCGAATAACCAACTATAACGGCCGTGCTAACCCTTCCCTTATGGGCACATGGCCCTGGAGAAATGTGCCCATGAAGGAAGGGTTAGGACAGCTGGACTCGATACCGGTGTACCGAGCCGAAGGTGGGAAGAAGAACCGGTGTCAATCCGGTAAAAGACAATGAGAATAATTAACTTTTTTTTACTTTTTTCACAGGTACATTGAGACAACGCCCGGAGGGCTCCGCAGAAAAAAGGAGACTGAGCAACATGACACCCTTGGGCGGGAAGGGGAACATGCATGCGTGATGCAATTCCCAAAGACTTTTCTGAAAGCTGGGAATTTGCTTCGCGCAAGGGTTCCGTCACCCATATGTGAGGGCTGACTTCCTGCTTGTTTCCGGAGAAGAATTCTTATGTAGGTCACACCTTTAGATGCTGGGATAGGTTTTTAAGGACTAGAAATATGGGTCTTTCTCGCCTATCCCCAATTGTGGACAATGCTGCCTTTGAATGAGGGGTAGGTTCTGGGCCTTTTAGGAGTTGGTGGGGTTGCAGAGGTTAGGGCAGTTGTTTGAGGATGGTCGTCTTCGATCATTCTTGGAGTTGCAGGAGGATTTCGAGATCCCTCAGTCTCAAGCTTATTATACTCAGCAGGTGCACTGGGTGGGACAGGGGATGGTGAAGTGTCAGCTTGCACGGAAAAAGAATGCTCTTGAGTATCTATGTGAGGATAGGACGGTTACTACTGGGTTAATTTCCACTTTTATTCTTATTTACAGCAAGTATCCTTCCAAGTAGGGAAGCATAGAGCTTCCTGGGAGAAGACACGATAGCTCAATTACTTTGAGCAGCAGTGGGAATAAATTGAAAGGAGGCTTATGAAGAGCTCCTTGTCAGTGAACAGGCAAAAAGCATTTATAAGGTCCTGTATGGATGGTATATGATACCGGATCGCCTGTCAAAGGCATTGCTGGGATCTACAGCACTGTGCTGGAGGCAATGTGGCTTATAGGGGTACTTGCACATATTTGTTGGGGATGCTCTCATGTTAAGTGTCAATGGATATGCATATGATACAGGGTGCAGAGGTTAGTGAGAAGGGACATACCATGGGACCCAGGGATCTACTTGTTTAATAAATAACCCTTAGTGGTGCATATGTTTCCATGAAACTCCTGTTCATATGACTCTATGTAGCAAGTTTTGTAAATAGTTACCCCTGTTAGCCAAGTTTTTTGCCCTGTTATCTGTAAACTCATACATGTTAACTGTACTGAGCATTTTTGTTCCATGTAAACCGCGCTGATGCTGAATAGTGCGGTATATAAGAGACTGTAAATAAATAAATAAATAAATCGGCTCCGGGGTTGAGGGTCCTGCAATTGGAAATGGTGAAGCATTTTATGAATTAAGCCCTGTTGACCATAGCCTCGGCTTGGAGGTAGGTGAACCCCCTTGTCTTAAGTAAAGTTGGGCGAGGGTGCTTTGTCAAGATTTGGGAACCCTTTGTAAAAGTATATGGATGCTGACAGTGCTTATGGTGGGGTATATCTCCGAGATGTGGAATCGGTACTATTGGGATGTTACACTAGAGGAGAACAAAAAATTTAATATAGAACAGAAAACCCTCTTCCAACACACAGCAGCCTCAAGAGGGGTATTCTTGATTGAGGCTGGTGTGTGTTAAAAGAGGGTTTTCTGTTTTATATAAAATTTTTTGTTCTTTTATTGTAGAATGTGCATTTGGAAAGGCAACTCCCTGACGAAGCTCTTTAGAATGAAACACTCAGGTGCTTGGTAGCGTTGGGGTGATTTGACAATTTTTGAAAAGTCTCTTTTGTGAAAGTTGCCATAGTGCTTTAATTGAGAATAACAACTTTCTATGCTTTGCTTTCCTATGTTTTGTTGTTTATGAGGAATTCCAGATGCCTAAAAAATATTTCTAGGGAGGTACTTGGAATCGATGATGTGGTGAGCCTCGACCGGCGATAGATTTTCCCTGATTAATATGGGTTTTCTACAGTTACACCTGAGATCCATTTCCTCTTTTCTTTTTTTGAAAAAATAAGTTTTTGCCCTCTAATTTTTGAAGTTTGGTTTTGTCTCTTTTTTTGCTGACTTATTACCCTACTTCGTAGACGATTGGGTTTTTTTGTAAGGGAATTTTTATGGGAGCATATTTTATGAAGGCATATACAAGCATAGTTTATGCAGATTTTTGTTACAGTAACTTTTTATTTATGAACACTGTTATCCTGCCAGTATTAATATGCAAAAAGGGATGACACATTTCTATTAGCGACTGAGCATATGTAAGTCTTTAGGAATAGTGTATGTGTCTGTGTGTGTGTGTAGAAATTAATTTCTCAAACAGTCAAAAATATGCATTATATAATATTAATATATATTGTACATAGTGATACTATCCTATCCTCTTTGGAAACTTTGAAATGATTCAAACAGTGTCATGTTCAGTTCTGCATTATGGTATACATAGCAGGCTATGACAGCTGATCTTTTTTCTCACCTTGTATAAATGTTGTAATGTGTGACAGCTTTGTATGTGAAGGTTGCACTTTTAATTCAGTACCTTATAATGCTATTACTCTTCCATCTCAGATCCTTTAACTTTTAATCTAAATCTTTGGACATTGGGTAACAGACATAGGTCCTCAGTTTGAGTCAACGGGAGATCCCAGTTACATTTTTCATGGCCCAATAAACACCATTCTTGGAGAGATACAGTAGAAGCTAAGGTATTTTTCTGGTTTTTGATTCAACTGCTTTGCATGATATTTTTGAAAAAGTAACATTAAGTTATTTACCTGTAACACATGTTTGCCATGGACAGCGAGATGCAAGTCCTCACAGATGGGAGGCATCACCTATAGAACTTAGAGCAGGAAACAACTTACCAGCTTAGAATCCTCGCCAAAGCTTTTGGAAGGCTTCACTGTGCATGTGCATGACTGCCTCAGACTAAAGCTGAATGTATACAGTCATACAATTCCTTGGGGAGGTGGGAAGATATGTGAAGGCTTGTATCTCGCTCTCCATGAAGAACAACATTCTTACAGGTAATTAAGTTGGTTTACTCTAAGACAAACAGGATAACAAGTCCTTACAGATGGGATTTCCTAGCTACAGACTGCCTTCAATAGAAACAGCAGGCTGCCTTCATCAGCAATGTCAGATACCAACTATATTTTTGGTGGTAACTGGACTTTCTTTCATAATTTTATGGGTGTTTTCTTTGGATGATAGCCAGGAAATGAAAAGAAGTGAGCCCAAGGGGATGTAGTTTAATTCTATTCCCGAAACAGATTCTGGAGGATGGACAGACCTATCATCGTGCTGGAAGTTTCTCTCTAGACAGTAATGAGATGTAAATGTATAGACAGAAGTCAATATAGCAGCTCTGCAAATTTTCCGCATTAAGGTCAATCTCATATGGGCTACCGATGCAGTCATGGCTCTGCCATTATGATCGTCCAGTCAAGCCTGCCACGGGGAATAAGCTGAGGAAATGCGGTCTAGTTGGATAAAATGTATTTGATGACAGCAGCCCCTGGTTTGTTCAGGTCAAAAGAAACCAAAGATTGGATGGACTTTCTAAGGGATTTACTCAACTCTATAAAGAAGGCTAAGGTTTCTGTGGCATGAGCCTGGGAAAAAATGTTGGCAGGACAATTGACAAAGGTGGAAATCTGACACTACCTAAGGAAGGAACTTTGGATGAGTGTGCAGAACTAACTTGCTGTAAAGTGGATCAGTCATTAGAGCCTGGGCACAATTAGGGGTATGTTTACTAAACCATCTTAATGTCGCAGCGGTGGTATTATCGCGTGATAAGTGACGTTATTGTGTGATAATGTAACATTATCGCACGATAACACGGCGGCGGCGTTAAGGCACACTAACACTGTGAAATCCAGGTCTGAAGGGTGGAGTAAGGCTTCCCAGAGGGCGGAGAGAAGGGGGTCAATGGGCGGAGAGTGAGCGGGGAAAGGCTCCAGGCACACTAACGCTGTGAAATACGGGTCTGAACACTAACGCCAGTGAAACCCTCACATTAGGCAGATTTGCAGGAAAGAGAAACCATTTCAGTCAGCAATGTGCAGCAAAGGCAGGGAAACCCAGAAAAGTGATAGTTGTGATACATGTGCAAGAACCAAAAAGGCAAATAAACATATACAATGACCAGAACCACATTTAAAATCCCAATAACTAAGCTGGCCAATAGTGATATTAATGATAAACATAAAGCAACTCTACTGACAAAGCGTAAATATTAACATATCATGTTTGGAAGGGTCTATGCTCTGTCCCCCTACAAAGTGAATGATCCCACATTGAAATAGCGCTGATCAGGGTTTCTGTCATAAGATATGCCATACTGGGTCATACCAAGGTCCATCAAGCCCAGTATCCTGTTTCCAACAGTGGCCAATCTAGGTCATACGTACCTAGCAGTTTCCCCAAAAGACACAGGTTCCACAATGCTTGTACTGGGTCAAGCATTGATATCCTGGGTCCCTTCTTAAGAATGGTTTATGGACTTTTCCTCCAGGAACTTGTCCAAACCTTTTTTAAACCCAGCTACACTAACACCCTTTACTACATACTCCGGTAACAAATTCCAGAGTTTGATTACACGTTGAGCGAAAAAATATTTTCTTTTATTAGTCTTAAATAGTTTACCTTGTAGCTTCATTGCATGTCCCCTAGTCTTTCTATATTCTGATAATGTAAACAATCAATCTACGTTTACCCGTTCCACTCCGTTCATTAATTTATAGACTTCTATCATATCTCCCCTCAGCCGTCTCTTTTCTAGGTTAAAGAGCCCTAACCTTTTTAGCCTTTCTTCATAGGAGTATCCTTCCATCACCTTGACCATTTTGGTGGCTCTTCTCTGAACCTTTTCTAATAACGCTATATCCTTTTTAAGATACGGCGACCAGAATTGCACACAATATTCAAGGTGCGGTCTCACCATGGAACAGTATAGAGGCATTATAATATCTTTTATTTTATTTTCCATTCCTTTCCTTATGATACCTAGCATTCTATTTGCTCTCTTGGCCGCCGCTGCACACTGGGCCGAGGGTTTTAACATGCTATCCACAATGATGCCTAAATCTTTTTCCTGGGTGGTGGTTCCTAATGTGGAACCTTGCATCGTGTAACCATAGTTTGGGTTGTTCTTCCCTAGGTGCATAACTTTGCACTTGTCCACATTAAATTTCATCTGCCATTTGATGCCCAGTCTTCCAATTTATCAAGATCCTCTTGCAATTTTCCACAATCCTCTTGGGTTTTAACCACTTTAAATAGTTTTGTGTCATCTGCAAATTTGATAACCTCACTTGTTATTCCACTTTCCAGGTCATTTATGAATATGTCAAAAAGCAGTGGACCCAGCACAGATCCCTGGGGTACACCACTATTCACCTTTCTCCATTGGGAAAATTGGCCATTTAGCCCTACACTCTGTTTTCTATCTTTTAACCAGTTCCTGATCCACAGTAGTACACTGCCTCCTATCCCATGACTCTTTAGTTTTACCAAAAGTCTCTGATGAGGGACCTTGTCAAAGGCTTTCTGAAAGTCCAGATACACTATATCAACCGACTCACCTTTGTCCACCTGTTTATTCACACCTTCAAAAAAACATAACAGATTAGTAAGACAATATCTTCCTTGTCTAAAGCCATGTTGGCTGTCTCCCATTAGGCCATGACTATCTACATGCTGAGTAATTTTATTCTTTATGATGGTTTCTACCATTTTTCCCGGTACTGACGTCAGGCTCACCGGTCTGTAGTTTCCTGGATCACCCCTTGAACCCTTTTTAAAAATTGGTGTTACATTGGCGATCCTCCAATCTTCAGGTATTAGAGATGATTTTAATGATAGTTCACAGATTACTAATAGCAGGTCTGCAATCTCATATTTCAGTTCTTTCAACACCCTTGGATGTATACCATCCAGCCCAGGTGATTTGCTACTCTTTAGTTTATCTAATAGTTGTAATACATCTTCCCGATGTATCAATATTTCCTTCAATTCTTTCGCACCTTTAAATACCACTTCAGTAATGGGTAACATCCCTACATCTTCCTCAGTAAAGACCGAAGCAAAGAATTCATCCAGTCTCCGCTATCGCCTTGTCGCCTCTTAGTACCCCTTTAACTCCTCTATCATGTATGGACCAACTGGCTCTTTCACAGGTTTTTTGCTATGAATGTACTTGAAAAAATCTTTATTTTGTGTTATTGCTTCCGCAGGAAGCTTCTTCTCGTTTAGATTGGGCAGGTTTGTTATGGCATGCACATGTGCAGCCAGGGCCGGATTTGCCTATACGCCACGTACGCCGTGGCGTAGGGCCCACAGCTGGCAAGGGCCCACCGGGAATGTTTTTTGCACAGGGCCCCGCGTTTCAGGGGGCCCCGCGCAAAAAACATTCATTTCATCATTAAAATTAAAACAAACAAAAAAAAAGCTGTCGCTGCCTCTGCCGGGGCCGCCGCGGCAGAATCGAGTGTGCCGCGGGGCCCCCCCTGCCCAGCAGAGCCTGGCCTGCCCTCCCCGGTATCACCTCTCGAGTCTCAGCTGCCGGCTTTCAGAGCGCGAGGGAAGAGTTTTTCCCTCGCTGCTCTGTTTAAGCCCGCGGGGGCTGATGGGACTTCCCATCAGCCCCCGCGGGCTTAACAGAGCAGCGAGGGAGAAACTCACCTCGCGCTCTGAAAGCCGACGCGTGTGACTGGAGGGAGGCAGCTGAGACTCGAGAGGTGATACCGGGGAGGGCAGGCCAGGCTCTGCTGGGCAGGGGGGGCCCCGCGGCACAATCGATTCTGCCGCGGCGGCCCCGGCAGAGGCAGCGACAGCTTTTTTGTAAAAAAAAATTCGCTGGGCTGGGGGGGTTAGGACTGGTGATGGGCTGAGGGGGTTAGGAGTGGTAATGGCTGTGGGCTGTTGGGGGGGTTAGGACTGGTGATGGGCTGGGGGGGGTAGGAGTGGAAATGGCTGTGGGCTGTTGGGGGGGTTAGGACTGGTGATGGGCTGGGGGGGTAGGAGTGGTAATGGCTGTGGGCTGCTGGGGGGTTAGGACTGGTGATGGGCTGGGGGGGTTAGGAGTGGTAATGGCTGTGGGCTGTTGGGGGGGTTAGGACTGGTGATGGGCTGGGGGGGGTTAGGAGTGGTAATGGCTGTGGGCTGTTGGGGGGGTTAGGACTGGTAATGGGCTATGGGGGGGTTAGGAGTGGTGATGGGCTATGGGGGGGGGCTATGGGCTATGGGGGAGCTAAGTCTATATGGGCTGATGGGATTAGGACTGGAAGTGGGTTGATGGGGGCTTAGGACTGGTAATGGGCTATGGGGGGGGGCTTAAACTAAAAATTGGGTGATGGGGATTAGGACTGGAAATGGGCTGGTGGGATTAGGACTGGGAGTGGGCTATGGGGGGCTAGGACTGGTACTGGGTGGGGGGAGTAAGACTGCAGGTGGGCTGATGGAGTTAGGACTGGTAATGGGCGGGGGGCTGTTGGGGGGGGTTAGGACTGGTAATGGGCTATGGGGGGCTAGGACAGGAAATGGGCTGATGGGAAGGGGTTAGGACTTGAGGTGGGCTGATGGGGTTAGGACTGGTAATGGACTGTGGGCTGATGGGGGGGTTAGGACTGGCAATGGGCTATGGGGGGGTTAAGACTGGTAATGGGCTGTTGGCTGATGGGGGCTGTCTGATAATGGGCTATGGGGGGTTAGGACTGATAATGGACTATGGGGGGGGGGCTAGGACAGGAAATGGGCTGATGGGGAGGGGTTAGGACTTCAGGTGGGCTGATGGGGTTAGGACTGGTAATGGACTGTGGGCTGATGGGGGGGTTAGGACTGGCAATGGGCTATGGGGGGCTGACTGGAAATGGGTTGATGGGGGTTAGGACTGGAAGTGGGCTGATGGGGGGTTAGGACTGGTAATGGGTTATAGGGGGGGCTTAAACTGAAAATGGGGTGATGGGGGGTTAGGACTGGAAGTGGGTTGATGGGGGGGCTAGGACTGGTATTGGGTTGATGGGAGGGGCTAGGACTGGAAATGGGCTAATGGGGGGCTAGGACTGGAAATGGGCTGATGCAGGGACTAGAAGGGAATGGATGCTGGGTGAGGCTGGAACTAGAAGGGAGCTGGTGTTGGGGGAGGATTAGAATGGGATGGTGCTGGGAGAGTAAAATGGAGAGGGGAAAAATATTTTGTGTGGGAGGGATAAAAAATCTACAATTGGCCGGGTATTGGGAGAGTAAGTGGGGATTGAGGATGGAGGGGTAAATTTTGAGTAGATGAAATAGGAATGAGGAAAGAGCAAAAGGAGAAAGATTAGTATGTTAAAGCAGATGTAGAGAGAGAATGGAAAAAAAAAACCAAGAAGACAGAAGAAAGGACAAATGGACAGCAGATGGAGAGTTAGCAGAAGACACAAAGAAACCAGAAGAAAGTGGCTGGAACAATTGCAACTGAAAAAAAATGCACAAAAGGTAGAAAAATATCTCTTTATTTTGAATTTATTAACTGGAATATGTCAGCTCTGGGAAATGTGCATCATTAATTTTTGCGCTTTGTTTAGTACAAGAGGAAATTAATTTATAGTTTTATTTCTACAGTGTTGTTGTATATTCCAAGTTTGGCTTTTGGGGTTCCCAGTTTAATTATTGTCTTCCTGTTTCTAAATTGTGATTCCTTGTTTGGTGATGGTCTATGTTGTGCATGTGTAACTGAGCTGAGGTATTCTGTTTATATAATTCCTATTTGACATTGCCACTTGTTCTTTCCCCAGTAGGTCATGTATTGTTGTTCTCTGAAATGTATTGGTTTAATATTTGCAGTGTTGCCTTTTGATAGTTAGGGTATGGTGCTTTGTGAGTCCTGGTAGTGCTGTTAGGATATGGCGGGTTTGCTATGGGTTCTAAATGGGCAGTGTTTGTAGTAGTTCCTAATGTGCCTGGCGGTTGGTACTGGATTATAGTAATGTAGAAACCTTTTAGTCTTTCTTTATCCATATACTCATTAAGAGGCATGTTTACTAAAAGTTAGTGTATGGCAGAGCTACTCAATTCCAGTCCTGGTGGTCCACAATCCTGCAGGTTTTCAGGATATCCCTAATAAATATGCATGAGATATATATGCATTGGAGATATCCTGCTTTAACCTTTCCCAGCATTCCCGGCTTCACAGAAACAGCCGCCAGCGTGAAGGAAAAGGCTCTTCACGCTGGCGGCTGTACAGAGGGAGCCGGGGCCTCGCGCGGGCTTCCCCGGCCCCCTCTGAAGCCCCTCAGACAGCCGCGATGCTGTCCGGGGGGCCAGGACTGCATGGGGGGGCCCAGGACTGCACGGGGCGGGCCAGGACTGCACGGGGGCACGGGGGGGGGCCCAGGACTGCACCGGGGCGGGCCCAGGACTGCACGGAGGCACGGGGGGGGAACACGGGGGGGCCCAGGACTGCACAGGGGGGGCACAGGACTGCACGGGGACATGGGGGGGGGCCCACAATTTTTCTTGGCGTAGGGCCTCACTCTAGCTAAATCCGGCCCTGTGTGCAGCAACAGCAGAGTGGGTACATAGTAAAGGGCAACTGTACTTATGCTGTAAATGGGATACAGGGAGTTGCAGGCGGCACATGCTGTGGTCCAGCTGGGGCACAGTGCGGACTAGGCAGATACCTAGGTGGCACATAGGAATGCCGAAACTGTAAAGCAGCAAGACAGCAACTGAAGAGGGTCCAACATGGGCACGAGTGTGTGTCCCACAGCATCACAGGGGATATTACTCAGCAGGTACCCCCAAGGGCACATAACATTGGCAGGCGGTGCCGGGGGAAAGCGCGCATGTCCATGTAGGCACCCCTACCCGAGAACCCACACCATAGGCAGCTGCCTACCGGCACACTGGATGGCCTGGGACTGTGCACCACCAACACCACCGGCATAATGGCATGGCAGCATGGTGGCAGAGGGGTGCTGGTGGCGGAGGGGGCAGTGGCATCTGCCCACAGCAGACCATGGCCTAGCCCCGTTTAGGTGGGTGCCATGCACTGCAACAGACAGGGTCTGGCTGACGAACAGTCATGGTATCCCCAGGGAATGATCTGTCCCTCTGGCAACAGTGTGGTGCAGTACACACAGCCAGTGTGTTCAGGAGCAGAAGGTCACAAGTTCAAGTCCCAGCTGTGGCTCCTGCCAACCCAGTACTAAACCGTAGTAATAAAGATGGTACCTTTATTGCAGATAAAATAAACATGCCTAAAACACCTATATTTTACTCTACAGAGCACAGACACCATAAACATGTGCAATCCCTAGAGCAGAGTTTCCCAACTGCAGTTCTGGAGGGCTAAACACCATTCAGGTTTCATGCTGTCCTTAATAAATATGCCTGTGCTACATTTGTATGCACCGCCCCCATTGTATGCAAATGTATCTCATGCATATTCATTAGGGACAGCATGAAAACCCGAACAGTGTTTGGCCCACCAGGATCGGAGTTGGGAACCTCTGCCCTAGAGCAGCGGCCAACAGGGGCATAAACACCCACACTCACAGGCTCCACTGTCCAAAGCCTCATGGAGAGTCAGGCTGTTGGGCCCTGCTCGGAGCAGCATCTCCCAATACTGGCACCTGAATACCTTAGCAATGCCGTTCTAAACTTGGGAACACGTTCCACATATATCAAAAGGTTGCTATGATTAATGTCAGCTAACAAATCCTACGTTAAACACAATTTGTTGATAACACTGTGGACACATTCTGGTTTGGCTAAACTTTTGTTCTCAGCGGTCTTGCTGTATTGGCCACTGATTAGGATTTTGGTGCTGGCTAAAGCTGATTCCAGAAATCTTGAGGCTTTTCTTTGATTAAGAAGTGGGTCATCTTTCAATTAGTACTTTGTTCAGAAAACTGTATTTCAACTCCTGAAGCAGGCATTTTTGCTGAAGCATGTTGGGTTCTGCCAAATGATTTAAACACACTGGCCCTGCAATTGACCACTTTCAGATAGAACTTATGTCCCTCTTATTTTGTGACTTAGGTTTGCACATACCATGTTAGTTATGAGCCTTACTCTTAAACCAGGGTATGTGGAGTATGATCTTACGCTCTCAAATTTACTGCAAAGCTCATTGAAGTACTTGCATCACGCCAACGAGAGCTTCCTTCTGGAATTCATAAGATATAGCATGTATAGTTAACTTGTCAAGGTGCAATTGGAAGGTCCTTTTAGTCAGGCCTGTGGCTCTAAATAAGATGGGGAATATTTCTGCATCTTTCTGCAACATTTTCTTGGTCTCTGACAATGTGGAGGAGTTGGTTGTAACTGCTACTCTGCAGTAAAGTGAAGACTAAGGCAACCCTATACAACAGCAGCTGGCAAGAAATGGCATACATGCATGTTGAAGTATTCAAAAAGCTTTGGGAAGGACCCTAAGCTGGGAAACTGTTTCCCATGCAGGCCTCTGTTTGTGATGTCATCCATCTATGAAGACTTACTATCTTGCTTGTCCTTGCAGATTATTTTTTGCATTGCTCATCTGATACTTTACTGTGTTATTTCTGTCAATTAGTACATTACAGGAAAATTCTAGGATATAAAAGGCTTGCGTTGTTGTTCTTTGCTGTTGAAATGCTGCCAACTCCTGGTGATCCTGTGGATAGTTATCTCTATTCCCATGATTTTCATGTCAAGGTATGATCGAAGTAGATTGCCATGCCTTTCTTCCACACAGTAAGGTGGTCATTTTAATAACCTTAGTCACAACTGTTATATTTGAAAATCTGCATGTGGAAATCCAAATCATGGAGACATCCTCAAATCCATTTTATAAATGACTTTTAAATATGTCTCTGGTGCAGAGACAGTTAAGTAGGCAGAGGGTGTGGTGTTGGTGTGCCTGGGACGGAGCAACAGAGTTAGACGTTCCTATCAGATTTCAGAAATGTCAGAGATGTCTGCTACCCCCTCCAAGTTTAGACTTCCTCCAGGCATGAACAGGCACCAGGAAAGTGCTTGTTACCAGAACTGGCACTCTACCATCCCCAGTACTCTCCACAGTCACAATGACAGCAGCAGTGAGAGTCAAATCCTGGTTTCCCTGGTTCTAGCCTACCACTCTAACCATTAGGCTATTCTTAGATGTCCCTACTCTTGAATACTATTCTGGGGATGTCTATGTAGAGGGCACCGCAGATGTCCCTATCAGGCATGTCCACTTTTGTGAGATCGTGCCTAAACTTGGACATCTCTGCTTTTTTTCAGATGTTTTGGTTGGACAACTAAAACTGCACTTGGACATCATTTGTAAAATGTGCCTTTAAGTCTACAGTACCTGATATTCCAAGATGGTCTCCCATCCAAGTACTAACCAGTCCCAACCCTGCTTAGCTTCAAAGATCAGGCTTACTCAGGGTGGTGTGGCCATAGTTTAAAAAAAACAAGGTCTGTATTGGTTTTCTAACTTAAATATTAGAAGTTCAAAGAAGAAGGCTGGTATAATGCCAGAGGGGACTTAATAAGTAATATCTTATTAGATCTTTGAGATAATTATTAGTTGGTTTAACCTCTTTCTGTAACATACAATTCTACCAAAGGAACCAAAATAAACTACACACTTCATAGATATATAAATACATATTATAATCTGAAAAGATAAGATAAATCACTCCATAATTCAAATAACAGGCAAGATAACAGACGACACTACAAATTCAGAATATGAGAGTGAAGGTGATAGATTTCAAATAAAAGAGGATAGTTGATTTTACTTGCAGGATGTTGTGGAAATGGTAAGGATTTTGATAGTTTTTTCTCATTTCCTTCAGTAGGTACAAAGTTCCTAAAACTGGAAGAACAACTTTGAAACGTATCACAAAAGCTGTTGCCATTCTTACTACTTCTGCCTCTGATAAGGAGTAAAGGCTGAGAAGCATTTGCAATGATGACTATAACAGGCATCTAAGATGAAAAACTCCAACAAAGGGGAAGGTAATGCTGGTAATGAATTACAAGATGGCAGGTAGATTTGGATTACTTCGGTTTCAGGTTTCAGCTTTATTTGAAATACTATCTATCAAATAACAACTAAGTGGTTTACAATGTAATCAAAATAGGATAAAATAATTCATAAGCTTATGAAATCACAACAAATAAGCACATAGTGGAGGGAAGGGGTTAGATGAAACATCCAGATAGGAACAAGGCAGGCAGCCAATTAAAATTATTCTTTCACTAGCATGTTCAGCTGCTAGATTTTATTATAAGAGTAGTATATCAAGTCTAAGAGAACCATATGTCAATATGTCATATGTCAACTATATGTCAATAATTTGCTGGAGTTCAGCTTGGCAATATGAAAGTATGTGTAGAGGGAAATACACAAATTAGCAAACGGATTTCAAAATGCATTTATATTATCTTTTGGAAGAATACACATTGAATGCCAATAATGGTAAATTGTTTGAAAATATTTGCCTTTCTATATTGTCCTGATGTTCTTGACTGAAGCTTTCTACCAATATTTGTACTTTCTGAATGATTACAAGAGCAAAGGTACATTCTTCTAAGAATTTCTAGAAAGAGCTACCAACATTGCTGAATATTTGGGCCTTTTTCCACACTGGTATATAGCAAATACAAACAAGGAAGTCCACGAAAGAATGCTGCTTTCTATTGACTCCTTCTGAATTGAATTTCCAGTAAAAGGTGCTTCTGTACAATTTTTTCATTGAAATTTACATTGAGTACACATATATCAATTGGAAAATTAATAAATTGGAAGACTGGATGTTCAAATGGCAGATGAAATTTAATGTGGACAAGTGAAAAGTTATGCACCTAGGAAAGAACAACCCAAACTATGGTTATATGATGGAAAGTTTCATATAAGGAACCACTACCCAGGAAAAAGATTTAGGAGTCATCGTGGATAACATGTTGAAACCCTCCGCACAGTGTGCAGCGGCAGCCAAGAAATCAAATAGAATGCCAGGAATCATAAGGAAAGGCATGGAGAATAAAACAAAGTTTATTATAATGCCTCTGTATTGTTCCATGGGGCGACAGCATCTTGAATATTGTGTGCAATTCTGGTCGCCGTATCTTAAAAAGGATATAGAGTTATTAGAAAAGGTATAGAGAAGAGCCATCAAAATAGTAAAAGGGATGGAAGGATACCCTTATGAGGAGAGGCTAAAAAGGTTAGAGCTCTTCAACCTGGAAAAAAGATGGCTGAGAGGAGATATGATAGAGATCTATAAATTAATGAATGGAGTAGAACGGGTAAACGTACTGCAGAGCGATTGTTTATGCCATCAAAATATAGAAAGGCTAGGAGACATGCAATGAAGCTACAGTGTAACCTAATTAAGACTAATAAGAGAAAATATTTTTTCACTCAACGCGTGGATGCAGTTTTTTTTCACTAAAGTGGAAGTTAGGAGGAGGCTGGGAACTATAAGCCAGTTAGTCTGACCTTGGTAGTAAGTAAGTTAATGGAGTATACTCTCTGGAATCCAATAAATTACAGGATGCAGAATAGCATGGAATTAGCAGAAGTAAATTTTTTCAGATGTACTGTTATGTGCTAACCAGTTAGCATGGGATTTTTGCCATGAGGCCCATGCTAGGTTTTAGCACAATGTGTTTAGCACATGGCCAACCCCACTCTAACAACACAGTTTAGCAAACATGTCCCTAAAATTTTACTCTTGCACTCAATATTTAAAAAGTTTTACAATTATTTTCTACAGTGGTGTGCAGAAGTCTGGGATCACTTGTAAATTTGACTTTTTTTCAACTTCGTAACCTTATATCTTAATTTCTTTTTCCTCCCAGTGGCTTTTTCTGTGTATCTCATGATAAGTGCTAGATTTGGCTATTAGGGCCAACTTTTAGTATTGGTTTGGCCCTTATTTTCTGAGTTTGTTCCCCATAGTTGTCCTGTTGATAGATTTTCTGTGAAAATCACGTAATGTACATCGTTGGCCAACGATATATTATTGTAAGTATGCTTTAAAATATTATGGACCCAAGCCAGATTTCCTTCAAATTAATGTATGTGGCCTTGAAAAAGGCCGTTTTTATGTGTCAGTGATGGCTCAGTATTTGATGGGCCACCTTTTGTTCTTGATCACCTGACTACACCTTGTCGGCATTGAATGAACCAGTCTGACAAGGTAATTGTTGGTGACAACGCGGTTCCAAGCTGCAATGAGTGACTCAATCAGCTCAAGCTTTGATGTTGGATGCCTCGTGGATATTTCCAAGGCTACCTTGTGCCACAGGTTCTCGATTGGATTCAGATCTGGAGACTGGGCAGGCCAGTCCATTGACTTGATGTTGTTTCCCTGCTTCCAGCTTATTCACCTGTCTGGAGCGATGGCAGGGTGCATTGTCATCTTGGAACAGGAACTGGCCAGGAAACAGCTGGTGTGCTGATGGCACCATGCACTTTTGCAGTATGGTGATGTACTTGGCCCCGTTGACCATTCCATTGACGAAGTGAAGACGTCCAATGCCACTGGCAGCCATGCAGCCCCAGACCATGACCTTCAAAGGATGCTTCACAGTGAGGTTGAGACACTCAGGCTTGAATTCCTCTCCAGGAAATCTCCTCACATAGGTGTGGGCCTGGTTACCAAACAAGCAGAAGGTGCTTTCATCGCTGAATAGCACCTATTCCCACATTTCAGTCGACCAGGTTGAGTGCTTTCTCGCCCACACGATCCAATTGCGCCTTTGTATGTCCGTCATCAGTGGCTTATTCCGTGTTTTGCAGCCCCAGAGACCAAACTGCAGGCACCAGCGACAAACTGCTGATGAGCTGACACTGACCTCACTCTTGTCTGACCACTCTCGAAGTAGCTGAGGAGAGGTCAACTTGCGATTAGTCAATGAAATGCATTGTAGTGCGTGGTCCTGGCATGATGTTGATGCACGTGGACGACCTGAATGAGGCTTGTCCACCACTGAACCCGTTTCGTTTTTCTTCTATACAATTTTAACAACAGCGGTCTGACTGCAGCCAACTTTCCTAGCTATCTGACGGCTTGAAAAGCCTTCCTCGCTCATAAAGGACACACGAACACGCTCCTCCAACGTCAGAGTCCGAGTCATCTTCATGGTCGATCCAGAAAGCGTATGAAATTCAAAAATTCCGTGCGTTTTTATAGCTGCACTGTTGGCTAGATATCTGCATTGTGATTGGTTAGTGAAACCAGCCTCCTTATTGGTCAGAAATAACGTGTGCATATTGGATAATCTCGATCCAATTTTGACGCTGGATCCACAAAAATCACAGTAGCTATCTCCCAGTGTCTGTAAAGTATTTAAATTGGAAGCAAGGAATACAAAAAGTCAACTCTAATAGCCAAATGTATCCCCTTTAACGTGGTAGTAAGATGAATATGCTGGGCTAACGCAAAACTCACAAGTGATTCCAGACTTTTGCACACCACTGTATATTAAAGTAGATATCAAAACAGCATCCAAGTGGATATTATTATATTTTAATCCTGGTGATCTCTTATTTTTATCATTTGCCTCAATTTCTTTCTTGTTACACCAATAATATAAAGTATATATTATAAAGATGTATTACAGCTATTAGATAAACTGAAGAGTAGCAAATCACCTGGGGCAGATGGTATACATCCAAGGGTGCTGAAAGAACTGAAATATGAGATTGCAGACCTGCTATTAGTAATCTGCGAACTATCATTAAAATCATCTCTAATACCTGAAGATTGGAGGATCGCCAATGTAACACCAATTTTTAAAAAGGGTTCCGGGGTGATCCGGGAAACTACAGACCGGTGCGCCTGACGTCAATACTGGGAAAAATGGTAGAAACGATCATAAAGAATAAAATTACTCAGCATGTAGATAGTCATGGCCTAATGGGAGACAGCCAACATGGCTTTAGACAAGGAAGATCTTCTCTTACTAATCTGTTATGTTTTTTTGAATGTGTGAATAAACAGGTGGACAAAGATGAGTCAGTTGATATAATGTATCTGGACTTTCAGAAAGCCTTTGACAAGGTCCCTCCTTAGAGACGTTTGGCAAAACTAAAGAGTCATGGGATAGGAGGCAGTGTACTACTGTGGATCAAGAACTGGTTAAAAGATAGAAAGCAGAGGGTTGGGCTAAATGGCCAATTTTCCCAATGGAGAAAGGTGAATAGTGGTGTACCCCAGGGATCTGTGCTGGGTCTGCTGCTTTTTGACATATTCATAAATGACCTGGAAAGTGGAATAACGAGTGAGGTTATCAAATTTGCAGATGACACAAAACTATTTAAAGTTGTTAAAACCCAAGAGGATTGTGGAAAATTGCAAGAGGATCTTGATAAATTGGAAGACTGGGCATCAAAATGGCAGATGAAATTTAATGTGGACAAGTGCAAAGTTATGCATCTATGGAAGAACAACCCAAACTATGGTTACACGATGCAAGGTTCCACATTAGCAATCACCACCCAGGAAAAAGATTTAGGCGTCATTGTGGATAACATGTTAAAACCCTCGGCCCTGTGTGCAGCGGCGGCCAAGAGAGCAAACAGAATGCTAGGTATCATAAGGAAAAGAATGGAAAATAAACAAAAGATATTATAATGCCGCTATATCATTCCAGAGTGAGACCGCACCTTGAATATTATGTGCAATTCTGGTCGCCGTATCTTAAAAAGGATATAGCGATATTAGAAAAGGTTCAGAGAAGAGCCACCAAAATGATAAAGGGGATGGAAGTATACTCCTATGAAGAAAGGCTCAAAAGGTTAGGGCTCTTTAACCTGGAAAAGAGACGGCTGAGGGGAGAACGGAGGGGAACGGATAAACGTAGATCGATTGCTGTTTATGTTATCAGAATATAGAAAGACTATGGGACATGCAATGAAGCTATAGGGTAAACTATTTAAGACTAATAAAAGAAAAAAAAATTTCACTCAACATGTAATCAAACTTTGGAATTTGTTACCGGAGGATGTAGTAAAGACTGTTAGTGTAGCTGGGTTTAAAAAAGGTTTGGACAAGTTCCTAGAGGAAAGGTCCATAAACCATTCTTAAGAAGGGACCCAGGATATCAATGCTTGACCCATTACAAGCATTGTGGAACCTGTGTCTTTAGGGGAAACTGCTAGGTACGTATGACCTAGATTGGCCACTGTTGGAAACAGAATACTGGGCTTGATGGACCTTGGTATGACCCAGTATGGCATGTCTTATGTTCTTATGTTTTTGAGACAGCTTATTTGTCTTTAAAAAAGCACTGTAGTAATTCCAGACATAAAAATCTCATCTTAAAGAGAGTACGTTTTCACATTAAATTAACAACACAAAATCTGCAGAAATCAAGGCTAAAATGAACCACTTATATAAATCTATGCCTGCTTAGGAGTAGCTATAAAATGTATACATTAAGTACATGCATACGTGGATATTTCATAAACATTGTCTGCACTTTGGCCAAACTGCTCCTGAACATGCCTACAGCTAAGTCATGTGAAAGCATGTGCCTTCTTGTTATTACATGTACTTTTACATGGCAGGGGATTTTATAAGGAGCATTTTATGGATGTATCCTGACAGATACATGCAAAAATCTGTTATAAAATTAACTCCCCAAAAACTATGCACAATCCTGTACTCATGACATTAATCTTCACAGAGCAGCGCACCAAGTTTAAGTAGATACATTCACCATAGTTGCCAAGTATAGACAAGCTACAAGCCTCAGTCCTACTTAAAGTCACATCTTCGCAAATTCACTTTATAGACATTCTTTACAGAATGTATTATGTGATTGATCACGTTTGCCTTTTTTTCATTTCTCCATGCATCAGGCACATGCGATTTCCAGAATGTACACACTGTGGAGTTCAGCTGGAGTGTAAAACATTTTGCAACATATCCAATTAATATGGCCTTATTACTGCTCTCCCCATAATTATGTGAGTTATTTATAGACACCACTGACAGAGTACATCTTCTGTGAGCTCTTCCTCAGATTATGCTGCCTCATCTAACTTCATGTGCAGTGGCTGGGACTCACAGGCTGTTTTATTCACCATTACTCATTACCTCTGTAGCCCAATTCAGGCCTCATCACCGCTTTGGGCAGGGTATCAAAAGGGATGGGCATGATGCCAAGCCATAGGGCCATCAGTGTACCCCTTCACTTTCCTTTTAAGAAAGAGGTCCTTATGATCATCTACATCTTTAGAGGAAGACTCTCTTGGATGCTTGCATCATCAATGAGGCCCTTCTAACATAGCCGCCATATCCTTGATTACCACCCTCTAGCTGGATGCAACATAGGAGGTGCTGTTATTGTCATGGCAGCCCTTCTTCTGAGATGTAACATCAACATGACCATGACACATCTCACCACTACTGTAATCCATGTTGCTGGATTCACATCGTGAATGCAATACTTTGTTTTTCTGGGCCCACTCTATGTGTGTGCTAAAGTTATGGCTTGTACTCCTTCCATAACCAAACTCCAGATTCTTCCTCTGCTATTACTTCAAGGGCCTCTACATAGGAAATGGGACAATCCAGGTTGGGGCTTTCACAATTCCATGAGTATTTTACAAAAGACTCTGCCATATGTGGGACCTTCTATAAAATATTTTTTAGGAAGCAAGTAAATACACATGTATATGCCAGCACATCAAATGGCAATAACCATTTCAGAAAGAGATATGTTAAAAAAAAAAAGCAGGCATTAAACAAGAATGAAGGACTGCATCAACTTCAGAAGGCCCATTCCTAAAGCACAGTACTGCACAATCTGGCACGCAGGTGCAGTTAACACCATCCACTGAGGTGAAATTACATGCATCTGCACTAACAGCAGCATTCATAGTTACTGTGTACCCATAATGGCCATGCCATTACTGCCCATGTTCTACCTCTAACCCATCCTGCCCAATCATATGCTAACCGGTTAGGCTGAGATTTTTGCCAAAGGGCCCCATGCTAACTTATAGCATGGTGTGTTTGGAACATGGCAAACCCCATGCTAACAGTTAATGCAGTTAGTAAACACGCCCCTTAAATTTTACTCCTGCACTTTAATATTTATGACAAATGTTGTTTTTACTTATTTTCTTTATTAAATGAGGTATCAAAACAGCATCCAAATGGATATTATAATACTTTAATCCTCCTGATAGCTTATTTTCATCATTTGCCTCAATGTTTTTCTTGCCACAGCTTATTTGTCTTTAAAAAACCCTGCAGTTTCAGCAGGACAATGTTCCTATTCAAAAAGCCAAAGCAACAATTTTAAGAATAATATAGAAATGGGCATATACTGATGCCCACAGAATGGGAAATAAAGTACTGAATTCAGAGGCTGTGATGGAAGAGACTGACTTGGATATAGTGGCAATCACAGAGATATGCTACAGGGAAAACAATGACTAAAATATAATTGTAGCACGCTATAATCTATTCAGGAAAGACAGGGTAGGATGAAAGGGAGAAGTGGCACTATGGTAGTAATTTTGGAAGCCCTAGTCATGCTTTGAACATCCAAAAATGGGCACAGAGATGTCTCCAGAACCATTTTAGAAGCTGGCTCTGGGGATGTCCAAGTATAAACAGGAGAGTGGTGGAAGTATGGTCAGAGTGTTCCCAGGAACCTGGACATCCCCTTCTGATTTCAGAAATGTCCGGCATTATGTTTAAGTTTAGACTGCTCAAGGCACAAACAAGCATCTGAAAAGTGCTTATTTTGAATGAAAAATCATCCAGAGGGTGTACAGAACATAATGTTCCATCATCCCCAGTACACAGCACAATATCAAAAATGGGATTTGAACCCTAGCAGTCCTGCTCCTAGTGCAGTACTCTAACCATTAGGCTATCCTAGATGTCTGGATTCTGAAATTTGGTTCTGGAGATGTCTATGTAGATGCCCCTGCAGATGTCCACATCCGGCACATCTACGTTTGTGAAATTGTGTCTGCATCTGGACATGCATGCTTTTTTTCAGATGCTCTGGCTTAGATGTACCAGACTGCACTTGGACATCCCTTATAAAATTCTCCTCCACATGTAAGAAAGCCACAGAACTAAAGGGATCATGAGGTAAGGTGAAGGCACTGTGGGTTAGTCTGGAAAGAGGTAATGGAACATTTATTTGCGCTGATGTGATATACAGGTTTCTCTTGCAGGCAGAAGAAATAGAGATTTAATTGCAGACATTCACAATATTGCTATGAAAAGGAAAATGCTAGAGGTAGGAAACTTTGCCAGTTGTTAACTGGGATATAACTCAGCTGTGGTGTCATCCAGAAGTAGGGAGATCCTGGATTCTCTACAAGGAGAACTGTCCAGCAATAGAAATGGAACCCTTGCAGGAGGGGATGATACTGGACTATCTTATTTTTAAGTTCTGCTTCAGGGAAATCATCATGTTTCTTTCTGCAAACAAAAAAGAGCACTTATCTTTTGCTACCAACTTGAAGTTCTATTATAGTCCCATCTTTTCTGATTTGTAAGACATGTTCCTGTAAATAGTTGAAATAACATTCCATTTAAAATGTTCTGTTCTCTTTCTGTTAAATGTAAACCGCCCCTGATCTTTGGAAGGGGCGGTATAGAAAAACAAACAAACGAATAAATAAATAAATAAATACATCTTTAGTGGCTATCCCTCTAAAAATAAGATAGCTTGAAATACAATAATGAATAATGGAAAGTGTGTTAATGTGTTGGACACCTGAAGCTTTAGGAGAAAAGGGTTGATGAAAAAGATTTTCTCTGCAAAAGCTGATGACATTTTAAGATTAATACAGTAAAAGGGACCTATTGAAAATTACTAGCAGTATTGGGCTGATGGATTTAAAAATGGTCTGATAAAATTATTTTTTTTGCTTGATAAACTCTACAGCTCTAGCCAGCCACCTTAATGGGCAGACTAGATGGACCATACTGGTATTTATATGCTGTTTACTATGTTACTATATTACTATGATGGCTTGTAAGAACCAGTTGCACTGAGGAGTACCCTGATGTAGTTGGTCTTCAGGCCAAATTCTGTCAAATGTAGAAGGTATACAAGCAGTTTTTTGTGTGCAACACATGAAAGGATCTAGGGTCTTTCCTTCACCAGATGGCAAAACTCTTCCCCTTAAATCCATAACATCTCCTCATGGAATTTCTCTGGAATCCAAGAGGATGTTGGTCACACCAACTAGAAGATTCAGGGATGACAAAGTCAATCTCTCAGCATCCAAGCAGTGAGGGGCAGAGACCTGATGTTGGGATGCAACAGCATCCCCTACTCCTGCATAATTAGGATTGATGAAGTGCTCAGCTGAATTTGTTCACTGACAAAAGTTCCAGAAGAAGAGGGACACATGGATGTCTTCACTATCAGAGGTATAGAAGGATATGTGTATAGAAGTCCTCCCCCCCAAATGAGGAGGAACACATCTAAGGCTAGTTTGCTGTGTGTCCCTACCCTGGAGTAAAACTGAGGTATCTGCTTGTTCTGAGGAGTGCCAAAAAAATCTATCAAAAATTTAGTGTGGTTCTTCTGTCCAGTGTCCATTTGTGAGGCTGAAGGACACAACTCAGCTTGTCTGCCAGGATATTGCCCTCCCTGCTTGTTGATGAAATATATGGCTACTTGGCTGCCCATTTGAATCATGACAATTTGGTCGGCCAACCTATCACCGACAGCCATTAGAGCATTTGTATTATATACCGCCACTGATCTTAGGAAATGGCGGTATATAAAAACGTTGCAAATAAATAAATAAATAAAAATAAAATTTGAAATTGCTCTCAGTTTCAGGAAACTGATCTGGCGGAGAACTGGCTCTCTTAGGAGATCACAGCCACTGAGAGGGAAACCCATCAACATGGCCTTCCCAGCCCAGTTTGGACACATCTGTTGTGAGTAGTTTTTGACAGAGAGAAATTTGGAAGGATAATTCTTTGGCCAAATTGGAATGGACCATCCACCCAGACAGGAAGTCCTGGAGAGGAACTGTGACATCGTTGAGCCAATGAGTGGACTTCATCTACTCAGGGGCGGCCCAAGGGGGGTGCGGGGCCATGTGCGGAGACTCGGTGCGGGGCCTCATTTGCATAAGGGGCCTCATTTGCATAAATATTTGCATAATGTTACCATATACTAACTTTTAGTAAACGTGCCTCTTAATGAGTGTATGGATAAAGAAAGACTAAGGGGTATGTTTACTAAACCGCGCACACGTGCGCGGCGCACAGTAGCGCACGGCAATGATGCACTTAAGTGCTCTTAAGTGCCCCGCACGTGTGCGCGTCACATTAACGGGTCCGCGCACGTGTGCGGTGCGCTGATGTGCGATAGAGGCGGGGAAAGGCGTACGGAGGGCGGAGGAAGGCCCCCGAGGGGCGGAGAGACGGGGTCAATGGGTGGAAAGTGGGAGGGGAAGGCTCCTCGCACAGGAGCGGGGCTGAAAATAGACCCAAAAATACCGCGAGTGAAAACCTCGCGTTAGAGACGATTTAAAGGGAAGAGAAACCATTTCTGTCAGCAATGCACAGCAAAACCGGGGAAACCTACAAAACGTGAGCAGTGTGATACATGTGCACAGAACAAACTCGCAAATAAAAATCAAAAATGAGCACAACAAAAATGTTAAAAATTAGAATTCAGCTGGGCAATAGTGATAGCAATGGGCAACAATAAAAAACACCCCCAGGAAAGCTCCAAAAAAAGAAATGATTTTTGGAAGGGTCTACGTTCCGTAGACCCTTTCAAAAATCATTTCATTTTATTGGAGCTTTCCTGGGAGTGTTTGTTATTGTTGCCCATTGCTATCACTGTTGCCCAGCTTGGTTATGGGTGTTTGCCCCTTTTTTCAAGGTTTTTTATGAGGTTTATTTGCCCGTTTGTCTCCATACAAGGTAAATGAGCCCACAGTAAAATTGTGCAGAGCAGGGTTTCTGACTCGTCCGGCCAGGTTTCCTATCTCCAGGGACTGCACTGCCTCCATGGCCACAGAGTGGTGCAGCAGACACAGCCAGTGCCTGTAGGACCAAAGGGTCACAGGTTCAAATCCCAGCTGTAGCTCCTGCCAACCCAGTCCCCATAGTTTTACCCACCACTAAACAGTGATAGTAAAGACACTCCTTTATTGCAGAGAACATAAGCATGGTTCAAGCAACCATATTTTACCCTACACCGCACACAAACCATAACAATGGGCATTACCTACAGCCAAGTACCCCAAATTCAGTCCTGGAGTGCCACAACTCAATCAGGTCATATGCTTTTTCCCAGATAAGGACATGTCTGCATGTTGGCGGAAGGGTACAGGTGGTGGAGGGGGCAGTGGCTGCAAGCCACAGCAGACAGTGGCCTAGGCCTGTGCAGGCTGGCACCGTCCACCGCAACAGACAGGCTCTGTTGGATGTACAGTCATGGACTCCCCAGGGACTGCAGCACATCTGTGGCAACACGGTGGTGCAGTGCACACAGACAGTATGTGCAAGAACAGAAGATCACAGGTTCAAAGGCCAGCTGGGGCTACTGCAAATCCTGTCCACATATTTTTCCCACAACTAAACCGTGATAGTAAGGACAAACGTTTAATGCTGAGAACATGCGCATGGTTAATACGCCTATATTTTACCACACCAAACACAGACACCGTACACAGGCGCATTACCTAGATCAGAGTCTCCCAAATGCAGTCCTGGAGGGCCCCACACCATTCAGGTTCCATGCTGCCTCTACTAAAGATGCCTGTGCTGCATATCTATGCACCACCCCCATGGTATGCAGATGTAGCTCATGCATATTTATGAGGGACAGCATGAAAACCCGAACAGTGTTTGGCACACCAGGACTGGAGTTGGGAACCTCTGCCGTAAAGCAGCAGCCAACAGGGGCAGACACACCCACACCCACACCCACACCCACAGGCCCCATTGGCTAATGCCTCCTGGAGAGGCAGGACATTGGGCCCTGCGTGCATCTCCCAATACTACCACATGCATACCCTAGCAATGCCACCCTACACCTGGGTATACGGTACACAGCTATCAGACGTTTCCTATGATAACTGGCAGATAGCAAGTCCTACGTTAAGCACATTTTGCTCATTGAGCTCCATCATAACAATCATTCTGATGTCTGCGGTGTGTGCTGCAGGTCTGGTCTCCAACAGTGTTAACCCCCCTGGGGAGTGACCCCCAACAGTACTGCGTACCATATCCATGCCTGTACTGTGCCCAGGACTGGTGTGGTGGGTATGGCTGCTGAACCCCTCTATAGTGGCACAATGCTGGCATAGGTGTGGGGGTGGCTGTCTGTCTATCCAGTGTGTGGTGGCTGCAAACACCTTCCACAGCCCACACTGCCAGCACTGTTGCCAGTATTGTGCTGCCAATGTGCATAATGAGGAGCAAGGTACCATGGGTATAGGCCGGACAGGGTGGCCTGGCCAGGGTGCATCTGCACAGGGCATAGGGTACTGACTGGGACATTTTACTGCCCGGCCACCACCTACACAGACAGGGTGACCTCAGTATGTCCCGCTGAGAGCTCACTCTCACCCTGACTGTGCAGTGACCACAGCATGGCTAGGCACCCCCACAGTGCTATATAGTTTTTCTCTAATGTGATAGATATGGGTTTCCGTTTGGGGCCCAGTCACTGATTTATCTGCTTGCTGTGTATGCTGACATCCCAGTTCTGGGTGCATGCATCTCCACTGGGAACATGCACTATGGCCTAACTAGCAGGCTGTTTGCAGCTGGTGTGTGTCTTGATGGAGGGCTTGCAGGGTGCAGTGGCTGATGCCTTGCTGCAGGAGAATATCAGATAGTGTTGGGGGTGTAGTTTACCATATCCAGGCCTAATGTCTGTCTGCTATTGTGTTATGGATATGTATAGAGCTGCATTGACTGCCCTGTGGGGTGTATGTCCCTCAGCAGGACTGGGGTTGATGGTCCCCTCTACTGCCACCTTTGCAGGGAGGTAGAAGGTGGATCTATTGATAGGAGACCCTGTTTGCCACCTTTGGCCCTGGAGGAGGGGGGGTGGTGCATGGCCCACCTGGGGGTCCATAGGGGCTACACCTGACTGAAACAGACAGATATCCAAGGTGTTTGTGCAGAAACTACGTATCTGAAACTATAACACTGCTTTGGAACTCCGGCATGGCCTCTTTCAGCCATGGAAGGTGTTGTGGACCTGGTCCTGGCCGCCTCATTGCACACTCAGGGTGAGCACAGTACCCGCACAATGTGATGGTGTGTAGCTACTCTGTGCTAGTAAAACACACGGTCAGTACCACCTACCAGGCCGAGGTGCTGTGGGGGTGCACCCGGTCACGCCCCCCTACCAGGCCGAGGTGCTGTGGGGGTGCATTCCCCATCTTGTGTTCATCTGTGGACAGCTGATTTGCATGTGCAGTGCATCATGGGTACGGGTGGGCTAACCCTGTCCTGGTGGCTGCAGCAGACTGTCTGTGTGGTGACGTGCAGGCTCTCTGCAGCCAGCCAGGGGCTTGCTAGTAGCTATAGAGCTGTAGGCCAATGGTTGCGTCACTGCCTATGAAGCCAGAAGTCATGGGTTCAAACCCACAGTGGGGTTATTTGATAGGGTTGGCCATAGCATCATCTTTTTTTATGTACATTTTTGATGCCAGCAAAAACACCCTCAGCGTACTGTACCCATACGGTGCCTCTGAGGGCACTTTATAGGGTGCCCTAGAGGGTACCTTCTGGCTCCCGTCCATATAAGGTGCACTATACATTATCCTGTGACGCAAATTATAGGGTGCCCTATAGGGGACATGTTAGGGTGCCGTGGCGGACAGTGCACTTTACTATGTGCCTTATAGGACGCCTTATGTTGACACGCTTTGTGAGTGCGTTTGCTATTATTGATAATTAAAATATAAATAAAATGCCTCCTAAAGCAATCTTCCCCATAATACGCATTGCCCCAGCCAGCCTTGTTCATTGGGCATTGTACCCCTGATCCCTGCACCATTGGTGCATGCCTTAACCATTGTGCTGTGGCTCTGCTCTGCTGTTTGTTCATCAGCGCGCCGCCTTATGCCGTCCCATATTGAGATGCCTCCTAGAAAATTAGCACGCCGCCTTATGCCCATCAGCGTGCTGCCTTATGCCGCCCATTATTTCACTGCCTCATAAATTAATGCCTCAGCCAGCTGTCTTTATTGGGCTCTGTGGGGGATCGAACCCCTGCTTCTTGCACCATTGGTATGTGCCTTAACCATTGTGCTGTGGCTCTGCTCTTTTGTTTGCCCATCAGCGTGACACATATGCCTCCCGCGCAGCTGTCTGATGCGCTAAGGTGCGGGGCGCACAAGGGCGCCGCGCACCTTAGCGCATATGTAAATTCCGGCGTTTCTTCTTTAGCGGGGAATGCCCACTCCTTATATGGCACCCGCACACTACCGGGGCCCGCACATTAGCGGGGCTTTAGTAAACATACCCCTAAAAGATTTCTACATTAGGAACTACTACAAACACTGCCCATTTAGAACCCATAGCAAACCCGCCGTATCCTAACAGCACTACCAGGACTCACAAAGCACCATACTCTACCAATCAAAAGGCAACACTGCAAATATTAAACCAATACATTTCAGAGAACAAGAATACATGACCTACTGGGGAAAGAGAACAAGTGGCAATGTCAAATAGGAATTATATAAACAGAACACCTCAGCTCAGTTACACATGCAGAACATAGACCATCACCAAACAAGTAATCACAATTTAGAAACAGGAAGACAATAATTAAACTGGGAATCCCAAAAGCCAAACTTGGAATGTACAACACTGTAGAAATAAAACTATACATTAATTTGCTCTTGTACTAAACAAAGCGCAGACGTTAATGATGCACATTTACCAGAGCTGACATATTCCAATTAATAAATTCAAAATAAAGAGATATTTTTCTATCTTTTGTGCATTTTTCTTTCAGCTGCAATTGCTCCAGCCACTTTCTTCTGGTTTCTTCGTGTCTTCTGCTAACTCTCCATCGTCTGCTGTCCATTTGTCCTTTCTTCTCTCTTCTAGTTTTTTTCCATTCTCTCTCTACATCTGCTTTAACATACTAATCTTTCTCCTTTTGCTCTTTCCTCATTCCTATTTCATCCACTCAAATTTTACCCCTCCATCCTCAATCCCACTTACTCTCCCAATACCCGGCTAATTGTAGATTTTTTATCCCTCCCACACAAAATATTTTTCCCCTCTCCATTTTACTCTTCCAGCCCCATCCCATTCTAATCCTCCCCCAACATCAGCTCCCTTCTAGTTCCAGCCTCACCCAGCATCCATTCCCTTCTAGTCCCTGCATCAGCCCATTTCTAGTCCTAGCCACCCATCAGCCCATTTCCAGTCCTAGCAACCCCCCACCCCAATACCAGTCCTAGCCCCCCCATCAATCCACTTCCAGTCCTAACCCCCTATCACCACATTTTCAGTTTAAGCCCCCCCTATAACCCATTACCAGTCCTAACCCCCCATCAGCCCACTTCCAGTCCTAACCCCATCAACCCATTTCCAGTCAGCCCCCCATAGCCCATTGCCAGTCCTAGCCCCCTCCCCCATCAGCCCACAGCCTATTACCAGTCCTAACCCCATCAGCCCACCTCAAGTCCTAACCCCCCCCATCAGCCCATTTCCTGTCCTAGCCCCCCCATAGCCCATTATCAGTCCTAACCCCCCCATAGCCCATTACCAGACAGCCCCCATCAGCCCACAGCCCATTACCAGTCTTAACCCCCCCATAGCCCATTACCAGTTCTAACCCCCCAACAGCCCACAGCCCATTACCAGTCCTAACCCCATCAGCCCACCTCAAGTCCTAACCCCTCCCCATCAGCCCATTTCCTGTCCTAGGCCCCCATAGCCCATTATTAGTCGTAAAACCCCCATAGCCCTTTACCAGTAATAAACCCCCATCAGCCCACAGCCCATTACCAGTCCTCACCCCCTCAGCCCACCTCCAGTCTTACTCCCCCCCGCCCATTTCGTGTCCTAGCCCCCCCATAGCCCCTTACCAGACAGCCCCCATCAGCCCACAGCCCATTACCAGTCTTGACCCCCCCATAGCCCATTACCAGTTCTAAACCCCCCCAACAGCCCACAGCCCATTACCAGTCCTAACCCCATCAGCCCACCTCCAGTATTAACCCCCCCAGCCCATTTCAAGTCCTAGCCCCCCCATAGCCCATTATCAGTCCTAACCCCCCCCCCCCATCGACTCAAGTAAAATTAAATTTAAAAAAAAAAACGCTGGCTGTTACCGCTACCTGCGGGCTTAACAGAGACGCGAGGGAGACACTCTCCCTTCGCGACTCTCAAAGCCGGCACGGAGGGGCTCAGCCGTCACAGAGGGAGGGAGGGAGGGATTCAGCTGAGCAGAGGGGGCCCCGCGGGACAGTCCATTCTGCTGCTGCCACGGCGGCAGCGGTAGCAGCCAGCGTTTTTTTTTTAATTTAATTTTGAAAAAAGCAGAATGTTCTTTGCGCGGGGCCCCCTGAAACGCGGGGCCCTGTGCAAAAAACATTCTTTCTCAATGGACGGGCCAGCCCTGCATCTACTACATGCTTAGGGTCCACTGAGCTTGTCTCATTTTGAGATGTAAGTAAATAAGTGAAAAAAGGAGCAGAGGTACCACTACTACATAAAAATCCTTTATCACGCTCAGCATGAAAGTACTGCTCTTAACAATGACTTGCCTCAATAAACCAAGAGAGGTATCAGTAACATGCAATCCTTTAAAGAAGCAATACTTAAGCAAACACATAATTATATAAAAAGTCACCTCAAAGAGCAGTACTTTGTGTCCCAATAAAATGAGTTAACATTAAGAGAGCAAACACTTTCTTAAATATCTTTATACTTTGTCATATGTTTTTCATGTATCTCATCTCTGATTGTCATACATTTTGTGTAACTTAGGTCATATGCATACATTGATTTGCTGGGATATATATAATTTTCTAATTTTTTTAATGTCACATCTAATGATGTTTATGAGATTTTAAGTTTAAACAAATTATGTTATAAAATGGAATGATTGGTATAATTATGTACATCATACTATTTATATATATATACATATCATCTTTTTTTGTGATAATATTTTATTACATAAACACTTTGTTCTCTGGTATATTGGATATATATGTTATTATTATTTTATGATTGATTGTACTCTTTCTTCCATATTTTATATGTCCCTTTTACGTAACTAGATCAATTTTCAGTATTGTATTGATATACGTAAGTATGTGCTGTTTATTCACTTATTCTTGCATACCTGCACTTTAAGTAGCATGTTTACTATAAGTTAACACGCGTTAAGTAAAGTTAATGCACATAAAGTGCTACAATGGCCCATAGAAATGAATGTGTAATGGCAGCACTTAACACGCATTAACTTTGCTTAATATGTGTTAACCTTTAATAAACATTCATAAGTGTTGTGTGAAACGCCAACCCAAATACTTTTTTTGATGATACATGAATTTGTTATTCAATTGCAGATACTAATGTTATAGGGCCCAATTCTCAAAGCCCTAGGCACGTGTTATACATATATAAGACAGCCTTACCCAGGTAAATCCACCATAATCATGTAAACCAGATTTTCAACAAGACAGTTTGAATTGGAGAAGCCCAGCTATCCACACAGCACCAAGCGCCGATGCCTGGGGGTGGAACGGGGGCGTGTTGTCCTGAAACCCACATAAAGTGGATTTCCGAAAATCGTGTGCGCCAACATTGGATGTCACTAACCGCATAAGCCTATGCAACATTTCCTGATGCATACGACTGCTTAAGGTGTGCAGTGAACCTGTGTAGTGGTGTTGCAGTGCAGAGCGTATGTAGGCATGTATCCAAACCATACAGAGGTAAAGCGTTGCTGGACTGGCTGAGAAGCCATGTGGGCCATGCATAAGGTGTTCCAGAGGTGGAAACACCTCCCCTGGGTGCAGCAGGGGATGTGGCAAGCAGTGCAGATCCATCAGCAGGCAGTAGCCCAGCACCCGAGGTGCAGGTACTGTGCCCCATGTGTACACAGGCCCAGTTTGAGTTACCTGCAATTGACTAAGGGTGCGGTCTACCAGAGATACAGACTGGATGGGGCAATAATAACTGATTTGTGCAGACCTGGATCCCTCCATGTCCAGAAGCCAAGACCTGCCAGTGACTATGATGGTGACCACTGCCCTGGGATATCTGGCAACTGGCAGCTTTCAGCAAGTGATAGGGGTGACTGTTGGGATCATGCAATCTACTGCCAGCCACTGCATAAGTGCCTTCACCAGGGCCCTGCTGCAAACGATGCGCCACCTCAGATGTGGCATGAGACCATGAAGGCATTCTACAATGTGACTGGATTTCCATCGGTGCTTGGAAGTATAGACTGCACCCACATTGCACTGCAGGCACCATGGCTGGAGCAGAAGGCATTCCAGAACAGGTATAATTACACAATGATGAATATTCAGGTCATTGTGGATAGCAACATGACCTTTACTGATGTGTGTGCCCGCTACCCGTGTCCTGCCATGATGCATTTGTCCTTGCCCAGTGCAGTCTGGGCCAGGCAGCAGCTATGGGTCAGCTCAGAGATGCATGGCTGTTAGGTGAGTGCGCACATATGTGAGCCCCAGGACATGCCCAGAACAAATAGTTGCTGTAGGGTGATGCTATGTGTAATGCTAACATGTGGGGATATATGTATTACGTGCGTATTGCAACTTATACTGACCACCGTGTGCACATGTGCTGCTGTTCCGCAGATCCATGTGCACAGCAGGCCATGTTGCACATCGTGGAGACAACCAAGGTAAACCCCATGGCCAAGAGCAGACAGCACACACCAACATGTGGCATGAGGAGGGTCTAAGGCTGGCGCCATGTAGCGCAACCACATGGCCCATGTAGCGCAACCACATTGCCCATGTAGGACACATCCATGTTTACCCCATCCCAGTCAGCAGATCCCCCAACCACATCTCCGTGCCATGCTCCTGCCCCCCCCCCCCACCATCAGGCCAGCCCTTGTCACTATCCCCCATTGCCCTGCTCCACATGCCTGATTGCCGCACAACCTATATGTTGGTGTCCTCGCACTGCCACAGTGTCTCTGATCATTTCATATCGCACCCCTCCCTGCCAGCAGATGGTGTGTTGTATGCTGTCCAAAACAGCCCATAGACCTTAACCGACACATGTCCCATACTTATGTGCACATCTCACATTGCTCCCACAGGTGACCATGGATATCCCGAGGACCTGGCTGCTGAACCCAGTGTGCCACCCCATGAGCTGTCAGGAGGAGAGGTACAATGCCGCCCATCAGCAGACCCAGGCAGTTGTGGAGCGAGCAATAAGGGTGCTGAAGAGCCACTTCTGGTGCCTCGACAGGAGTGGCATGGAACACCTCCACAGCACAGGAGCATGAATGCTAGATATTTGCATCATGCTGCATACTCCATAACCTTGCACGGATGTGGGGATTGCCGGACCCAGAGTCCACAGTTGCGGAGGAGTGGGAGGTTGCAGAGGCAGCAGATGGTGATGGCACAGAGGCTGGAAGTCAGCTGCAGGCCCGGGCACTGGTCCACCGTGTGCGGTTGATATGAGACAGTTTCTGAGGTGACTACCCACACCATCACCTGGATGGAATACACACATTCACCAATAAAGTGCCTGAAATGATGTTATGTGTGCACAGTGTTTATTTCCCCCCATGTGTGTCCCGTGCCCCCGGGATCGCAGCTGGTCATGGGTGCTTGCTGACAAGTGCACTGCAATGCAGTGGAGTGATATCCAATGACGTACTGGCAAGGAAGGCTGCTGAACATAGTTCAGGGCTACCAGGTGGCTGTCCTGGTGCACTGGCAGCCCCAGCATCCACCTCCTGGGCACACATAAGGCCCACCAAATTGTGCAGGGAACCAGCAATCATTGCCTGGTATGCCACCATCTCCCTCATCAGATGCAGGTGTCCCTCCAGATGGCACTCCACTTGCAGTCAGTGTCTCTGCCACTCCTTGAACTCAGCCTCCCTCACCTGTGTTGCTGCCTGCAGTTCCTGCTGGATACCATGCAGGTCAGACTATATACCCTCAGTGCAGGCCAGCAGGCATGCATCCTCCTGCAGTAGCTCTTGGGCCACATCAGTGCTCCCTGTGTCCACAAGGTCATCAAGGATGGTGAACTGTAGCTCAGCCAGTGGTGCCTCATCTGTCACTGTCTCCCCAGCACTGGCAGACACATTGGTCTGCTCCACTGCCCTGGGCACTGCATTGGCCTGCTCCTCTGCCCTTGGTGTCACACCAGAATACTCTTCTGTCCTAGCAGGCACACCAGACCACACCTCTGCACTGTTAGCCACACTGGACTGCTCCTCTGCCCTGGCAAGCACACTGGCCCCTGTGGCTGTGCTGCATCCCAGCTGCGAACTGGCATCACCCGTGGCAGGTGGTGAGGCTCCCTCCTATGCATCTGTTTCAGGCTGTGAGGGGTCGATCCCTGGCAGGTCTGTGGAACAGCAAAGGTGACAGAGGATAGTGCCATGGGTTGCTGGGTTGGCCTATGGGGTGCCACCGTGCTCACAATGGAACAGGCAGGGGATCCCCAGTCTGCACTGTCCACAACCCCCACATCACCCAAGGACCGACAGACAGATAGGCAGGACCTGGGTGGATGGAACCATGGGGTGGACACATACATGGCTGTCAAGGTGCCACACAGGCCATGGGACAACACCTATTCACCCTCCTGTGTGCCTGGGGTGCAGCTGTTGAAGCCTGCAACCCCTTAGATGGAGACCTCCTCCACAAACTGCAGCACTTGTTTCTCCAGAGGGGTGAGTCTGCATTGGCGCGCAGGTGGCAGTTTGCTGTTGCTGTTTTCTCCCTCGCAGCCTGCCGTACCATTCACCACTTCTTCTTAATATCCTCCACATCCCTGTTGTGGTGGTGGATGGCATTGACTCTCCTGACAATGTCACGCCATGCTGTCAGCTGTGAGATGGCATTCTCTGCCGCAAAGAGGGCCGTGTGCTGCTTAAGGATGAGCCCCAGAGCCATAGAGGTCTCAGAGGGTGTAAAGTTTGCTTTCCAGGTTCACTTTAGCCCTTTCTGCACTGTGTCTGCCATTGTGTTGCTCAGGCGCTATGGCAGTGTTAAGATACCCACATAGGCCCTTTAACGCATACACAGAAACAATGCGCAGCCACGCCATACCCCATCCAAGGCATATCCGGTACCCACGTAGGTTCCTGAGCACCAACAGTATGAAAATCTGTGTAACAGCTATCTGCCGTAGGATGCCAAAGCTGCACACCACAGCGAGATGTCATCATATGCATGCATGGATACCCAGATGGTAATACCCGGGTAGGACAGATAGCACAGTATGCAGACATGGCTGCCATGGTGTGAGGACAGGTGCACAGTGTTGCTCAGATCATGTGCCCTCTTGGAAAAGGGGGTGTTCTGTGCATATAGTGCCGCTGTGCCACACTAGTGCTGAATGGCAATGGCACATGCAACTTATACCAGAACAGTGGTGGCGCCACCACCCATTCTGCACGGGTTTGGCACAGTGGCGCTACCCATGCTGGGCATTAGCCTCAGCCGATCTGCACGGATATGGCATAGAGGTGCTACCCATGCTGGGTGGTAGCTTCGGCCACTCTGTGCAGGTATGGCAAAAAGGCGCTATACATGCAGAGCTGAGACCGCCGCTGTTCTGCATGTGTGGTGCCTCTGTGCCACATCCAAACACACAGATGGGACCCACAGGGCAAACACCACATGCCCACAACCCCCACAGTCCCCTACCCCACACATGCAGACACTCAGCCCTGCCCCCACAAAATTGACAACACATTGTGCTTGCAAACCGGGAACATTTTATTGCAAACCCTGTAACATGTACAACACTGGCAACATCTGCAGTATAAAATAACAGAGATCCCTATATCAATGGGGATATTGAGTAGCCATGTCCATGATCATGTGGTCCGTCCCAATATGGCCCGACGCAGGACAATTCCTGGCACGGGGATGGCCTAGGATGCATGGAGGCCCTGCTTGTGCCCTGTCAATGTAGCAGTGAGGGTATCCAGGTGCATGCTAATTGCCTGTGCTACTGACTGCATGTCCTCCCTGAGCAGCCACTCCTCTGCTACCAGGGTGGCCAGAACCCAGTCACCAGATGGCCAAGTGGGTGGTGGTGCAGAGGGGCCTGGTGTGGCACGGCCATGCCGTGCCCATGGGCACTGGGGTGGATGTGGGGGCACATGGCTGCAGAATGTGGCCCATGGGGGCTGTTGTATGTCATGCATGATCTGTGCCAGGCCCTGCGATAGGCTCATGGCACCCTAGGATGGACATGAGCAGGCATGGTTGTGGGGTGTAGGGCACAGCCAGGGGGTACTGCTCTTCCACTGGCCCACCTGCTGGGTGCCTGCTGGCTGTGTGCTTCACTGCATGCCATACCTGGGGCACTTGGAGGGTGGTGACTGCATGCCCACTGCAACCCCCTTGGGGCCCGCCTCTGCCTCAGATACAAGGGATAGCTCTGGTCCCACTGCCATCTCCTCCTCTTCAGATTCCTCATCCTGCCCCTGACCCTCTGAGCCCTCCTCCTCCTCAGACTCCCCATCCTGCTGCTCCACCATGGCTTCCTCACTGCCCTTCCCCTCTATGCTGCTGTCCTCTGCCACAGTGCCACTGGACCCTTCCTCCCCATCTCTGCTGGATGTACTTCTGGGAGATGCACCTCAGCACAGCTGCAATGGCACTGGGCCACTTCTCCGGGTTGGTGCCTATGGTGGGCTGGCATTGTCTGGGACCTCCCAGGAACAGACTGTGGGGAAAGCAGGAGGGGGGTTACATGTCCACACTGGCATGGTCCTGGGGTGGGACTGGCACATCTCCAGGGGGCCCACGCATGCATTGCATAACCCACCTTCAGGCCACAGGAGTGTGCCATCCCACGGTGCACACTACATGCCCTCCCCTTTTCCCACCTCCAGCCAGCTCAGTTTTTCCCCTCACTTGCCCAGCTGTGTCTTGCCACCCCCCTTGGGCAAAGGACACCCACAGGGGGCAGTGTGGGCAGGTGCACAATGTGCATCTGGACCCACCACTGGTGGTGTGTGCCCCTGTACCACCATTCCATGCCATTACCTGGCCATGTGTGTGAATGTCTGCATGTATTGGGTGCCGGCTGGTGCACACATGGGATAGTGGCACTGGGGGATGGCAAGGCTACCCCAAGCACATTCCCATAATTGTGTATGGGGGATCCCCCACCGGATGGTCTACCCGCACCTGTCCGGCAGCATGGCTGCCACTCCCTGTGTCTGCTGGGCTCCACTGTGTACCCCACTGACTTTCCTCAGCTGCAAGCCACTCCCTGATGCACTGAAGCTGGTTTGGTCACTTCCCTGTAGTGACACTTGAGGGCCTCCATGGTGCGTTGCATGCAAAAGTCATTGTGGGAGAGAGGGAGAGGGGACACACATGGGCTCAGTTGTGTGCTTCCACATCATCTATTGTGCATACCTAAATCCTGCCTCTGCCTGGTTGCTTGCCCATCCTGGGGGCAGGGGCATATCCATGGGTAGCAGGTTGGGGTGCATGTGATGGTACACCTCTGGCATCTGGGACTGGATTCATCCCCACTGCTCCTCTGGGCCTCTGAAACGTGCCCCATGCCACCACCAACAGTGCCATCTGGGCCATTGATTCACTTGTGTCACCCCTCTGGTCCCTTCAGTAACCTCTGCAATCCTCCCCCCTTCCCTTGCTCCCATCTGTTGCACGCAGTCTTGCCTTGGCACCATGGTATATGGCTGTGGACCATGAGTAGCTTCGGCTGTGGTCACGTGTCATGGCAGGGGCATCTGCTTCAGGGGCTAATCACTGCATGGTTTGTTAGGCGCCATGCAGGACAGGATGTCGCGGTTTGTGCATGCTCGCCATTACACATCTGTCAGTTTCTGTGGCATCACATTATCGGCATGCTCCCACAGCCAGACAGGGAGTGGCGGGCAGTGGTGGCTGATCCGCTTGCAGGGACAGATGGACAGCACATCTGTAGATACTTCCACTGACCCCCTCTGATCCCCGGGCCGGAGTCGCAGGGGCCAGGGGAAGGGACGCGTGTCTGGGGCATCCGCACTGGGGTTCCCCTGGGGCAGGCAGCCCAACTCACAGCTCTCCATGCGCTGGGCAATGCCTTTACTGTGTCAGCCCTGTGGTGTTGCTTCCATCCCCCACCAGGGAGTGCAGCAGCCTCCATGCCTGCTGTATCTGGATATGCCTACTGTTGTGGGCAGCCAGGGATGACATCTGTACCATGTGTGGCCCATCCCCACTCTGTCACCTGTTCTGCTACTATTGGTGCTGCCACCAGCATGTGGCTTGGCCCCACGTCCCTGTCTCCCTGTGCAGACACCCAGCTGTGCCTTTCAGGGTGTATATGGCCTAGCATGGTGCTCAACCCCCTCCTTCCTGTTCAGGTCTTCTTACCTGTGCAGGCGGAGTTAGAGGTCCCTCCATATGGCCATGGACAGCCACAGGTTCGGCTGCCGGTCCCCCACAGGGGTATAGCACCCCCTCGTACTGCAGCACAGAATGGGCAAGGGCCTCTGACTTGTCGGGGCAGAAGTTTACTGTCCTTCTTGCCACCATGCCACTGGTGTCTATCCACCCAGCCACAGAGGGCTCTTGCACAGGCAGCTCACGGGGCCTGCGTGACAGTGTTGTCACTGCACGGGTACACCGGATGGCCGATACATGGGTTCATGCACACTTGCCGTCCCACTTATCTGTCCGCTGGTTTGGACCCCTACATGGGTACGGCAGGCTAACATTTTCTTAGGCACCGAGCCCAGGTTCCGGCTCCTGTGTATACCTGTCTATGCCACCCTAGGCACCTGCCACCATGCTTGGTTTGTGCCGCATTTTCGATGCTTGGCCGTTTTGGAGGAGACTGACTCACGATTCAAGCACTTTTCCTGAGCAGGTATATTTATACGGGTATGGCATGCCTCGATGCCTTGTTGAAAATCAGGCCCACAATTTTTATCTTTTCTTTTATGTCCTGGCTTTCCTTATTTTGTATATTTTTTTATCATATACATTTATTTTATATGTAATTGATTACATTTGTATTTATATTATATATATTTTTTTTATTTTAATTTGATTGTGTTTGATGTGGTATTAAAGTGCCCCTGACACAGGCAATTTCTGCCAAAACACAGCCTTCTTGGGCGTAATAAAGAAGTTTTATGAAGTAGTGGTACTCCTGCTCCTTTTTTTACTCATTGTTATTGTAGGAGTGCCCCTTTGTTTTTCATTTTGAGATATGCCAGGGGAGTCACATGAACTGTTGAGGCCATATGATCCAACATACTCAACATGTTTCTCGCTGATGTCTGCTGGCTCTCTCGTATTTCTTCTACAATTGCCATCATCCAGGTGAGCCTGCCTGAGGAAGAAAGTTTTTGCTTGTGTCTAACAGAGCTCCAAAGAAATTCCAATTGGCATGACAGGCTTAAATTTGACTTGGGATGGTTTATAACAAATCCTAGTAATTCTAACACCTGGATAGTTGAGTTTATGGATTTTGAACTCCTTCCTGAGTTGTGCTCTTGATCAGCCAATCATCTAAACAGAGAAACACATGCATGCCCAGTCTGTGTACACACTCTGCAACTACAGAGAAATAGTTTGTAAACATATGAGGAGCATACACGAGGTCAAATGGCAGTATACTAAATCAGAAGTGGTATTTCTCTATGATGAATCATAGATACTTGTGATTGGTATACATCTGAATGTGGGTATATGCATCCTTTAAGTTCACAGAATATAGCCAATCCTCCTTTTGATAGTAGAGAATTAGGGTGCTGAGGGAAACCATTCTGAACTTTTCTCAGACCAGATATTTATTCAGATTGCTCAGATCTAAGATGGTACAGAATCCTCCTTTCTTCTTTGTAACAAGGAACACCTTAAGTAGAATCCCTGCCCTTCCTGCCTTGGTTGAACAGACTCAGCCGACTTGTCCTATTGAAGGGCCAAAAGTTCTTGTGGCTTTTCTGAAGCTGAGAGTTGATTGATTGTACTCTCGATGGGCAATTTGGTGGTAGGTCAAATTCTGTAGATATAATCAAGGCTATAGGGGGCTAGTGGTCCACAAAGAATGTCAGCCTCCTTGCTACTTGAAGCTTGTCTGGAATCAGTACTAGGGTGTTGACTATATTCTCTAGGAACCAGTCAAAACCCCACTCCTGGTTTTAGCTGGGTAGCTAGTTGGGACTTCTGGGTCTTCTGATGAGGTCAAGAGTGGGAACTTTGTTTGGCCTGGTTTGAGTGGAAGGAGGAGGATACCTATGCCTATGTGAATAATAGGTACTCATTTACCCCCAACTCTGATACCCTCTAGATGATCAGGAGTCCAGGTCGGAAGTGGATCTGGTGACGGTCTTAAAATTATCACTGTGCTGCTTGATGAGGGTAGCAGCCTCCTGCACTTATCTCTGCAAAGATTCTCTCCATGGTATGGCACGGCAGCAAGTTTCTTCTGTATACTGTATTACATGTCCGAGAAATATGAGAGTCTCTCAAACTAGTACTTATACAGGAGGCTTTCACTGCCATAATGAAAATATCATTTCACTCGGAATATGTATTTTCTGCACTCCTTCCCTTAGCTCACTGGGGACTGGTGTGCGTACCTTTTTTCAGAAGGGGGGAGTCAGCAAAGTTGTGCATGTTGCACATGATGTTCCACAAGTGCATGCCCATAAAGAGCTGCTGAGATACTACACGGAACATCAACATTGTGTTCCGAAAGGATTTTCTTCCAAAAGAATCCAATGTCCTAACTTCCTTCCCCGGGGGTGCCAAAGAGTGAGACTTGGAACTATTGGTCCTTTTGAGAGCAGATCTGACGACCATGAAGTAGTGCTGTACCTGCAGCTTTTCAAAACTGGGAGTCTTCTGGATTCTATACATACAGACAACCTTCTTCCTAACAGGCCCCACTGAGAGATGGGTCTCCCACATTCTCATCTGCAGCCTTTCAATGATCCTGTGAAAGGGCACTGTAACAGCTTCCTTAGGGATCACAAAACTGAAGGATTTCCAGATCTTCTACCCTGGAATCCTCCTCTGTTTTCAACTTAAATTGATGAACTTGGCCATCGCCCATACAAAATCAATAAAAGAATGTAGGGTGAGGGATCTGAGGGCAACTCAGGATACTTCTCCTCTAAGAAATACTCTGAGTCTTACTCAGACTCTCAGGAATACTCTGATCCTGACTCAGAGAGGTACTCAAAAGACATCTGAGTCTCTGCCTGGGCCGATCTCTGCTCCTTATGGGTTGCAAATCTCCTCCAGAAGCATTGATGCACCAATGTTCTCTGATGTCCCAGAGGGAAATCACATCCCAATGCACTGAAGATGGATGTCTGAATAGCAATTACTGAAGTCAAAGCCCTTTGAGGTCCTGATGACAATAAATCTCCTGCAGACAGATGATGGGATTTGAGAATCAGTTAGATGTACTGATGCAATGCAATTGAAGCAGCAGTTTTCCATCAGGAAAAAAAGACCTCCATCCTTTCCTCAAAGCTCCTCGTAAGATGCTCCTGGAGGGCTGCCACAGGCAAAGATGGAGGGATTACAATAGAATCTGCTGGTGACAGCAGAATCTTTTGGGGAAAATCAGCAGGCTAATCTCAATGCAGCCCTTCTGGTACTGAGCAGGATGAAAAAGAGTAGTTACACACCTGTAACAGGTGTTCTCCAGGAGCAGCAGGAATCAGTCCTCACATATGGGTGACGTCGGCGCCGATGGAGCCCCCATGTGGAGCATTTCCCCAGCTTTCAAAGAAAGCCTTTGGGAATGCAGCGCGCATGCGCGGTCCCCTTCCCGCCCAAAGGTGCCATCTTGCTCAGTCTGATGACATAGCTAAAAGACAGCAAAAACCAAAATGAATTATATGACTGCAACTCCTAGGGGAGGAGGGAGGGTTGTGAGGACTGATTCCTGCTTCTCCTGAAGAACACCTCTTACAGGTGAGTAACTACACTTTCTCCAGGACCAAGCAGGAAGTCAGTCCTCACATATGGGACTCCCCAGCTCTAGGCTACTGAGAACCCCAAAGCTGAAAAATAAGCACCCTCTAGAGCCTCAGCATGCGTGATAAGAATCTTCTCTGAGAACGCCCCCGAACGGTAGCCCAACACCAGGGCCGGAGGGTAGGAGTTGCCTAAACCTCAAAGAGATTACGGAGTACTGCTTGTCCGAAAGCACTGTCCCTGCAGGACTCCCTCTCGAGGCAGTAATGGGCCGCAAAAGTCTAGCTTGAAGACCAAGTAGCAGCCCGGCAGATGTCTGCCAACGGAACAGAGCAGAGATGAGCTACTGACGCAGCCTTCGTCCTGACATGGTGGGCCGTGACTCGACCCCGCAAGGAGAGGCCGGCTGCCCTGTACACCCAGGCGATACAGTCTGCAACCCAGATGGACAAGGTAACCCCAACTTATTAGGGTCAAAAGATACGAAGAGCTGAACAGCCCTTCGATGTCCCCACATACGGTCAAGTTAGAAGGATAACGCCCTCCTATAGTCCAGGGTATGCAGGACCATTTCAGCCCGGCTGGCATGTGGCCTGGGAAACAAAGTCGGAAGAACCACCTCCTGATTGAGATGGAAGGAGGAGACAACCTTAGGAAGGAACTTTGGGTGAGTCCGTAAGACCACCCTGTTCCTATAGAACCTTGTGTATGATGGCTCTGAGACCAGAGCTTGCAGCTCACTGACTCGCCTGGCTGAGGTAAGAGCTACCAAAAACAACGCCTTCCAGGACAGAAAGCGTAAAGGACAAGTAGCCATAGGCTTAAACGGTGGGCAAGTAAGCTGTTGCAAGACCACATTCAAATCCCACTCAGGTGCTGGTAGACGAATCGGAGGCTTGAGCAAAAGGAGGCCTCTGAGGAAGCGGGCCAATAAAGGGTGGCCTGACAGAGACTTACCCTCCACCGGTGAGTGGTGCGCTGACAGAGCACTGAGGTTGACCCGAACAGAGTTCGATTTAAGGCCCAGGTGGGACAGGTGAAGCAAATATTGCAGCACCACTGGCACCAGGCACGAAAACGGATCCTCCTTGGGCTGAGCACACCAGGTGGAGAACCTATGCCACTTGAGGGCATAAGATTTTCTAGTGGAGTGCCTCCTAGAGGCCAAGACCACCTCCTCCACTTCCCTAGGTAGCAGTAAGGGAGCTAGAACTACCCTCTCAGCATCCAGGCCATCAAATTGAGGGACTGGAGGTTGGGGTGCAAGAGAGATCCCTGATCCTGAGATAGGAGATCGGGTTGCACCCCCAGAGGGAGTGGAGCGTCCACAGCCAACTGCAGAAGGAGTGGAAACCATGGTTGCCTCAGCCATCTGGGGGCTACCAGGATCACCGAGGCCTTGTCCCGAAGCACCTTGAAAAGGGTTCGGGCCACCAGAGGTATGGGAGGAAATGCATACAGTAGGCTCGTAGACCAAGAGATTAGAAACGCATCTGCTGCTATTCTCAGAAGATGCGGTTGCCTGGAGCAGAACCTGAGTAATTGACGGTTGAGTGGACTGGCAAAGAGATCGATGGTTGGAAGACCCCACCTTAGGAAAAGTCGCTGGACCACCAGAGGATTCAGCTGCCATTCGTGTGGCTGCAGAATCCTGCTCAACCTGTCTGCTAGGTAATTTTCTTGGCCGGGCAGATAAACTGCCTTGAGAAATATGCCCTGTTGGACTGCCCATGAGCACAGGGCTTGAGCCTCTTGACACAGAAGTCAGGACCCTGTATCTCCCTGTTTGTTCACATAGAACATGGCGACTTGATTGTTCGTCTGAACCAGAACAGACAGGTGAGAGAGGGCATGAGAGAAAGTTTGGAGAGCCAAATGGATAGCTCTCAGCTCCAAGAGGTTGATTTGCTGTGTGGCTTCCCAAGGGGACCAAAGAACTTGGGTGCATGCCCCCTGGCAGCGTGCACCCCAACCCTGAAGAGAAGCATCTGTTGTCAGCATTCGTGTTTGTGGCGGTGGCTGAAAAGGCACTCCTCGCACTAGATTCGGGAGATGCAGCCACCATTGCAGGGAGGCCGCCAGCAGTTTGGACACCCTTACTTTGTCTCTCAAGTGTCCTGTGGCTTGCAGCCACTGAGTTCTGAGGCCCCACTTAGCAGGCCTCTTGTGCAGACGGGCATTTGGAGTAACATGGACCGTGGATGCCATGTGGCCCAATAGTCTCAGGAATTGCCAGGCGGAAACCAGAGAATTGCTGTGGAACTGTCTGGCCAAGTGCATCAGTCTGTGGGCCCTGTCTACAGGCAGATAAAACTTTGCCTGAAGGGTATCCAGTCTCGCTCCTATGAACTCTGTGTTTTCTGAGGGGTGCAAAGTGGACTTTGCGAAGTTTATGACAAAACCCAGATGCTGTAGAAGGCAGACAGTGCGGAGGGTGGCCTGTCTGGCTTCCTGTGGAGACTGACCCCTGATGAGCCAGTCATCCAGGTATGGAAAGACAAATATGCCCTGGACTCTGAGATAGGCCGCTACCACTGCCAGGCATTTGGAGAAAACCCTGGGTGCGGAGGTTAGGCCAAATGGAAGTACTCTGTACTGAAAATGATTTCCTCCCACTACAAATCTGAGATATTGTCTGTGGTCTGGATGAATAAGGATGTGAGTATAAGCATCCTTTAGGTCTAAGGAGCATAGCCAATCTCCCTGCTGGAGGTAGGGCAGCAGTATTCCAAGGGTAAGCATCTTGAAAGAGTAGTTACTCACCTGTAACAGGTGTTCTCCAGGAGCAGCAGGAATCAGTCCTCACATATGGGTGTCATCGGCACCGATGAAGCCCCAGCAGAGCATTTCCCCAGCTTTCAATGAAAGCCTTTGGGAATGCTGGCACGCATGCGCGGTTCTCTTCCCGCCTAAAGGTGCCATCTTACCTCAGTAAAATGACATAGCTAAGAAGAGCACACAAAAATGTAGAAACACAAACTATGTACAACTGCAACTCCAAGGGGAGGAGGGAGGGTTGTGAGGACTGATTCCTGCTGCTCCTGGAGAACACCTGTTACAGGTGAGAAACTACTCTTTCTCCAGGACCAAGCAGGAAGTCAGTCCTCACATATGGGTGACTCCCTAGCTCTGGGCTACCGAGGAACCCAGGCTGAACAAGAGAACTCCCTCTAGTCCCAGCAGCAAAGAAAGGCTTTTCAAGGACACAACCTCCACCGGTAGCCCAACAGAGGGCAGGAGGGCAGGAGTTGCCTAAACCTCAAAGAGATGCCGGAGTATTGCTTGGCCAAAAGCACTATCCCTACGGGACTCTCTCTCCAGACAGTAATGGGCTGCAAAAGTCTGGCTTGAAGACCAAGTTGCAGCCCTGCAGATGTCTACCAAGGGCACAGAGCGGAGATGAGCCACTGAGGCAGCCATTGCCCTGACACGATGGGCCGTGACCCTACCCTGCAAAGGAAGGTCAGCCGCTTTGTAAGCCCAGGTGATACAGTCAGCCACCCATATGGACAAGGTACGCTTGGACACAGCCAACCCCAACTTATTGGGGTCAAAGGAGACGAAGAGCTGAGTAGCCCTTCTATGCCCCTGCGTACGGTCAAAGTAGAAGGATAAGGCCCTCCTACAGTCCAGGGTATGCAGGACTGCTTCAGCCTGGCTTGCATGAGGCCTAGGGAAGAATGTTGGAAGAACCACCTCCTGATTGAGGTGGAAAGAGGAGACAACCTTTGGGAGGAACTTGGGATGAGTCCTGAGAACTACCCTGTTCCTATAAATCCTGGTGTAAGGCCTATCACAGACCAGGGCCTGAAGCTCACTCACTCGCCTAGCCGAGGTAAGGGCTATCAGGAAAAGTGTCTTCCAGGAGAGGAAGCGTAAAGGGCAAGTTGCCATCGGCTCAAAGGGTGGGCGAGTCAGTTGCTGCAAGACCACATTCAGCTCCCACTCAGGAGCAGGAGGACGGATGGGGGGCTTGAGTAAAAGCAAGCCCCTCAGAAAGCGGGACACGAAGGGGTGACCTGACAGAGAATGACCCTCCACCAGTGAGTGGTGAGCTGCTAAAGCTGAGAGGTGGACCTGAACAGAATTGGACTTAAGTCCCTGATTGGATAAGTGCAGCAAGTACTGAAGCACTACCTGCACAGTACAGGAGAAAGGATCCTCTGTACGTAGGTGACACCACATAGAAAACCTCTTCCATTTGAGAGCATAGGCTTTATTTATTTAACAGTTATTTATATACCGCTCTTTCCCTAGTATCAAGTGCGGTTTACATGGAACAGTAGGTTAATTGGTATGTAATATACCAAGTCAGTTTACATAGAACAGATAATTATAATTTACAAGGAATGTTGTAACATTAAAGGTATAACATATTAGAACATATATACATTGTTAGTTTAAATCTATAATCATCATGTGAATGAGAGTGTGGTATGGTTAATAGTGTATTAGTGATATTTATTTTGAAAATAGAGTATGTAATAATAATGTATAAATGTTAGCCTGTATCTATTTGAGTATTCTGTTCTGAGGGTGTATTGTAGTGTAATATGAATAAGTGAGTTTTTAATTTTTTTCTAAATTCCTTTATATCAGATAGCAGGCGAATGTTGTCAGGTAGATTGTTCCAAAGAATTGGAGCAGAGTGTGAGAAAGCTCTCTTATTTGTTTGTTTTCTGGCTTTTGTGAAATCTTTTGGTATTGTTAAGGTATTTAAGTTTCTGCTTCTTTGGGATCGTTTATCGATGTCTATATTAATCAGTGTATTGAGTGCCGATGGTGCAAGATTATTTATAAGTTTAAATGTAGTGACAAGAATTTTATATTTGATTCGGGAGTAAATAGGTAGCCAATGAAGTTCAGCCAAAATTGGTGTAACATGTTCAAGTGGGCTTATATTCATAATCATCCTGGCAGCTATGTTCTGAATTATTTGTATCTTTTTAATATTTTGTTTTGAAATGCCATTAAGTATTGTGTTTGCATAATCAAAATGTGGGGTGATGATAGCATGAATTATATTAATAAAGTCTTGTAGATGAATCAATGGTCTTAATTGTTTTAGTGTTTTGAGTTTGTAATGTATTTTTTTAGTTAGATATTTTATATGTGAATCCATATTTAGATTATTGTCAAGTATTACACCTAAATATTTTATTTCTTTTTTTGTATTTATTTCATGAGTATCTAGTGTGATCGTGTTTGGGGGTATGTATGTTTGATTTTTAGTGATGAATAATATATCAGTTTTAGTAAAGTTGATAAGTAGATTTTGTTCTTTGAGCCATTCAGTTAGTTCATTGAAACATTCTGTTATTTTTTGAAGAGGTGGGTGTGGGATTTCAAATGGGAGGTAGAACATTATATCATCAGCGTAGATATGATAATAAACATTGTGACGTTTAAAGATGTTACAAACTGGTTGTAAGTAAATATTAAATAATAGCGCAGATAATGCAGAACCCTGCGGGAGACCCTGAGTTTGTTTGAAGGTGTTAGAAATTTGGGTGTGGATTCTTACTGTTTGAGTTCTGTTTGATAGATATGATTTGAACCAATTATAAACAGTAGATGTAATTCCAATTTGTTGAAGTCTGTTTAACATTGTTAAGTGATTAACACTGTCAAATGCAGCTGATATGTCAAGGAAAACAAGAATAAAGGCTTGTTTAGGATTATCAATACCTCTTAATATTGTGTCATAAAGGATCGTTAGCAAGGTTTCTACTCCATGGAAGGGTCTAAAGCCATATTGATGTTCATCAAGGAGGTTTAATGTGTCAATAAAGTCTTGTAGTTGAATTTGTACAATTTTTTCAATAAGTTTGGCCATAAAAGGAATACTTGATATGGGTCTGTATGATTTTGGGGATAATTTATCTAATGTGTTATTTTTAAGTATAGGTCGTATTTGAACGTGTTTGAGAGATGGTGGTAAGTAGCCTTTTTGTAAGGATAGGTTCACTAAGGGTAGAATGAAAGAAGAGAGTATTGAGAAAGTCTTCTTTATCCAATCAACTGGGCATGGATCAAGGTATGAGGTTGTTGTATTAATGTTAGTTATTGTAGTTTTGAGAGTAGATTTTGATATTAAGTTGAAGTTGGTCCAGTTATCAAATGTAGCTTGCTTTGTTTGTGTTTGAATTTGTGGTTGAATAATATGTAGAGGTGTTATTTGTAGCTTTGTTTTATTGATGTAGTATTGAGCTAATTCTTGTGGGGAGATATCAATTGATATTTCATCAGAATTTAGTGTTTTGTTTGTTAGTTTTTGTACTATACAGAATAGTTCTCTTGGGCGATTAGTGGCTCTTGAGATTATATTAGAATAATAATTTTGTTTGGAGTTGTTTATTGTTTGTTTATAAATTTGTAGTGTATTAGTGTAGTTCTCATGATTTATTAATGATTTTGATTGTCTCCATTTCCTTTCCTCTTTTCTTAATTGTCTTTTTAATGTTTTGATAGATATATTAAACCATGGAGCATGTCTTTTTTCAATTTTATTGTTGTTTATATTTTGGTGTGATTGTTTTGGATTACTTTCAGCTGCTTTAGAGATTATATTGTTCCAGTTTTTGATAGATTCTTCAAGATTTGTGGGTGTTTGTGTTAGTTGTGGTATTTTGATCTAGAAATTCTTCTTCATTGAATTTTCTGAATCTATTAGTTTGAGGACGTTGTGGTCTTTTAGTTTGATTGTTGTAGGTGATGGTTATATTGAATTTTAGAAGATAGTGGTCAGACCAGGGGACTGGAATGTTTGAGAGGGATTCAGAGTTATATAGGTTGTGTAGAGAGTTTGGTAGGAAGACCATGTCAAGAGTTTTTCCTTTATTGTGTGTTTGTTCAGTTATTATTTGGTGAAAGTCCAAATTATTTATCATTTCTAAGAATTGATTAGAGTGATTGTTGGGTATTGAAGGAAGATTAAAGTCTCCCATAAGTATTACAGTGGATTTTTTTCTAGAGGTTAGGACAACCTCCTCAACTTCCTGAGGCAGGCCCCAGGGAGCCAAGACTACCATTGCAGCCTCCAGGCCATCAAATTGAGAGTCTTGAGATTGGGGTGTAGTAGGGAACCCTGCTCCTGAGAGAGAAGGTCGGGTTGCAACCCCAGAGGCAGTGGGGGATCCACGCCAGTTGAAGCAGAAGAGGAAACCAAGGCTGTCTCGGCCATCTGGGAGCTACCAGCAGGACCGAGGCCTTGTCCCGAAGAATCTTGAACAGAGTTCGGGCCACCAAGGGCGTGGGAGGAAACGCATACAGGAGGCCCTGAGACCAGGACATCAGAAAAGCATCTGGTGCGATCCTCAAAGGATGTGGTTGCCTGGAGCAGAACTTGGGTAGCTGCTTGTTTAGTGGACTGGCAAAGAGATCTATCCAAGGGAGACCCCACTTCAGGAAGATCTTTTGAACTACCAAGGGATGCAGCTGCCACTCGTGGGGCTGCAGAATCCTGCTCAACCGGTCGGCCAGGCAGTTCTCCTGGCCGGGAAGGTACACCACCTTGAGAAGCATGTGGTGCTTCAGGGCAAAGGAACAAAGGTCCTGAGTCTCTCGACAAAGGATCTGGGACCCAGTGCCGCCCTGCTTGTTCACATAAAACATGACCACCTGGTTGTCTGTTTGAATCAAGACTGAACGGTGAGCTAGGGCTGGAGAAAAAACTCTGAGAGCCAAGCGGATAGCTCGAAGTTCCAGCAGATTTATCTGTTGGGCTGCCTCCCAGGGAGACCAGAGACCTTGGGTGCACTTGTCCAGACAATGAGCCCCCCAGCCCTTTAGTGAGGACCACTGAGTATTCTGGCATTTGGAAGGGCATACCCTCAAGTAGATTGGGTGGATGTAGCCACCAGCTGAGGGAGGCCAAAAGGGGTTTGGACACCCTTATCTTGTCTCGTAAGTGGCCTATGGCTTCAGAACACTGAGTCTGAAGGCACCATTGTGCAGGCCTCATATGGAGCCTGGCATTGGAAGTCACATGTACTGTCGAAGCCATGTGACCCAGAAGCCTGAGGCAGAGTCTGGCGGAGACCAGGGACCTGTTCAGAAACTGCTTTGCCACGTCCATCAGCCTTTGAGCCCTGTCTTCTGGCAAGAATGCCTTTGCCAGCTGAGAATCCAATCTTGCCCCTATGAACTCCAAGTTCTCGGAGGGGAGCAAAGTGGACTTTGCGAAGTTTATGACAAAGCCCACCTTTTGAAGCAGAGCAATGGTGTTGAGAGTGGCTTGTCTGGCCTCCAGGGACGTCTGACCCCTGATGAGCCAGTCGTCCATATAGGGAAAGACAAAAATGCCTTGATTTCTCAGGTAGGCCGCAACCACTGCCAGGCACTTGGTAAAGAACCTGGGAGTGGAGGACAGCCAAAAGGTAGTACTCTGTACTGATAATGGTTTCCTCCCACAATGAACCTGGGGTACTTTCTGTGGTCTGGATGAATGAGGATGTGAGTGTACGCATCCTTTAGATCTAAGGAGCATAGCCAATCTCCCTGCTGGAGGTAGGGCAGAAGTGTCCCAAGAGTAAGCATCTTGAACTTCTCTTTCTCTAGGAACTTGTTGAGGTTTCTGAGGTCCAGAATGGGTCGAAGGCCACCGGTTCTTTTGGGTATCAGGAAATACCTGGAGTAGAATCCGTGACCTTGCAAGTGGGGAGGCACAGGCTCCACCGCCCTTTCCACCAACAGACCATGAAGCTCTTGTAGCAGGAGGTCTGTGTGTAGGGGAGGCCTTGGAGGCTCCCCTGGAAAATGTGGTGGTGGCAGTTGTTGAAAATGGAGGACATAGCCATTGTGGACTATGTCCAGCACCCAACTGTCCCCGGTGATAAGGGGCCACTGGTGGGCAAAGAGGGCGAGGCAACCTCCTGTGCAGGGTGGGGAGAGCAGTGGAGTAGAGGCTATGATCAAGAAGTCAAAAACCCCCACCCTGCTGAGTGGCAGCAGGGGCCTGAGGCTTGGGGGTCCTCTGCCTACGGGGCCCATTACCCTGGCCCTTGGCTTGCTGACCATGGGGGCATCTTGGGCAGCCTGATACTGAGGGTACTGTTTGTAGGCAGTGCCCTTCCTCGGGTAAAAGGACTTTTTACCCGAGCCCTTCTTCTTATGTGAAGGGGCAGAGGTCTTCCTCGACAGCCTTGTCCTGGTAAGGTGCTCTGTCTCGAGCTGAGCGGCCTTCTCGGTCACGGGTTTGCCAAAAAGGTTCTCACCTCGGCAGGGGACATCGACCAACTTGTCCTGAACCCATGGCTCGAGGTCCGATGACTGCAGCCACGCCTGGCGTCGAGCCGCGATGCCGGCAGCCCTACTCGGGCCGAAGCCTCGAAGCCATTGTAGGCGGCGCGGGAAATGAACTTTGAGCATTCCCGAATCCCCGAGGACAAGGTCTGAAATCTCTGCAAGGGTTCCCCGGAGAGACCAGCAGAGAAGCCGGCCAGTTCTTTGGCCAGGTCCCGCAAGTACATGCCCATGTACAGCTGGTAAGACTGGACACGGCAAGCAAGCATCGAGCCCTGGAAGCACTTCCTACCGATGCCATCGATGTTGCGGGCCTCCCTGCCAGTGGGCCCTGCGGAGTGCATCTTCTGGCTCTTCAGACGATGCATGGCCGATTCCACAACCATGGAATGGTGTGGTAGCTGTGCTTTTTGGAAACCAGGGCTTTTGCGGAGTCGATAAATGGAATCGACTCGCTTGCTTAGAACCGGCGCCGAGGCTGGGGCCTCCCACATACGGAAGAGGAGCCGTTCCAGCATCGGAGGAACCGGGACAGTAAAGGCCTCCTTCGGAGGAGAGTCGTACTGCAGAGCATAGAGCTCCTCGGCTCGAGGCTCTTCCTCGGGATCGGCAGGGATAGCCAAGGCAGTGGCCATCTCCCGGACAAACTCCGAGAACCTAGTGTCCTCCGGAGGGGATCTACTCCGGGGATCAGACTGCGGTGAGTCCGACGGGATGCACCGAGTCTTAAAAGTATCGGGAGACTCCTCGTCCTCCATCTCCCAGGCGGACTCGTCCGAGGAGGAGTCAGGGTCCGACCCCATGGGACCCTAGTCCCAACGCCAGGGGCACCGGCGTCGATACACTCGGTCCCGAATGGGAGGTCGAGGGAGACCTCGACCGAGGACGACTTCGAGCCACGAGGGTCTCGAGTATCAGCTCGGTCTCCGGGGTTGACTTCGAAGTCGACGTCCCGGTGGTCGGGGCAGATGCACCAGACAGGCAGGCCATCAGTGCCCGCTGCTGCTCCATGAAGGTAGACAGTCTGCACTGCAAGGCTGTCATCCTGAGACTCAGCTCGGGAGACGCAGCAGCCACCGACTCGGGCCCCGGCAGCGCCGGGCCCGACGTTGGCTCTCTGGGAGGAGAGTCCACAAGGACTACGGGGCTTACGTGTCCTGCAGACTCCGGCTCCATGTGAGGAACTTTGGCAGGCTTCTCTTGGTCCATGGGCCCGGGACGGCGGTCGGGGGTCTTAGACCTGGCCCTCGAGGGACCAGGGACCTCCTCCGACGCCGCCCTTGTGAGCCACTTCTTCCTCTTACGTTCCCGGTCGTGGGACCCCCTGTCCGAGGAGCTTCGACGGCGCTCGGGATCAGAATCCCGAGATGTCGAGGCCTCAGATGAGGTTCGGGCCCTGCCGGAGGCAGAGTCCGAGAAAAACCTTTCCTTTTGATGCTGTTGACTCTTTAGTGCCTTGGAAGACATCTTCCCACATGGCCCACACGACTTTGGGTCGTGGTCAGGGCCGAGGCACCGAAGGCAGCAGTCGTGTGTGTCAGTGAGAGACATAATTTTCTTACACCGATCACACTTTTTGAAACCACTGGAAGCCATCGGGGAAAAAATAGCCCCAGCGAGGTCAAAAGACCGGCCTTCCAGTGAAAAATGAAAAAAGGGCGCGAACGCCAGCTACGAAGGGCAAAAAACGAAAAATGAAGAAAACGGGCTCGATACCGGTGTACCGAACCCGGCGGGAGGGGAACCGGCGTCGAACCGGAGAAAAAATAGCGAAAATCGCCGAAGAAAAAATCACTTTTATCCGGGAGAACAGGACACACGTCCGATGGGCTTCTCGGAAAAAAAGAGACTGAGGTAAGATGGCACCTTTAGGCGGGAAGGGAACCGCGCATGCCAGCATTCCCAAAGGCTTTCATGGAAAGCTGGGGAAATGCTCCCCTGGGGCTTCATCGGCGCCAATGACACCCATATGTGAGGACTGACTTCCTGCTTGGTCCTGGAGAACTTTTCCTTCACCAGGAACTTGTTGAAATTTCACAAGTCGAGGATGGGCCTGAGACCTCCTGTCCTTTTTGGTACCAGAAAGTACCTGGAATAGAAGCCTTGCCCTCTCAGTTGGTGGGGCACCGGTTCCAACGCCTGCTCCTTTAGAAGACTTGTCAACTCCTGAAGGAGTAAGTTCCTGTGCAGAGGGAGTCTTGGAGCCTCCCCTGGAAAGTAGGAGGGGGTAACTGGTTGAAGTGGAGCAAATAGCCCTTTTAGACTATGCTGAGCACCCAGGTATCCCCTGTTATGGCTGACCACCTGTGGGCGTACAGGGTCAGCCGGCCTCCTGTGCTTAGAGGGGCCAGCTGAGGAGGAGAGGCTATGCCACTGGAGTCAAAACCCCGCTCCCTGTTGTGAAGGAGCCGGAGCTGGTGGCTTGGGGGTTTTCTGCCTACAGGGCCCATGTCCCTGCCCCTTGGCATGCTGACCCTGTTGGGGAGCTGTGGAGGCCTGGTATTGAGGGTAAGATTTGTAGGCAGATGACTTCCTCGGGTAAAAGGACTTTTTCCCCGAGCCCTTCTTCTTTTGAGAAGGGGCAAAGGTCTTCCTGGACAGCCTTGTCCTGGTGAGAGTCTCGGACTCAAGTTCTGCAGTCTTTTCAGCCATGGGCTTGCCAAAGAGGTTTTCACCTTGGCAAGGGACATCAACCAACTTGTCCTGCACCCATGGCTCAAGGTCCGATGACTGTAGCCAGGCCTGACGACATGCACCGATGCCTGCCGCGGCTACTCAGGCCGAAGCCTCGAAGCCATCATAGGCTGCTCGAGACATAAACTTCGAGCACTCCCGGATCCCAGTTGACAAGGCTGTGAACATCTGCAAAGGTTCCTCGGAGAGACCAGCAGAGAACCCGTCAATCTCCTTTGCCAGATCTCGAAGGTACATGCCCATGTACAGCTGGTAAGTCTGGACACGGCAAGCAAGCATAGAGCCCTGGAAGCACTTTCTACCGAGGGTATCCAGGTTCTGGGCCTCCCTGCCTGGAGGCACCGAGGAGTGCATCTTCTGACTCTTCAGACGATGCATGGCCGATTCCACAACCATGGAGTGGTGCGGCAGCTGTGCCTTCTGGAACCCAGGGCTCTTGCGGACTCGATAAATGAAATTGACCCGCTTGCTAAGAACCGGTGTCGAGGGAACTGTTACTGTGAGTGAGAGTGGTGTACGGAGCCTGGAGACAGGCTCCTGGGATTGCTGCTGCGGTTTCTACGCCGCTGACGACGCCCTCTCCTGCCCTGAACGATCGGGCAGGCATTGCTGCGGCTACCTGGTGCTGAGAGGTCCTGAGCTGCCCTTTAAATCTGTGCCGTGGTGTTCACTACTCCGGAACTGTTACTGTGAGTGAGAGTGGTGTACGGAGCCTGGAGACAGGCTCCTGGGATTGCTGCTGCGGTTTCTACGCCGCTGACGACGCCCTCTCCTGCCCTGAACGATCGGGCAGGCATTGCTGCGGCTACCTGGTGCTGAGAGGTCCTGAGCTGCCCTTTAAATCTGTGCCGTGGTGTTCACTACTCCGGAACTGTTACTGTGTTCAGGACGGTTCAACTGGTGCACTTGATTGGCTGTACTCGGTGACTTCTTGCCTATAAATTTGTTTGTGTTCGTCGCGACCGCGGAGCGCGACCGCGGGCGTGATCCGAAGGGGCGTGTCTAAAGGGGCAGGTTCTGCCCCTTTCACGCCCCTTTGGCGCCTCGTGGCGCTTCATGGCCGTTAGATATTTACTGTGTCTCATTAGTTGTATATTCTATTGTTTTGCCGTATATTGGTATTCCACAGCTTTGTTTAAATGGGGAAGAGGAAGGCTAAAACAGAGAACAAGGTGCCAGCGGATGGAGCCGGCGGGCCGAGTGGGGGAAAGGTCGTCGGCCCCCTGGATAAGCACCTTGTTCCCTGTCCGTTGGCGCAATCCTCTCCGGAAGGAGTCTCCCTAAGTCCAGAGGGACGGACTCCTCCTCCCTGTCCGTTGCCCCCTTCGCCTGATGTTTTGGTTCAGGAGTCTTCAGATATGGTGAGTCAGGCTACTCCTTTCTTTACTTTACCTAATCCAGTCCTTGAGTTGGGCTCTGTTTCAGAGCTCCCTGTTCTTGCTCCCGATGGCGAAGTCACCCTAAAAGATCTATGGGGAGCGCTTCAATGTATTGATCGTAAACTCACTAGTAATGTTAAATCATTTTGTACTTTTTCTCAGGAAACTGTTGCGTCTTTGCAACAGTTAGATGAGAAGATTAATTATGTGGATAGAGGTATCTCCAAATTGAAAGATCAAGTTGCTCCTCTTACTGTTGCAAATGTAGTCGGTATAAAAGATTCCTTGCTAGTTCACTCTAAGTTAGAGGCTCTTGAAAATTCAGCACGTGCTCATAATTTACGTTTTTTGAATTTTCCGTGTACAGCACTGTTAGCACCTCGGATTTTATTGGATAAATATCTGAAGGAGGTTCTCTCTATCACTGAATCTGTAGAAGTTTCTTCTCTTTATTACCTTCCCCTTCGGTCTAAAAAGGTGTGCTCCGTTGAAGGGGCTACTGGTATGTCTGAGCCTTCTATAACTAATTTGACCGCCTTTCTGGAAGACTCGCTTGATATAATCCACTCCCGTTCTACACTATTGGTGACTTTTCATTCTTTAGATTTGAAATCTCGTATTCTGAAGGCCTACTTTAAATGTAAGGCTGTTAAATTTTGTGGTTATACAGTTAACATTTTTCCTGACGTGGCACATAGCACCCAACTTAGACGGAGGCTTTTTTTAGCCTTAAAGCCTCAGGTTCTGAGTTTGGGAGCTATGTTCTACTTACGTTTTCCTTGTCGCTGTGTTATTAATTTTGAGGGAAGATCTTATGTGTTCACTGATAGTTCTCATTTAGAACGGTTTATTTCTGATCGTCAGGTGGTACCGGGGGTAATTCAGGGTGAGTGATTTGTTATACACCTTGTATGGGCGAGTTATTTGCTCTGTTTTCTGTTCAATGTATAAGATACATTTGAATTATAGTTCTTGTAATGTGATCACAGTCAGTTCCCGTAATGTGGTCTTTATTAGTGTATAGTTTCTTATTTGAATATGATTGCTTTTGCTATTTTCTGTTTTTCTTGAAGCTTTTCCGATTTGTTGTAACTTGGAAACTTTATAAATAAAAATTAAAAAAAAAAAAAAAAAAGAACCGGTGTCGAGGCCAGCACCTCCCACATGCGGAAGAGTAACCGTTCCAGCATTGGAGGAACCAGTACAGTAAAGGCCTCCTTGGGGGGAGAGTCATACTGTAGTGCCTCGAGCTCCTCGGCTCGAGGCTCCTCCTCAGGGTCTGCGGTGAAGGCCAAGGCCTTGGCCATGTCCCTCACGATGTCCGAGAACCGGGTATCCTCTGGGGGGGACCTTCTCCGAGGTTCAGACTCCGGTGAGTCCAAAGGGACGCACCGGGTCCGAAAAGTGTCCGTGGACTCCTCGTCCTCCGTTTCCCATCCCGACCCCTCCGAAGAGGAGTCGAGTGGCTCCGGCCAGATGGGCACTGATGCCATCCGCCCCGACGCTGAGGGCACCGGCATCGATGACCTCGGTCCCGCACAGGAGATCGAGGGTGACCTCGGCCGAGGATTGACTCGAGATCTCATGGACTCGAGGATCGGCTCAGCCTCCGAAGTCGACTTGGACTTCGAGGTCCCAGTGGTCGGGGCAGATGCACCGGTGAGACTGGCGATCAGTACCCGCTTCTGTTCCATGAAGGAAGACAAACTGCTCTCCAAGGCCGTCAACCTGAGTCTGAGCTCAGGAGACCCAGCAGCCTCCGACTCGGGCCCCGACGGCATCGGGCCAGACGTCGGCTCCCCCGGAGGAGAGTCCACGAGGACTACAGTACTCACTTGACCCGGGGCCTCCGTCTCTATACGAGGTTGTTTAGCAGGCCTCTCCGACTCCGAAGACCTGGGACGGCTGTCGGGGCTATGCGACCTGGCCCTCGAGGAGCCAAGAGCATCCACCGACGCCACCCTCGCGGGTTTCTTCTTCCTGCGGTGCTCCCACGAAGGAGACCCCCTCTCAGAGGAGCCCCGACGACGCTCGGGGTCGGACCCCAGAGACGTCGAGGCCTCTGACGAAGTCCGGGCTCGGCCAGACGCAGAATCAGAGAAGATCCTTTCGCGTTGATGCTGCCGGCTCCTCAATGCCTTGGATGACATTTTGCCACATGGGATACAGACCAGCGGGTCATGGTCGGACCTGAGGCACCGGAGGCAGCAGTTGTGTGTGTCAGTGAGAGACATCAGTTTCTTACACCGATCACACTTTTTAAACCCGCTGGCAGCCATCGGGGGAAAAAGAGCCCCTGCAAGGTCAAAAGAATGGGCTGCAAGGGAAAAATGAAAAATGGCGCGAACGCTAGTCTCTACGGACAAAAAATAAAAAATGAAGTCCGGGCTCAATACTGGTGTACCAGGCCCAGGCGGGAAAGGGAACTGGCGTCGAACCGAGTAATTACACGGATCCACACCAAAAAATCAACTTTTTCATGGGTGACCACGATACACGTCCGTTGGGCTCCGCGGAAAAAAGAAGACTGAGCAAGATGGCACCTTTGGGCGGGAAGGGGACCGCGCATGCACGCTGCAATCCCAAACGCTTTCTTTGAAAGCTGGGGAAATGCTCTGCATGGGGGCTCCATCGGCGCCGACGTCACCCATATGTGAGGACTGACTTCCTGCTTGGTCCTGGAGAATTCCTTATATCTGGCCAATTCAAGGACATTAGTTCCTTCAATATCTTGCTGCCCAGGAAGATGTGCTATGATGTCGATGCATCTCAGCCTCTACTTGATGCTCAGTGTCCTTAGTCCTCAATGTCAATGAATTTGGGAATGAATCCTTCCTCTTATTTGGGCAGGATTTGGCGGATGACCAAACCTGGAATATTCTATTGATGTTCAGCTCCATGTGGGCTCAATGACTCCTCAATGTTGATATACCTCCGGCATTCATTGAAGCTCCTGAGGCCACAGAGACTGATGCCTCCAAAGCTAAAGTTGATGGACCAGACTTATCTGTGCCAAAACGTATTCTGAACTCTTTTTTTATGACCCCTGATCCCTCTTGTTGTCATCTGTGAACATGAGACACGAGAGGGTTCAAGCTTGGGCCCCAAGCACTTCAGGCACCAATTGTGGGTGGTCCTGCCACACCAGGATCACTTCTTAAACCCAATGGAGAGTATACTTTGAGACATGTTATCCCTAAAAACAGCTGCAGTGAAATCAAATAACTCAATTCTGAAAAAATAAACCCAGATAGGGTGAATATCTGTGGCAAGAACTGAAGACTTAAGTCCACAACTGACCCCTTGCCAACCTGGAAGAGTTTGAGATATTCTGGCAGGAAGAATGGGCAAGACTGCACCATCTTGCTGTGCAAGGTTGGTAGACATTAATTTTAAATGATTCATGGTTATCATTGCTGCAAAAGGGGATTCCATCAAGTGGTATGAAGACTTCTGGATCCTTATTCTTAATCACTTTTTGAATATTTTGTAATTTTTCTTTCACACTGAAAGTGTAGCATATCATAGAACCTATTGTTTTATGCAGCACACAATTAAACTGTAGAATTTTTTTCTGAAGATATTGTTAGGGTGACTAAGATAGCAGGGTTCACAAGAGATATGAACACATTTTGGGCAGAAAAATCCACAAAAAACTGTTAGCCAACTAAAAAAGCGGTTTATCCCTCGAAATAAGCTATGAGAGGTGGCACTACTGTTGGGAAGGTATCTGCATTGGTAAGTTTTTACCAACTGGAATATTCTCAAAATTGTGGGGAAAAGGGACTTCTTTGGGTTAAGCTAATAAAATCTGTGTCTATTTAAAAATCTGTGTTTATTAAGGCATGGTACAGTTTAACAAACTTTCAGTTAAACTACAGGTAATTGGTGTATAGTTTCACACACAAACTCTCAGAGACATTAAATCAGTCAAACTCTCAGTGAAAGTAAAGTCAGTTAGAGTACAGTTTCACAGGCAAACTCTCGAAATTAGAGGATATAGTTTTAACAGCCATGTTGTTGTTAAGTGCCGTCGAGTCGGAGTCGACTCATGGCGACCCTCTGGATAGCTATCCTAAATTGTGTTCGGTCTTCAGTCAGGCGGTTCATTGTTGACAGACTGGTACCTGTAGCTGCTGTTATTGTATCGATCCATCTCATTGCTGACCTTCCTCTTTTGCGTTGACCTTCCATCTTGCCAAGCATGATGTCTTTCTCTAATGATCTCTCTCTCCGCATGATGTGTCCAAAGTATGAAAGTCAAAGTCTTGTCATCTGAGCTTCTAAAGAAAGCTTAGGTTTGATCTCCTCTAGTACAGACCAGTTTGTTCTTCGGGCAGTCCATGGTATCCACAGTATTCACCGCCAGCACCATAATTCAAAGGCATCAATTTTCTTCCTGTCTATCTTTTTCACTGTCCAGCTTTCACATCCATATGATGTTATTGAAAATACCATGGCTTGAACAAGTCGAATCTTTGTATAGAGAGAGACATCTCTGCTCTTCAGAATCTTATCTAGGTCTTTCATAGCCATTCTGCCAAGAGCAATGCATCGTCTGATTTATTGACTGCTTGTTGCTTCTTTATTGATAGTTGATCCAAGTAGGTTAAAGTTATTCACAATTTCAATTTCTTCTCCTTCGACGATGAACCTGTTGATTATGCTAGTTGTCATGATCTTTGTCTTCTTTACATTAAAGTGCAGGCCCATTTTGAGACTATGTTCTTTGATTGTGAGAAGCAAATGTTTCAGATCATCTTCACTTTCCGCCAGTAATGTGGTATCATCAGCATAGCGAAGGTTGTTGATGAGTCTTCCACCAATCTTCACACCTCTGTTGTCTTCATACAATCCTGCTTCTCTGATGATTTGTTCTGCATATAAATTAAATAGGTAACAGCCATATTCCATGTTTATTTCCCACCCTCCCACCCCAGGCTTAATCTTTGATTTATAGGCTCTTAAACCAGTTAAGAAGAAAGGAGGGCAATTTTCCACTTTCAGGTTTAACTGCTTATCTTAAGCAGCAAGTTCTTAGGCCTTAGGAACAGATTAATCCTAAGTCCTTGCAGTTCATGTTGAGGCGAACATTAAACAAAGTTCCTCAAATGCATTAGGTATATTTGTATTTGTTCAAATATTCCTATTTCCCAATCAACTTTAAGTAACTGAATAATGTTAAGTAACTAAACAAATCATAACTAAGATGCAGACAGCAGTCCAGCAGTGAGATGGGGGCTATCCAATCTTTTGCACTGTCTCACATGTATGATTATCTCCCAGATAGTGAAAAGTCTTATATATATAGTAACATACTATATGACGGCAGATAAAGACCAGTATGGTCCATCTAGTTTGCCCAGTAAGGTGGCCAGAGTAATTGTAACTGCAGCTCCCTGCAGATCACCACCCTCTATGCTTGTGTTTAGGGTTGTACCTGCTGTTCCATGCAGGTCAGCCCCTCCCCACCCCCTATTAAAAGATATTTAAGTTTGCTTTGATTTCATCCTCTTGCTATAAAGGGGTCCACTGTGTATGTCCCATGCTGTTTTGAATTCTGTCACTGTACTTTCCCCCACCACCTCCATTGGGAGAGCATTCCATGCATCCACCACCCTTTCAGTGAAAAAGTATTTCCTGATGTTGCTTTTAAGTTTACCGACTTACAGCTAGAGATATGTACACTACCTGGAAAGTGCTCCTTGCTCTCATGGAACAAGTCCAATCTCTGGAGGCTAAAGTAATAGATGAAGAGGAGATGAGATATAAAGAGGAGACCTTCAGGAATATAGTAGAGAGAGCATAGTTACTCACCTGTAACAGGTGTTCTCCAGGGACAGCAGGAATCAGTCCTCATATATGGGTGACGTCGGTGTCGACGGAGCCCTCGTGCGGAGCAATTCCCCAGCTTTCAAAGAAAGCCTTTGGGATTGCATCGGTCATGCGCGGTCCCCTTCCCGCCCAAGGGTGCAATCTTGCTCAGTCAGATGACACAGCTAAAAAGACGGGAAAAATAAGAAAAAATTAATCAAAGGACTGCAACTCCAGGGGAGGAGGGACGGTCGTGAGGACTGATTCCTGCTGTCCCTGGAGAACACCTGTTACAGGTGAGTAACTACACTTTCTCCAGGAACAAGCAGGAAGTCAGTCCTCACATATGGGACTTCCTAGCTATAGGCTACCGAGAACCCATAGCTGAAAATGGCTCCCTCTAGAAGAGCCGCAGTAGCAGTGATTGGATTTTTCTCCGAGAACGCACAACCCCCATCGTAGCCTGACACCAAAGGGTCGGAGGGTAGGAGTTGCCTAAACCTCGAATAGGTTACGGAGTATCGCCTGACCAAAAACACTGTCCCACTGAGACTCTCTCTCCAGGCAGTAATGGGCTGCAAAGGTCTGGCTTGAAGACCAAGTTGCGGCCCGGCAGATGTCTGCCAACGGAACAGAGCGGTGATTAGCCACTGATGCAGCCTTAGCCCTGACAGAGTGGGCCGTGATTCGGCCCTGCAGTTGGAGGTCAGCTGCCCTGTATGCCCAGCCGATGCAGTCTGCCACCCAGGTGGATAACGTACGCTTGGAGACAGGAAGACCCAGTTTACTGGGGTCATAAGAGATGAAGAGCTGGGAAGCTCTCCGATGTCCCCGCGGAAGCTCCAGGTAGAAGGCGAGCACCCTCTTACAGTCCAGGGTATGCAGAACCGCTTCTGCCCTGCTGGTATGTGGCCTGGGGAAGAAGGTTGGAAGAACCACCGCTTGGTTGAGGTGAAACGAGGAAATCACTTTTGGAAGGAACTTGGGGTGAGTATGTAGGGCCACCCTGTTTTCATAAAACTGTGTATACGGTCTATCCGATACTAAAGCTTGCAGCTTGCTCACACTTCGAGCAGACGTGAGTGCCGCCAGGAAAGGAAGCGGAGAGGTCAGGTGGACATTGGTTCAAAAGATGGGCGAGTAATCCGCTGCAAGACCACATTTAAGTCCCACTCCGTAGCCGGTGGGCGAATCGGAGGCTTCAAGAGCAGGAGGCCTCTGAGGAATCGGGAGACCAACGGGTGAGCTGAAAGAGGTTGCCCGTCCACTGGAGAGTGGTTAGCTGATAGCACACTCAGGTGGACTCTGACAGAGTTAGACTTGAGGACCAACTCTGGGAAGTGGAGCAACTACTGTAATACCTGAGAGACTTGGCAAGTGAATGGGTTCTCCTTATTTTGGGCACACCACACTTCAAATCTACGCCACTTGAATGTGTACGATTTTATAGTGGATTGCCTCCTAGAGGCCAGCAACACCTCCTCAACCTCCTTGGGAAGGAGTAGAGGAGCAAGTACTACCCTCTCATCAGCCATGCCATTAAGTTGAAGGATCTGAGGTTGGGGTGTAGTAAGGAACCCTGTTCCTGGGTCAAGAGGTCAGGCTGCACCCCCAGCGGGAGAGTCCGATGTGATACACCGGGTTCAGTAGGTGTCTGGGGAGTGTTCCTCCTCTGTCTCCCACACCGAGTCCTCCGAGGAGGACTCGATGGGCTCCGGCTTCGAGCCCGACTGCCCTGACACCGAGGGCACCGGCGTCAACGACCTTGGTCCTGAACGGGAGGTCGAGGGGGACCTTGGCTGAGGATCAACTCGAGACCTGATCGACTCGAGGATCAGCTCGGCCTCCAGTGTTGACTTTGACATCCTGGTGGTCGGGGAGGATGGACCGTCGAGACCGGCCATCAGCGCCTGTTGCTGCTCCATGAAGGCAGCCATGCTGCTCTCCAAGGCCACCAACCTGAGACCGAGCTCAGAAGGCTCCACAGCTCCCGGCTCGGGGCCCGACGCCGGCTCTCCCGGAGGAGAGTCCACGAGCACAACAGAAATTACCTTGTCTGACATCTACGGCTCCTTGCGAGGTTGTTTAGCCGGCCACTCCGACTCCGAGGACCCGAGGGCCCAAGCTGATCAGAGGCATCCAGCGACGCTGCCTTCGTGAGTTTTTTCTTTTTACGGTGTTCCCTGGAGGGAGACCCCCGCTCAGAAGACACATGAGTCCCGAGATGTCGAGGCTTCTGATGAGGTCCGGACCCGGGCGGATGCAGACTGAGGAAAAATCCTGTCACACTGATGCTGCCTGCTCTTCAAAGACTTTGACGACATCTTACCACACGGCCCACAGACCACCGGGTCATGGTCAGAGCCGAGGCAGCGGAGGCAGCAGTCGTGTGTGTCGGTGAAAGACATCAACTTCTTACACTGATCACACTTTTTAAACTCGCTGGCAGCCATCGGGGAAAAAGGGCCCCTGCGAGGTCAAACGATCGGGCTGCCAGTGAAAAATTAAAAGAGCGCGAACGCTAGTAACGAAGGACAAAAACGAAAAATATGACCGGACTCGATACCGGTGTACCGGGCCGAAGGCGGGAAGGGGAACTGGTGTCGAATTGGGAAGCTGAAAGAAATAATTCAACTTTTCTACTTTTTCCACGGTGAAAACGGGACCACGTCCATTGGGCTCTGCGGAAAAAAGAATACTGAGCAAGATGGCACCCTTGGGCGGGAAGGGGACCGCGCATGTGCGATGCAATCCCAAAGGCTTTCTTTGAAAGCTGGGGAATTGCTCTGCATGAGGGCTCCTTTGGCGCTGACATCACCCATATGTGAGGACTGACTTCCTGCTTGTTCCTGGAGAAGTCCCATATTCAGTCTGGCAATCTTTCTGCTGCAATGAAGAACAGAGGTTACCTGAAAGGAGAGCATCACGCTAAACCCAAGAGACAGGTAGAGCTCCAGAGTCCCAATGTGTGGATGAGACAATGCTGCAGGGAAGAGGATTTTAGATTTGTTAGAAACTGGGCAACATTTTGGGAAGGAGGGGGTACTTTTCCAAAAGGATGAGATCCACCTTAACCAAGGTGGATCTGGACTGCTGGCATTAACCTTTAAAAAGAAGACTAAATAATGCAGGAAAGTTGTCAGTTGCCCAAGAGCATTTGGTTTGGATTGATGCATGTTTGATGAAAACATGCAAAACAGGGAAGTTATGGCATTCCAAAAGAGAGGTTCCAATAAAGGTAAAAGTAACCCAGGTACCTTTAAGTAAAAAGCAGAGTTGGAAGATTCCAAATTACCACTCTGTGCCCCTGTGGTGTGAGTGGTATATAAAATGTGTTAATAAAGATAAAGATAAAAGATACCCCTCTCATCTGATAACCAGACTGTTAATGTGAAAGAAATTTTTTGAAATGCCTTTATGCAAATACTAGAAGTCTACAAAATAAGATGGGAGAGTTAGAATATAGCACTGAATGAAAGGTTAGATATAATTGGCATATTCCTTGTAAACCACCTTGACATTCTGAAAGACGGCATTGAAAACCAGCTAAATAAATAAATAAATAAACCTCAGAGACCTGGTGAAAGGAGGATAACTGTGATACCAGGGTACAAAATATAGCGCAATAATAGGGTAGATCAAATTGATGGAGGGCTATGAGGATGAGGTCTGCATTGTCTTCCTAAGCCTTGACAAGGACCTGGCTGATTAGGGGAAACAGAGGGAAAGCATATAGTCAACAGTGGCTCCATCTGATGACGAACGCATCATGGGCCCATCGGTTCAGACTGGGCTGTAGGGAGTAGAAGAGGAGGCATTTTGCATTTTTGGCGGTAGCAAACAGATCCACTTCAGGGGTGTCCCATTTTTTGAAGAGTCTGAGCATTACTTGTGGATCTAGGGACCATCTGTGTGGATCCAGATGCCGGCTGAGGGTGTCCACCAGGGAGTTTTGGGTCTCCGGGAGATACGCTGTCCTGAGGGAGGTGTGCATGGACCAGGTTAGGAGCCAAAGATGGCTGATCCCTGTTTGTTGATGTAGAACATGGTGACTTGGTTGTCCATTTGCACCAGGAGAGTCTTGTGAGGGGGCCCAGGGTTGGAAAGCTGTTAGGGCATAAAAGACTACTCGCAGTTCTAAGATATTTATGTGAAGTGAATGCTCCTACAGTGCCCATGTCTCTTGTGTGGTCAGATGTAGAAGGTACTCTCCCCAGCTATACATATAGGCATCAGTCGTCAGGGTGAGGTGGTGCAGAGGGGGCTACAAGGGGCATCCCTCCGCTAGGTTGGCTGGGTTGTGCTACCACCACAGGCTTTGGCGTAGTGGTGAGTAACTGTCCCTTGATATGTGAATCTTTTTTGTGTAAAGACTGTATGTGCTGATTCCATTTTAATATGAGGTGTCACTGCAAGGGTCGCATGTAGAGCCTTGCGAGTGGAATGACGTGAACAGATGCCACCATGTGGCCTAACAGTTGCAGGATTGACCAGGCCAAGGCAATGCAACAGTTCTGTAGGTTGGCACTGAGGCGTTGCAGGATAAGGGTTCTGTAGTTGGGAAGACATGCTTTTCTCTCAACCATGCTGATTGTGGCCCATATGAAGGCTAGCCACTGCTGGAGCTCAAGGTTGGATTTTTTGGTGTTGACAAGGAAGCCTGTGGCCTGCAGTGCATTGATGGTATCTTGCAAGGTGTGAAGAGACTTCGCCTTGGAGGGTGCAGATACCAGCCAGTCATCGAGTTATGGGTAGTTGCAGTGGCCCTAGCTGCACAAATGTGTGGCCACCACAGCGAGCACTTCATAAAGACTCGTGGGACAGATGAGAGGCCAAGGGAAGGACTTGGGACCGTTAATGTTCTTGTTGGAACTTGAAACAGAGGTATCGCCAGTGGATCGGGTGAATGGGAATGGGCGTGTAGGCATCCTGTAGGACCTGGGAGGCTAGCCAATCATTCCAGCAAAGAAGCGGAAGAAGAGTGGCTAGGGAATTCATTTTGAATTTCTCCCTCTTGATGCAGAGGTTGAGGTCACGGAGGTCAAGGATGGGTCAGAGTCCTCTGGTTTTCTTTGGGATGAGGAAGAAGCGAGAGTAGAATCCCTGTTGGTGCTGATCGGGAGGAATGGGCACTATGGCATGGCTAGGGAGGAGGTCTAAGATGTTTTGCTGCAGAATGACTTGATGTTGTGGTGGAAGTGATTTCGCAGTTGGTGGAGGATGGATTGATGGAGGACTTATGAAGATGATTCGGTATCCCGAGGACCCAATGGTCGGTGGTGATCAAGTTCCAGGTCTCTTTGAAATGCTGTATCCGGCTTCTCACTGGCAGTTAGACAAAAGCTAGGGCTAGCTTTTTGTGTGGTAGATGACTTTGCCGGTTGTTGCTTCCTCCCCCATGGATGGGAGTGCTGCGCATAAGCAGAAGCACATTGTTGTTGCTGCCGAGAATAAGGCTGAAAGCATCTGTGAGGGTAGAATTGTTGTAAATACTGATAGGCTCTGCGGTATTGAGGGATTTGAGTCCTGTGAGTTGATGTTGAGGGTTCTGCTGGTTGAGCCGAGAGCTCGTGGACTGTGAAGGAGTGATTATTGTAAACCGCTCTAATGCTTCGGCCTGAGCGGTATATCAAATTCAAATAAACATAAACATAAACATCTGTGACCACCGAGACTGCTTCCTGTGCTTTCGAGCTGAAAAGGCTATCCCTCAGGCATGGGGCACCCACCAGACTGTTGTAGAGATCCTCCTGCAGGCCAGATACTTGCAGTCAGGCTGTACGCCTTGAGGAGATCGCGGTGACTGACGACCGAGCTATGGAGTCAAAGGCATCATAAGTTGTGCAGATGATATGTTACAGAGATTTGTGCAGGTTAGACAACAACTGAGAATGGTCCTCCACAGGCAAGGAAGAAGGATCATCCAATTGCAGGAGGAGGTAATCATGGTAGTGTAGAATATGGAGCTGGTGTGTGATAGTTTGCATTGCTAGGAAGCGGCTGTGATAGGACTTCTGGCTGATGGCATCCAGTGTTTTTTTGTTCTTTACCTGGAGAAGTTTGAAAGGGCGATTTGGTGGTTTTGGATTTTTTAAACACCACTTCCAAGATGACTGAATGGTGGGAGAGCTGCTGCTGATGGAACCCCAAGCTGGAAGGACTTTATATCTGAGGTCTAAGTGCCGTGAGGTGGTGTGTATAAACGTGGGGGTTTTCCAGAGGGTGGTCTGCAATTCCTGTAGGATGGGAGGGACTTCCTTGGGAGCACTTCATGCCTTAAGGATGGATTGAAAATCTCTTTTGTTGGTAGGGGTCTGAGAGTCGCTGAGAGCAAGTGCTCGGGAGATCTTCTGGAGGAATTTTGGATAGCAAGTCTTCAGGTGGTTTCTCTTAAGCCACATTCAGAAGTTGAGATGTCCTTGGGCAGAGGTATGCCTGAGACCTGGGAGAAGGGGGCACTCAAGAGGGAACATGCATCCTCTTTCAGGGGAGGGGCTGACTATGAACTCTAGGGCAGTGCAATGTGGCACTGCTGCTACTGTTGCTGATTGCAAGAGGAGGGCACTGTCTTCCACAAACTTCCTCAAGAGGGATATTAATGAAGCATCTGGAGTGGGGACCTCCAGAGGATTATTTGGGGGGCACTCCAGAGACAAGGCCTGCATTGGCTGTAGATTAGCTGCTTTCAGAACTGTTTCTCCAGGAAGGTCTTTGGTCTTATGGTTTGGTTGCATGAGGTCCTTACGCGGGGTTGCAGCTCGCTGCTCCTGAAGGTGCTTGTGCTTGGACTTACTTTTCACCTTCCCTCCGGGAGCACCTGAGGCTACAGCCAGTCAAGGGAAGGCTGAAGGACCAGGGTGGGGGAGGGGTTGGAGTCGTGGGTCTGCGTATTCAGACTCTCGTCTGTTGCCCATTGAGCCAGGACCAGTTGGAAGTCTGCCTCCAGCCGCATGGCTGCCCCAGGGTTTCCCGACTGTGCTGAGTCTGGGCTCAGTGGGAGGGGCAGTGGGGAGGCCATTGGACACAACTGTAGAATGTTTCCCTCTGCTGCTCTCTACTGGTGTAGTGCAGTTTGTGTCTGACAGACTGAGTTTGGTAATATTTTGTTGTTGTTTTGTTTTCTCTTTGAAATGCGGTCAAAGGAAGGGTGGCATGCATGCATGCACGCGGTCAAGCCATGGGATCCACCTCTTTTTTTTTGTAGTTATTTCTTTGGCAGAAGAGAAAAAGGAGTTGGAAATGGATTATTTCTGAAGGCAGAAGAAAAAAATAAGGTGTGGGGTGGCGAAGAGAGGGAGAGCTGTGGCAATCTCTGCCATGGTTGAAGAAAGAACTGACAAACTAGTGGCCAGCAGGGTGGGAAAGGCAGCGCGCACACTTAGACAAATCAAAAGACTTGTCTAAGCTAGGGAGAGCCGACACGTCAGCAACATCAGAGAAGTCACCATCAAGTGTGCCTGCCTTCCCCGCGCTGCCCATGTAAAAAGTGGAAGGGGATGGCAGTGGGGGTATACTGCTGTTCACCTAGCAGAATGAACAGATGAATGACAGAATAGTAATAGAAATTAGGGAAGCTAAAAAAAATTACAACACAGTAATAACATGTGATTTCAATTACCCTAGTCTCGATTGAGTCAATGTCACATCAGGACATGTTAGGGAGATAAAGCTTCTAGTTAAAATAAATGATGCTTCACAGAGCAGCTGGTTCAGGAACTGACACAAGAGAAAGCCATTTTAAACCTGCATTTGATTTAATAAATGGAGGGAGGATAGCATGGAAATTCACTGCACTAGCATTTAACTTTCAAAAGGGAGACTACGATAAAATGAGGGAAGACTAGATTGACCAAATGTATTGCTGCATTGGGAGTCCTTCTCCAATAATAAGATATGAATGTGTAGGCAGAAGTCCACATCTCGGCCTTGCAAATCTCCTCCATCTGTGCTGGCACATCCATTAGGCAAGATTAGGTGGTTGCCTGGGAAATCAGCTTCTGAGGGGAAGCAAAGAGCAGCAGCAATCAAAGCAACACAATAGATCCGGGCAGTCACATAAACTCAAGAGTCATCAGCACATTTGTTTTAGCTGCATGAAGAAAAGGCACACAGAAATATACAAAGCAAAGTTTAAAAGTTAAAAATATGGGGGGAGGGAATATTCAAAGGGCGTTCCAGGTCAGAGCGGAGATAACACCTATTGCTAACCGGGCAGTGGTGATATTGAGCTGCTGCCCAATTAGCAACAAGTGAATAAAGTCAGATGTAGCAAAGGCTGGCCTACCTTTACCCACAGAAGCTAACCAGGCAGCGGATCAATATCGCTGCTGCCAGGTTAGCTTCCAGGTTCTGCAGTGACCTGGATATCCAATACTGGTGGCCAGATATGGCCCTAGCATTGAATATCCAAGGTTAGAATTCAGTGGCAAAGGCTAGGCGCTGTACAAGTGCTAGCTGCAGCAGCTGAATATCCCCCTCATGATGTCCAAATACATTTTTACAGGATTGTTGCTGGATGAGTGGTGTTAAGCTGATCATAATTGTTGAATTTTATTATAAAAATCTCAGGAGGGACATATGACTAAAGGTTTGCCTAAGGTGCCCATTACCTTGCACTAGCCCTGGGATCAGCCCTGTCCTCCATTATCACAAGTGGGCTACCGATGCAACCATGGCTGACACTGAGTGGTGACATGACCTTCAAGAGTCAAGCTAGCATGGGCTAAGCAAAGAAATGCAATCCGTTAGCCAACTGGAGAGAGTATTTTTACTGAAGGCAGCCGCTCAACTTGCTTGGATCTAAAGAAAAAAAAAGTTAGCTGATTTTCTAAGGGCTTTTGTCCGCTCCAGATAGAAAACCAAGGTTCTGCTGTAATCCAACATGGGCAATGCACTTTCCTTCTTGTGAGAGTCAGGTCTTGGGAAAATTGTTGGAAGGGTTTTTTTTAATTTTTAAATTATTTATCAAATGTTCAATTTTCCAACATTCCACAAGAGGAAAAGAAAAACAGAGCCATGATACAGTATTACAAAAGGTAAAAAGTAAAAAAGAAAAGAAACAGCAAACAAATCATGGATCCTATGAGACCTGCAATAAAGAAAAAGAAAAATGGAGAGGACCAATAAGAAAATACAGTCTGCCACTAACAGAAAGCAATATTAAAAGAAAGAATAAGCAAAAAGGCACATTCAGGAGCTCAATATGTAATAATGCACATTTTCAAACATATTGGCAAAGTTTTAAACTGCTGGATCCTCATTATTCAAAGTACTTGAAACTCTAGCTGAAAAAAATCTTTCCAACAGCTCTGGTTCACAAGAAACAAAAATATCAGATTGCAACTTGACAACCCATCTACATGGGGATCTTAAGAAGAAAGCACTCAAGTGCAAACACCCTTTGACGTTTATCCAGAAACAATTTCTTTCTTTTTTGTGGTATTCTACATAGATCAGGAAATATCCACATTTTGTTTCCAAGAAATGTTACATTTTTATACCTAAAGAAAAGCTTCATAAACAGATTTTTATCAAATTCAAGTGCAGATGAGTTCTCCAGATATTCCATGAAATTCAAAACTATGCTCAGATAAAGGTTGCTGTTCCTCTTCCATCTTTTCTTTATTCCTCCCCAATTAATCCGAACTCACAGATACCAAATCAATTGCTTGGACAATTGGTGGATTATTATTTTTGAGTATTTTTAGTACTTCTATAAAGTATCTCCTTAACAAGATTACAGGAGAACAAAGATGATATGGGGAAGTTCAAAAACCTGAGGTTACATCTTCTCCCATAGTTATCCAGGGCTTCAATCTTTCTCTGGAGCATAAACTGATCTTTTACCATCAAATCTGAACAATTCTGCATAGCCTCCATTTGCTTCCCTGTTTCCTCAGCCTTAGCTTCTTGAATCACCATTCTCTGACTATGGTCTTTAACTTGAGACTTTAGCTGCAAGTTAACCCCCATTAACACCGCTCCACAGATACTACAACACTCCAAATGGAACCCAAAATCACTTTTTCAGGCTTCACTATTGGGGCTATCCCATCCTTTACCTCCTTTGCTGGCAAATCAACTTGCAGGGCTTTTCCTGTAGCTGTAATGACCTCAAGCTGCTCCTCATGACCACTAGCCTGGGCAGGGTTTGCTCCCCCTGGCAAAGTTTGTACTCCATCTGAAGCTGCTACCACCACTGCTCCCCTATGCAGCAAACCCTTACTGGTGACCCCCAGATCATGTCTCTGCTGCAGCACTGGTGGCAAGGTTTCTGGGTTCTGAGAGTGGCATGCAGTGTTTGAGGCTGAGGGAAACTTCCTTGGTGGCATCAGCGGGCTCCTCGCTGCTCCCCAACTCCAGATATTTCTCTATAGGCCAAAGGAAGGACCCAACAGAAAGCTGTTTTTCCTAAGGCTAGGTGGTGGCACTGGAAAAAAAAACCTGCACCTTTGCCTTGTGTTTCACTGACCTCCGTCCCATCGTATCAGATACAGGTAAAATTCCAAATGTGCCAACATTAGGAAAAGAAAACTTCACAAGATGCAGGAGCCTTCGCAATCTTGGGTCATCTCATTTGAAGGACAGTTGACAGACTAAAGTGCAATTCCAACACTACCTTAGGAAGAAACTTAGGATGAATAAGAAAAACCATCCTCTTTTTGTAAAACCTAGTACAGGGTGGATCAATTACTAAAACCTTTCGTTCACTAACTCTGCCTGCCAAAGTTACTGCTACAAAAAGTAAGACCTTCCAGGTCAGGTTTTTTAGTCTTCAGATATCTTGTGGCTCAAAAGGAACTTTCATCAGTTGAGTTAAAACCACACTGAGATCCCAAGACACAGCGGGAGGCCTGAGAGAAGGTTTCAAAAGAAGAAAGTACATGAAGTGAACAACTAAAGACTCTAGAGAGATAGGCTTCCTTTCTACATAATGGTGGTAAGCGCCAATTGCACTGAGAGGTACCCTTACTGAGTTGGATTTTGGACCAGATCCCGATAAATGTAGAAGGTATTAAAGATGTCTTTGTGGAAGGCAGGTAAAAGGATCAAGGGCCTTTTCATCATACCTGATGGCAAACCTCTTCCACTTAAAACCATATGACCTCCTTGTGGAATCTCTCCTGAAGCCAAAGGTTCATTGGTGAAACTAACCAGCAGGTTCAAAGAGGGACAAAGTTAGCCTTTCAAGATCCAATCTTTCAGGGCTAGGGACTTCATGTTGGAGTGCAACAGTGTCCCCTGATCCTGCGCAATTAGGTTTGTTGAAGCTGCCTAACTGAATATGATCCTTGACCAAAAGATCCAGGATCATAGGAAACCATGGCAGTCAGGGCCAACAGAGTATTATTAGGATCACAGTTCCTCTGTTGTCTTTGTGTTTCAGGAGAGTTTTCACTATGAAAGGTATTGGAGGATACACCCACAGAAGATCCTTCCCCCAAGAGAAGGGGATGGCATCAGAAGCTAGTTTGCCGTGCAGCCTCATCCGGGAGTAGAACTAAAGTGTTTCTTTTTTCTGCAGAGTGGAAAAAAGATCTATTGAGGGACTGCCGCACTCCTGAAAGATCTGAAGTGCCACATTCCTGTCCAGAGATTGGAGCAGTTCCTTTCAGAGTCCCCTGTCCAGAGGTTGGAGCACACAATTCAGCCTGTCTGCCAGTAAACTGACCTCTCCAGCCAGATAAGTGACCCTGGGAGTCATCCCCTGAGAGATAGTCCAGTTCCACATACTGTTTCCCAACTAAGGAGGTACAAACCAATTCCTCCCTGCTTGTTGATCTACTACACGGCTATCTGGTTGTCTGTTTGAATCATCACAATTTGACGGGCCAATTGATCTCTGAAAGCTTTTAAAGCATTTGAAATTGTTCTCATTTCCAGGAAATTGATCTGATGCAGACTTTCCTGGGAGGACCACAGACCCTGAGTGTGGAACTCATTTATATGGGCTCCTCAACACAGTTTGGATACATTTGCCATGCGTACATTTTGATAGGGAACAATTTGGAGAGGATTTCCTTTGGTTAAATTGAAATGATCCATCTACCAGGTCAAAGAGTCCTGGAGTGGAGCTGTGACAGAAATGAGATCTCAGAGCCCGTGAACGACCTGTATCCACTACATGCTCAAAGTCCACTGAGCTTGTTTCATCTCAGATATGCCAAGAGTGTCATGTGCATGGTTGATGTCATGCAGCAACTGCTCTTAATATGAAACTCCAATATTCCAAAAAATTACATCAATACCAATACCAAAAAATCATTCTCAGGCAAATGACCTCAGATGGCACAACCCCACATTTAGTGAAGAATCACCATAGGGTGTTGGTAGACGCTCACATCACCGGTCAAAGCCTCCTTCAAGCTCTCTAACCAAGTATACAAAATCCTTACAAAAGTCTTTGATTAACCACAAGCTTATCTCTGGGAAAAATTATTAGAAAACTAAAGAAACCTACATAAACCTATAAACCATCCACTCGCATACAACACTAATATCAACATTCACACACAATCATTCCATTCATAAAAAAACGTCTATAATACAAATATAGGCTTAATACCAACAGAGCTGAACGCAGCCGGAACAACTTCAGAATAGCACCTGCTAATGTAAAAACAGATGATGAAGTAATCAACGTAATAACACCAACAAAGTGGTTCAAAAAACTTATCTTCTAACAGAAGTCTTGCGGCCAGCTGAGTCCACAGCCCTCAGGATAAACGCTCATTACTATAGGTCTACTCCGACCTCCAACGCGGGGGGCAAAAATATCATCAAATGGCATCACTGTCATTCATTCATATAATGACCCGAGCTCTACAAAAGCTTTCATTTCGCCATTAACTGGCTTCATCAGGAGCTACGCCGTACAGATGTCATTACTCCACAATGGCTACTCAAACCTTCCCGCTACCCCAAACACAGCGTGTGACGCATCAATTATCCTAAACCAACCACCAATCACAAGCATTTCTGAACCATGACGTCATCTAAAAGCTATACACACTCATTCCAAATAACACATCCAAGCTATTGAACTGCACAGTGAATAACCCCAAACTGAACACATAACGCAAAGCGCCAAAAACAAAACATCAAAAAAGTCCAAAAAGTCCAAAAAAATAATCAAAAAAATAATGTCCATTCCAAACGATCATTCAAACCTCCAGGCTGCAAAGTGTCCAATTTAAAGATCCAGCGTTGTTCCTTCTGTAGAAGTAATTTCTTACGATCACCCCGCCGAATATCGAAAGGTACAAACTCCAAAACAGTGCAGCGAAGATCCTCAAACTGATGGCTTAAATCCACACAATGCTGAATCAACGGAGTATCAATCCGTGCCTTCTTCAAACTGTATTTATGTTCAGCCAACCTTGTCTTCAAAGGCCTCGTAGTTTTACCTACATATAGTAACTGGCACTCACACCATATACCATACACTACAAAAGAAGTACTACATGTCGTAGCCACAGGTAAGCTCTTCACCCGCCGTCAATATTTCTCACAGATATGCATACCCATAATGCTACAAAAAGAGCAATGCTGACAAGCTGGTTGGCTGAACATAAATACAGTTTGAAGAAGGCACGGATTGATACTCCGTTGATTCACCTGGACATTCAACACACTTTCTCTATTGGTGAGTACTAAATTCAACATCAAACTTTCCCTAGTAGGTTCCATCAGCATTTGTCTAAGAAATGCATCTTGGAAGGCATCCATAATTTTTTCACTTCTTTCCAGATTTGCAGAAGGAATACTCCAATCCACATTGGGTAGATTAAAATCACCCAATATGATCACTTCCCCCTTCATGGCTACCTTTGCAATATCAATAATCAAGTCTCTATAGAGTAGTTACTCACCTGTAAAGAGTAGTTACTCACCTGTAAAGCGTAGTTACTCACCTGTAACAGGTGTTCTCCAGGAGCAGCAGGAATCAGTCCTCACATATGGGTGACGTCGGCGCCGACGGAGCCCTCGCGGAGCAATTTTCCCCAGCTTTCAAAGAAAGCCTTTGGGAATTGCAGCGCACATGCGCGGTCTCCTTCCCGCCCAAGGGTGCCATCTTAGCCAGTCTGATGACATAGCTAAAAGACAGCATAAAAATTTGCAAAAAAACTTAAGCAGATGATTGCAACTCCAAGGGGAGGAGGGAGGGTTGTGAGGACTGATTCCTGCTGCTCCTGGAGAACACCTGTTACAGGTGAGTAACTACGCTTTCTCCAGGACCAAGCAGGAAGTCAGTCCTCACATATGGGACTCCCAAGCTTAAGGCTACCGGAGACCCTAAGCACAAAAATGAGCTCCCTCTAGCTCAGCGGCACAGAAGGAAGGAATCTTCACTGAATTATTACCCACCGGTAGCCCCCATCCGGGATGGAGGGTAGGAGTTGCTCAAACCTCGAAGAGATTTCGGAGGACTGCCTGTCCGAAAGCACTGTCCCTGCGGGACTCCCTCTCGAGGCAGTAATGGACCGCAAAAGTCTGGCTCGAAGACCAAGTAGCGGCCCGGCAGATGTCTGCCAACGGAACAGAGCGGAGGTAAGCCACTGACGTAGCCTTCGCCCGAACACAATGAGCCGTGACTCGACTTTCCAACGAGAGTCCGTCTGCCCCATAAGCCCAAGCGATGCAGTCAGCAACCCAGATGGACAGAGTACGCTTGGAGACTGGGAGCCCCAATTTATTGGGGTCAAAAGACACAAAAAGCTGAGCAGCTTTACGGTGCTCCCACGTACGGTCAAGGTAGAAGTTCAATGCCCTTCTACAGTCCAGGGTATGCAGGACCATTTCAGCTCGGCTGGAGTGTGGGCTGGGAAAGAAGGTCGGAAGTACCACCTCCTGATTGATGTGAAAAGGGGAGACCACTTTTGGAAGAAATTTTGGGTGAGTCCGTAGGACTACCCTATTTTTGTAGAACCGAGTGTAAGGGGGATCAGACACGAGGGCCTGCAATTCACTTACGCGTCTAGCGGAAGTGAGGGCTATCAGGAATAAAGTTTTCCAAGAAAGAAAACGGAGAGAACAGGTAGCCATAGGTTCAAAAGGCGGACAGGTAATCCGCTGTAAAACCACATTCAGATCCCAGACAGGTGCTGGCGGGCGCAGAGGTGGTTTAAGTAGAAGGAGACCTCGGAGAAAACTCGCTACGAGAGGGTCGCTGGAAAGAGGTCTGCCGTCCACCGGCACATGATGTGCTGAAAGAGCACTGAGGTAAACTTTGACGGAGTTGGACTTAAGTCCCAGATTAGAGAGGTAGAGCAAGTACTGCAAGATCACCGACACCGAGCAGGAGAAGGGATCCTGAGACTGCTGGGAACACCAAGCGGAAAAGCGACGCCACTTAAGGGCGTAGCATTTGCGGGTAGAAGGTCGCCGAGAAGCTAGGACGACCTCTTCCACCTCTGCCGGCAGTAGAAGGGGAGCAAGGACTACCCTTTCAGCAGCCAGGCCATCAGATGTAGAGATCTGAGGTTGGGGTGTAGCAGGGACCCCTGATCCTGTGTTAGGAGATCCGGTTGAAACCCCAGAGGGAACGGATCCTCTACCGCTAATTGCAGCAGGAGTGGAAACCACGGCTGTCTGGGCCAGCGAGGAGCTATCAGGATCATGGAAGCTTTGTCTCGGAGAACCTTGAAAAGAGTTCGAGAGACTAGCGGGATGGGAGGAAAGGCATACAGAAGGCTCTTCGACCATGAGAGCAGAAAAGCATCCGCTGCTACTCGAAGGGGATGCGGCTGCCGAGAGCAGAAGCGAGGAAGTTGCCGGTTGAGAGGACTGGCAAAGAGATCCATCGTGGGGAGGCCCCACTTCAGGAAAAGTTTCTGAACTACCAAGGGATCCAGGCGCCACTCGTGCGGCTGGAGGACCCTGCTGAGTTTGTCGGCCAGGTAATTTTCTTGGCCTGGGAGATAAACTGCCTTGAGAAGAATGCCGTGGCTGACGGCCCAAGAGCAGAGCTTTTGTGCTTCTCGACAGAGAAGGAAGGAGCCTGTGCCTCCCTGTTTGTTCACGTAGAACATGGCAACCTGATTGTCCGTCTGGACAAGGACGGACTGGTGAGAAGTCAGGTGGGAGAAAGCCTTGAGAGCCAGACGGATTGCTCTGAGCTCCAGGAAGTTGATCTGCTGAGCAGACTCCCACGTGGTCCAGAGACCTTGCGTACATGCCCCTTGGCAATGCGCTCCCCATCCTAGGAGAGAAGCATCGGTCGTCAGCACTTGAGCCGGCTGAGGTGACTGAAAAGGCATTCCGAGCACCAGGTTCGGCCGATGAAGCCACCACTGTAGAGAGGAGGCCAGCGGTCCGGAGACGCGCACTAAGTCGGCTAGGCCGCCCGTGGCTTGTTGCCACTGCTTGCGAAGGCACCATTGAGCAGGCCGCATATTCAGGTGGGCATTGGGGGTCACGTGGACGGTGGAAGCCATATGGCCGAGTAGTCTCAGGAAGCGCCTGGCTGAGACCAGGGACTGGCTGCGAAAACGGCCGGCTAGGTCCATGAGCCGTTGAGCCCTGTCGAGAGGCAGGAAAGCTCGTGCCTGAGGAGTGTGCAGTCTTGCGCCGATGAACTCGAGATCCTGTGAGGGGAGCAAAGTGGACTTTGCGAAGTTTATGACAAAGCCCAAGTACTGCAGAAGAGTAACAGTGCGGTGTGTGGCTTTTGTGACTTCCGGAGAGGACGATGCTCTGATGAGCCAGTCGTCTAGGTACGGAAAGACATAGAGGCCGTGAAGCCGTAGATAAGCCGCCACCACTGCGAGACATTTTGTGAAGACTCGCGGTGCGGAGGATAGGCCAAAGGGCAGTACTCTGTACTGGTAATGATTTCCTGCCACCACAAACCTTAGGTATTGGCGGTGGCTTGGGTGGATGAGGATGTGCGTGTAGGCATCTTTTAGATCCAAGGAGCATAGCCAATCTCCCTGCTGGAGGTAGGGCAGAAGGATTCCAAGGGTAAGCATCTTGAACTTCTCCCTCACGAGGAACTTGTTGAGGTTGCGCAAGTCCAGGATGGGTCTCAGGCCTCCTGTTCTTTTTGGTATCAGGAAATACCTGGAATAAAAACCTTGACCTCTCAGGTGGTGGGGCACCGGTTCCACCGCCTGTTCCTGAAGAAGACTTGCCAACTCCTGAAGGAGTAAGTCTCTGTGCAGAGGGAGTCGTGGAGGTTCTCCCGGGAAATAGGAGGGAGGGACCTGGTGGAAGTGGAGAAGATAGCCTTCTCTTACGACTTGAAGCACCCAGGCATCTGAAGTGATGTTGGACCACCTGTGGGCGAAGTGAACCAGCCGGCCTCCGGTGCTGGGAGGAACCAGTTGAGGGGGAGAGGCTATGCTGATGAAGTCAAAAACCCCCACCCTGCTGAGCAGGGGCCGGTGGTGCAGGCTTGGGGGCTTGCTGCCTACGGGACCCGTTACCCCGTCCCTTGGCCTGCTGACCCTGTTGGGGAGCTGCGGAGGCCTGATATTGAGGGTAGTGTTTATAGGCAGCTGCCTTTCTCGGGTAAAAGGACTTCTTTCCCGAGCCCTTCTTTTTCTGGGAAGGGGCGGAGGTCTTCCTAGAAAGCCTAGTTCTGGTGAGAGTCTCCGTCTCGATTTGTGCAGCCTTTTCAGCCATGGGCTTGCCAAAGAGGTTCTCACCTCGGCAGGGGACATCGACCAACTTGTCCTGCACCCAGGGTTCAAGGTCAGACGACTGAAGCCAAGACTGTCGGCGGGCACCGATGCCGGATGCGGCCACTCGAGCCGATGCTTCAAAGCCATCATAGGCTGCTCGGGACATGAATTTGGAGCATTCCCGAATACCAGTAGTCAAGGCCAGGAACCTCCGCAAAGGTTCCTCGGACAGCCCAGCGTAGAATCCGGCTACCTCTTTAGCCAGCTCTCTGAGATACATGCCCATGTAGAGCTGGTAGGTCTGGACCCGACAAGCAAGCATAGAGCCCTGGAAACACTTCTTACCGAGGCCATCCAGGTTACGGGCCTCCCTGCCAGGAGGCACCGAGGAGTGCATCTTCTGGCTCTTAAGCCTATGCATGGCCGATTCCACTACCATGGAATGGTGCGGTAGCTGTGCTTTTTGGAAGCCGGGGCTCTTGCGGACTCGATAGATGGAATCGACCCGCTTGCTTAATACCGGCGACGATGCCGGACTCTCCCACATGCGGAAGAGTAGTCGTTCCAGCATGGGAGGAACCGGTACAGTAAAGTGTTCCCTGGCGGGAGAGTCATACTGAAGGGCGTCAAGCTCTTCGGCTCGAGGCTCCTCCTCGGGATCCGCAGGGAAGGCCAAAGCCTTGGCCATATCCCTGACGAAGTCCGAGAACCGGGCATCCTCCGGAGGGGACTGCTTCCGAGGTTCGGACTCAGGTGAGTCCGAGGGGACACACCGAATCCGAAACGAATCAGGTGACTCTTCCTCTTCAGACTCCCAGGCCGACTCCGAGGAGGAATCGGTGGGGTCGGCTCGGGCAGGCGGCATCGGCTGCCCCGACACCGAGGGAGTCGGCGTCGACGACCTCGGTCCCGAACGGGAGGCCGAGGGTGACCTCGACCGAGGATCGACTCGAGTTCGCATGGACTCGAGGATCGGCTCGGTCTCCGGGGTCGACTTAGACGTCGACGTCCCGGCGGTCGGGGCAGCGGCGCCAGCGAGGCTAGCGATCAGTGCCCGCTGCTGGTCCATGAAGGCAGATAGTCTGCTCTCCAAGGCCGTCAACCTGAGTCCGACCTCAGGTGACCCAGCAGCCCCCGACTCGGGCCCCGACGGCATCGGGCCCGACGTCGGACCCCTCGGAGGCGAGTCCAGGAGGACTACAGGACTTACCCGAGCAGGCAACTCCGACTCCAGACGAGGTCACTTCGGGAGGTGCTCCTTCTCCAAAGACCCGGGACGGCTATCGGGGCTATGCGACCTGGCCCTCGCGGAGCCAGGAGCGTCCACCGACGCCGCCCTCGCGGGTTTTACCTTCCGTCGATGGTCCCCGGAGGGAGAACCCCTGTCGGAGGAACTTCGGCGATGGTCAGAGCTGGAACCTCTGGACGCCGAGGCCTCCGACGAGGTCCGGGTACGGCCGGGGTCAGCGAAGATTCGTTCCCGCTGGTGCCGCCGACTCCTTAACGCTTTGGAGGACATTTTGCTGCAGGCCCCACAGATCAGTTCTTCGTGATCCGGGCCGAGGCAGCGGAGGCAATTATCATGTGTGTCAGTGAGTGACATATTTCTGTCACACTGAACACACCGCTTGAAACCACTGGCAGCCATCGGGGGAAAAAGGGCCCCTGCAAGGTCAAAGGACCGGGCTGCCAGCGAAAAAACCGAAAAACGAAACTGACCAAAAATCAGAAAAACCGAAAAATAACAGAAGGACTCGCAACGGCGTCGCGAGTCCGGGCAGGAAAAAGACCGGCGTCGAACCGAAGAAAGAAATAGAAATAAATTACTAAAATCAACTTTTTCAGCGGGGACACGACGGGTACGTCTGTAGGGCTCCGCGGAAAAAAGAAGACTGGCTAAGATGGCACCCTTGGGCGGGAAGGAGACCGCGCATGCGCGCTGCAATTCCCAAAGGCTTTCTTTGAAAGCTGGGGAAAATTGCTCCGCGAGGGCTCCGTCGGCGCCGACGTCACCCATATGTGAGGACTGACTTCCGGCTTGGTCCTGGAGAACAGGTGTTCTCCAGGAGCAGCAGGAATCAGTCCTCACATATGGGTGTCATCGGCGCCGATGAAGCCCCAGCGGAGCATTTCCCCAGCTTTCTATGAAAGCCTTTGGGAATACAGGCACGCATGCGCGGTTCCCTTCCCGCCTAAAGGTGCCATCTTACCTCAGTCAAATGACATAGCTAAGAACAGCACACAAAAAATGTAAAAAATAAACTATGTACAACTGCAACTCCCAGGGGAGGAGGGAAGGTTGTGAGGACTGATTCCTGCTGCTCCTGGAGAACACCTGTTACAGGTGAGTAACTACTCTTTCTCCAGGACCAAGCAGGAAGTCAGTCCTCACATATGGGTGACTCCCTAGCTCTGCGCTACCAGGAACCCAGGCTGAACAAGAGTACTCCCTCTAGTCTCAGCAGCAAAGAAAGGCTTTTCAAGGACACAACCTCCACCGGTAGCCCAACAGAGGGCAGGAGGGCAGGAGTTGCCTAAACCTCAAAGAGATTCCGGAGTACTGCCTGGCCAAAAGCACTGTCCCTACGGGACTCCCTCTCCAGGCAGTAATGGGCTGCAAAAGTCTGGCTTGAAGACCAAGTTGCAGCCCTGCAGATGTCTACCAAGGGCACAGAGCGGAGATGAGCCACTGAGGCAGCCATTGCCCTGACACGATGGGCCGTGACCCTACCCTGCAAAGGAAGGTCAGCCGCCTGGTAAGCCCAGGTGATACAGTCAGCCACCCAGATGGACAAGGTACGCTTGGACACAGCTAACCCCAACTTATTGGGGTCAAAGGATACGAAGAGCTGAGTAGCCCTTCTATGCCCCTGCGTACAGTCAAGGTAGAAGGATAAGGCCCTCCTACAGTCCAGGGTATGCAGGACTGCTTCAGCCTGGCTAGCATGAGGCCTAGGGAAGAATGTTGGAAGAACCACCTCCTAGTTGAGGTGGAAAGAGGAGACAACCTTAGGGAGGAACTTTGGATGAGTCCTCAGGACTACCCTGTTCCTGTAAATCCTGGTGTAAGGCCTGTCACAGACCAGGGCTTGCAGCTCACTTACTCACCTAGCTGAGGTAAGGGCTATTAGGAAGAGGGTCTTCCAGGAGAGGAAGCGTAGTGGACAAGTAGCCATCGGCTCAAAAGGTGGGCGAGTCAGCTGCTGCAAGACCACATTCAGCTCCCACTCAGGGGCAGGAGGACAGATGGGAGGCTTGAGCAAAAGCAAGCCCCTGAGAAAGCGGGACACCAAGGGGTGACCAGAGAGAGAGTGCCCCTCTACCAATGAGTGGTGAGCTGCTAGAGCTGAGAGGTGGACCCGAACAGAAGTGGATTTAAGACCTTGATTTGACAAGTGCAATGAGTACTGAAGGACTATTGGCACAGTACTGGAGAAAGGATCTTCTGTACGTAGCTGACACCACACAGAAAACCTCTTCCATTTGAGAGCATAGGTTTTCCTAGTGGACTGTTTCCTAGAGGCTAGGACAACCTCTTCAACTTCCTGAGGAAGGCCCCAGGGAGCCAAGACTACCCTTGCAGCCTCCAGGCCATCAAGTTAAGAGACTTGAGATTGGGGTGCAGAAGGGAACCCTGGTCCTGTGTGAGAAGGTCGGGTTGCAACCCCAGAGGTAGTGGAGGATCCACTGCCAGCTGAAGCAGAAGAGGGAACCAAGGCTGTCTCGGCCATCTGGGAGCTACCAGCAGGACCGAGGCCTTGTCCTGAAGAATCTTGAAGAGAGTTCGGGCCACCAAGGGCGTGGGAGGAAACGCATAGAGGAGGCCCTGAGACCAAGATATCAGAAAAGCATCCGGTGCTATCCGCAGAGGATGTGGTTGCCTGGAGCAGAACTTTGGCAGTTGCTTGTTCAATGGGCTGGCAAAAAGATCCACCAAAGGAAGACCCCATTTGAGAAAGATCTTCTGAACTACCAAAGCATGCAGCCACCACTCGTGGGGCTTCAGAATCCTGCTTAACCTGTCTGCCAGGTAGTTGTCCTGGCCAGGAAGGTACACAGCCTTGAGGAGCATGTTGTGCTTGAGGGCAAAAGAACAAAGGTCCTGAGCCTCTTGACAAAGGATCCTGGACCCAGTTCCGCCCTGTTTGTTTACATAAAATATGGCAACTTGGTTGTCTGTCTGAATCAGGACAGACTGGTGAGCCAGGGTAGGTGTGAAAGCTTTGAGTGCTAACCGAATAGCTATGAGCTCGAGGAGATTGAAACTGCTGTGCAGCTTCCCAGGGAGACCAGAGGCCCTGGGTGCACTTGCCTAGACAATGAGCTCCCCAGCCTTGCAGGGAGGCATCTGTTGTCAGTACTACTGTGTACCCTGGAATCTGAAAAGGCACCCCTTTCAGTAGATTGGGTGGGTGCAGCCACCAGTTGAGGGAGTGCAGAAATGGTCTGGATACCCTTATCCTGTCTCTGAGGCTGCCTGTGGCCTGTGACCACTGAGTCCGAAGGCACCACTGTGCAGGCCTCATATGGAGCCTGGCATTGGGGGTCACATGTACTGTCGAAGCCATGTGGTCCAGAAGCCTCAGGCAGAGTCTGGCAGAGACCAGGGACCGGCTGAGAAACTGACTTGCCAAGGCCATCAACCTTTGGGCTCTGTTTTCTGGCAAGAATGACTTTGCCAGGAGAGAGTCCAACCTTGCCCCTATGAACTCCAAGTTCTGGGAAGGGAGCAAAGTGGACTTTGCGAAGTTTATGACAAACCCCAGGCGTTGTAGAAGAGCAATTGTCCTGAGGGTGGCTTGATTGGCTTCCTGACCTGTCTGACCCCTGATGAGCCAGTCGTCCAGATAGGGGAAGACAAAGACACCCTGATTTCTCAGGTAGGCCGCCATCACTGCTAGACACTTTGTGAAGACTCTGGCGGCGGAGGTGAGGCCGAAAGGCAGTACTCTGTACTGATAATGGTTTCCTCCCACAATGAACCTTAGGTACTTTCTGCGGTCTGGATGAATGAGGATGTGAGTGTACGCATCCTTTAGATCTAAGGAGCATAGCCAATCTCCCTGCTGGAGGTAGGGCAGAAGGGTTCCAAGAGTAAGCATCTTGAACTTTTCTTTCACTAGGAACTTGTTGAGGTTCCGTAGATCCAGAATGGGATGAAGGCCACCGGTCCTTTTGGGCACCAGGAAATACCTGGAGTAGAATCCGTGACCTTGCAAGTGGGGAAGCACAGGCTCCACCGCCCTGTCCACCAACAGACTCTGAAGCTCTTGACGGAGAAGGTCTGTGTGCAGAGGAGGCCTTGGAGGCTCCCCTGGAAAGTAGGGGGGTGGCAGTTGGTGGAAATGGAGGGCATAGCTCCAGCACCCAACTGTCCCCGGTGATAAGGGACCACTGGTGGGCAAAGAGGGCAAAACGACCTCCTGTGCAGGGTTGGGAGAGCAGTGGAGGAGAGGCTATGCTCAAGGAGTCAAAAGCCCCCACCCTGCTGAGTGGTAGCAGGGGCCTGAGACTTGGGGGTCCTCTGCCTACGGGGCCCATTACCCTGGCCCTTGGCTTCCTGACCCTGGGGGGCAGCTTGGGCAGCCTGATATTGAGGGTACTGTTTATAGGCAGTGCCCTTCCTCGGGTAAAAGGGCTTTTTACCCGAGCCCTTCTTTTTATGAGCGGCCTTCTCGGTCATGGGCTTGCCAAAAAGATTTTCACCTCGGCAAGGGACATCGACCAACTTGTCCTGAACCCATGGCTCGAGGTCCGATGACTGCAGCCATGCCTGGCGTCGAGCTGCGATGCCGGCTGCCGCAACTCGGGCCGAAGTCTCGAAGCCATCGTAGGCGGCGCGGGACATGAACTTCGAGCAGTCCCGAATCCCCGAGGACAAGGACTTAAATCTCTGCAAGAGTTCCCCGGAGAGACCAGCAGAGTACCCGGTCAACTCCTTGGCCAGATCCCGCAAGTACATGCCCATGTACAGCTGGTAAGACTGGACACGGCAAGCAAGCATCGAGCCCTGAAAACACGTTCTACCGACGCCATCGAGGTTTCGGGCCTCCCTGCCGGGAGGCACCGCAGAGTGCATCTTCTGACTCTTCAGACGATGCATGGCCGATTCCACAACCATGGAATGGTGTGGTAGCTGTGCTTTCTGAAACCCAGGGCTCTTCCGAAGTCGATAGATGGAATCGACTCGCTTGTTAAGAACCGGCGCCGAGGCCGGTGCCTCCCACATACGGAAGAGGAGCCATTCCAGCATCGGAGGAACCGGGACAGTAAAGGCCTCCCTTCGGAGGAGAGTCATACTGCAGCGCCTCGAGCTCTTCAGCTCGAGGCTCTTCCTCGGGACCCGCTGGAGTAGCCCAGGCGGTGGCCATATCCCGGACGAACTCCGAGAACCGGATGTCCTCCGGGGGGGACCTACTCCGGGGCTCAGACTGCGGTGAGTCCGAAGGGATGCACCAAGTCTTAAAGGTATCAGGAGACTCCTCGACCTCCGTCTCCCAAGCCGACTCGTCCGAGGAAGAGTCGGGGTCCGACCCCACGGGGCCCTGGAGCACCCGCCCCAATGCTGGAAGCACCGGCGTCGACGTCCTCAGTCCCGAACGGGAGGTCGAGGGAGACCGCGACCGAGGTCAACTCTGAGCCACGATGGACTCGAGTATCGGCTCGGTCTCCGGGGTCGACTTCGACGTCGATGTCCCGGTGGTCGGAGCAGATGCGCCAGACAGGCTGGCCATCAGTGCCCGCTGCTGCTCCATGAAGGCAGACATTATGCTCACCAAGGCTGTCATCCTGAGACTCAGCTCGGGAGACGCATCAGCCACTGACTAGGGCCCCGGCAGCGCTGGGCCCGATGTCGGCTCCCTGGGAGGAGAGTCCACGAGGACTACGGGGCTTACGTGTCCAGCAGACTCCGGCTCCACACGAGGAAATTTGGCAGGCTTCTCCGGTTCCACAGACCCGTGGCGACAGTCGGGGCTCTTAGACCTGGCCCTCGAGGAGTCAGGGACCTCTTCCGACGACGCCCTCGCGAGCCGTTTCTTCCTCTTGCGTTCCCGGTCAGGGGACCCCCTGTCTGAGGAGCTTCGATGGCGCTCGGGATCGGAATCCCGAGTTGTCGAGGCCTCAGACGAGGTCCGGGCCCGGCCGGAGGCTGAGTCCGAGAAAAGCCTTTCCTTTTGCTGCTGGCGACTTCGTAGTGCCTTGGAAGAAATTTTCCCACAGGCCCCGCACGACTTAGGATCGTGGTCGTGGCCGAGGCACCGAAGACAGCAGTCGTGTGTGTCGGTGAGAGACATTAGTTTCTTACACCGATCACACTTCTTAAAACCGCTGGAAGCCATCGGGGAAAATAGGGTCCCCGCGAGGTCAAAGGACCGGCCTTCCAGGGAAAAAGTGAAAAAAGGACGCGAACGCCAACCACGAAGGGCAAAAACCGAAAAAGAAGAATCGGGCTCCAGGTGTTCTCCATGAGCAGCAGGAATCAGTCTTCACATATGGGTGACATCGACGTCGATGGAGCCCCCGTGCGGAGCAATTCCCCAGCTTTCTAAGAAAGCCTTTGGGAATACACCCATGCATGCGCGGTCCCCTTCCCGCCCAAAAGTGCCATCTTGCTCAGTCAGATGACATAGCTAAAAGACAGCACAAAAACAAATGAACTATGTACAAATGCAACTCCCAGGGGAGGAGGGAAGGTTGTGAGGACTGATTCCTGCTGCTTCTGGAGAACACCTGTTACAGGTGAGTAACTACTCTTTCTCCAGGACCAAGCAGGAAGTCAGTCCTCACATATGGGTGACTCCCTAGCTCTGGACTACCAGGAACCCAGGCTGAAAAATAGAGCTCCCTCTGTGAAGCCTCAGCATCAGGGAAAGAATTTTACTGAGAAGAGAACCCACCAGTAGCCCAACAAGAGGGCTGGAGGGCAGGAGTTGCCTAAACCTCAAAGAGATTCCGGAGTACTGCCTGACCAAAAAGCGTAGTTACTCACCTGTAACAGGTGTTCTCCAGGAGCAGCAGGAATCAGTCCTCACATATGGGTGACGTCGGCGCCGACGGAGCCCTCGCGGAGCAATTTTCCCCAGCTTTCAAAGAAAGCCTTTGGGAATTGCAGCGCGCATGCGCGGTCCTCTTCCCGCCCAAGGGTGCCATCTTGCTCAGTCAGATGACATAGCTAAAAGACAGCAAAAATTAGCAAAAACGAAAGCATATAACTGCAACTCCAAGGGGAGGAGGGAAGGTTGTGAGGACTGATTCCTGCTGCTCCTGGAGAACACCTGTTACAGGTGAGTAACTACGCTTTCTCCAGGACCAAGCAGGAAGTCAGTCCTCACATATGGGACTCCCCAGCTTAAGGCTACCGGAGACCCTAAGCACAAAACTCAGTTCCCTCGAGGTCAGTAGCCTAGAAGGAAGGAATCTTCTCTGAATATGTCTCCAACCGGTAGCCCAACATCCGGGACGGAGGGTAGGAGTTGCCTATACCTCGAAGAGGTTACGGAGGACTGCCTGTCCGAAAGCACTGTCCCTGCGGGACTCCCTCTCCAGGCAGTAATGGGCTGCAAAAGTCTGGCTTGAAGACCAAGTAGCGGCCCGGCAGATGTCTGCCAATGGAACAGAGCGGAGGTAAGCTACCGACGTAGCCTTCGCCCGAACACGATGAGCTGTGACTCTACCTTCCAGCACGAGGCCGGCAGCCTCGTAAGCCCAAGCGATACAGTCCGCAATCCAGATGGACAGAGTACGCTTGGAGACAGGGAGCCCCAACTTGTTGGGGTCATAAGACACGAAGAGCTGAACAGCCTTTCGGTGCTCTCGCGTACGGTCAAGGTAGAAGGTCAACGCCCTTCTACAGTCCAGGGTATGCAGGACCATTTCAGCTCGGCTGGAGTGTGGCCTGTGAAAGTAGGTCGGAAGTACCACCTCCTGGATGATGTGAAAAGGGGAAACCACTTTGGGAAGAAATTTAGGGTGAGTCCGTAGGACTACCCTGTTCTTGTAGAACCTAGTGTAAGGAAGATCAGAAACCAGGGCCTGTAGCTCACTAACGCGTCTAGCCGAAGTGAGGGCTACCAAGAACAAGGTTTTCCACGAAAGAAAACGTAGCGGACAGGTAGCCATAGGCTCAAAAGGCGGACAGGTAATCCGCTGCAACACCACATTAAGATCCCAGTCCGGGGCTGGCGGGCGCAAAGGTGGCTTAAGGAGAAGGAGGCCTCTGAGAAACCGAGCCACCAGAGGGTGGCTGGAAAGAGGTCTACCATCCACCGGCATGTGATGCGCAGAAAGAGCACTGAGGTGGACCTTTACCGAGTTGGACTTAAGTCCAAGGTTGGAGAGAGAGAGCAAGTACTGCAAGACCACTGATGCTGAACAGGAGAAAGGATCTTGAGACTGCTGAGTACACCAGACGGAGAACCGACGCCACTTGAAAGTGTAGGCCTTCCGGGTGGAGGGCCTCCTGGAGGCCAAGACGACCTCCTCCACATCTGGAGGTAGCTGCAGGGGAGCAAGGACTACCCTTTCAGCAGCCAGGCCATCAGATGAAGGGACCGGAGATTGGGGTGTAGGAGAGTCCCCTGATCCTGCGACAGGAGGTCGGGCTGAAATCCCAGTGGAAGAGGAGTGGCTACCGCTAGCTGCATCAGAAGCGGGAACCAAGGTTGTCTCGGCCACCGGGGAGCCACTAGGATCATCGATGCCTTGTCTCTGAGAACCTTGAAGAGCGTCCGAGACACCAGTGGCATGGGAGGAAAGGCATACAAGAGGCCGGTGGACCATGGAATTAGAAAAGCATCCGCCGCTACCCGGAGAGGATGCGGCTGTCGTGAGCAGAATCTGGGCAGCTGCCGGTTCAGAGGACTGGCAAAGAGATCCATGGTGGGGAGGCCCCACTTGAGAAAGATTCGCTGAACCACTAGCGGATCCAACCGCCACTCGTGGGGCTGGAGGATCCTGCTGAGCTTGTCGGCCAGGTAATTTTCTTGACCTGGGAGATAGACAGCCTTGAGGATGATGCTGTGGTGGACTGCCCAAGAGCATAGTTTTTGTGCCTCCTGACAGAGAAGAAAGGAGCCTGTTCCGCCTTGTTTGTTCACATAGAACATTGATACCTGATTGTCGGTCTGTATCAGCACCGACTTGTAAGAAACCAGGTGAGAGAAGGCTTTGAGCGCTAGGCGGATGGCTCTGAGCTCGAGGAAGTTTATCTGCTGAGCAGACTCCAAAGGGGTCCAGAGGCCTTGAGTACATGTCCCTTGGCAATGTGCTCCCCAACCCAGGAGAGAAGCATCGGTCGTCAGGACCTGAGAATGCGTAGGGGACTGAAAAGTCACTCCGAGTACCAGGTTGGGCAGATGAAGCCACCATTGTAGAGAAGAGACCAGCTGGTCGGAGATCTGTACGGAGTCCGCTAGGCTCCCCGTGGCCTGATGCCATTGATTGCGAAGGCACCACTGAGCAGGACGCATGTTCAGTCGGGCATTGGGGGTAACATGGACCGTGGAAGCCATATGGCCGAGCAGTCGCAGAAAGTGCCTGGCTGAGACCAGCGCATTGCTGTGAAAGTGGCCGGCGAGATCCATGAGCCGCTTGGCCCTGTCCAGAGGGAGGAAGGCCCGCGCCTGAAGTGTCTCCAACCGGGCGCCGATGAACTCGAGATTTTGAGAGGGGAGCAAAGTGGACTTTGCGAAGTTTATGACAAAACCCAAGTGCTGGAGCAGAGCCACAGTGTGATGAGTGGCTTGAGTGGCCTCTTGGGAAGACTGGGCTCTGATGAGCCAGTCGTCCAGGTATGGGAACACAAACAGACCTTGAAGTCTCAGATAAGCCGCCACCACTGCGAGGCATTTGGTGAACACCCTGGGTGCGGAGGATAGGCCAAAGGGCAGCACTCTGTACTGGTAATGATTTCCTCCCACAACAAATCTGAGATATTGTCTGTGGTCCGGATGAATGAGGATATGAGTATATGCATCTTTCAGATCCAAGGAGCATAGCCAGTCTCCCTGCTGGAGGTAGGACAGCAGGATTCCAAGGGTAAGCATCTTGAACTTTTCCTTTGCAAGGAACTTGTTGAGGTTTCGCAAGTCCAGGATGGGTCTGAGGCCTCCTGTTCTTTTTGGAATCAGGAAGTACCTGGAGTAAAACCCCTGGCCCTTCAGGTGGTGGGGCACCGGTTCCACGGCTTGTTCCTGAACCAGACTTGCTAACTCCTGAAGTAGTAAGTCCCTGTGCAAAGGTAGTCGGGGAGGCTCCCCTGGAAAGTAGGAGGGAGGTACCTGGTGAAAGTGAAGAAGATAACCCTTTTGAACTATGTGAAGTACCCAGGTATCTGTGGTGATGTTGGACCACCTTTGGGCAAAGTGGACCAGCCGGCCTCCTGTGCTGAGAGAAACCAGCGGAGGGGGAGAGGCTATGCTGAGGAAGTCAAAAACCCCCAACCTGCTGAGCAGGGGCCGGTGGTGCAGGCTTGGGGGCTTGCTGCCTACGGGACCCATTACCCCGTCCTTTGGCCTGCTTTCCCTGTGGGGGAGCTGCTGAGGCCTGATACTGAGGGTAGAATTTATAGGCAGCACCTTTCCTCGGGTAAAAGGGCTTTTTCCCCGAGGCCTTCTTCTTTTGAGAAGGGGCAGAGGTCTTCCTTGAGAGACGAGTCATGGTGAGAGTCTCCGTCTCGATTTGTGCAGCCTTCTCATCCATGGGCTTGCCAAAGAGGTTATCACCTCGGCAGGGGACATCGACCAACTTGTCCTGAACCCAGGGTTCGAGGTCGGACGTCTGAAGCCAAGCCTGGCGGCGTCCACCGATGCCGGCCGCAGCTACTCGAGCCGAAGCCTCAAAACCATCATAGGCTGCTCGAGATATAAACTTGGAGCACTCCCGAATACCAGTAGACAAGGACTGGAACCTCTGCAAAGGTTCTTCGGAGAGACCAGCAGAGAACCCGGCTATTTCCTTAGCCAGGTCTCGGAGATACATGCCCATGTAGAGCTGGTATGTCTGGACTCGACAAGCAAGCATAGAGCCCTGGAAGCACTTCCTACCGAGGGCATCCAGGCTTCGGGCTTCCCTACCAGGGGGCACCGAGGAGTGCATTTTTTGACTCTTAAGTCTATGCATGGCCGATTCCACCACCATGGAATGGTGCGGTAGTTGTGCCTTCTGGAAGCCGGGGCTCTTGCGGACTCGATAAATGGAATCGACCCGCTTGCTTAACACCGGCGACGACGCCGGGTTCTCCCACATGCGGAAGAGAAGTCGTTCCAGCATCGGAGGAACCGGTACAATAAAGGCCTCCTTCGGGGGAGAGTCATATTGGAGGGCATCGAGTTCCTCGACTCGAGGCTCCTCCTCGGGATCCGCGGGGAAGGCCAAGGCCTTGGCCATATCCCTCACGAAGTCCGAGAACCGGGTATCCTCCGGGGGGGACCGTCTCCGAGGTTCGAACTCGGGGGAGTCCGAAGGGACACACCGAGTCCGAAAGAAACCAGGTGACTCTTCGTCCTCAGATTCCCAGGCCGACTCCTCGGAGGAGGAGTCGAGCGGCTCCGGTCGGGCGGGCACCGATGCTATCCGCTCCGACGCCGAGGGATTCGGCGTCGACGACCTCGGTCCCGAACGGGAGGTCGAAGGAGGCCTCGACCGAGGATCGACTCGAGCTCTCATGGACTCGAGGATCGGCTCGGTCTCCGGGGTCGACTTGGACGTCGACGTCCCGGCGGTCACGGTAGAAGCACCGGCGAGGCCAGCGATCAATACCCGCTGCTGGTCCATGAAGGCAGTCAGACTGCTCTCCAAGGCCGTCAACCTAAGTCCGAGCTCAGGAGACCCAGCAGCCCCCGACTCGGGCCCCGACGGCGTCGGGCCCGACGTCGGGTCCTTCGGAGGCGAGTCAACGAGGACAACAGTACTCACGTGAGCGGGTAAGTCCACCTCGAGTCGAGGATGTTTTGACGGCCTCTCCATCTCCGAGGACCCGGGACGGGAAACGGGGCTATGCGACCTGGCCCTCGAGGAACCAGGAGCGTCCACCGATCCCGCCCTCGCGGGTTTCTTCTTCCGATGATGTTCCCGGGTAGGAGACCCCCTGTCAGAGGAACTTTGACGATGCTCAGGACCAGAGTCCCGAGACGTCGAAGTCTCTGACGAGGTCCGAGCCCGGCCGGAGTCAGAGAAGATACGCTCCCGCTGATGCTGCCGACTCCTCAATGCTTTTGAGGACATTTTGCCGCATGGCCCACAGATCATGGAGTCATGATCTGGGCCGAGGCAGCGGAGGCAGAAGTCATGAGTGTCTGTAAGAGACATGAGTTTCTTACAGAGATCACACTTTTTAAAGCCGCTGGCAGCCATCGGGGGAAAAAGGGCCCCTGCGAGGTCGAATGACAGGACTGCTAGGGAAAAAGGAAAAAGGCGCGAAATTTGTCACGAAGGACAAAAAACCGAAAAATAAGGGATGGACTCGCAACCGGCGTCGCGAGTCCGGGCGGGAAAAGAACCAGTGTCGAACTGAAGAAAAAAGAGAAAAATAGAGAAAAAATCAACTTTTCTGCGGGGATTCACAGGCAACGTCTGTAGGGCTCCGCGGAAAAAAGAAGACTGAGCAAGATGGCACCCTTGGGCGGGAAGAGGACCGTGCATGCGCGCTGCAATTCCCAAAGGCTTGCTTTGAAAGCTGGGGAAAATTGCTCCGCGAGGGCTCCGTCGGCGCCGACATCACCCATATGTGAGGACTGACTTCCTGCTTGGTCCTGGAGAAGCACTGTCCCTACGGGACTCCCTCTCCAGGCAGTAGTGGGCTGCAAAAGTCTGGCTTGAGGACCAAGTTGCAGCCCTACAGATGTCTGCCAACGGTACAAAACGGAGATGAGCTACTAATGCAGCCATTGCCCGGACACAGTGAGCTGTGACTCGACCCTGCAAGGGAAGGTCTGCTGCCCTGTAAGCCCAGGTGATACAGTCCACCACCCAAATGGACAAGGTAAGCTTGGAGACAGGCAACCCCAAGTTGTTTGGGTCAAAGGAGACGAAGAGCTGAGTAGCCCTTCTATGACCCTTAGTACGCTCAATATAGAAAGACAAGGCCCTTCTACAGTCCAGGGTATGCAGGACTTCCTCAACCCGGCTGGCATGGGGCCTAGGGAAGAATGTTGGAAGAACCACCTCCTGATTGAGGTGGAAAGAGGAGACTACCTTCGGGAGGAACTTAGGATGAGTCTGAAGGACTACCCTGTTCCTATAGAAACGAGTGTATGGCCTGTCACAGACCAGGGCTTGAAGTTCACTCACTCGACTGGCCGAGGTCAATGCCACTAAGAAAAGAGCCTTCCAAGAAAGGAAGCAGAGAGGACACGTAGCCATCGGCTCAAAGGGAGGGCGAGTAAGCTGCTGCAAGACCACATTCAACTCCCACTCAGGGGCTGGTGGATGGAGAGGAGGCTTTAGCAAGAGCAAGCCTCTGAGGAAGCGGGACACCAAGGGGTGAACCTATAAAGAGTGCCTTTCCACCAGTGAGTGGTGGGCTGCCAGAGCAGAAAGGTGTACCCGAACAGAATTGGACTTAAGACCCTGATTAGACAAGTGCAGCAGGTACTGAAGCACCACTGGCACAGGACAGGCGAAAGGGTTCTCCTGGCATTGGTCACACCACAAGGAGAACCGTTTCCACTTCAGGGCATAGGTCTTTCTGGAGGATTCCTTCCTAGAGGCCAAGACCACGTCTTCAACTTCCTAAGGCAGGCCCCTGGGAGCCAGCACTACCCTTGCAGCCTCCAGGCCATCAAATTGAGAGTTTTGAGATTGGGGTGCATAAGGGAACCCTGATCCTGAGAAAGAAGATCAGGTTGCAACCCTAGAGGGAGTGGGGTGTCCACCGCCAGCTGTAACAGAAGCGGGAACCAGGGCTGTCTCGGCCATCTGGGGGCTACCAATATGACCGAGGCCCTGTCCCTTAGAATCTTGAACAAGGTTCGGGCCACCAGGGGCGTGGGAGGAAACGCATACAGGAGGCCCTTGGACCATGATATCAGGAAGGCATCCACTGCGAATCTCTTGGGATGCGGTTGCCTGGAGCAGAACTGAGGCAGCTGCCGTTACAGGGGACTGGCAAAGAGGTCTATGGATGGAAGTCCCCACTTCAGGAAAATGTTCTGAACCACCAAAGGGTGCAGTTGCCATTCGTGAGGCTGTAGAACCCTGCTCAATCTGTCTGCCAGGAAATTTTCCTGGCCAGGAAGATAGACTGCCCTGAGCAGCATATTGTGTTGAAGTGCAAAAGAGCATAGGGTCTGTGTCTCCTGACACAGGAGCCTGGACCCCATGCCCCCTTGTTTGTTCACATGGAACATCGCTATCTAGATTGTCTGTCTGCACCAAGACAGATTGGTGGGCCAGGGTGTGAGAGAAGGCCTTGAGGGCTAAGCGTATCGCCCTGAGTTCCAGGAGATTGATTTGTTGTGTGGCTTCCCAAGGAGACCACAGGCCCTGTGTGCACTTGTCCAGACAATATGCACCCCAGCCCTGCAAGGAGGCATCGGTTGTGAGTACCACAGTGGAAACAGGTACCTGAAAAGGAATTCCCTGTAGAAGTTTGGGGGAGTGCAGCCACCACTGCAGGGAGTTCAGGAAGGGTTTGTACACCCTTACTTTGTCTCTTAGGCTTCCTGTAGCCTGCTTCCACCGAGTCCTGAGACACCACTGTGCAGGCCTCATATGCAGGCGGGCATTGGGGGTCACATGCACTGTTGAAGCCATGAGGCCCAGGAGCCTTAGACAAAGTCTGGCGGATACCAGTGGGTTGCCTAGAAACCAGCTGGCCAAGTCCATCAGCCTTCCCGCTCTGTCTTCTGGCAAGTAAGCTTTTGCGTGCAGAGAGTCTAACCATGCTCCTATGAACTCCAGGTTCTGGGAGGGGAGCAAAGTGGACTTCGCGAAGTTTATGACAAATCCTAGTTGTTGCAGGAGAGACAAAGTATGGAGGGTGGCTTGCCTGGCCTCCTGGAGAGTCTGACCCCTGATGAGCCAGTCATCCAGATAGGGGAAGACAAAGATACCCTGGTTTCTCAAGTAGGCCGCCACCACCGCCAGGCACTTTGTGAAGACCCGTGGGGCGGAGGTTAGGCCAAAGGGCAGTACTCGGTACTGAAAATGGTTTCCTCCTACCACGAACCTTAGGTATTTTCTGTGGGTTGGATGAATGAGGATGTGAGTGTACGCATCCTTCAGATCTAAGGAGGATAGCCAAGCTCCCTGCTGGAGGTAGGGCAGCAGTGTTCCAAGAGTAAGCATCTTGAACTTCTCCTTTTCCAAGAACTTGATAAGATTTCTCAAGTCCAAAATGGGCCGGAGACCTCCAGTTCTCTTTGGCACAAGAAAGTAACTGGAGTAGAAGCCCTGCCCCAGCTGGTGGGGAGGTACAGGAGCAACGGCCCTGTCTTGAAGAAGACCTTGCAGTTCCTGGAGAAGGAGTTCCTGATGCAGATTAGGCCTTGGAGGCTCTCCTGGGAAGTAGGAGGGGGGTATTTGATGGAAATGGAGCAGATAGCCCTTCTGGACTATGATCAGTACCCAAGCATCTTTTGTGATGGGCGGCCACTGGTAGGCAAACAGGGCCAACCAAACTCCCGTGATGAGATGGGCCCGCAGAGGTGGAAAGGCTATGCAGTGGGAGTCAAAAAACCCCTCCCTGCTGAGTAGGAGCAGGAGCTGGAGGCTTGGGGGCTTTCTGCCTACGGGGCCCATGTCCCTGCCCCTTGGCCTGCTGGGGAGCTGGGGAGGCCTGATAATGAGGGAAAGGTTTGTAGGCAGATGCCTTCCTCGGGTAAAAGGTCTTTTTCCCCGAGCCCTTCTTCTTATGAGAAGGGGCAGAAGTTTTTCTGGACAACCTTGTCCTTGTCAGAGTCTCAGTCTCGAGCTCAGCGGCCTTTTCGGCCATGGGCTTGCCGAAGAGGTTTTCACCCCGGCATGGGACATCGACCAACTTGTCCTGTACCCATGGCTCGATGTCCGATGACTGTAGCCATGCCTGGCATCAAGCACCGATGCCGGCCGCCGCTACGCGGGCCGAAGCCTCAAAGCCATCGTAGGCCGCCCGGGAGATAAATTTGGGGCATTCCCGGATCCCCGAGGACAAGGACTTGAACCTCTGCAAAGGTTCCCCGGAGAGGCCAGCCGAGAACCCGGCTATCTCCTTAGCCAGGTCCCGCAAGTACATGCCCATGTACAGCTGGTAGGACTGGACACAGCAAGCAAGCATCGAGCCCTGGAAGCACTTTCTGCCGATGGCATCTATGCTTCGGGCCTCCCTGCCGGTGGGCACCGCGGAGTGCATCTTCTGACTCTTCAGACGATGCACGGCCGATTCCACAACCATAGAATGGTGCGGCAGCTGCGCTTTCTGGAACCCAGGGCTCTTCCAGACTCGATACATGGAATCGATCCGCCTGCTCAAAACCGGCACCGAGGCTGGTGCCTCCCACATTTGGAAGAGGAGCCGTTCCAGCATCTGAGGAACAGGCACAGTAAAGGCCTCCGGTGGGGGAGAGTCGTACTGTAGGGCATCGAGCTCTTCGGCTCGAGGCTCCTCCTCGGGATCCGCAGAAACATTCAAAGCCTTGGCCATGTCCCTGACAAACTCCGAGAACCGGATGTCCTCCGGTGGGGACCTGCTCCGGGGCTCGTACTGCAGTGAGTCCGAAGGGACACACCGAGTCTGAAAGGTATCGGGGGACTCCTCGTCCTCCGTCTCCCACGCAGACTCATCCGAGGAGGAGTCGAGGGGCTCCGACCGCGTGGGCTCCGGCAACACATGCTCCGATGCCGGGGCCATCGGCGTCGACACCCTCGGTCCCGAACGGGAGGTCGAGGGAGACTGCGACCGAGTCCGGACTAGAGCCTTCATGGCTTCGAGAACCGGCTCGGTCTCCGGGGTCGACTTAGACGTCGACGTCCTGGTGGTCGGGGCAGATGCACCAGTCAGTCTGGCCATCAGCACCCGCTGCTGATCCATGAAGGCAGACAGTCTGCATTCCAAGGCTGTCAGCCTGAGTCCAAGCTCAGGAGACTCAGCAGCCACCGACTCGGGCCATGGCGGCACCGGGCCCGACATCATCTCCCTGGGAGGAGAGTCCTCGAGGACAACAAGACTTACGTGCTCGACGGACTACGGCTCTACACGGGATACCTCAGTTGGCTTCTCCAGCTCCAAAGGCCCGGGGCGGCAGTCAGGGGTCCGAGACCTGGCCCTCGAGGAACTAGGGGCATCGTCTGATGCCGCCCTCACGAGCTTTCTCTTCCTCTTATGCTCCCGGCTGGGGGACTCCCTTTCAGAGGAACCCCGACGGAGCTCGGGGTCTGACTCCCGAGACGTCGAGGCCTCTGATGAGGTCCGGGCTCGACCGGAGGCAGAGTCAGAAAAAATTCTCTCCTTCTGATGCTGCCGGCTTCTGAGTGCCTTAGTGGACATCTTTCTACACGGGTCACAGACCTTGGGATCATGGTCCAGTCCAAGGCAACGCAGGCAGCAGTCGTGTGTGTCAGTAAGAGACATGAGCTTCTTACAACGATCACAGTTTTTGAAACCACTGGAGGCCATCGGGGAAAAAAGGGCCCCCATGAGGTCAAAAGACCGGCCCTCCAGGGAAAAAGAAAAAGAGCGCGAACGTGTGCCACGAAGGGCAAAAAACCGAAAAATAAAGATCAGGTGGATACCGGTGTACCGAACCCAGGCGGGAAGGGGAACCAGCGTCGAACTGGACAAAAAGAGAGCGAAAATCACAGAAAAAAAACATCAAACTTTTCCAGGTGACACGGACTCACGTCCGTTGGGCTCCACGGAAAAAGAAAGACTGAGCAAGATGGCACCTTTGGGCGGGAAGGGGACCGCGCATGCATGGGTGTATTACCAAAGGCTTTCTTAGAAAGCTGGGGAATTGCTCCGCATGGGGGCTCCATCGATGTCAATGTCACCCATATGTGAGGACTGACTTCCTGCTTGGTCCTGGAAAACAATTTCTTCGGTTTGAGTTGGAGGCCTGTAGACTACACCAGTATGGATGATAGTGCCATCTCCTCTTTCCAACACAATCCACAGTGCTTCTTCTTTTCCCCACATCCCCTGCATTTTAGCAGCTTTAATATTGTTTTTGTCATATAGGGCTCCTCCTCCTCCTCCTTTTCTGCCTTCTCTGTCTCTCCTAAATAAATTATGGCCAGCTATGGCTATATCCCATTCATGTGACTCGTTAAACCATGTGTCTGTAATGGCCACAATGTCCAAGTCCATTTTCACCATTAGAGCATCTAGGTCTGGAACTTTGTTGGCCATGCTTTGAGCATTTGTGCTCATTGCTTTCCAGCATTTGTTGACTGGCTTGTCTATATTATGCATGGATTTTGTTCTACACACCTCTTCCCACTTGCCATTGATGTGTGGTTTAGAAGTGTGGCTGTTTCTAATATTATTATGCTTTTGTTGGGAGTGACGTCCTGTCCACATAATGCCTGAATTTTTCACTTAGGATCCTTTTCCCTGATTTGCTGATGTAATCCATCAGCACAGTATAGTCTCTTGTTCAGTTTAATGTATAATGTTTTCTTTCCTAGGGATATACCAGTAAAGGACAATAGGTGGCACTCTTGTATAGGTAAGAGTACAAGTTACTTTACAGAAGAACTATACATCTCAGAATGCTATGGGAAGGAAGCAGAAGGTGGAGTTTACAGTTCCTGTTTCCCAGTAGCCACTGTTGTCTAGTTCTGTAACATATCCATGTGCCTTGTAGCCATCTTAGTATGAAGCTCTGTCTGTATATCTCATGTAATTACTCATTAAACAATTTCCCTTCTGAACCTCACTGGGTGAACTTCTGCTATATAAACCAACAAACTCTCAACATTGGTTAAGGCCCCAGGAACCATTGCTATGTGAGACAAAGAAAGAAAAGAAATAAGAACTCTCGAACAAACAAATTATTCTTGAAACAGAAAGGGACTGTAACTGGAAGCAAGCAAGATAACCTGTGAAAGTACAGTAAGAAGCATTTTTACTTATTCAGGGGAACAGAAAAGAAAGAAAAATAAGGCTTTCAATTCAGAACTCAGAAGTACAGTGCCCAAGCTAAAAAATGAGAATTGCCAGCTATGGAAGTTCAAAGCTGAAATGCTGCTAATTAGAGATGATCTGTGTGAAGTGATTGATGCAGTAAGGCCAGAGGAAAATTCCCAGAAATGGGGTAAAAAGAACAGAGAGGCCTGAGCAACTGTAAGTGAGCAACTATAAGTTTGCTGCTGGAAAACAGTCAATTGATTCATGTCAGGAAGCGAAAGCCTGCACAGGGAGTGTAAAATGCACTGAAAATGCTATTTGAAAGGCCCACACTGAATAATAAATTATTCTTTCTAAGAAACCTATACAGAATGGACTTAGCAAAGAAGGGGAAATGAGCAGGCATAAATACTGTTCTGCAAGTTGTGTCAAAGCTCCAGATTATTGGAGAGAAAATAAGTAACAACCACATTGTAGCCCGTTGGCTGTGCAGCTTACCAGAGTCATACAGTGCTTTAATTAATGCCCTATAAACTAGGCCAGAGACAGCTCACACTAGAGTTTGTAAGGAACAGACTAATGGATGAATTCCAGTAAAGGAGAGAACGTTCATGTGAGAAAGTGGAACAGGATAAAGAGATAGCTCTGTGAGCCACTAGAGCTAGGCTGAACAATATAGATGGCAGAGCATGTTTTAATGCAAGACGTTAGGTCACTTTAAGAGAGACTGTACAGTGTGGAAATCAGAGCAAAAATGCCAAAAGGGGCCTAAGCAAATGGTTAAGGCCATAATTGCTGAACAAGGTACAGAATAGTGACACACAGCCTTTAAAGCAAAAAGGAGTCATATGTTTCAAGGGTGGTGCTTAGACTCAGGTGCCACAAACCACATGAAAATGGCAAGAATTTATTTACAGAACTGGATTCAGGTAAAAGTAACACAATCTGTCATGTAGATGGCAGAACAGTAAATACAGAAGGAATTTATTTATTTATTTAACATTTCTTATATAACACCTTTGAGTGGTATCAAGGCGGTTTACATCAAACCTAAGCAACAAAGGTTACATAAAACATGGTACATTTAACAGGTTACAGGCAATTTGAATCCCAGTGCAATTAACTATTTACAGTTTAACCATTAGACAGTTACAGGGTCATTCCGAGGCGCGAATAGCAGGGATGGACATTGGGACGTCCATCCCTGCTATTCAGTCCCTCTGTCGACCCTGATTTTCCCCACACGTTGTACGGGGAAGTTAGATGGGGCGGGAGAGGGGCATTGCGGGGGCAGAGTTAGGGCGGGAAGTGAGTAGTCGGCGGCCCCGGACATACAGGGCCAATTCCAATGTTGGCCCTGTATGTCTGGGGCCAGCAACCTGAACGGGGAACTCATTCCATCTCTGAGGTGAAATAAGTTCCCCTGGTTGTGCCACAATCTTTTAGTGTAGCAGGTTGTGTAAGTCAGGAAGCTAATTAAAGGAAAGAATCAAGTGAAGATACTTAGCACCTCTTCTGCAGTTGTCTTTGTGTATAGTCAAATAAAAAAAGACAATCTCCTTGCTAAACTCCATCGGTTCTGTTGCTGGCATAGTTGCTGACTTTCATGCCGACATATATGTAAGTCTGTCACCAATTCTGTTGTCAATGTTAAAGTCAGCTTCAGAACTGTCAATAGCATTGCTGAGGAAATCATTTTGGTCTCAGTCTTAGTAATTTAGAATTAGATGCTCTAACCCAGCAAATAGCTCTCAGAGTTACAAAAGAGGAAAGGATAAAGCTGTGGTAGCAGTAAACAACCCCTTTCAATTAGACTCGAAGGGGAAGATTTTTTATCACAGTAGGTCCCCTGAAAATGTCTCAGTGGAAAATCTGCCAGGGCGAACAGGCAATGTTTAGACACACAAGTTTCTCATGCATCATGCAACTTAGGAAGTCTACAGATTCTAGTCAGTCTCTACGTATCTTGAAGTTCAAGAGGCAATGAATGTAATCACTGCTATCTCTCTTAAAAAGGAACTCTAAGGCTAAACGGTGACTTACAATTTCCTGCTGCCATAGCTGTGGGTTTTTGTGTTTACACAGAATTTTTGGCAGTGAGAAAAGTTAAGAGATATAAACAAATCTGACAAAATATGTACTCATCAACTCATATACAGTATAAGTCCATGTTTTAGCCTTAATTGAAGCAGGATTTAAACCCATTATAAACAATAATTTATGTATATTGTGTAAAACCAAATATAAGAAAACACAAAAACTGTTACCAATATCTGTGCTGCTAAGGGCTCAGATAAAAAGGTATACTGTTTAATTCAGTAGTTCTCAATCCAGCCCTTGGGACACACCAAGCCAGTTCGGTTTTCAGAATATTCACATTTAATATGCTAGAGAGAGATTTATATGCACTGCTTCCAATGTATTCAATTTATCTCCTGCATATTCATTGTGGATATCCTGAAATCCAAATAACTGGGTGGGTCTCAACAGCTGGCTTCTTATTCTTGTTGTAAACATATATAATTCAATAAATAGATTAAACATTAAAAAAGCTGGCTCGAGAATTAACTGGTTTTATAAGGATATGCTTTGAGCAGAGTTTTTTCAAGGGACAATTGTGGAATGGGCTTTTTAAGTTTATTTTTTTTTATCAGCAAGGAGTGACATGCAATGATACAGTGGCACAAAGAAAATTGAACAAATCTGTACATACTGAAAGTTGTCCAGATAAAAACTGGGGTACATCTCGCAACATGCCAGGACTCATGGGAGAAGTCACTGATATAGAAGGGCGGTCCATTTTCTGAGACTCAAATGAGCTAGAACCTATAAACAAACATATATTTAAGAATACATACATATTACAGAGTACATACACGTGCATAAATACAAAATGAATACCTGACACAGTAGATTAGAAAGAAATAATAACACATATTAATTGCTTGTTCTATTTTTGTCTAGATAATGCTAAATTAAGGGCCTCTTTTATTATAGCCTGTTAGCTGCTCAACGATCATTTTAACATGCAGCTACAGGCAGTCGGGAACACTAATGTGATTGTATCTGCCTTCACATGCTAAAACACACGTTAATTGACGATCACGTTTTGGGGTGGAGAGTGGGCATGGAGAATGCATTACCACTAGCGCCAGGACAATTGCCATACACTCAGCAGCAATGTGACTCTTAACGTGGGTTCATTTAATGATTCTATGCATTAGCTACAGGGGAACATAGTGAACACACTTTGACAACTGTGTGTGCCTTTGCTATTAACGCATGTGAGATCTGTGCATTAATGGCAAATCCTTAGCAGATTTTAGTAAAAGGGAACCTAAATGTTATAACAAAACACCTGATGTCTCCGCTCAGCCCTTTTAAATAATTTCTTGATTCCGTACCCACTGAGTGAAATTGAGCTTTATATATCTTTGGGTTTTACACTTTGTTTTTCACTAACAAAACATTTGGCACCTAGAAACATATGGTGCTATGATTTTCTCTATCATTCACTTTATCCTGTAAGCTCTTGTGATTTTAGATATCTCTAAATGGATATAAAATAGCCAATAGATATAATTAATACAGCAAATCTTGGTTTGGATACAGGCAGGGACTGGGATCAGCATGGGGAGTAACTTTCACTAGAAGAGTTCAAACCCTAAGGTGCTAGATAAAGAACTAAATGGTTTAGAAATAAAAATTCCAAATTGCACTTGATATGAAAATATCATAAAATGGAACATTTATGGGCAGTTGGTCTATGAACATTATGAGGGTAAATTTATAAACGCCTATGCAGTTAATGAGTGCAGCTACAGTGTATTTGGGGCATATTTTGTAAGGTGGAGTGCATACGTATTTAGCTTTATAAAACAGAGGCATAAATCTAGTTGTGGCAGTTATGCCCACGCCTATGTTTTTCAGAAAAATTCATGTAAGTTAACGTAATTTTTAACTTATGCATGTAAATTTGCATTCTGCCTATGCTCCGCCCAAGGTCTGTCCCTGTGTACACCCATACTGAAAGTACACACGATAAGACTTATGAGTATGCTTGCAAAATAGCAACCGCCTAAAGCATACATGTAAGTGCCCACTTATGTGCATCTTTATGCAGCTTCCTTATAAAATCAGCTTTTATGTGACTGCAGAATGCATGCTGATTTGTATCACTGACATAGCAGTCTAAAATTTATTTTTAAATGTTCCCCTTCCATTTTCTAGTGTCCTTTGGTACAGTCTTCATGGTATCATTGCCTTTTTGATTTGTTGAATGCACTAATTTTCAGTTCTAGTCATCTAACTTTCAGAAGGGGCAGTTTTTGGTGATATCATTTCTTTCTGTGAGTGCTATCACAAAACCAAACATAAATATTAAGATTGCTGCATCCAAAAAGAAAAAAAACCAAAACAAATAAAAGGAAACAAGAAAATTAAGGGCCAAGGTCAGTTAACCAGTTAAAGCGTGTAATGTGACATAACAGATATTAAATAGTGCACAACCATTTATTCTAAATGGCTCCTATTTACTATCCATGTGCTGAACTTGAATTAATACAAGTTAATGTGCAATAACTTCCATTAATTGGTTAACACATTTTAGTAAATGAGACTCTAAATTTCAAATGAAGGCTGAGATTACATTTTCCACAATTTCTCATAGAGGCTAAAAAGGAATAACACCAATTTAATTTTCCTAAATTATGTTGAATTTATCTTGGGAGCTCTCTCAGATTTGGCTAAATACTGTACATTAAATATGTGCTGTTGAATGACAATTAAGCTAAACTACTAAATTAAGAAGTATATCACATAAACATATACTTTCCAAATTATACTGAACAGAAATAATGTTATGAGTAAGTTATTTGAATCCAAAACTTCTGAGTTGAACAAATGATCATGGTTTATGATAATAAAAGGAAGATTAGAACCTGGGGAACATTTTATTTCAGCTGCAAGTTTATCTTCTTTAAAATGTGATGAGATATGCAGAAATGCACAGCATGAATATTATACTGTAAATGGGCATTCTGTGTTGCAGCAATATACAGTACTGTAGGGATTCCACTGACAACTAATGATTCTTTAAGAGCAGTATATACTTTAAAAATTATAACAGCAAATTAAGTTCAAAAACGATATTTAAATCAGCAACCTTATATAAGCTACCTAGCATAGTTGCCTCAATATAGAAAACTAATTTCTATGCCGGTAAACTTTTTAACTGCTCGCAATTACCAACATATGCACATGTACTTTTTGTTATATGGCCTTTCTCTATGTTTCATTTTCATAGCGAAATTGTCACTTTTCATTGTTAGAGTAGGATATTCCTCAGGGAACATCTATGTAACATATTCTTTTAAACATTTATACTCGTTTGCTGGCAGATATTATTAGACTAGTTTTAAACCGTATGTTTAAATGAATTATTCTTAGATACAGGCTTATTCAGTCCCAGACGTAGATCCCCTCTACGTCCTGTCTGAACCGGACGTACAGAGGGGATTGCAATTCTGATCCTGCGGGTCACGTCTAGCCCCATGGGGCTAGAATCATGAACAGTCCTGTACCTACAGGTCGGGACTGTGATTCAGCTCGGCCTGCACGTACAGGAGCCATGGCGCCATGCCACCGCAGCTCCATTGAAGAGCTGCGATGCCGGCTGCCGGACTTCAGGGCTTCATTCCCTGCAGTCCGACCCCCGATCCGGCCTCCTAAGGCCAGGGTCGGGCTGCGGGGAATGCCTTCAGGCCCTCCCTGCCCAATCCAAGCCCATGAAGAAAAAAAGGTCCAGGGAAGTTATTCCATCCCACACAAGTCGCCGGCCCTGGACGTACAGAGTCAACATTAGAATCGGCACTGTACGTCCAGGGTTGGCGACCGCCCACTGCCCGCCTAGACTCCACCCCTTCCCTGCCCCTTCCCCGCCATCTAACTTCCCCATACAACCAGCCAGGAAGTTAGACGCAGCCGGAGAAGGCACGAATAGTGGGAATGGACATCCCGGTGGGACGTCCATCCCCACTATTCACGGCACAGAATCAGGCCCATATTGTTCCTCTTAAGTCAGATGTGGTAGACGTCCCAGGTTCATCAGAAAACTATTCGTGAACCTTGCAAATTTGTTTGGGGGGGCCACTAGTTTATAGCTGAACACTTGAGAAAACAGATATTTTATGGGTGAGCAGTTTCCCCTAAACTGACTTATTTAGTTTCTTTTACTTTGGAAGATGTAGCAATATCTCTGCAATTGGATGTACGCAGTTTAAGGATTATCTTGGAACGGTCTCTCTCAAAAGGAGAATCAGGTAGTGGCAGTCGCAAGAACATCTGCTTACAGCTCAGACTGGTTCCTTTTTGGAACCAGAACATGTGGGTGTTAGCCTTTTGGATTATTGTAATGCCCTATATGTGGGTGATCTCAAAAGGCACTGGGTCAGCTGCAAACATCTGGCAGCAAAGGTAATTACTCATAGAAGTCACTGTGACCTGGTTAGTCCATTACTGCAGGCACTTCATTGGCCAGTAGAAATAAGAATGCCAAATTATTGTGTTTGATTTGTCATGCTTTGCAAGGAGTTGGCCCAACAGCCTTAAGAGAAAAGTTATGATGATATGCACCTGCTTATATTTTGCAGAATGGTTTACAAAGACTAAAACATTTAAAATAGAGCACAGAAAGGAACTAGGAAAATAGGAAAGAATAGAATAAAAAAAGGAACAGGAGCTGATAGGAAAGAACCATCACAACCGATAACAACCACTATATAACTCTGTTATGTACCTATGTAATAAGCCTATTTCGATATAAAACTGTTACACCAGTTTTGGTTGTCTTATTTATGCTGCTTACCCTACTGTCTCTGTGAAATGAACCCAGGACCAAACGGAGAGTAGACCAGAAGATTACATTCCAGAAGATTACATATATGGGGGCCATCTCAGACTTCACAGCAGATCTCCAGTTGGGTAAGTAATAATTTTGTTTGATACATTAAAGTGGATTTCAGACAGGGTGCAACAGGAAAATCAAAAGCCCTTGTGACCATGTACAATTGACAATTTTGGTTACAGGCTGGATTTAGTGAAAGGTTCCAGTGATACCTTTGTTTTGTGGGTTAGACAAGGTGAGATTTTTATTGTCAAAAGGCTCTGTAATAATCCAGAATTTTAATATTACCTACACCTAGGGACATTACATAGAGTGGCTTGCAATTTTCTTATTTCTACGTAGAGGCTTGTTACGGTTTGTTACAAGGCACAGATTTTTCTCTAGTATTTGAGCTGCTAAGAAAAGACAGAGAGATAGTCCAGCTTTAGTTTGGAAGTGGTACACAGGTAAACAGTCCCTCATTGAATATATCTTTCCTGGTAACACTATTACCTCTTGTCCCTTTGCCTTTTATTTCTCAGTCTTCTGTCAGGTATCTTGGTGAGAGCAGGCTTAAAGTCTGTTGCAATTGATACAGTAACTGACAATTCTGTTAATCTCCTAACATCCTTCTTACTATAATTTCATCCTAAACTTCCACCCTGTTAAAAGGTGGTAAGCACTTTTTATTCAGGTATAATTTTAAAGCGTGGTCTTTATGCCAATACTCTTTACTGAACACCCATAAAATTTATGCCATTCCAACTATAATTCTAAGTGTCACTTCTTCATAAAAGTGAGCATTCCTCCTTCCAAGGTTGCACATTTGAGATAGTCGCATAAAACCAAATAAAAACATAATAAGCTAGGCCCCTGTACCAACTACAGTCTTTCTGCAGTCTCAAATATGGAAGCCTTTGATTTTAAAGAACTGAAACAAATAGTACTGACATACTGTAAGAGGAAAGGTGGTCCCTTTGAAGGTGAATTCCCTGAGTCATCATGGTATAATATTCAAAGACAAATGTTAAACCATTATCAAGAATTCAAAAAGAAAACAAAAAAAAGAAAATGCCTTTTTATCCAAGGCATGTGCAGGGGGCTCATTAGCATGAAACAGGACAATACTGAACTGACTTCTCATTGTACCCAATTGACCAAAGACCTTGAGGAGGCACAAATTTGCATTTCTATGCAAAGGGCTCAGGTGATACAAGCCACAAATTCTTTTATAACTGTTAGTGAGCAATTAGAAGCACTTAAACTTGAATTGAGGCACATTAAGGATCAATTGGCCTCTGAAAGACAAAAGAAATATATGCCCTGGCCAACACCCATTTCTCCCTCAGCCCCCTATGCCTATGACACACCCATAAGCCATGCATCCAAGCTATTGAGAAACAAAAGAATACAGAAGTATGCATAGCTGGACTTAGGAATGGAAAAAATAAAGATGAATCACAGGAAGAAAATCCTAATAGTTTATCTCAGCCAGAACAGAGCAATAACCAGGACCTGTGTCAGGAGGATAACTCAGATGACTCAGACCCGGCACCCAGTACCGAACTCAGAGCACCAGTTAAAGTGATGCTGCAGGACAATTTAAAAGATAGGGACATGGAAAGGATAGTTGAGAAAACTGGCCCTATGCCTTTTAATGTTAATGACTGGTGCAAATGGGCCACTGATATTCTGATTCACTGGGGTCTAGGGAAATACAGAAGAAAACAATCAGACTTTGATAGACTTATGCATCTGGCTCTGGGGCCACACTATTATAAAGTTGGTTCTCTCACTCACCCATACCAGTTGGTTAAAAGGGGTATTGAGAAACTATTTCACTGTTCCCCAATGGAAGTATTTAAAATTATTTCACCTCTACCAAATGATACACTGGAAGAGTTTGCATATAGAGCCTGGATTTTAAAAGCAGTTCTTAATGAGCAGGAGTCCTGGCCCAATGCAGAAGATTATGGGGAGAGTACACATAAGGCATTTTTATTAGAATTGCTATCCCCTGAGATTACAAAACACCTTCTGTTATTTTCTGAAGACCCTAAAGCAACCCCATTTGATACTTTAATGCTCAGAATTGGGTCTGTTTGGAAGACCCAGCCCTCGCAGGTCATAACAGTATCAGAAGCACGGAAGTGGCAAGCTAAGGGATCCTCCCAATACACAAAAAACACAGACAAAGGATACCGAGGACAGACACCTTGGAGAGGACAAAGCAGAGGTAATTTTAGAAACTCCTCAGGTTACATTCCCTTTCAGGAGCTCAAAGCACAGAGAGATGGATTAGAAAAGGAGAAAATTAAATGGGAACAGGACAAACACATACTGCAGGTAGAAATAGATAAATTAAAACAGGACTTACAAGCAGCTCAGGACAAACACAAGGCTAGTGCATAGGAGTGTCCTGACCTCCTGGGTTCAGATATCAAAATGTCTCAAGCCTTCATAGCCCAGCCTGCCTCCGTTCTGTCAGCAGAGGACTCGATTCCAGAGCCTCTGGATGATGAAACATATACAGGCCCAGAATACAGTTTAAGGCTTGTAAAATCCTTTTTACTGGACTCTTGTGGACGCCCCAATGTTATCAGCAGAATAGGAGGTCAGGATAAACTAGCTTTGATTGACACAGGGGCTGGAATTAGTTTTACAAACAGAGCTTCTCCCACGGCAGATCAGAAAAATATGGAAATTTATGAAATTCAAGGAATTAATGACACAGCTTCCAAATGTGTGGCTATCCCAGTTAAATGGGGTATCCCTGTGCACAGTGAACAAAACGAGGAAATGTTGGAAACCACTGCCTCCACTATAGTGAACACACCAAAAGAAATAATTGGAATTGACGTTCTCAACCAGTTAAATTTGGTGGTGGATATGGCTAATCTTAAATTGTGGCAGTATTCAGGAACTTCAAGGGCTTCTAAAACTTTAGTGCATGAAGTCATTCCCATGCAGTTAGCAACTCAGTGCACCAAGACAGCTCAGCAGTATGATCTGTGTGTAATTCCCTCAGAGGTGACTGATATTCCAGTCTGGGCACAAGACAAGTTAGATTGTGGGAAAATGAACACTGAAATACTGTTGGAAGGCGAGGATCCTCCACCACAGAAACAATACCCAGTACCTCATCAGGCTATAGAACCAGTGACTAAAATTGTGAAGATACTGGAGGAGAGGGGTCTGATTAGACCTATTTCTTCCACATGCAATTCACCAGCCTGGCCGATAGTTAAACCGGGGGGTTCCTTCAGGCTCACTATGGACTTCCGTGCCCTGAATCAAGTTTCAAAATCTGTAGTGCCCGTGGTAGCCTCATACCCTGAAATGATCTCTAAACTGAACCCCAAATGTAAAGTTTTCTCTGTTTTAGACATATCCAATGGGTTTTGGAGTCTGCCCTGGCCCTTGAATGCCAGTACAAAACAGCCTTTCAGTGGCTGAATAAACAATATGCATGGACTGTGCTTCCACAGGGCTATAAGGATTCCCCCTCAATATTCCATAAATACATGCAGGAAGCCCTGTCACTATTGTCTTGCAGAGATAATATAATTCAGTATGTAGATGACATTCTGATTCAGTCTGAGAATGAAGCTGTACACTGGAATCATATAAGAGAAGTTTTAAAAGCCCTCTTACAAGCTGGTCTTAAAGTTAATCCTGCCAAGGCCCAACTGTGCAAATCACAGGTTTCCTTTTTAGGGGTTACTATTGGCCAGGATGGTAAATCTGTAGATTCTCAGAGGATAGAGCTGATACAGAAACTTCCACTTCCTACAGATCAGAAATCACTCCAGTCATTTCTAGGGCTCACTGGTTTCTGTCGTGACTTCATGCACAATTATGCTGAAGTGGCAGCTCCACTTTACTCCCTGCTAAAAAGTAAAAGTTATGTTTGGGAGGAAGAACATACAGAAGCTGTAACTAAATTAAAGCACATTCTGACTTCTGCTCCTGTTCTTGCACACCCAGATCACACACAACATTTTTTCCTGTACCCTGTAGTTGGAGAGAACAGTATAGGTGCAGCTCTAACACAACGCCTAGGAGGAGTAGATCGCCCTATTGCCTTCTGTTCCAGAGTTCTCACTTCTCCTGAACTCAAAATGGGAAACTGTGAAAAACATGTACTGGCTTCCTATGCTGCTATGCAGAAATTTACATACATCATTGGTGCTCAAACCACATACATATGCAGCCATCACACCCCCCTCAAATTCATTGTAGAGTGAAAGTTAGCATGTAGCAAGATTAGGACTGAGAGAATAGTCCAGTGGACTCTCATGTTGCAAGCACAGAATGTAAAGTTTGAATTGTTGAAAGAACCTAACGTGCAAGTGGCTGGAATTTTGCTGGAGGGGCAACCTCATGACTGTCAGTCCTCACCCAGTGCCCCTAATCACATGATCTTTAGGGAACTAGGACTAGACAAAATTTCACCTTTTCTTCCTACAGTATATATTGATGGTAGTAACCAGTGTGAAGGAGGCATTTAGCAGATTTTGCAATTGTACAAGTGGACCCAAATAACCAAGTGGTACTGCAGAGACAGTATTCCTGTGGATCAACGTCAGCACAGTACTGTGAGCTGGCTGCTTTTGTGGCTTGTATGCAACAATATCAGGATGCACACCCAGAGATACAAATCATTTTAGATTCTGATTATGTCTTTAAAAGTGCCATTGCCCTGTTACCCTGGTGGCTGGCAAATAAATTTAAATCTACGGATGGGTCCACAGTAAAAAATACATCACTGTGGACTATGGCACAAGAACTGAGTGAGAAGTTTCAGAGAGTACATTTAGTTAAAGTAAAGGCACATAGGAAGAAAGGCCCTTTAGTGAAAGGAAACACATTAGCAGACTCACTAGCCAAGGAAGCATGCCATGTAGGCCTCATATGGCCCTGGTATGAGCAGACACGCATGGTTGCTATTGCTACACGTTCCACAGATTATGATCAGATAATACCACCAGATTACTTCGTAGCACTGCAGACAAAGGACCCTGAGCTTTCCAATTTGAGGAAGCTTGTGCAGGACGCCCCAGATAACCTATATCAGCACACACCCTTTCTCACACTCGCTATAGAGAAAGATATTCTATGTGCAAAAAGAGAGGAAGGCTTGGTTATAGCTATCCCTAGAGCTCGAGGTAAAGAGTGGATGCATTGGGTTCATGGTGCAGGTCCTATGGGACACCCTAAAGCAGAAGAAATGCAGACTATCCTCAATAGGTTGGTATGGTGGCCAGAAATGAAACATGATATACAGGATCATGTTTCCTCCTGTGTAATCTGTGCTTCATTTGGGAGGCAACCTAAAAAGAGAAGGGGACAGTTAATGAGAGCACCTCCTCGTGGCCCATTTGAGAGATTGCAAATTTATTTATTTAGCTGTATTTATATTCTGCTTTTCACCGGGTCAAAGCGGTCAATTGGGGATACATTTAACACGAGGGGATGAGACACACATACGTTAATACTTACAGGGAACATGGGCAATGGAGGGTTAAGTGGCTTGCCCAAGACCACAAGGAGTGCCTATAGGACTAGAAATCCCAGTCCCTCCGGCCTGAGGTTGCTGTCCCCAGGTGGGACTTGAACCCCCGGCCCTCCGGCCTGAAGTACCTTGTCCTAACCACTAGACCACTCCTCCCTCTTGCAAATAGATCATGTGGGCCCTCTTCCGTTAACAGCTAGGAAAAATAGATTTTTGCTCACTGTTGTTGATTCCTTTTCTCATTGGGTAGAAGCATTCCCTGTCCCAGATCAAACTGCTCGAACCACTGCAGAAATCCTAACTATGCAATTTTTTACACGCTGGGGCATTCCCAAGACTATTGATTCTGATAATGGTCCTGCATTTGTTTCTCAGCTCATCAAGGAATTGTTTGATTTTCTAGGCATAGAACAACAACTCCACATTCCGTACCATCCGCAGGCAGCAGGGCAGGTAGAAAGAATGAATCAAACAATTAAGGCCCACCTCAGCCCTATGCTTAATCTGACCGGGAAAAATTGGGATCTGGTGCTCCCTTTAGTCCTTATGCGTAGCAGAGCTAATGTCTGTAAATCCAGAGGTTTTGCACCCTATGAAGCCTTAATGGGAAGGCCAATGCAACGGTGGGAAAATATGCTGAGTCCTTTTCTTCCAGAGGACCAGACAGTAACTCTCACCAATGAGTGGATGAAATCCCTGCAAGAACATCTAAAAGAAATTCAGACCACTGTGCTAGCTAACACAGAAAAAGCTAGAGATTATTTGCAGGAGGTACATGCAAAAGGTTCTGATTTAAGGCCCCTCAAGGTTGGGAGTAAAGTGATGATTCTAAGACCTAGACCAAACCTCCCCTTTGGAACTGCAAAGTGGGAAGGACCGTACTTAGTTACTGATACCTTAGGCCCAAGCCTATACCAAATCCTAATGCCCGACAACCAGCAGTATTGGAAACACATCACCCAGTTGAAACCATATGGGTAATACGTGTTTTATCAGTCTTTGTTTTCAGATACCACCTGAAGACAGCACGGACAGCTGCTTTCTGAAGACAGCACGGACAACTGCTTTCTAAACACAAGTCGCTTGAGGATGGTAACTATTTACTTCTGCTGTATAGTTGATGTGTCCTATATACTGGACATGTACCTAATAGTTATGTAAATAAGTAGTAAACATTATTTCTGTTGTTGCATAGTATAAGTGGGGAGCACTAGTCTACTCCCTAGTAGAGTGAAATAAGTTAGCTTTTATTATGTCTTGGTTTCCTGTGGTTCTTGTATCTGCTCTCTTCTACCCCAGTCTCATTACAGGAACTATCATCCGAATATGCACGACTGGCTCGGCTAACTCCACAGGTGGGGCATATCGCTATCAAGAAATACCCCCACCTTTCCCGGAAGGAAAGGATCTGGTCATCCTGAGTTTCTGTTTCATACAGGACAAGCCAGTGTTCTATTCATTAAACATCACTCAAGTACAGTGGGCGCCACCAGTTTCCACTTCTCTAGAAAGGGCACAAGAATTGAGGACACCTCCAGAACATTACTTTTTAGGTCCTCCTGCCTAGATTTTGTACAATATTTCCTGTCAGGAAAAAGAATGTTTCTTTTTTAGTTGCTCCCAGAATGCATGACACCCGCCTTCCTAAGAACACTTTGTTGTACAGTTCAAACAATACCTGGTGCAGTCATACACCACTGGTCTCCATCACCATTAACGGGACAACTTATTCCACACCGCTGGTTACCAATGACTATGGACATTCCAGACTTTATCTCATATGCTGTACATCCATTACCACTTGGCAGGGGAGAAGAGACATTACATAAACTGCTCAACTTTACAGAACTCCATGCCTATATTGATCACCTTAGAACAACATCCACTGAAGTGAATCACACCATCACTTATGAGAATGGACACACTTGCTACAAGATGCTCATGCGTCTGTGTGGGAATTGTTATTTGGTTACTCACCTAATGCTGATCATGTCTGTAATGTTTTTAGTCACCCTATTATTTTAACTGCTGTACAAATATTGCTATGCATATCATAATTTTCCTGTGTTGTAAAATGAAACACATACAGCGCATGTCCTACAAAAACACCAACAACATTTTAAGGTAGTTACACTGAATTTCTCCAGCATCTACCCCTACATCCAGGCTCATTTGGCCTGCTAATTTGGCTAATTTGGCATTTCCTATTACATTGAATACCAGAGTCAGCTGCAGTCTAGTATTGCTTCCTATCCTGACTCATAGCATCCTGGTACCTTTTGGCTTTAACCTCCTCAAAAATTCCTGCAGCCCTTATGCACTGTTCACTCTCTCTAAGACGGGCACTGAGGTAGCATATTGGGTCCCCCCCCCCCCCAGTAGTGGCTGCCCTACCTAAGACACAAGGTTTGGACTCATAAGGGGATTTGTTTATCTCTAGAACACTAGAGACAGTACTGTGCAGGACAGGGGACCTGCTAGACATAGCAAGGTATTTAATACAGGAGGTATTAGTCAAGCTACCTACTATCATGTAATTGCAGCTGGAACAGGTACCACAGGTTTTGCTTCCACCATTTCCAGGCACAAATAATAAATAACAATAAAAAAGGTGTGGGAGATGTCAGCATACATCAGCAGGACATTATGCCTAGCATAGGTATCATGGCTGTTCCCAGACCTTGGATTTCAAGCAGCTTTGTTACTCTGGGGATGTCAGTCTCCAAACTTAATGAGGGTAGTTTACAAAATGAGATTAGCTCTGACCCCCTGGTGATGTCAGTCTCCGGGCCTGATGAGATTGGTCTGCAGCCCCTCCTTGCTAAATCAAGAATAGCAGACCTCAAAGGGAGGTGACTGGAAACAATAGCAGACCTCAAAGGGAGGTGCTAGAGAAAATTCGCTATAAAGGACAGAAATACTTCCTCTTTCTCTCTCTCTCTATTCATCGGACATGAAGGATAGGAAGCTCTGACAATCACTTCTCCTCACCCCTCACCCCTCTCTCTCTCTCTGATCTCTCTCACACACACATGCACACACATAGAGTCTTTCATATACTCTATTCTCTCTCACACTTCACACATGCACACACACATATAGATTCATTGATGCACACTGAAGCAGCTCTATAACAACCACTATATAACTCTGTTCTGTACCTATGTAATAAGCCTATTTTGATATAAAACTCTTACACCAGTTTTGGTTGTCTTATTTATGCTGCTTACCCTACTGTTTCTGTGAAATGAACCCAGGACCAAACGGAGAGTAGACCAGAAGATTACATTCCAGGAGATTACAAAAGTCTCTGCCCTGCACTCTGGTCTGCTCAGACTGTTTTGTTACCTGTGCTTGTCTTACATTTTCAGCTTGTTTGTACACATATTTATGTAGTTTTACATAGCATGTTTTCTAGCTGCTTTTTTGTAGTTCTCTTCAGGCATAGTGCAGGTTAGCAACAGAAGTGGCCATGACTCGAATGTTAGGAGCCATGACATGACCCTCAAGGCTCAGTCCAGCCTGCAAATATGCCAAGGTGATGCAATCCGCCAATCACAGGAACAGCATGCACTTAGAAACAGCTGTCCCCAATTTACTAGGGTAAAAGTAGATGAACTGCTGTGTGAACAACCGGTGGGCCTTGGTGCGGTCTACGTAAAAGGCCAAGGCACGTTTACTGTCCAGCGTGTGCAAAGCTGCTTCCCCCATTTGGCAGGTGGCCTCAGGAAGAAAGTTGGCAGGACAATCGACTGGTTGAGTTGGAATTCGGGGCCACCTTCGTCAGAAATCAAGGGTTTGTTCGCGAGGCTACTCAATTCTCGGGGAACCTGGTGTAAGGCGGATGGACCACCACAGTCTGAAGTTTGGAGCTCACTGAGATGGCGGGCCAACGTGACTGCTACCAAGAACAGGATCTTTCTGGTCAAGTACTTAATAGAGCAAGAGTCCAGCAGCTCAAAAGCAGCCCGCATGAGCTGCATAAGGACCACATTGAAATCCCAAGCCACCGTAGGAGGCTTGATGGGAGGCTTTGAGAGAAGCAAACAACGCATGAATCAAGCCACCAGTGGGTGAGCCAAAGAGCCTGGCCCTCTGAGCTGCAATGATGGGCGTTGATCCCCCTGAGGTGGATCTGGACAGAGTTGAACTTCAGGCCTGAGTCAGAGAGGTGCAGGAGGTACTCCAGCAAGCGATCCACTGCACAGAAGGGATCCAGTGCCCTGCCCACGCACCAAGTGGCAAACCTCCGCCACTTGAATGAATAAGCATAATGTATTGAGTCCTTGTGTGACACTAGAATAATATCCGTGATGCCGACAGGTAGATTAAGCTCCAACAGGACTACCTGCTTAGTATCCAGGCTGAGAGGGCCAAGCAGCAGGCAATGGGGTGCAACAGGATCCCCCTCATCCTGGGAGATGAGATCTGGAGCAGAGCCCAGACAGAGAGGCTCCCTCTGAGACAGCTGGATCAGCAGGGGGAACCACGGCTGCCAGGGCCAGTATGGGGCAATGAGGATCATGGTGCCCTTGTCGGCCTGGAGTTTCAGCAGAGTTTTAGCCAAGAGGGAGACCAGGGGAAAGGTGTAAAGTAGACCCACCCCCCAGCAGAGGAGAAAGGCATCTGAGGCCAGCCAGTCGCTGGCAGGCCTCCTGGTTCTGCAACGTGGCAAAGAAGTCGATCATGGGGGTGCCCCACTCCCAGAAGATTCACCCCACCATCTCTCTGCGGAGGATCCACTCATATAGCTGGAGGACTCTGCTCAGCTGATCCGCCAGGACATTGAGCTCGCCGGGGAGGTAAGTTGCCCATTGCTCCATCCCAAGGTCCAAAGCAAACTTCTACAGCCACACCGCTTCCTCCTCGTTCCCTTGTACGTGTTTTGCCCCCTCTTCATTTATGACATGTACGTACTCCATATAATCACTGCTTTCTGTTAATGTTATTTAATTTCAATCTGTGGGTTTAAATGGATTATAACTTTTTAATTGTCCCTTCTTGGCACATGTTAAATGTACCACATTTGTATTTGGTTTTAACTGTCACTTTTTTAAAATTGTTACATACCTTGATTTTTACAGTCCACCTTTTAACATTGTTTTCTATGTTTTCAATTCATTCTGTTTTTTAATTCCATTGCATCATTATTATTGTTCTTGTGATGACACTGAAGCCATTGCAAGGCCTGGTGTCGCAAGGCCAGAACCACCACCTTGTGAGCCACTAAGGCCTTCAGGTATTCCTTCAGTACCACCGCCTTAGAGGGGACTGGAGCCAGAATTGCATCTTCAGCCACAGGTGCTGATACCTCCGGCGAGGACTCAACAATGACAAGTTCATTGGGAGACATCAGACATCCCTCCACAGCTATGGGAGTCCATTCCTCCCATCTGGGAGTGGATTCTTCCTGTCGGGGAAGCATGGTGGGCTGCTCCCGGCACTCAGTGTCTGCGTTGCACCGAGAAGGGCTGAGGTGCTGATGCACCTTGGGCTTGTCCTGGTGCTCGAGGGCCCCTTTTTGATGCTAACAGGACCGTTGTTAGGTCCCTCCTTACTTTTGGCCCGGCCCCTCAGTTCTGAATGTTCTCAGGCTTCCTGGATGCTGAATCCAACGCTCCAAAAAGGGACTCCTGCTTCCAGCCCATCAGGCTCCTTATCATCATCTGCAGACAAAGATTGCGGGACACAGGCTGGTGGTTAAGTCCAAGGCACTGCAGACACCAGTTGTGCCTGTCCATGACCGAAATCATGTGGCGACATTTTGTATACATTTTAAAGCCACTCACAGGCTTGGACATCTCCTGGAAGACCGCCTAGGCAAAGTTGAAGGCCTTAATTGCGATAGTAGGAAAAAGGCCTGGACAAGGGAAAAGCACAAAAAGCACACAAAAAAGGCAAAAGAAAAGAAAAAGAAAAAAATATCGGATGGGGGCCGACTAAACAACAACAGGTGGTTAAAAACACTCAAAAAATGTAGACACCAAGAGCAACAGAGAATAATTTTTCCGCTAGTGCAGGAAACATCCTGTATCCTCAGTGGAAAAAAAGGAGACTGAAGAACATTTATTTATTTAATAGGATTTCTATACCGCCTTATCCTAAAATCAAAGTGGTTTACAGCGCAACTCGTGGGTTGTACATAGAACAAAGGGTGAGAGGGAGATGCAGGAGATTATTTCAAGCTAACTTATATACAAAGTAAACTATGTACATAGTGAATGTGATGACATTATTGACCTTAATTTGTGTTAGGTTATTTACAGCTGGAAATTAAACTAATGGAATGTATGAGGGATGGGGCAAGGACAGAGGGGTGATTCGTCGGGGAGCAGAGAGGGGGAAGGTGGAAGGGAAATCCTTGTTTTGCAGTTAGTCCATATTGTGCAGGTCGGTCCATATTATGCGGGATTGTCCAAATTAAGTATTGTCTCAAAGTTTTCAATATAGAGGGTGGTTTTCAACTTCTTCCGGAAGTCCTTGGAGTCAGAAGTGGCTCTAAGGTAGTCAGGGAGGGTGTTCCATAGGGCGGGAGCAACCAAGGAAATAGCTCTTCCGGATGTAGAATGCTTGGATTTGACGTAGGTGCTGGAGGTGGTAATATGTCAGTGGTGGTACATCTTCTGGGTCTGGTGCTCGTCTCTGTGTTGATAAGGCTTTTCAGTATTGTTGGCCGATATGTTTTGCTTGATTTTGAAAATGTTCAGCACCATTTTGTACTTGATGCGGGAGGTAATGGGGAGCCAGTGGAGGTGGTTTAGGATGGGGGTGATGTGGTCATGTTTTGATGAGCCAGTTATAATATGAGCTGCTGTATTCTGTGCCATCTGTAGGGGGCAGAGTGCTAGTTTAGGTAAACCAAGGTATATGGGCTTGCAGTAGTCCAAGATGGGAGTGATTATCACCTGAAAAACAGTGCAGAAATGTTCTTGGTTGAGTAACAGCTTGAGCCGTCTGATGACACACATCTTGTGATAGGCGTTTTTGGATGTTTTGTTGATATGAGCTTGAAAGTTCAGATTGCAGTCCAGGGTGACTCCAAGATACTTTACTTCAGATCTAATGAGTATGGTAATGTTATTCAGCTTGATTGCACGGGGGTGGGGTGAATCCTGGGTTATGCATGACAAGGAGAGCTTCAGTCTTGCTGGTAGTTGATTTTTAATTTGTTTTGGGTTAGCCAGCCCTTCATTTCCTCCAGGTACTCTGTTATTTTTGAGCAATCTGGGTTTTCAAGATTGATCGGAGAGTAAATCATAATGTCATCTGCGTATAAAGTGTAGTGGATATTGTGACTTTTGATGATGGCACAGATAGGCTGTATGTATAAATTAAACAGAAGTGCAGACAAGGAGGATCCTTGCGGGACACCCTGAGTTGCTGGGAATGGGGTGGAGGTGTTTGTGCCGCATTTCACCTGTCCTTATCTGTTACTGAGATAAGAGTGAAACCATTTGATAGTGGTGCCATGCAGTCCAATATCTTCTAGTCGATTTAGTAGAATGCTGTGTGATACTGTATCAAAGGTAGAGGAGATGTCAATGAATATCAGGAGAAATCCCATCTTGATATTGTCCATTCTTCTGATCACATTGTCAAATAGGAATATAAGAAGAGTTTTGACGCAATGGTTACATCGAAAGCCATGTTGGTGAGGGTCCAACGGTGCATGTGAGTCGATATGGTCTTGGAGTTGATGTACAATTTTCTCAATAACCTTAGGGAGGAAGGGAAGACCAGAGATGGGATATTATGTTGCTGTTGGGTCGCTTTTGCATAAGGCTGAGTTCTTAGTTATTGGACGGACGATAGCAAGCTTGAGGGCACTTGGCATGTTGCCTTGGGATAAGGATAGGTGTACAATATCATGGATGAAATAGCTGAGTTCTTTTTTTGCAGATTTTATCCAAGCTACTGGACATGGAGCTGAAGGCACAGTGCTGATGTTGAGTCCTGAGACTGTACGAGCTATCTGATCGATGGAAGAGATTGTGATAAGGAAGCTTATCATAGCTCAGGAAGGAGCTATAGAAAAGGTGAAGTGACTCTGAACAAGCAACCTGTCAGTTCTGGTAGAAATAAGAAAACAGAATTTTCTTATAAAAGACTACCAGTCCCAGAATGCACCAGGTTTCCAGCAGCCATTAGAGGAGCTGAAGTGGGGAAACGTGTGTTCAATCAGGAGGGCTATGAGGTAATCCCTAAACACTCATCTCAAAGGGCAGGGCCTGATTCAGCACAGCTGCGCTGTGTTAGGGAGGAGCACTCATCCAAGCAGAATAAGAGTAGAGTTTATTCTACAGATGACCATCTTCATGATCACCTTGGATATCCAGAGAATTGTCCTCAGTATCCTGAGAATCAGCTTGAGTTTGATCATCAGTTTCATCTGAAGGATCATCAGAAGCAGAAGCCAAACCGGACGGACAGAGAGGGAAAGAGACCCTTTGGAAGAAGGAAGAGAAAAGCCTTTGAGAGGTCTAGAAGAGTCCAAAGCAGTACGTATACTGGGAGGTATTCCAAGGGCCAGCATACACCATTGGACTGGGGAAAGCCAGAGGAATGGTGCTGCAGAGCTATGAATCACCAGAGGCTACCTGTGAGGGAGACGGCTGCACGTGGAAGGGACCCTAAGACCTGTGCCAGAAGGTATGTGAAGAGAGATCCAGTGTCCAGGGATCTGGATTGGAAGGCTGGACATAAGAACTGGACTACATACTGGCCAGGCTATATAGAGAGGAACTCTAGCAGCAATGGAAGCTCAGGTATGAACACTGATCTATGCCCTAGCTATAACCTTGAAAGACAGCAGGGAAACAAGTATTCTCCTGAAAATGCTCCATTGAGACATTCATCTGTGCCAATCCATGATATTGAACCCATGCTTGTTGAACAAGGGGGAATAATAGCAGATGAGGATCCTGTTTATATGGACTGCTCTCTATCTAAACTCCGTTGGTAACTTTCTGTTATAAAGTACAGCAACCATCACAAAGAAATACAAATTTGTTCTTTAATCTACTCAGAAAAGCTCCTGAAGCAGGATTTGATCAAGCCAGCTAAGGGGTTTCAGCTGGTAACTGCTAGCAATTAAGCCTTACCTAATTGCTTGTGAGCTAGGAGAGAATCACTTCTGTATCTATGTGGGAAGTAATCAGAAGTTAACCTGAAAAGAACAGTTTGTTTCTTGCTTTGTGGCTTTTCATTTGTTGTTTTCCTGATTTTAACTTTGTTTTTCCAAGTTAACACTGAAAGCAAGTAACCTAATTTATGTGCTACCAAGCATATCTGTGTTGGGAGAAATAACCTCATAAATAAATATCTTATTGGCTTTACCCAAGAGCACAACTAAATTATTGTCAGCAGCTGTGTCTGGTGTGAATGAACTACATTGCCCACAATACCTTGCAAATCATATAGAGATATGCACTTGCAAAGACTGTGAAGATTCTCACCCAGGCAGCTGTCTGACAAGATGCTGAACTCTCCCCAGGTTTGCTTGCTTTGTGTTGGTTTGAAGCTATTGTTTGAGATGCATCGTTGAAGAGACATGTTTTTGATCTGGAGGAAGTTGGCGAAAGTCTGCGGATGTATCATTTCCTCTACTTTGAGGTTGGGTTCTTTGGTGAGAGTCCAAACTATTTTGAATAGTTCCCTGGGTTTATTGACAGATTTGAGTATAAGATTAGTGTGATACTCCTTTTTGTGTTGGTGTATGAGGTTTCTATATTCTTGTTGCTTAGTTTGGTAGATCTGTAAGGTGGTTTGAGTCTTATTCTGCCTCCAGCGTCTTTCTATTTTTCGTAGAGCTCTCTTTGCTTTTCTTATACCTTCTGTGTACCTGGGTGCTGATCTGGACTTTCTACCCAAGGGTTTGGTGTTCTTGATGTTTGGAGCTTTTGCTGCTGCAGAGATGGTTGTGTTCCAGTTATCAATTAGGTTGTCTAGGTCCTTGATGTCTTGGCTGAAGTTGGGGAGGATTTCTTGGAGGAATTGGTACTTAGCGAAGCTCTTGAATCTTCTTCCTGGGTGGAGTTGTTCCCCATGTGAGTTTATGTTGGGGATCTGTATTGTGAGTCATATCATGTAGTGATCAGACCATGATACCAGAGTTATTGTTGGTGTTGATATATTGTTGAGTTCGAGGAGTCGATTAGGTACAAAGATGAGGTTGGGTGTGGAGCCAAGCCAGTGAGTGGGTGCCGTGATGAGTTAAGTGTATTGCAGTGAGTCCATGGCAGTTAGGAAGGTCTCTGCCTCTTTGATGGTGGTTGATTTGAGGTTAAAGTCAGAGAGTACTACCAGAGGTTTGTGGGGGCGTTAACTGTGCACACTGATTCAAGGGTTATCGATAACTCATTGGAGGAGGTATTTGGGGCTCTGTAGGTGAGGCAGATAACGATATGCATGTTCTCTATGATGGTTGTGTTGCAGTGCACTGTACTTGATGTTGCCAGGACTTTGAATCTGAGAGAGCCTCTTGTTAGGATTAGAACACTTCCTCCCTGTTTGTGTGTATGTGGGCAGTTGAATGCTGTGTGTGTGGGTGGAGTAAGTTGATTGAGGATAACCTGGTCCGTGGGGGAAAGCCAAGTTTCATTGATGCACAATATGTCAGTTTGATGAGATTGGAGATGGTCTGCCAGGGTGCTGATTTTGTTCCTTAGCATTCTGGCATTAATTAGCTCTATGCTGATTGGGGGGTATGAGGAGATATGTTTTTGAAGCGTGTGTGAGTGTGGTGAGGTATTGGTGTGTATGTAGGTGAGGTTTCTCCTGCTGGGATGTTTGTGTGTAGACTGCCAGGTTTGGTTGTAAGGAGCCATGGTGGGGTGGTAATGAGGTGGTAGCAGAGTTGGGTATGTGGAGAGGGGTGGATTGTGTGTGGAAGAGAAGAAGGTTTATGAGGAAGATAGTGGCAAGGAGGTGGTATGCAGTTGTCTTGGTGAGCTATCTCAGTGTGAGAACCAGATGAATGAAGGGTGGGTAGGCAGAGCAGGGATGCCGAGCGTAGCTAGGTAGGCAAGCGACAGGTAGTGTAATTCTTTGAGGCTGAGAGAGTTACCTTGGCTCTGGACGATGGTGTATCCTTCTTCTGTACTGGCTAGGAATCAGTTGCAAGAATCACGTCAAAGGACAAAAGGTAGCAGTACAGCGCTGATAGAATGAGGAGAGTAGTGGAGGGCGTCTTCAGCGGGGCTAAGCAGCTGAGTTTTCCTCGTGCGGTGTTAGGAGAGTTGTTCTTTCTGTTGGAGTTCCCCTCCTCAGTTCTCCGCCTAAGGGCCATGCCAAAGGGCCCTCTGGCAAGGCCCTCGGGCGCAGGCGCACCCAATGGCGCCTTTATTTTGAATCCTGGTTTGCTGATCTGTCCCAGGCCCCTAATTGGGCTAGAGGCTGAGAGTGGGAAGGTGATTGGGTCCCCGCTCTTTGGCTCTACCCCGATTGGGGAACCCTCTCGTTGGTCGGTGGTGTGCTGCTCCGAGCGCCCTATGACGCCTTTCTTTTGAATCCTGGTGTGCTGTTCTGTCCCGGGCCCCTGATTGGGCTAGAGACTGAGAACGGGGAGGTGATTGAGCCTCTTGTTGGTCAGCGGTGTGCTGCTTTGTGCGCCCAATGATGCCTTTCTTTTGAATCTTGGTGGGCTGTTCTGTCCCGGGCCCCTGATTGGGCTAGAGGCTCAGAGCAGGGAGGTGATTGGGTTCCCACTCTTTGGCTCTACCCTGATCAGGGGAGCCTCTTGTGGTTGGCAGAAAAGCAGATGTGCATGCACGGCGCAATTCCCAAAAACATCCAATGGAGCTGGTTCTGCGTGGGCTCCGTCAGTGATGTCACCCATATGTGAAGACTTACGTCTTGCTTGTTCATGGATATTATAATGCCTCTGTATCCTGTATCCAAGGATATTATAATGCCTCTGTATTGTTCCATGGTGTGGCCACACGTTGAATATTGTGTGCAATTCTGGTCACCATATCTTAAAAAGGATATAGCAAAATTAGAAAAGGTACAGAGAACAGCCACCAAAATAGTAAAGGGGATGGAAGGATACCCCTATGAGGAGAGGCTTAAAAGGTTAGGGCTCTACAACTTGGAAAAGAGATGGCTGAGGGGAGATATGATAAAGGTATATATATGAATAAATGGAGTGGAACAGGTAGATGTTGATCGGTTGTTTACTCCTTCAAAAAGTAGAAAGACTAGGGGATACTCAATGAAGCTACAATGTAGCCCATCTAGGACAAATAAGAGAAAATATTTTTTCACTCAACGAGTAATTAAACTCTGGAATTCGTTACCGGAGAATGTACTAAAAGCTGTTAGTGCAGCTGGGTTTAAAAAAGGTTTGTACAAGTTCCTGGAGGAAAGATTCATAAACCATTATTAAAGAGGACCTGGGAAATCCACTGCTTGCCCTAATATAAGCATTGTGGAGCCTGTGTGTCTTTTTGGGAAACTGCTAGATACTTGTGACCTGGATTGGCCACTGTTAGAAACAGGATACTGGGCTTGATGGACCTTGGTCTGACCCAGTATGGCATTTCTAATGTAATGTTCTAATGTTCATTTACATGGTTTGCACACCTGCAAATTGTGTAAATACCACTCTGTGATATATTCATGGTACTATAGCTAGTGCCGCTGAATATCTGTGGGTGCCACCACTACACGCCCTGATGCTAACCACGTAGCAGCGATACTGAGCCGCTGCCCAGTTAGCAATATGTGGTGAAAGTCATCTGCAGGAAACCCTGGCCTAATCTTTTCTACAGAAGCTAACTGGGCAGTGGCTGAAGATCATTGCTATCTGATTAGCTTTGAGGCAATCTGGGCAGTCTGATATTCAATGCCGGATCCCGGATATGGCCCCGGCATTGAATATCCAGGTCTAAAGTTCATCACCAGCAGCTAGCTGCTTTAAAAGTGCTAGCCACTGGCGCTGAATATCAGGCGCTATATCTTTAAGACTAGTTTTTACAGAACCAGTGTAAAGATGGTTGGCATTGCATATCTGCATTTTTCCAATTTTAGTCATACCTCATCTTCTTTATAACTGAAGATGGGCCTAACAGCAAAATGAAAAGAGAGAGAGTTAGGGCTACTGAAAATTTCCAGGGCAGAAAGGAAAAGAAGCATGACAGACTCAGCCTCAGTATAACTGACAAAGAAAAACAGGCGTTATATAATTAAAGAAAAGAAATACATTCACTAATATTAGAGACTCTAAGGATGGGACTTCTTTCTTCTAGCTTCTTGCAAGACATATCTTAGCCTACAACTGATTTCCTATAAATTATCTAGGAATGTATGTAAAGTAAGTAAACAACTTAAATACCTAAACAAAGCCTTAAAACTAAGATGCAGACAGCAGTCCAGCAGTGAGATGGGGGCTTTCCAGTCTTTTGCCTTGAGTGTCACATGTATGCTTTTCTCCCATTTGGTGAGGAGTCTTATGTGTGCACTAGGTGCAAGGAGGTCTTTGCTCTCAGGGAACAAGTCTGATCTCTGGAGGCTAGAGTAGCAGACTTGGAAGACATAAGGAAGACAGAGGTATATAGACAAGATGTACAAGGATGTAGTACTGAAATCCCATCTGCAGTCTGGCAACCTCCCTTTTGTCACGGAGAAGAGAGGTCATGTGACAGGACAGCATCACCCTGATGTCACAGGAAATGATCCTGTAGCTAAGACCTGTCCTCCAGGTGATGTAAAAACCCTCTTGCATCGAGAAGGTTTCTCCAGGGCCATGTGCCCATGAGAGAAGGGTTAGGACAGCCATTATAGTTGGTGATTCAATCATTAGGCATGTAGATACCTGCCTGGTGTGAAGGTAGAGGACCTCACCTAGACAAGGTTTCAGACAGCGCTGGGGAGGGGTCTGCTGACCTGGTACATGTTAGTACCAATGACATAGGAAAGTGTGTTAGGGAGGTTCTGGAGACCAAATTTAGGTTTTTAAGTAGAAAGTTGAAATCTAGAACTTCCAGGGTAGCATTCTCAGAAATGCTTCCCGTTCCATGCACAGGATTCAAAAGGCAGGCAAAGCTCCGGAGTCTCAATGCATGGATGAGACAGTGGTACAAGGGAGAGGGGTTTGGATTTATTAGGAACTGGGCAACATTCTGGGGAAAGGAGGGGCTTTTCCGAAGGGATGGACTGCACCTTAACCGGGATGGAACCAGGCTGCTGGCATTAACCTTTAAAAAGGAGACAGAACAGATTTTAAACTAGATAATAGGGGAAAGCTTACAGTCGCCCAAGAACGAATGGTTCAGAATAATGTATCCTTGAAGGATACTAGCAAAAGACTGAAGTTAGGGTATATCGGCAGAGAGGTTCCAATAAAGACAAAAGTAACCCAAATGCCCTTATGTACAGAGCAGACAGAGTTTAAAGATTCCAAATTACACCTATCAACTGATAACCAAATTAATATAAATAAAATACAACCTCTAAAAGTCTAAATAATAAAATGGGAGTGTTAGAATATATAGCACTAAATGAGAGGTTAGATGTGGTTGGTATCTCAGAGACCTGGTGGAAGGAGGACAACCAGTGGGACTTACATCTAGCATGGCAATTGTTTAAAAATATTATCTTGGCAGCCCAGACCAACTGTATTCCATGCTTTAAGAAAAGTGGAAGGAAGTCCAAAAAACTGCCAACATGGTTTAAAGGTGAGGTCAAAGAGCTGTTGTAGCCAAAAAAGCATCTTTCAGGAAATGGAAAAAGGAGCCAAATGATGAAAACTAGAAACTACATAAGCATGGGCAAGTTAGATGCAAGGCATTGATAAGAAAGACAAAGAGAGAATTTGAAGAAAAGCTTGCAGTGGAAGCAAAACCGTATAATAAGAACTTTTTCAAGTACATTCATAGTAAAAAACCTGTGAGAGAGTCACTTGGACTATTAGATGACAGAGGAATAAAAGGGGCACTATGAGGGGACAAGGCCAAAGTGGAGAGACTGAATGATTTCTTTGCTTTGGTCTTTACTAAAGAAGATGTAGGGAAGTTACCCTTTCTTGAAATGGTATATAAAGGTGATGTAGCGGAAGAATTGAAAGAAATATTGATAAACCAGGAAGATGTATTACAACTATTTGATAAACTGAAGAGTAACAAATCACCTAGACTGGATGGTATACATTTGAGGGTTTTGAAAGAAATGAAATATGAGATTGCAAACCTACTATTAGTAATCTGTGAACTATCAACGAAATCATCTGTAATACCTGAAGATTGGCTAATGGTCAATGTAATGCCAGTTTTTAAAAAGGGTTCCAGGGGTGATCTGAGAAACTAGAGACCGGCGTACCTGATGTCAGTACTGGACAAAATGGTACAAATCATTATAAAGAACAAAATTACTCATCATGTAGATAGTCATGGTTTAATTGGAGAAAGCCAGTATGGCTTTAGCCAAGGAAGGCCTTGTCTTACTAATCTGTTATATTTTTTTGAAGGTGTGAATAAACAGGTAGACAAAGGTGAGCTGGTCAATATAGTGTATCTGGATTTTCAGAAAGCCTTTGACAAGGTCCCTCATGAGAGACTCTTGGCGAAATTAAAAAGTCATGGGATAGGAGGCAGTATACTATTGTGGATCAGGAACTGCTTAAGAGATAGAAAGCAAAGGGTAGGGCTAAATGGCCAATTTTCCCAATGGCGAATAGTGGAGTACCCCAGGGATCTGTGCTAGATCGATCGTTTATGCCATCACAAAGTAGAAAGACTAGGGGACATGCAATGAAGCTACAGCATAACAACCTGTTCAAGACTAATAAGAAGAAATATTATTTACTCAATGTGTAATCAAACTTTGGAATTCGTTACCAAAGAATGTAGTAAAGGCTTTTAGTGTAGCTGAGTTTAAAACAGGTTTGGATAAGTTCCTGGAGGAAAGCTCCATAAACCATTATTAAAGAGGACCCAGGAAATCCACTGCTTGTCCCAATGCAAGCACTGAGGAACCTGTGTGTCTTTTTTGGAAATTGCCAGGTACTTGTGACCTGGATTGGCCACTGTTGGAAACTTTGGTCTGACCCAGTATGGCATTTCTTATGTTTTTATATTCTTAAAAGAAACCAAAAGCTGGATGCAATTTCTATGGGCTTTAGTCCACTCCAGGCAGAAGACCAAGGCACTCCTGCAATGCAATGTGTGCAATGCATATTCCCCTTTGTGACCATGAGGTCTGGGAAAAAATGGTGGCAGGACTATTGACTGATTAAGATGGAAATCTGATAACACCTTAGAAAGGAACTTTAGAGAAATGTGCAGAACACTGCTATTATTGTAAAATTTAGATGCTTGTTTACAAAAGGTAATGCATGTTAAGATGTCACGGTTCCTATAGAACTAGAATGGCTGTGGGCAACTAACGCACATTAAAATTTTAGTAAACATGTCCCTTAGTGTAGAGCAGATCAGTTACTAGATTCTGGAGCTTATTAAGTATGTGTGCTGAAGTTGCCACCACCAAAATAAGACTTTCCAGGTCAGGTATTCAGTCTACCAGTATCTAGTGGCTCAACAGGAACTTTCATCAGCTGTGTCAAAACCACATTGAGATCCTAAGTCACTGTGGGTGGCTTGAGGGCAGGGTTTCTCAGAAGCAAGCCCCGCATGAAGCACACAAGTAAACGCTGTAAAGAGATGGGCTTCCTTTGTACATGCAGAGGATAAGCACCAGTTGCACTGAGGTATAACTCTTACCAAATTAATCTTAGACCAGATTCTGACAATTGTAAAAGGTATTCAAGCAGTTTTATTTGAGACCATTGAAAGGATCTAGGGCCTTTCCATCACAACAGACAACAAACCTCTTCCATTAGAAATAGTATGACCTCCTAGTGGAATCTCTCCTGGAAGCCAGAAGGATGTTGGCCATCCCAATCAACAGATTCAAAAAGAGGATAAAGTTAACCCCTTAACATCCAAGCTGTGAGGGCTACGGACTTGATGTTGGGATGCAAGAGGGTCCCCTAATCCTGCATAATTAGGGTTGGTGAAACATATAGCTGAATTGGCTCCCTGACCAAGAGTTCCAGAAGAAGGAGGAACCCAGGCTGTCTTGACCAGTAATGTGCTATGAGAATCATAGTGTCTCCATCATCGCTGAGTTTCAGGGGAGTTTCGCTATGCAGGGTTGCCAACTGACTCCAGATGTGCCCAACAGGCTTGATCCAGTCCTGGTTTACCCCATTGCATGCAGGGACTTGCAATCTTGCTTCTCTTATGGAATGCAATGGAGAAATCAGAACTACATGTCCCTGCATGCAATGGGGTAAACCCAGGACTGGATCAAGCCTGTCAGGCACATCTGGAGCCAGTTGGCTACCCTATTGTTATGAAAGATAGTGGAGAATATGCATAAAGAAGACCCTCTCCCCAATCAAGGAGGAGGGTATCTGAGGCTAGTTTGCCATGTATCCCCACCCTGGAGCAGTTCTGAGTAGTAGCGAACAGATCTATTGAGGGGTGGCCCTCATCTGAAAGATCCTCAATGCCACCTCTCTGTCCTTCGTCTATTCCTGATGTGAAGGACATAGCTCAGTTTCATCAGTGTAGTTTGCCTTCTTACTGAGGGGGGGGAGGGAGGGTCGGGCAAAGGGTAAGGAAGTGGAGAAATCAGTGCTTTTTACAGTGCTCTGCTAGAAAAGTGGATTTTGCCTCCTGAGAAACTTTGCTGTGAGTTCTAGCTGTTTATTTAACTATTTATTGTTTGTCTAACTGTTTATTTAATTATTTATTGTTTGTCTTAGTGCTAGTTCAGCTTTTTTTCAGCTGTAATTTATCTTGCCTCTCTCAACTAACTGGGCTTTGTGTGGTAGCCAGGTTAACTGTTCATTTTAAATTAAATCTCTCTCCCCAGACCCTGCTGTGTGTTTAAACTTTTCCTGCCCTAGCCTGCTTGAGTGAATCCTCCCCTCCCCCCCTTTGCTGAGGTATTGTGTAGCCTTCTTCCTGTTTTCTCCACGTGCGCATAGTCTGTTTTTAGTTTGCTTCTTCTGATCAGAGAGGAGCAGTGCTTTTTACAGTGCTCTGCTAGAAAAGTGGATTTTGCCTCCTGAGAAACTTTGCTGTGAGTTCTAGCTGTTTATTTAACTATTTATTGTTTGTCTAACTGTTTATTTAATTATTTATTGTTTGTCTTAGTGCTAGTTCAGCTTTTTTTCAGCTGTAATTTACCTTGCCTCTCTCAACTAACTGGGCTTTGTGTGGTAGCCAGGTTAACTGTTCATTTTAAATTAAATCTCTCTCCCCAGACCCTGCTGTGTGTTTAAACTTTTCCTGCCCTAGCCTGCTTGAGTGAATCCTCCCCTCCCCCCCCCCCTTTGCTGAGGTATTGTGTAGCCTTCTTCCTGTTTTCTCCAGGTGTGCATAGTCTGTTTTTAGTTTGCTTCTTCTGATCAGAGAGGAGCAGTGCTTTTTACAGTGCTCTGCTAGAAAAGTGGATTTTGCCTCCTGAGAAACTTTGCTGTGAGTTCTAGCTGTTTATTTAACTATTTATTGTTTGTCTAACTGTTTATTTAATTATTTATTGTTTGTCTTAGTGCTAGTTCAGCTGTAATTTACCTTGCCTCTCTCAACTAACTGGGCTTTGTGTGGTAGCCAGGTTAACTGTTCATTTTAAATTAAATCTCTCTCCCCAGACCCTGCTGTGTGTTTAAACTTTTCCTGCCCTAGCCTGCTTGAGTGAATCCTCCCCTCCCCCCCCCCCTTTGCTGAGGTATTGTGTAGCCTTCTTCCTGTTTTCTCCACGTGTGCATAGTCTGTTTTTAGTTTGCTTCTTCTGATCAGAGAGGAGCAGTGCTTTTTACAGTGCTCTGCTAGAAAAGTGGATTTTGCCTCCTGAGAAACTTTGCTGTGAGTTCTAGCTGTTTATTTAACTATTTATTGTTTGTCTAACTGTTTATTTAATTATTTATAGTTCGTCTTAGTGCTAGTTCAGCTTTTTTTCAGCTGTAATTTACCTTGCCTCTCTCAACTAACTGGGCTTTGTGTGGTAGCCAGGTTAACTGTTCATTTTAAATTAAATCTCTCTCCCCAGACCCTGCTGTGTGTTTAAACTTTTCCTGCCCTAGCCTGCTTGAGTGAATCCTCCCCTCCCCCCCTTTGCTGAGGTATTGTGTAGCCTTCTTCCTGTTTTCTCCACGTGTGCATAGTCTGTTTTTAGTTTGCTTCTTCTGATCAGAGAGGAGCAGTGCTTTTTACAGTGCTCTGCTAGAAAAGTGGATTTTGCCTCCTGAGAAACTTTGCTGTGAGTTCTAGCTGTTTATTTAACTATTTATTGTTTGTCTAACTGTTTATTTAATTATTTATTGTTTGTCTTAGTGCTAGTTCAGCTTTTTTCAGCTGTAATTTACCTTGCCTCTCTCAACTAACTGGGCTTTTTGTGGTACCGCCCTGCCCCCCTCCCCCCCTGCTGAGGGTCCAGGACAGGGTACCTTGTAACTGCCCTCTTTAATAGGACTTATCTCCCTCCCTCCCTCCCCAGCACCCACCCACCCCTGGGGTAATTGTAGTTTTATAGGTACTTGCACATCTTAGAGGAAAGGGGCTGCTCTCAGGTGCAGCTCATTATCCAAATCAGTCACACACGGAGGACCTGAGATTAATTAATTAAGCTTTAGGTACACAAGGTGTATTAGGGGTATTAGATACACTTTTATTGGTATAAGCATCTACACCAATCCTTATTATATACAGAATTTAAAAGATCTAAACACAAGCTTTAAACTAAGATGCAGACAGAAGTCCAGCAACGAGATGGAGGTTCTCCGGTCTTTTGCATTGAGTGTCACATGTATGATTTTCTCCCAGTTGGTGAGAGATCTTACATATGCACTAAGTGCAAAGAACTCTTTGCTCTCAGGGAATGAGTCCGTTCTCTAGAGGCTAGAGTAGCAGACCTGGAAGACATAAGAAAGGCAGAGAAGTACATGGACGTGACCTTCAGGGATATAGTCCTGAAGTCCCACCTCCAGTCTGGCAGCATCCCTGTTGCCATGGAGGAGAGAGGTCACGTGACAGGAGAGCATCACCCTGGTGTGGCAGGAAGTGATCCTGTAACTAGGACCTGTCCTCCAGGTGATGTAAAACCCTCTCGCACCGAGGGCGTTTCTCCAGGGCCATGTGCCCATGAGGGGAGGGTCAGAACAGCTGTTATAGTCGGTGATTCAATCATTCGGAATGTAGATAGTTGGGTGGCTGGTGGACGTGAGGATCGCCTGGTAACATGCCTGCCTGGTGCGAAGGTAGCAGACCTCACGCACCGCCTAGATAGGATCGTAGATAGTGCTGGGGAGGAGTCTGCTGTCTTGGTACATGTTGGTACCAATGACATAGGAAAATGTGGTAGGGAAGTTCTGGAGGCTAAATTTAAGCTTTTAGGTAGGAAGTTGAAATCCAGAACTTCCAGGATAGCGTTCTCCGAAATGCTTCCTGTTCCACATGCAGGACCCAAAAGACAGGCAGAGCTCCGGAGTCTCAATGCGTGGATGAGACAATGGTGCAAGGATGAGGGTTTTGGATTTGTTAGGAACTGGGGAACATTCTGGGGAAAGGGGGGGCTCTTCCGAAGGGATGGGCTTCACCTTAATCAGGATGGGACCAGACTGCTGGCATTAACCTTTAAAAAGAGATAGAGAAGCTTTTAAACTAGAAAATAGGCGAAAGCCGACAGTCACCCAGGAGCGCATGGTTCGGACAAAGGTATCCTTGAAGGATACTACCAAAAGCAGTGAGGTTCCAAAAGGGGGTATAGTAGCCCAAATGCCCTTGAGTAAGGAGCAGACAGAGCATAAAGATTCCAAATTACCCCTGCCTACCAATAGCCAGATTAATATGAATAAAATACAGTCTCTAAAATGCTTGTATGCCAATGCTAGAAGTCTAAACAATAAGATGGGAGAGTTAGAATATATAGCACTAAATGAGAGGTTAGATATGATTGCACTCTCAGAGACATGGTGGAAGGAGGATAACCAGTGGGACACTGTGATACCTGGATACAAACTATATCGTAATGATAGAGCTGATCAAATTGGTGGAGGGGTTGCGCTCTATGTTAGAGAGGGCATTGAGTCAGAAAGGATTAAAGTTTTGCAGGGAACAAAATTTGCTGTAGAATCTCTATGGATTGAAATCCCATTTATGAAGGGGAAGGCGATGGCAGTGGGAGTATACTATCGACCGCCTGGCCAGAATGAACAAATGGATGATGAAATGCTCAAAGAAATCAAGGAAGCTAACAAAAGTCACAACAGAGTAGTAATAATGGGTGATTTCAATTACCCCGGTATCGACTGGGTCAGTGTCACGGCAGGACAAGCTAAAGAGATAAAGTTTCTAGATGGAATAAATGACTGCTTCTTGGAGCAGCTGGTTCATGAACCGACCAGAGGGGAAGCCATACTGGACCTAATCCTTAGTGGAATGCCAGATCTGGTGCAAGAAATAAGGGTGTTGGGACCACTTGGCAATAGTGATCATAGTATGATCATGTTTGATTTAATTAGTGGAGGACAGATAGTAAAGGAATCCACAGTATTACCTTTTAACTTTCAAAAGGGAGACTATGATAGAATGAGGAATATAGTTAGGAAAAACTAAAAGGAGCGGTTCCAAAGGTTAAAGACTTACAGCAAGCTTGGGTGTTATTTAAAAATACTATCCTCGAAGCCCAGACCAGCTGTATTCCACGCATTAAGAAGAGTGGAAGAAAGTCCAAAAAACTGCCAGCATGGTTTAAAGGTGAGGTCAGAGAGGCTGTTGCTGCCAAAAAAGCAACCTTCAGGAAATGGAAAAAAGAGCCAAATGATGAAAACTGGAAACAACACAAGCACTGGCAAGTTAAATGCAAAGCATTGATAAGGCAGGCAAAGCGGGAATTTGAGAAGAAACTTGCTACGGAAGCAAAAACACGAAATAAAGACTTTTTCAAGTACATTCGTAGCAAAAGGCCTGTGAGAGAGTCAATTGGACCGTTAGATGATAGAGGGGTAAAAGGGGCAGTAAGAGGAGACAAGGCTATAGCAGAGAGACTGAATGAATTCTTTGCTTCGGTCTTTACTGAGGAAGATGTAGGGATGTTACCCATGACTGAAGTGGTATTTAAAGGTGATACTGCAGAGGAATTGAGAGAAATATCGCTACACCGGGAAGATATATTACAACTATTTGATAAACTGAATAGTAGCAAATCACCTGGACCGGATGGTATACATCCCAGAGTGTTGAAAGAACTGAAATATGAGATTGCAGACCTGCTATTGGTAATCTGTGAACTTTCATTAAAATCATCTGTAATACCTGAAGATTGGAGGGTCGCCAACGTAACACCAATTTTTAAAAAAGGTTCCAGGGGTGACCCGGGAAATTACAGACCGGTGAGCCTGACGTCAGTACCAGGGAAAATGGTAGAAACCATCATAAAGAACAAAATTACACAACATGTAGATAGTCATGGCCTAATGGGAGACAGCCAACATGGCTTTAGACAAGGAAGATCTTGTCTTACTAATCTGATATGTTTCTTTGAAGGTGTGCATAAACAGGTAGACAAAGGTGAGTCGGTTGATATAGTGTATCTGGACTTCCAGAAAGCTTTTGACAAGGTCCCCCATCAGAGACTTTTGGCAAAGCTAAAAAGTCATGGGATAGGAGGCAGTGTACTATTGTGGATCGGGAACTGGTTAAAAGATAGAAAGCAGAGGGTAGGGCTAAATGGCCAATATTCCCAATGGAAAAAAGTGAATAGTGGAGTACCCCAGGGATCTGTACTGGGTCCGCTACTTTTTGACATATTCATAAATGACCTGGAAAAGGGAATAACTAGTCAGGTTATCAAATTTGCAGATGACACAAAACTGTTTAAAGTTGTTAAAACCCAAGAGGATTGTGGAAAACTGCAGGAGGATCTGGATAAATTGGAAGACTGGGCATCCAAATGGCAGATGAAATTTAATGTGGACAAATGCAAAGTTATGCACCTAGGAAAGAACAACCCACACTATAGTTACACGATGCAAGGCTCCACATTAGAAACCACCACCCAGGAAAAGGACTTAGGAGTCATCATGGATAACATGTTAAAACCCTCCGCCCAGTGTGCAGCGGCGGCCAAGAAAGCAAATAGAATGCTAGGTATCATAAAGAAAGGGATGGAGAATAAAACAAAGGATATTATAATGCCTCTGTATCGCTCCATGGTACGACCGCACCTTGAATATTGTGTGCAATTCTGGTCACCGTATCTTAAAAAGGACATAGCGTTATTAGAAAAAGTACAGAGAAGAGCCACCAAATTGGTGAAGGGGATGGAAGGCTACTCCTATGAAGAGAGGCTAAAAAGGTTAGGGCTCTTTAACCTGGAAAAGAGACGGCTGAGGGGAGATATGATAGAGGTCTATAAATTAATGAATGGAGTGGAACGGATAAACGTGGATCAATTGTTTACGCTATCAGAATATAGAAAGACTAGGGGACATGTAATGAAGGTACAGGGTAAACTATTTAAGACAAATAAGAGAAAATATTTTTTCACTCAACGTGTAATCAAACTCTGGAATCTGTTACCGGAGGATGTAGTAAGGGCTGTTAGTATAGCTGGGTTTAAAAAAGGTTTGGACAAGTTCCTGGAGGAAAGGTCCATAAACCACTATTGAAAAGGGACCCAGGATATCAATGCTTGACCCAGTACAAGCATTGTGGAACCTGTGTCTTTTGGGGATATTGCTAGGTACGTATGACCTAGATTGGCCACTGTTGGAAACAGGATACTGGGCTTGATGGACCTCGGTCTGACCCAGTATGGCATGTCTTATGTTCTTATGTTCTTAAGTCATACTTGCAGTGGAGGAAGAGGGACCAGTTCACTGTTAGTGCATGCAGAATGCTCCCAAACTACGTTTATGCTCATTTTATCCACCAGGGCTTTTTCCTCGCTATACAGATATGTGGTTCTGTGGGCAATGCCATGAGAGATAGTATAGTTCCACATTCTATCTCACATTTCTCCCCGATTGTTAATGTAATATGGCTTTTTGGTTGTCTGTCTGAATCATTATAATTTGAATAGCCAACTGATCTCTGAAAGTCTTTAGAACATTTCAAATTGCTCTCAGTCCAGGAAATCGATCTGATGAAAGCTCTCCTGGGAGGACCAGAGACTCTGGATATGAAACTGCTCTACATGGGCTCCCCAGCCTAGCTTAGACACATCTGTCTTGAGAAGTTTTTGGTATGAAGAAATTTGGAAAGAAATTTTTTTGGCCAGATTGGAATGAACCATCCACCAGAACTGTGTGTCCCAATGTGGAATAACATAGTACAGAAAATGATAGCAGATAAAGACCAGCAAGATCCATCTAATCTGCCTGGTAAGATATGACGTTTCACAGCTTGTGAGTAGACTGCATCCACTGCATGCTCAAGGTCTACTAAGCTTGTCTCATCTTGAGATGTGGCAAGAGTGTTGCTGCACCGTTGAAGCCATATGGTCAAACATCTTCAACATTTTTATTGCTGATGTCTGCAGACTCTTTTGTACAGTAATTCTTCCACAATGGTGATCAGCTTGGCAAGTCATATTTTTTGAAGAAATGCCTTCATCTGAGTCATTTCCAGCAGAGCTCCAATGAACTCAAATTGGGGTGATGGATATAGATTGCATTTGGGATAATTTATGATAAACACTAGGAACACATGGTTGTTCACATGGATTCTTAAACTCCTTCCTGGAGTTGTTCTCTTGACCAGCTAATCATCCATATAGAGGAAACACATGCACTTCTAGTTTGTATAGATATGCAATGACTACTGTGAGACACTTGGGGGGTCATTCTGAACCATGAATAGTGGGGATGGATGTCCCAACGGGACGTCCATCCCCGCTATTCGTGGCAGCTGGAGGCCCCGACTAACTTCCCCGCCATCTTACAGGGTTTACCAAAGAAAACGCCAAATATCCTGCAAATGGCCCAAAATGTGGCGGCGAGGATCATCATGCGAAAAAGCATTGCTGAACACATTACACCTGTATTGATCGAGCTACAATGGCTACCCATTGCTGCCAGGATACAATATAAAACTTTGATAACCACGTTCAAACTCATACATAACCTAGCCCCTTCCTTCCTCTCCACCCTTATCAGCACGCAACCAACCAACAGAGACAGGAGAACCATCAACTCAGACACACTACAAGTTCCAACCAATATCAGATCTGTAAAAGCCAGTACCAGCCGCAGAGCATTCTCATTCTCTGCCCCAACCATCTGGAACCAACTACCATACGAGCTACGAGCAATCAAAGACATTATTGCTTTCAGGAAGAAACTAAAGACTCATCTATTCCAATGTCACTACAATTAGATGTAAATCTCAGTGGGATACAAGATAAAGCCAATGAAACATGAAATTTGCTCTGTAAAAATGTAAATATGTAAATTCTAAGACCCTATTTCTGTGTGCTGTGCCTTACCCTCAAATCTATGTGTGTATACCCCAACATTTTCTGTCATGATTGGACAACCCCCAAATATGAAATCAAACCGCTACTGATCGCTGGAAGTAGCGGTATATAAGTGTATACTAAATAAATAAATAAGTCGGGGGAGGGGAGAGGCGGCCTGGGGGCAAAGAGTGAGCAGGCAGTGGACAGTTGCTGACCTTAGATATACGGGGCCGATTCTAATTTCGGCCCTGTATGTCCAGAGCTGGCGAAATGGCCAGGGAAGTTATTCTAACCCCTGGGTGGAATAACTTCCCTGGATGTCATTTGTTGTCATCATCAGGGTGCGGATAGGGCTGGGGGTCCAGAATTAATTTCCCGCAGGCCGACTATGGCCTTAGGAGACCAGATCGGGGGTCGGGCTGCGGGGAATTAACTCTCTTTGCAGGCGCTTGGCATCACGGCTTTTAAATGGAGCCGCGGAGCCATGGCAACATGACGCCATGGTGCCACAGCTCCATTTTAATACCCTGACTGAGTTAGTCGGGCAGGGCATGTATGTGCAGGCCGGGACTGAATCACAGTCCCGACCTGCACGTACATGCCTGTTTGCGATTCTGATCCCATGGGGCTGGACGTGCCCCGTGGGATCAGAATCACAATCTCCTTTGTAAGGAGATCTGCGTCCAGGACAGAATCAGGCCCTTGGTGAATATGAGGGGAGCGGACATAAGGCCAAAGGGCAGTATGCAGTACTGGTTAGTAGTGTTCCCATATGACAAATCATAGAAACAGAGAAAAATGATGACAGAAAAAGACCACATTGCCTATCTAGTCAGCACTTCCATATCCTGTGTTTGTCCAATGCTTTTTTGAATTCAGATATTGTCCTCATCTCTACCACCACCTCTACAACGCTTTCTGTAAAGAAATATTTCCACGCATCTACAACTCTTTCCGTAGAGAAAATTTTCCGCATATTACTCCTCAGTCTATCCCCTTTTGCCCTCAGCCTATGTCCCTTCATAGCAGAACTTGCTTTCAATCGAAAGAGGCTCTCCTCCTGTGCATTTATGCCATGGAGGTATTTAAATATCTCAATCATATCATCTCTATTCCCCTTTTCCTCTAAAGTATACATATTAAGATCCTTAAGTCTGTCCTCATATGCTTTATAATGAAGACCACTAACCATTTTAGTAGCCACCTTCTGTACCAACTCCAATCTGTTTATATGCTTTTGAAGGTGCGGTCTCCAGAATTGCACACACTACTCCAAATTAGGTCGCACCAAAGATTTATACAGAGGCACTATCACCTCCTTTCTTCTGCTGGCCATTCCTCTATCTACGTACCCAAGCATCCTTCTAGTGTTCGCCGTCGCCTTTTCTACCTGTTTAGCTACTTTAAGATCATCAGACACAAACACACCTAGGTCCCAAGAAGTGCATTACCCCCTATACCATATCGCTCCCTTGGATTGCTGCAGCCCAAATGCATGACCTTGCATTTTTTAAAATTAAATCTCAGCTGCCAAATTCTAGACAATTCTTCAAGCTTAGCTAGATCCCTTCTCATGTTATCTACACCTTCCTGGGTGTCTACTCTATTGCAGATTTTGATATCATCTGCAAAGAAGCAAAGCTTACCCCACAACCCTTCTGCAATATCACTAACAAAGATGTTAAAAAGAATCGGACCAAGGACAGATCCCTGGGGCACACCACTGGTAACCTCCTTCTCCTCAGAGTGAGCTCCATTTACCTGTATCCTTTACCACCTCTCACTCAACTAATTTCTAACCCAAACAGTAAATTTAGGGTCCATCCCTAGGGTGCTCAGTTTGTTTATAAGTCGTCTGTGTGGAAAGTGTAGATACTCATCTGTAAAAGATGTTCTCTGGGGACAGCAGGAATAAGTCCTTACATATGGGTGACATCGGCGTTGATGGAGCCCTCGCAGAAGCATCCTCCCAGCTTTCAAAGAAAGCCTTTGGGAGATGCTACCACGCATGCGTGGTGCCCTTCCCACCCAAGGGTGCCATCTTGCTCAGTCAGATGACATAGCTAAAAGACAGCAAAAAGTAAAGATGGTAAAAAGCAACACAAGGGAAGGAGGGAGGGTTGTGAGGACTGATTCCTGCTGTCCCCGGAGAACACCTGCTACAGGTGAGTAACTATACTTTCTCCAGGAACAAGCAGGAAGTACGTCCTCACATACTGAACTCCCTAGCTACAGGCTACCGAAAGCCCAAAAAGAAAAAAACATGGTTGCCCTCAAGGGAAGCCGTGAGCAGCAGCAATTGAATCTGCAGTAGGACCCGTGTGTCCGATGGAAGCAATGCTCTGGTATCTTAAACACAGAAGGGTCGGAGAATAGGAGTTGTCTAGACCCCAAAAAGATTACGGAGCATGGCCTGGTCGAAGGCACTGTCCCATTGGGACTCCCTCTCCAGGCAGTAATGAGCTGCGAAGGTATGGACTGAAGACCAGGTGGGGGCTCAGCAGATGTCCATCATCAGGACGGAGCGCAGGCTTGCCACAGAGGCCACCATGGCTCTGACACAGTACGCTGTGACGCAGCCTTCCAGCAGAAGCCCGCATGCTCATAGGCAAGGGTGATACAGTCTGCAAACCAGGTAGACAGTGTACGTTTGGTCACTGCAACCCCCATCTTACTGGGGTCATACAAAACGAAAAGCTGAGAAGCTTTACGGTAGCCTTAGGTACATTGAATGTAGAAGTACAGGGCCCTCTTACAGTCCAAGGTATGGAGGACTGCCTCCGCCCTACTGGTTTAAAGCCTTGGGAAGAAGGTGGACAGCACCACTTCCTGTTTGAGATGAAAGGGAGATACCACCATTACAAGGAATTTGGGGTGTGTACGGAGCACCACCCTGTTTTTGTAGAACCTAATATATGGCGTCTCTGCCACTAAGGCTTTAAGCTGCAAAATCTGTGAGCGGAGGTGAGTGCAACCAGGAACACCACCTTCCATGAGAGGTATCACAGGTGATAGGTAGCCAGAGGCTCAAAATGCAGGCGAGTAAGCTGCGCCAGTACTACATTGAGGTTCCACTAGGTTGCTGTGGGTCAAACCGGGGACTTTGATAAGAGAAATCTCCTCAAGAAGCGAGTCACCAGTGGCTGGACTGAGAGGGGTTTGCTATCCATTGGATGGTGATTCTTTGTATATTCTGATGATGTAAACAATCGATCTACGTTTACCCGTCCCACTCCATTCATTATTTTATAGACCTCTATCATATCTCCCCTCAGTCATCTCTTTTCCAGGTTGAAGAGTCCTAACCTTTTTAGCCTCTCTTCATAGGGGTATCCTTCCATCCCCTTTAACATTTGGTGGCTCCTCTCTGTACCTTTTCTAATAACACTATATCCTTTTTAAGATACGGCAACCAGAATTGCACACAATATACAAGGTGTGGTCACACCATGGAACGATACAGAGGCATTATAATATCTTTTGTTTTATTTTCCATTCCTTTCCTTATGACACCTAGTATTCTATTTGCTCTCTTGACAGCAGCTGCACACTAGGCAGAGGGTTTTGAGATGTTATCCATGATGACGCCTAAATCTTTTTCCTGGGTGGTGGTTCCTAATGTGGAACCTTGCATTGTGTAACCATAGTTTGGGTTTTTCTTTCCTAGGTGCACAACATTCCACTTTTCCACATTAAATTTCATCTGCGATTTGGATGCCCAGTCTTCCAACTTATCAAAAACCTCTTGCAATTTCCACAATCCTCATGGGTTTTAACAACTTTAATTAGTTCTGTCTCATTTGCAAATCTGATAACCACACTCCTGAGTCACTTTTACAGAGCATTTATGAATATGTCAAAAAGCAGCAAACCCAGCACAAATCCCTGGGATACTCCACTAGTCACCTTTCTCCATTGGGAAAATTGGCCATTTAGCCCTACCCTCTATTTTCTATCTTTTAACCAGTTCCTGATCCACAATAGTGCACTGCCTCCTATCCCATGCCTTTTTAGTTTTTCCAAAATTCTCTGATGAGGAACCTTGTCAAAGGCTTTCTGAAAGCCCAGATACACTATTATCAACCGACTCACCTTTGTCTACCTGTCTATTCACACCTTCAAAAAACATAACAGATTAGTAAAACAAGATCTTCCTTGTCTAAAGCCATGTTGGCTGTCTCCCATTAAGCCATGACTATCTACATGTTCAGTAATTTTATTCTTTATGGTGGTTTCTACCATTTTTCCCGGTACTGATGTCAGGCTCACCGGTTTGTAGTTTCCCGGATCACCACTGGAACCCTTTTTAAAAATTGGTGTTACATTGGCCATCCTTCAGTCTTACAGATGATTTTAATGATAGTTAAGAGATTACTAATAGCAAGTCTGCAATCTCATATTTCAGTTCTTTCAACACCCTTGGATGTATACCATCCGATCCAGGTGATTTGCTACTCTTCAGTTTATCAAATAGTTGTAATACATCTTCCCGGTGTGTCGAAATTTCTTTAATTTCTTCTGAAGTATCACCTTTAAATACCACGTCAGTCATGGGTAACATCCCTACATCTTCCTCAGTGAAGACCGAAGCAAAGAATTCATTCAGTCTCTACGCTATGGCCTTGTCCCCTGTTAAAGCCTCTTTTACCCCTCTATCATCTAATGGTCCAACTGACTCTCCCACAGGTTTTTTTGCTAAGAATGTTCTTGAAAAAGTAATTATTACGCATTTTTGCTTCCACAGCAGGCTTCTTCTCAAATTCTCTCTTTGCCTGCCTTATCAATGCCTTGCATTTAACTTGCCAGTGCTTGTGCTATTTCCAGTTTTCATCAGTTGGCACTTTTTTCCATTTCACGAAAGATGCTTTTTTGGCAACAACAGCCTCTCTGACCTCACCTTTAAACCATTCTGGCAGTTTTTTGGACTTCCTTCCACTTTTCTTAAAGCGTGGAATACAGCTGGTCTAGGCTTCCAAGATAGTATTTTTAAACAACACCCAAGCTTGATTTAAGTCTTTAACCTTTGCAACTGCTCCTTTTACTTTTTGTTAACTATTTTAACCCTGGAATTACCGAGATTTTTTGCACACACTGAGTACCGTTGGGGTCATAAATGACCCCACGACAAATTTTAATTGTTAACCATGAAAATTTTAAACTAAACACAAAATATTATTACGAATTAATTATTTATTATATGAAGGTTAAATGTTTTGAAATTTAATGCTTTATCATAAAATTACATGAAGAAGAGTTGCCATGAAAGCAGTTTTTGCATGCACTTGATGAACACAGTAAAGTACTACAGTCATTTGCATGAGACACAGACAATTTCTGAATATTCTTTACATAAGAACATAACATAAGAACATAAGATATGCCATACTGGGTCAGACCAAGGTCCATCAAACCCAGTATTCTGTTTCCAACAGTGGCCAATCTAAGTCATATGTACCAAGCAGTTTCCCCAAAAGACACAGGTTCTGCAATGCTTGTACTGGGTCAAGCATTGATATCTTCGGTCACTTCTTAATAATGGTTTATGGACCTTTCCTCCAGGAACTTGTCCAAACCTTTTTTAAACCCAGCTACACTAACAGCCTTTACTACATCCTCCAGTAACAAATTCCAGAGTTTGATTACACGTTGTGTGAAAAAATATTTTCTTTTATTAGTCTTAAATAGTTTACCCTGTAGCTTCATTGCATGTCCCCTAGTCTTTCTATATTCTGATAACGTAAACAATCGATCTACGTTAACCCGTTCCACACCGTTCATTAATTTATAGACTTCTATCATATCTCCCCTCAGCTGTCTCTTTTCCAAGTTAAAGAGCCCTAACCTTTTTAGCCTTTCTTCATAGGAGTAGCCTTCCATCCCCTTTACCATTTTGGTGGCTCTTCTCTGAACCTTTTCTAAAATCGCTATATCTTTTTTAAGATACGGCGACCAGAATTGCACACAATATTCAAGGTGCGGTCTCACCATGGAACGATATAGAGGCATTATAATATCTTTTGTTTTATTTTCCATTCCTTTCCTTATCATACCTAGCATTCTATTTGCTCTCTTGGCCGCCGCTGCACACTGGGCCGAAGGTTTTAACATGGCATCCACAATGACGCCTAAATCTTTTTCCTGGGTGGTGGTTCCTAATGTGGAACATTGCATCGTGTAACCATAGTTAGGGATGTTCTTCCCTAGGTGCATAACCTTGCACTTGTCCACATTAAATTTCATCTGCCATTTTGATGCCCAGTCTTCCAATTTATCAAGATCCTCTTGCAATTTTTCACAATCCTCTTGGGTTTTAACAACTTTAAATAGTTTTGTGTCATCTGCAAATTTGATAACCTCACTCGTTATTCCACTTTCCAGGCCATTTATGAATATGTCAAAAAGCAGCGGACCCAGCACAGATCCCTGGGGTACACCACTATTCACCTTTCTCCATTGGGAAAATTGGCCATTTAGCCCTACCCTCTGCTTTCTATCTTTTAACCAGTTCCTGATCCACAATAGTACACTGCCTCCTATCCCATGACTCTTTAGTTTTGCCAAAAGTCTCTGATGAGGGACCTTGTCAAAGGCTTTCTGAAAGTCCAGATACACAATATCAACCGACTCACCTTTGTCCACCTGTTTATTCACTCCTTCAAAAAAACATAACAGATTAGTAAGACAAGATCTTCCTTGTCTAAAGCCATGTTGGCTGTCTCCCATTAGGTTGTGACTATCTACATGCTGAGTAATTTTATTCTTTATGATGGTTTCTACCATTTTTCCTGGTACTGACGTCAGGCTCACCGGTCTGTAGTTTCCCGGATCACCCCTGGAACCCTTTTTAAAAATTGGTGTTACATTGGCGATCCTCCAATCTTCAGGTATTAGAGATGATTTTAATGATAGTTCACAGATTACTGATAGCAGGTCTGCAATCTCATATTTCAGTTCTTTCAACACCCTTGGATGTATACCATCCGGCCCAGGTGATTTGCTACTCTTCAGTTTATCTAATAGTTGTAAGACATCTTCCCGATGTATCGATATTTCCTTCAATTCTTCCGCACCTTTAAATACCACTTCAGTCATGGTTAACATCCCTACATCTTCCTCAGTAAAGACCGAAGCAAAGAATTCATTCAGTCTCTCCGCTATCGCCTTGTCGCCTCTTAGTGCTCCTTTAACCCCTTTATCATCTAATGGACCAACTGACTCTCTCACAGGTTTTTTGCTACGAATGTACTTGAAAAGGTCTTTATTTCGCGTTTTTGCTTCCGCAGCAAGCTTCTTCTCAAATTCTCTCTTTGCCTGCTTTATCAATGCCTTGCATTTGACTTGCCAGTGCTTGTGCTGTTTCCAGGTTTCGTCGTTTGGCTCTTTTTTCCATTTCCTGAAAGATGCTTTTTTGGCAACAACAGCCTCTCTGACCTCACCTTTAAACCATGCTGGCAGTTTTTTGGACTTTCTTCCACTTTTCTTAAAGCGTGGAATACAGCTGGTCTGGGCTTCCAAGATAGTATTTTTCAACAACACCCAAGCTTGATGTAAGTCTTTAACCTTTGCAACTGCTCCTTTTAGTTTTTTCTTAACTGTTTTCCTCATTTTATCATAGTCTCCCTTTCGAAAGTTAAAAGGTAGTACTGTGGATTTCCTTACTATCCCTCCTCCACTAATTAAATCAAAGGCGATCATGCTATGATCATTATTGCCAAGTGGCCCCAACACCCTTATCTCTTGCACTAGATCTGGTGTTCCACTAAGGACTAGGTCTAATATGGCTTCCCCTCTGGTCGGTTCATGAACCAGCTGCTCCAAGAAGCAGTCATTTATTTCATCTAGGAACTTTATCTCCCTAGCATGTCCTGACGTGACACTGACCCAGTCGATACCGGGGTAATTGAAATCACCCATTATTATTACATACATTGCGCTTGCAGGAGGTGCAAACTATGTTGCTTTTCTTATCTTTTTCTCTGGAACAGCAGTGACACCTTGCCCTTTTCTTTGGGATCCCGACATTGCAAACAGCATCAGTGGCTTCTTCAATGCTGGAAGAAGTCTCGCTGCAATTACTCTGAAGCAGCTGCTTTCCTAATTCCAAGAGGAATAGACAACATCTATGCTTTGACTTGGACTGCCATTCTGGATTTAGTGACATCCAAATAATGAAGGCGTTCAAAGCACTGATGTCCAACATGTTGTAGAAGATTGTCACTGGCCAGTGTCTTGTCATTCGTTTTGTGGTATACGTGCACAACATTTGATCTGCCGTATCTGCTCCACCTTTACTAGAATTATAGTCCAAGATCATGTTTGTTTTTTTGTCTGGACGTGTGTTATCTACTTCTTCTTGATCATGCAAACTGCTCAGAAGAACAACCACTTTTCCTTTCTTCAGGCAATAGGAAATCAGTGTGGCGTCATCGCAAAAGGCAAACAGTGAAGTGAATACCTCTCAGCCCTTTGCTGTTACAAATTCTGGAGGTAATTCTTTTCTGTTCTTTCGAATTGTCCCCAAAAGTGTCATTTGTTTTTCTAGCAATTTCCATGACAGGGATAAACTGCAGAAGAAATTGTCAACAGTAACATTTCTGCCAGATTGCGTCAATCCTTCAGTGAGTTGCAGCACAACCCAGTTTTGTTCCCTGTTTTGTCCAAGTTCCCTTCCTGTATATACTTGAAGACGCAGAACATATGACATTGCACTATCACACAACATCCATAGCTTTATGCCATATTTTCCAGGTTTGCTGGGAATATATTGTCTGAACGGAACAGGGCTACAAAATGTAAGCAGTTGCTCATCCACGGTAACATTTTCACCAGGAACAAAGGCGTCACTTAGAGTTGCTTCCCAGGTATCAAAAACGTGTCTGATTGGAGCAAGGTTATCCACGCCTCTTTGTTCACGTCTGTTGGTTGCATCATCAAATCTGAGAGCACAAGAAATTAGCTGAAAATGATTACTGGCCATATTGTTGCCGAAAACAGAACAACCATCTTCAAGGTTCCACAACTGAACTATGGATTCATTTCGTGACTTGTACACGCCTGAGAGGATCAGAAGTCCAAGAAAACGTTAAAATTCTCCATCTGTCAAATCTTTCCAGGTGTCGTCATAAATGTGTCTTCCTTGTTTGCTCGTCCACATCATGATTTCATTCAATAAGTTCTTCCTCATGAACAAGTGGAATGCTGCGAAAGGGCCATCAAGATTTCGTACAGCATACCTTGAAGGACCTTGTTGTAAGGGCATGACATTAGCTCTGGCGTATTTTCTAGCAGCTTGCTTTATAGGTTTCCTGTTGCATGATATGGCATCCTTAGATACATAGGCTTCAATGGCAACATTTGTGCTTATAGTTGATGACCTCTTAGCTCCTCTACGACCACAACTAAGATTCCTCACAGATGATATTGACACCGAGGACTCCTGCCTTCTTCCCCGTCCAGCACAGCCTCAACCTTTGCCTCGAACTGTAACTTGACTCTTTGCTGCAGGCAATGTTACCGGCTCAACATCAGTCTCACATTCACTTGGCGACCAACTGCTGTCGCCATCTGAATCATGACTGTCATCATCAGATTTATCGCCCGAACTTGGCTGATATGCTTCTTCGCTTGCTGAATATGCTGCATCATCAGACGACTCAGAGCCGTCACTGTCAGCATCTCGTTGCAATATTTCTCTTACTTGGGCAGCTGAATACTTTGGTTTTGAAATCATAAACAATATCCTAAAATAAATAAACAAAGATAAAGTTGAATAAAACGCAAAGCAGTTTTACTATAGGTGTACAATAATCGTGATGAACGAGCTGAAAGCCTTTAGATTTCATCGGAAATAATGAGAGAACGTATGATATCGATTACAGAAAATGTGTAATTTTCATAAAATAAGAGTACAAAAAAATAAAAGATACATAATTAATGATAAATACCTTTGTCAGATCAAAAAATTCACAAAACTGCAAATTGTATCACGATCCAAACCGGACGTAAGCAACTGGGGTCAAAAATGACCCTACTGGTACTCTGTGCTGCAATTCATCACTAGCGTCACCTAGCGGATGAAAATTATTCCTCTCATGGTGCAATATAAAGAGAATATTGACATGTGAAAAGTCATAAAAAGATTGCATTCTTGAACAACTAGTTTCCGAGATACACATTGTAAAACTTGCAATGGTGTCACTTTTGACCCCATCGGTACTCCCAGGGTTAATCATTTTATCATAGTCTCCCTTTAGAAAGTTAAAAGGTAGTACTCTGTTCGGTTCATGAACCAGCTGCTCCAAGAGCATGCATTTATTTAATCTAGAAACTTTATCTCCCTAGCATGTCCTGCCGTGACACTGACCCAGTCAATACCGGGGTAATTGAAATCACCCATTATTATTACTATGCTGTAACTTTTGTTAGCTTCCCTGATTTATTTGCGCATTTCATCATCCATTTGTTCATTCTGGCCAGGCGGTCGATAGTATACCACCCAATGCCATTGTTTTCCCCTTTTTACATGGAATTCAAATCCGTAGAGATTCTAAAGCAAATTTTGTTTCCTGCAAAACTTTAATCCTTTGTGACTCAATGCCCTCTCTAACATAGAGTGCAACCCCTCCACCAATTTGATCAGCTCTATCATTACTATATAGTTTGTACCCAGGTATCATAGTGTTCCACTGATTGTCCTCCTTCCACCATGTCTCGGAGATTCCAATCATATCTAACCTCTCATTTAGTGCTATATATTCTAACTCTCCCATCTTATTTTTTAGACTTCTAGCATTTGCATACAAGCATTTTAGAGACTGTATTTTATTCATATTAATTTGGCTATCGGTAGGCAGGGGTAATTTGGAATCTTTAAGCTCTGTCTGCTCTGTACTCAAGGCACTTGGGCTACTTTTGTCTTTATTGGAACCTCTTTGCTGATATGCCCTAACTTCATTTTTTTTGGTAGTATTCTTCAAGGATACATTGTTCCAACCCATGCGCTCTTGGGCAACTGTCGGCTCTCCCCTATTATCTAGTTTAAAAGGTGCTCTGTCTCCTTTTCAAAGCTTAATGCCAGCAGCCTGTTCCATCCCGTTTAAGGTGAAGCCCATCTCTTCGGAAGAGCCCCTCCTTTCTCCAGAATGTTCCCCAGTTCCTAACAAATCCAAAACCCTCATCCTTCCACCATCGTCTCACCCACGCATTCTCTGGAGCTCTGCCTGCCTTTTGGGTCCAAACCTAAATAAAATCCTTTCTATTCCTTATGTATTTTTTGTCGGAGCAAGCCGGAGGCGGCAGGAATTACTATCCAGCCACACCAGACGGCTTAGTCCCTTTTAATCAGTTCAAAAAATAAAACTCATCTACTTATCTATTTGTGTAATTCTGTTGAAAGAAATTTGGCAGTGTTGTCAACCAGCATTTCACGACGTGCACATTTCGGGCCTGACGCCCTGTTTCAAGTGTCACTATTTTTCGCTAGCAAAAACCGCTATGAACTTCCGGCCCAAACTCCAGTGCCGTATATAAAGTGTTATACATGTTAAATGGCTATCACGAGCTGTCATTCATCAAGGAATTCCAATCAGACAACAGGAAAAACCCCACTAACTTCGGGGAATCCCTGAACGTCATCAATGGCATCAAAGCAAGATCGACCATTCAATTTCTTTATTTAAACCCAATGGGTGAACAGTGTTAAATTTAAAGATCAGCTGTTGTTCGCGTTTCTGTAACAAGGCAATACGATCACCCCCTAGGATTCGGAGGAATGTGATCTAATATTGTCCAGGAGATATCCTCAAAAAGATGATTCTGTGACAAACAATGATCCACAAGAGGGGCAGATAGTACTTGCTGTCGAACCCGAGAGGCATGTTCACTTAATCTCGTTTTTATTTTTTGCAATGTCCTACCTATGTAAACTAATGAACAAGGACATTGTAAAACATAAACTACAAAAGTTGAATCACATGTAGTCGCCCACCGTCATACAAATGTTTGGCCGGTTGCCCCCGATTTGACATGTCTGGAGAAACTGGACGATCAATCAAAGTTGTAGACCATACCAGTTTATCCTGTAAATTAGGACCCCGAGAAAAGGCTATTCTGAGGGGTTTTCTGAAAACACGAATGTAACCCCGAAATAGTCCAATGTTTCTTAAGTATATCCACTATTTGCTTGCTCAAATTTGTATAAGGTAGCACTCCCACTATAAATTCTGAATCGGTTAAGGAAGTGGATAGGTGTTCTTGCTGATTAGATCCATCCAATAGCCATTCCCTATGAATTTGAGCAAGCAAATAGTGGAGATACTTAAGAAACATTGGACTATTTTGGGGTTACATTCGTGTTTTCAGAAACCCCTCAGAATAGCCTTTTCTCGGGGCCCTAATTTACAGGATAAACTGGTACGGTCTACAACTTTGATTGACCGTCCAATTTCTCCGGACATGTCAAATCGGGGGCATTCAATTTGTGCCTCCTGTACATTTTGTGCCACTTCGATGACGGGCATTGAATGGACTCATCCAGCAACCGGCCAAACATTTGTACGACGGTGGGCGACTACATGTGATTCAACTTTTGTAGTTTATGTTTTACAATGTCCTTGTTCATTAGTTTACATAGGTAGGACATTGCAAAAAATAAAAACGAGATTAAGTGAACATGCCTCTCGGGTTCGACAGCAAGTACTATCTGCCCCTCTTGTGGATCATTGTTTGTCACAGAATCATCTTTTTGAGGATATCTCCTGGACAATATTAGATCACATTCCTCCGAATCCTAGGGGGGTGATCGTATTGCCTTGTTACAGAAACACGAACAACAGCTGATCTTTAAATTTAACACTGTTCACCCATCGGGTTTAAATAAAGAAATTGAATGGTCGATCTTGCTTTGATGCCATTGATGACATTCAGGGATTCCCCGAAGTTAGTGGGGTTTTTCCTGTTGTCTGATTGGAATTCCTTGATGAATGACAGCTCGTGATAGCAATTTAACATGTATAACACTTTATATACGGCACTGGAGTTTGGGCCGGAAGTTCATAGTGGTTTTTGCTAGCGAAAAATAGTGACACTTGAAACAGGACGTCAGGCCCGAAATGTGCACGTCGTGAAATGCTGGTTGACAACACCACCAAATTTCTTTCAACAGAATTACACAAATAGATAAGTAGATGAGTTTTATTTTTTGAACTGATTAAAAGGGACTAGGCCGTCTGGTGTGGCTGGATAGTAATTCCTGCTGCCTCCGGCTTGCTCCGACAAAAAATACATAAGGAATAGAAAGGGTTTTATTTAGGTTTGGTAATTTTCTATTATAATTAATCACTACCGAACGAAGGTTTTATTGTAAATGCCTTTTGGGTCCAGCATGAGGAACTGGAAGCATTTTGGAGATTGCTACCATGGAAGTTGTGAATTTCTACTTACATAATAACATAGTAGATGACGGCAGATAAAGACCAGCATGGTCCATCTAGTCTGCCCAGGAATATGGCAAGAGTAGGTGCAGGCCACACCTCTCCATGTCTTTGTTTGGGGGTGAACCTACCTCTCCATGTAGGACACCCCTATTTGTTTAGACTTTAGATGGTTCAGAAGTTATATGTTTCAGATTATTTTGTTTTTATCCTTTTGCTGTAAAGGGATCCACTGTGTTTGTCCCATGCCATTTTGAATTCCGTCACCGTGCTCATTGTATTCCAGCATTTACCTGCTTGCGTGTATTTTGTATTGATTTTGTTCTGCCCACTTCTTCCCACTTGTTTTTGATGTGTGGTTTAAAAGTGTGTCTGTTTCTGATGTTATTCTGCTTTTGCAGGGGGTGGCTTGCAGATCTTGACCTTCCACATCCATCACCCCCTTTTTCTAGTTTAAATGCATATCCACATACTGCCTGAATTTTTCACTTAGGATTCTTTTCCCTGCGACAGCGTAAATTTAGCCTCCAAAACCTCCCTACCACATTTTCCTATGTCATTGGTACTGACATGTACCAAGACAGCAGACTCCTCCCCCAGCACTATATAAGACCTTGTCTAGGTGGTGCGTGAGGTCCGCTACCTACGCACCAGGCAGGCATGTTACCAGGCGATCTTCATGTCCACCAGCCACCCAGCTATCTACATGCCTAATGATCGAATCACCAACTATAACGGCTGATGATTCGATCATTAGGCATGTAGATAGCTGGGTGGGCAGGAGAATGGGTTAACCACGTGTTCCGCGCACCAAACTGAAAATCTGCACCATTTGAAGATGTATGCTTTCCTAGTGGAAGCCTTACGGGAGGCCAGCAGGATCTCCTACACTTCTCCCGAGAGGTTGAAAGGGGCCAAGGTCACCCTTTCAGCAACCACACTGTCAGTGACAGGGACCCCAAGTTGGGGTGCAAGAGCGAGCCCCCCTCCTGAGATAGGAGCCCTGGGGAGTTCCCCAATGGGAAGGGAGTCTCCACTGACAGCTGGAGGAGTAGTGGGAACCATGGCTGCCTGGGCCATCAAGGGACTATCAGAATCAGGAAGGCCTTGGCGGAGGGTCCTGAATAATGTTTTGGCAATTAGTAGTGTGAGTGGGAAGGCGTACATGAGGCCTTCTGACTATGAAATGAGAAACACATCTGCCACCATCTGGGAGGAGTAGGCTTGCCGGGTGCAGAACTGGAGTTGCCCGGGCTGGCAAACAGGTCATTCCATGGTTTCCCCCAGAGATGAAAAAGCCAGTTGGCCACTCTGGGGTCCAGCTGCTACTCGTGAGGCTGGAGGACCCTGCTCAATCTGTCCATCAGTGAGTTGTTTTGGCCTAGCAGGTATACTGCCCATAGAAGTATGCCCTGCGTGACTGCATAGGAGCAGAGGGCCATCGCTCCCCTGCTTGCTCACATAGAACATTGCTACCTGGTTGTCTGTTTGGATCAACATCGGCTGGCACCGTAGGCAGTGGCAAAAAGCTCGGAGGGATAGATATATCACCTGCAGCTCCAGGAGGTTGATCTGCTGGTTGCTCTCATCCTGTGACCAGCTGTCTTGGGTGCAGAGTTCCTCGCCGTGGGCTCCCCATCCTAGCAGGGAGGTGTCCATAGTAAGAACCCTTAAGGGGCTCAGAATTTGGTAGGGCATCCCTGCCTCGAGGTACTGGGAGTTTTGCCACCCAGTCAGAGATTCCGCCAACTGGCAGGTCACTGAAACTCTGTCCTGGAGATGGTCTGTGGCCTGTGTCCACTGGTCCTGAAGGCAGCACTGTGCAGCCCTCATGTGAAGGCAAGCATCTGGGGTGACATGGACCGTGGAGGCCATGTGCCCAAGTAGGCGCAGCAGGAGCTGAGCGGACACCGAGGGACGGTGTTGTATGTCTAGGGCCAGTGCCCTGAGATTGTCGGCTCAGTCCCCGTGAAGGAAGGCCTTTGCCTGTAGAGTTTCTAGTCTTGCACCTATGAACTCCAGAAACTGTCGGGAGGAAGTGGAACTTGGGATAGTTTATTACAAACCCTAGATGCTGCAGGACCTGGATGGTAAGTGCGGTTGCCTGCTGCACTTCTGAGGCTGTGCCTCGCTTTATGAGCCAATCATCCAGGTAGGGGAAGACAAAGACCCCCTGAAGGCAGAAGAAGGTGGCCACTACTGCCAGGCACTTGGTGAAGACCCTTGGAGTAGAAGCAAAGTCATAGGGCAGCACCCTGTACTGGTAGTGGCCACCCTCCACCACGAACCTCAGGGTGAATGAGGATGTGGGTGTAAGCATCCTTCGGATCCAAGGAGCATAGCCAATCTTCCTGCTGGAGGTAAGGCAGCAATGTTCCAAGGGAGAGCATGTTGAACTTTTCCCTCATCAGGAATTTATTCAGATTGCGCAGGTCAAGAATGGGCTTAGGGGTACGAGGAAGTATCTGGAATAGAACTCCTTGCCTCTGAGATGGTGGGGAACTGGTTCTACCGCTCTATCCTCGAAAAGATCTGCGAGTTCCTTCAGTAGACGGTCCCAGTGAAAGAGAGACCTGGGGTGCTCTCCCAGAAAGAAAGGGGGAGATGTCTGAGCCAGATGGAGAAGGTAGCCCTACTTGACCCACCTGGAGTGCCCAAGATGATGATGCCTGGCCACCTTTGGGCATAGCGAATGAGACATCCCCCTGTGGACTGCTGACCTCCTTGGGGTGGAGAGGCTATGCCCAAGAAGTCAAAAGCTCCCCCCTGGCTGGGCTGGGGACGACGCCTGGGGCTTGGGAGCCTTCTGCTTACGAGGGCCTTGCCCATGTCCCTTGGCCTGTTGACACTTCTGGGGAGCTGGGGAGGCCTGAAAAGGTGAGTAGTTTCTGTTAGCAGTCCCTTTCCTTGGGTAGAAGGGCTTTTTACCCGAGCCCTTCAATCGGGGTTGCGGTCTTTTTAGAGAGCCCGGTCCTCGTCATGAACTCGGTCTCCAGCTAGGCAGCCTTGTCGGTCATAGATTAACCAAAGAGGTTCTCTCCTTTGCATGGGACTTTGACCAATTTGTCCTGAACCCATTACTCAAGGTTGGACGACTGTAGCCAAGCCTAGGGCCGAGCACCGATGCCCAACTAGAAACTGTCATAGGCTGCCCGAGACATAAATTTGGAGCACTCACGGATGGCCTTGGCCAGGTTCTTGAACTGCTGCAGGGGTTCCTCGGAAAGACCAGCTGAGAACCAGCAAATTTCTTCTCCAGGTCTATCAGGTACATGCCCATGTACAGCTGGTAGGCTTGGATCCAACCGATGAACATTGAGCCCTGGTAGCACTTTCTGCCAAGGGCATCCAGGGTATGTGCCTCCCTGCCGGGGGGCATCAAGGAGTGCGTCTTCTGATTCTTCAGCCAACGCATGGCTAACTCCACCACCATGGAGTTGTGTGACAGCTGTGAGTTCTGGAAATCCTGGGCTCCAGTGGATATTGAGTCGAGCCACTTGCTCACTACTGGCACTGATGCCGGTGTCTCCCACATACGGAGCATAAGCCATTCCCGGATGGGTGGGATAGGCACTGGGAGGGCCTCGTATCGGAGGATTTCTAGCTTCTCCATCTCAGGGTCCTCCTCCATTTCCGTAGGGAACACTAGAGCCTTGGACATCTCCATGATTAAGTCGAGGAACGCCATGTCCTCGGGCGTGGACTGATGCCGGGGTTCCGAAGGAGGGGAGTCCAAGGGGACGTCACGGTAGTGACGGGTGTCCAGCGTCCTCTGTCTCCAACTCAGAATAGTCCGTTGAGGACTCGAGGGAAGGATGGCTCACGGGCTCTGGGCCTGCCCACTGCCCACGGACCTCGAAGGCCCTATGACTTGCGCCAAGCACACTAGTTGGAGAAGATCATGGCCTCGCGGAGCGGGAACCAGATCGAGACCTTGGCCGAGGATCGGCTTGATCTCAGGGGTTGGACCCGGTGGTTTGGACAGAGGAACCGGTGGTACCAGACAACCGCAGCCACTGCAGGTCCATGAAGGCAGACAAGATGTGCTCCAGGGCCACCATTCTGGACTCAAGTCAAGACCAATCCTTCTCCGATCCCTCGGATGAACATTGAGGACTGAAGGTCCTAGCTCGGGACTTAACCGGCCTGTTGGAGCCATCCAGGGACGCCGCCTTCGAAGTCTCTTTCTTCTGAGTTCCCTCGAGGGAGACTCCCTTACCGAAGAGCCATGGCATCGATTGGAGTCCGAGATTCCGCGGCTTCAAAGGAGGCCCTGGCCTTCGGAGGTACCGGAGACTCCGAGAAAAACCTATGCGGCTGCTGGCGGCTTTTGAGTACCTTAGTGGACATCATTTTACAGAGGCAAAATGCTGTGGGGTTGTGGTCTGTCCCCAGGCTGCAAACGCAGCAGTAGTGTGTGTCGATCAGGGACATTATTTTGGCACATTGATCACACTTCTTAAAGCCATTGGTAGCCATGGGGGAAAAAAGTACCCCAGAAGGTCGAAGACCCACGGACCTGCCAGTTGAAAAAAAGGTGTGAAGGCACCGAAGGAGAGAAAAAAAATGAAGAACCCGAGACTCAATGCCGGGGCAGCAAGCTTGGGTGGCAGGAAGAGTACTGGTGCACTACCGGAGGAGAGCATGAAACTCAGGTCGAAAAATCAACTTTTTCCGGTGAAAGACCAGACAGACATCTGAAGGGCTTCGCGGAAAAAAGGAGACCAAGCAAGACGGTACCCTTGGGCGGGAAGGACACCATGCATGCATGGTAGCATCTCCCAAAGACTTTCTTTGAAAGCTGGGGGAATGCTTCTGCGAGGGCTCCGTCGGCGCCGATGTCACCCATATGTGTATGTTCCCGGAGAACTGAACCGAAATCTAAATACACCACATCTAGGGCTCTCCTTCAGTCCAACTCTCTGGTCACTCAGTCAAAGAAATCAATCAGATTTGTCTGACAAGACCTGCCTCTGATGAATCCATGCTGCTTCCGATCCTGCAATCCATTGGACTCCAGAAACCTCACTATTTTCTCTTTCAGCAGCGTTTCCAATAATTTACTCACCACAGAGGTTAGACTAACCAGCCTGTACTTTTCAACCACATCCTTACTTCCGCTTTTGTATAAAGGGACCACGTGTTCCTCTCTCCAGTTCTCTGGCACTACTCCTGACTCCAAAGAGGCATTGAAAAGGTCGGTCAGTGGAGCTGCTAGAACGTCCCCAAGTTCCCTCAATATTCTCGGGTGTATCCCATCCGGTCCCATCGCTTTGTCTACTTTAAGTTTAGCTAGTTCCTCATGAACATAGTCTTCTGAAAATGTTTCAAGATGCCCCTCACTTCTGTTCCTGTTTCTGGGTGTTTTCTGAGGTCTTGCTCCTGGTTCTTCATCTGTGAACACAGAACAGAAATATTTGTTAAGCAATTCTGCTTTATCCTCATCAGCTTCTACATATTCTTCTCCTTCACCATTGAGTGTGACAATACCACTTTTGCCCTTCCTCTTCTAACATATCTGAAAAATGTCTTGTCCCCCCATTTTATTGCATTGGCTATTTCCTCCTCTTTTTGAATCTTTGCTTTCCTGATTACAATGCTACCTTCTCTAAGTTTTTCCAAATATAGATGCCTGTCTTCCTCTCTCTGTGATCTCTTGTATTTCACAAAGGCCTCCCTCTTTTTCTTCACCTTTTTAGCTACTTCTTTCGAAAACCATAGATTTCTCCTTTTCCTTTTACCTTTATTTACCATTTTAACAAAAAGGTTGGTTGCCCTTAAAATATCCCCTTTCAGTTTTACCCACTGTTTTTCTATATCTCCCAGCTGTTCCCATCCTGCTAACGACTCCTTGAAGTATTGGCCCATCTTGGCAAAGTTCATTTTCCTAAAGTCTAAGACCCTCGCTTTTGAATGGATTTTATCAGCCCTAATCCTAATACTGAATGACAACATCTGGTGATCAGTGGATGTGAGATGATTTCCCACTATAACATCAGAAACACTTTCATCATTGGTAAGCAACAAGTCCAGTATGGCACCATCATGTGTGGGTTCTGTTACCAGTTACCTGAATAGTTTTCCCTGTAGAGAATCAAGGATCTCCTTACTTCTAGATGATACTGCAGCAGGGATGTGCCAATCAATATCTGGCATACTGAAATCCCCTATTAATAGCACTTCCCCTTTCCTGGCAATGCCAAGTATGTCTTCTATTAAATCTCTGTCCATCTCTTCTCCATGTGAGGAAGGTCTGTATATCATGCCAATGCAAATAGATTTCTCTTTCCCTCTTTCTAATTTAACCCACAGTGCCTCCCCTCTCCCTTTTAAGCCCTGTATTTCCATAGCTTGTCGTGACCCTCGCCTGGGCCAAAGGCTTACAGGCATAGGGCTGCCAATGTTTGTCCTTAAATAAAGAGTTACTATCCTTGTCTCCAGCAGACAAAGACAAAGTAGTGTGAGACCGTTGGTTTTTAAGGCAAAACAAGAATTTTTATTTAGGTTCCTATAAGCACTAAGGTTCAACGCAGACATAAGGATTATTCTCCAAGTAAATAATAACAGGAAACATATGCAACTGGAACTGAAGAAACTGAAAGAACCTTTAAACATGTGCAGCTGTTTTCAGCACAAACATTTCCGCAAGTAAATCACAGCCTCCTTTATTCGTCCAGCACAGCTAAATTTCTTCATTTATCATGTGCTGCTTTGGTTATCAAACTCTAGGTTAAGCAAGGGTTCTTTACCTTAGAAGAAGTTCCTGGCATTCACATGGCTAGGTAAAACCCTGCTTCTCAAAAGCTTCTTCTGTTAACACTTTTTATCACCAACTTTCAAACTTCCTTCTTACACAAAGAACAGTCCATAGGAGACTCCTCAGTAACAGAATCCTGCCCAAAAGAGTAAATTTGCATTTCTTCCTGTGCTACAAAATGCTTGTCTGTCTCTGGGTTTTCATTAATTCCTTCAAGCTTACTGTTCTGTAGGAACTCCTGAATTTCCTTCCACAGCTGCTCTCCCTGATATGGAATATTTGTACCTTGAGAGTGGGGCTTCTTTCCCTGGATCAATTGCCTCAATGCTTCAATCGTGTTCAACTCTGGTTCTCTGCCCTCGGCTGGGTTCTGGTCACTTCCAGTTGTAACTGTATTCACCCACCTTCTGGCAGCTTGAATTCTCTGAGCTGGTTCACGAATACTCTGCACTGCAATCTGTTCCTCATTGTCAGCAACTCTCCCAGCCACCCATCTGCTGGCTTCTGAACTAAGAGTACCTCTCTTACAAGGACTGCTTCCTCTGTTGCTGCTTCCTTTCTTGCTGGAGCTGTTCTCCAACTCGAAGTCAAACTTCCCACTTCTCCTTTTCCTCTCCTCTGAACAGGGCTTATAAAGCTGTTTCCTAACTAACACTCCCCTGTCTCTGCACAGGTGATTATCATTACCCTCCAAGCCTGCACTTACGTTAGAGCTTGGGTGTGGCTTGGCTTCAGCAACTACGTGCTTCTTTCCTTTGCCTGTAGTCTGAACCCTGTGAATACCTTGCCTGTCTCTCACCTTAAAGGCATATTCACTGTTTTCTTCTGTTTCCATCGGCTCAGCACAGCTCTCATCATCACATATCACTCCCCCCCCCCCCCCACTTAAGCTATTACGGGCTGGCGCATTATTATCCGCACAGTTCGTAATTCTAGATAGGGCATCTGCGTTTTGGTGCATTTTTCCCGCTCTATGTTTGATGCAAAAATCAAAGGCCTGTAATGCCATGTACCAGCGGGTTAAACGGGCGTTGTGATTTTTCATCTGGTTTAGCCATTTCAGGGGCGCATGGTCAGTGACCAACAAGAATTTTCTTCCAGTAAGATAAAACTTGAGAGCCTCCACCGCACATTTGATCGCTAAACACTCTCTTTCTATGGTAGAATAGTTCCTTTCTGCTGGGGACAGTTTCCAGCTAAGGAACATTACCGGATGTTCTGTACCTTCGTGTTTCTGCGACAACACCGCACCCAACCCTGTCTCAGACGCATCTGTTTGTACAATGAATGGTTGTCCGAAATCTACGCCTCGTAACACAGGCGCGCCACAGAGCTTCTCTTTTAATAAACCAAAAGCTTTGTCAGCTTCAACGGTCCACTTTAACTGGTTTGGAGCATTCTTCTTCAGCATATCTGTCAGGGATGCACTCTCTTTAGCAAAGTGTGGAATGAAGCGATGATAAAATCCCACTAAGCCCAGAAAAATGTGTAACTGTTTTTTGGTTGTTGGCCTAGGGAAAGCTTTTACACTTTCTATCTTATTTACTAGAGGTTTCACTATACCTCGCCCTACCATGTGGCCCAGATATTTTACCTCCTGTCCGGCAAACATGCAATTCGCTGGATTCAAGGTTAGGCCTGCGTGCCTCATTGCCTGTAGAACAGCTTCTATCCTAGGCAAATGCTGATCCCATCTGGTACTGTGTATTATTATATCGTCCATGTAGGCGACGGCATATTCTTGGTGTGGACGTAGCACCAGGTCCACCAACCTCTGACAGGTGGCCGCTGCACCATGTAATCCGAAGGGCATTCTTTTAAAGTGGAATAGTCCTACGGGTGTACTGAATGCAGTCTTTTGACGAGACTCTCAGGTCAAGAGAATCTGCCAATAGCCCTTGGTCATGTCCAGAGTAGTAAGGTATTTGGCTTGCCCCAACCGGTCTAATAATTCCTCTATTCGTGGCATCGGGTAGGCATCAAACTTCAAGATAGCGTTGACTTGCCTAAAGTCTATACAGAACCTCAACATTCCATCAGGCTTTGGCACTAGTACAATGGGGCTGTTCCAGGGGCTTTTTGACTCTTCAATGATCCCCATGTCAAGCATCTCCTGAACCTGATTCACTACTTCTTGCTTTTTGGCTTCTGGTAGCCTATATGGTCTCTGCCTTACCACCTCTCCAGGTGGGGTTATGATCTCATGGGCTACTAGCTTAGTTTCACCCGGCATTGGTGTTAGGACATCTGCGAACCTTTCTAATAGTCGGGCTAACTCTTGCCTTTGCGACCATGAAAGTACTTCGCCAACCCTAGGCTCTGGGTTTGTCTTGCAATCTGCTAATTGCGGTCCCAAATCCTCCTCTACTTTTTCTTCAAAAGTAGCTGCCAATCCTTCTATGTCTGCACATCCCGTAGATCCAAATCCACCGGTTCCTCGGGTCGTAGAGGACATCATAGGTACTTCTTCGAGTGGGGGAAAACCCACTCTCTCACAGATAAGTTGAGCTATACGGTCACCCACATTTATCTTAAAGTCTTCCTTCCCGAAATTGAAAAGTAATATTTTTACTGCTCCTCTAAAGTCTGGGTCAATGACACCTGCACCTACGTCGAGGGAATGCTTTAACGCTAGCCCAGAGCGTGGTGCGATGCACCCATAGCATCCTATTGGCATTTCCATTTGGAGGCCAGTGTTCACCAAGGCTTTCCCATGTTTTGGAACTATTAAGTCTTCTTCACTACACAGGTCATAGCCGGCTGCTTGGGAGGAAGCTCTTTTTGGACTTCGAGCGTTAGGAGTCATTCTGCAGTACCTTAACACAAACCTTGGTTTATTTGCAGAATCTTCTTTCTGAGGCTGCGTCCTCAGGTCCCGCTTCTGTGGCTTTCCGAACAGCGGACCGGGGATCGCAGTTGCCTTGGTTTCTATCTTCCGTAGGGCCTCCGACTGGGCTCTGGTAGAAACCATACCTTCTCTCGGATGGAAACCCTCTTCTAAACCCTTCTTGAATTGCAGCCAATCCCTCCCCAATACCAGGTCATGTGGCAATCTTGGCACAACTGCTACAGGGGTTTCTTTTTTCATCCCTAAGCCTTTTACTAGGACTTTGTATACTGGATAAAAGGACGCTGCCCCGTGAATGCATCTAATTTTTACCTTTCCCTCAGGTTGGTTTGGGACTGTCTTAATCTGGGATTCAATTAAGTTGCCAAAGCGTTCTAGACATCATTGCTTTGATCAGCTCCGGAGTCTAGTAAAGCGTCGGTAACAATACCTTGCACTTCTACAGATAAAAGAAAACCTTCTCTAATCTCCTTTGTATTTGCAGTTATCAGTGCTGTTTTCGCTTTACATTCTTTTTGCAAATGACTCTCACTACCACATTTAAAGCATTTTCTTTTCACATAGTGGTTCCTTAACATAGGCATGCATACTTTCATAGCATCATCTTTCGGCCTTACCTTTCTTTCTGATAATTCAGCAATTGCCATTTTGGAAGCGCTGCCTTTTTCCTGAGCTGCTAATTCTGCTTCCATAAAGTGCTCTGTAAGCAATGTTGCTCCATTAGTGTTCTGGCAATTCTGTAATATCAGGAAGGTTTGAATGTCCTTCGGGACTGCGGCCATAAATTGCTCGAGCACAATACTATCGATTATAGATTCTATCGTTTTTCCTTCTGGTGCTAGCCATTTTATTACCAGGCTCTTAACTCTCTGGCATAGAGCTTTTGGCGTTTCGCCAGGCTTCAATTTTGTGCTCCTCAACAGGCGATGATACACCATGGGAGTCAATCCTAAACGATCCCTTATGGCTTTCTTTAGCTCCTCATAATTATTCGCGAGTGCCGCAAGTATGGCCCTATACGCCGCCAATGCCTCACCCGTGAGGGATGTAGCCAGGCGTACAGCCCATTGTTCCTTAGGCCACCCACTTATGTGTGCTACTCTGTCAAATGCCTCTAGGAAGTCATCAATGTCATCTTTATCAGACACTTGTCCAAAATTAAATATTCCACTAGACTGTGGTCCTAGCACACAAGAATGTAATGGTCTTCTAGAACCTGGTGGGGTCAGTGCTGGTTCGGCCTCCTTCTTCTGGTTTGCCAGCCACGCCTCCATCATATCCAACAGTGGTTTCTGCTGTGCCTGCATTCGTGCTGCGGACTGCTCCTGGGCTTGTAAAGACATCTCCCTCTGTCTTTCAAATTGGCCAGCCATCCACTGAAGCACCTCCTTGCACTCCATGGTCATCCTTGTTCTGTGAAAAAACAAGAAAAAGAAACACCACCCAAGTGCGATACAACAACAACAGCTTCACTATTCTCTTTGGTTTTATCCGAATAGAGCTCTACACCCCTGTACTGGTATCCTTAATAACCCAGTTAGCTACGGGTTACCTGATAAAGGTGTGGATTCAGGCTTCTCACCAACGAAGGTCTCTGCAATCCTTCTGTGACTCAGATTCACCTCCAGCGCACTCCTCTGCACGGCTCTGCAGTGAACTTGTCTCCAGTGCAAATCCTGAGGCTTGAAAATCCTTGGCGCATGCGTGAAATCCAAAAACTACGCCACTTGCTGTGACCCTTTCCTGGGCCAAAGGCTTACAGGCATAGGGCTGCCAATGTTTGTCCTTAAATAAAGAGTTACTATCCTTGTCTCCAGCAGGGAACTCTGGGACTTGTAGTTGATTCTTTTACTCAAAGACAAAGTAGTGTGAGACCGTTGGTTTTTAAGGCAAAACAAGAATTTTTATTTAGGTTCCCATAAGCACTAAGGTTCAATGCAGACATAAGGATTATTCTCCACGTAAATAATAACAGGAAACATATGCAACTGGAACTGAAGAAACTGAAAGAACCTTTAAACATGTGCAGCTGTTTTCAGCACAAACATTTCAGCAAGTAAATCACAGTTTCCTTTGTTCATCCAGCACAGCTAAATTTCTTCATTTATCATGTGCTGCTTTGGTTATCAAACTCTAGGTTAAGCAAGGGTTCTTTACCTTAGAAGAAGTTCCTGGAATTTACATGGCTAGGTAAAACCCTGCTTCTCAAAAGCTTCTTCTCTTAACACTTTTTATCACCAACATTCAAACTTCCTTCTTACACAAAGAACAGTCCATAGGAGACTCCTCAGTAACAGAATCCTGCCCAAAAGAGTCAATTTGCATTTCTTCCTGTGCTACAAAATGCTTGTCTGTCTCTGGGTTTTCATTAACTCCTTCAAGCTTACTGTTCTGTAGGAACTTCTGAATTTCCTTCCACAGCTGCTCTCCCTGATATGGAATATTTGTACCTTGAGAGTGGGGCTTCTTTCCCTGGACCAATTGCCTCAATGATTCAATCGTGTTCAACTCTGGTTCTCTGCCCTCGGCTGGGTTCTGGTCACTTCCAGTTGTAACCGTATTCACCCACCTTCTGGCAGCTTGAATTCTCTGAGCTGGTTCACGAACAATCTGCACTGCAATCTGTTCCTAGTTGTCAGCAACTCTCCCAGCCACCCATCTGCTGGCTTCTGAACTAAGAGTACCTCTCTTACAAGGACTGCTTCCTCTGTTGCTGCTTCCTTTCTTGCTGGAGCCGTTCTCCAACTCGAAGTGAAACTTCCCACTTCTCCTTTTCCTCTCCTCTGAACACAGCTTATAAAGCTGTTTCCTAACTAACACTCCCCTGTCTCTGCACAGGTGATTATCATTACCCTCCAAGCCTGCACTTACGTTAGAGCTTGGGTGTGGTTTGGCTTCAGCAACTACGTGCTTCTTTCCTTTGCCTGCAGTCTGAATCCTGTGAATACCTTGCCTGTCTCTCACCTTAAAGGCATATTTACTGTTTTCTTCTGTTTCCATCGGCTCAGCACAGCTCTCATCATCACAAGCTTTAATATTATTTTTTACATACAGTGCCACTCCTCCTTCCCTTCTTCCTACCCTGTCCTTTCTGAATAAAGTATAGCCTAGTATAGTTACATCCCAGTCATAGTTTCTGTGAACCATGTCTCTGTTACTGCCATAAAATCTAAGTCAGCCTCTCCCATTAAAGCCTCAACATCTGGGATCTTATTTCCCATGCTACGGGCATTTATACATACTGCTTTCCATATGTTGCCCCTTTTTCCCATTTTCATAAAGGTATTTAATGAGTCACTTATCTGGGAGGTTTCACATACCTGGGTGCTTTCTTTATCCATCCTCAATGAATCTAGTTTAAAGCCCTCTTCAGTAGGTTAGCCAGTCTGCTACTGAAGAGATGTTGACCCTTCTTGGACAGATGGACGACATCTCTGCTCTGCAACCCTTGGAACAGCATCCCATGGTCCAGGAAACCAAAACACTTTCAATGACACTATCCACGCAGCCATGTATTTATCTCCAGGATGCAAGCTTCTATGCCTTGGCCTTTACCCTCAACAGGGAGGATTGAAGAGAACACCACCTGTGCAACAATCTGTTTCACCCTCTCTCCCAGAGCCATGAAGTCACTTTTGATATGCTCAGAGGGATACCTGGCAATTTCATTTGTGCCAACATGGATGAGCAACATCTGGTAATAGTCAGTGGACTTGATGAGTCTCAGCAAACTCTCTGTAACATCTCGGATTTTTGCACCAGGCAGACAGCATACTTCTCTGGACATCAAGTCTGGTCAGCAGATGGATACCTCAGTACCCCTCAGAAGAGAGTCATCAACCACTACTACCTTTTGCTTCCTTGGGGTCACTGATTCTGCAACTTTGGGGTGCTCGAGCTCTGGTTCTTCCTTTTCCTTAGATTCTTTCACCTCCTCCACTTCCAGGGCTACGTAATGGTTCTTCAATTCAAGGGCTGAAGGAGTTGGATTAGTGATACTGCAGGCCCTAGTGACTCGTGTACAACCTTCATCATTCTGTAGGCTCCCATCTTCTCCTCTGCTGGAGAGCTTGGATGTTTCAGGAAGCATCTCATCAATGTACTTCTCACTGTCTTGAATGCTCCTTACCCTCGCCAACTCTTCTCTTGAGCTTCTCCAATTGTTTCCTGAGAGCGTCAGCATGCAGGCATCCTGCACATGGAACCAGTCTTTCAAATGGCATTGGGATCTCTGTTTGGACAGAGGCAGGAGCTGTAAAGGGGGCAAAAGCTTTGGCGATATGATTTTTCCCAGCCATTGTTCAGTTGGTGGAGTTTAGGTACCCGTTGAAGCAAAAAAGAAAGAGACCTACCAAAGTACCAGCCGGTTTCCCAGATGTCCATTCAGAGAAAAAGTAATTAACCTCCTTTAAGTATGTTCTAAATGTGCTATTCCAAGTCCCTGTGTGCAGCTAATTAGGGAGGTGCCCTATAAAGACTGCTCACATGGGGTGGGTGGACGTTGGTGGGGGGGGGAAGGGAGGGAACTAACACCTGATGAGGTGTCAGTAGCTTCAAAGATCTGAGAAAGATGCTAACAGCAGAGTTTTAAACTTACACCACTAAATAAAATATTTCCCCTTTTGAACTAAAGCAACAAAAGAATGTAACTTTGTTTTAAAACTGTTCCGAAAACCCTTTTAAGAGCTATCAGGCAGAGAACTAGTAATTAAACACCATACGCCCTTACCTTTGCTTGAAATGCAGAACCTCTGTTAGGAATACCTCAACATGCAAGGCTCTGAAGACTTATATGCAGCCCTCAGCTGCTCTCAGTTCTTTCACAGGCTAATCAGGCCCACTAACTCCTGATGTGGTGTCAGTAGCTTCAAAGACCTGAGAAAGATACTAAAGCAGAGTTTTAAACCTACACCACTAAAGAAAATATTTCCCCTTTTGAACTAAAACACCAAAATAATGTAGATTTGTTTTAAAAATGTACCAAAAACCCTGTTAAGAGCCCTCAGGCAGGGAAATAGTAATTAAAAGCCACACATCCTTACCTTTGCTTGAAATACAGAGCCTGGAGATAAATCACAGATACTTCCTATGACTGTATCTGAATGTGGGCATTTGCATCCTTTATGTCCAGAGAACATAGCTAAACTTGCTTTGAAGGTATCGGGGTGCCAAGAGAAACCATTTTGAACTTTTCTCGGACCAGATATTTTTTCAGATTCCTCAGATCTAGGATTAGATGGAATCCCCCTGTCTTTTTTGTGAACAGGAAATACCTGAAGTAAAATCCCTGCCCTTTTTCCCCAGCTGGAATGAGTTCAACCACAATGGCCTGTAGAAGGGAGATGGTAATTTGGTGGTAGACTCAATAGGTTCAATCTGTACCATAATCAGATGATCTTCAAAACCCAACTATCGAAGGTTACCAGGGGCCATCAGTCTGCAAAGAACGTCAATCTCTCTCCTACTTGAAGTGTGTCTGGAACCAGTAGCCTGAAGTTGGCTATGTTCTTTAGAATCCAGTCAAAATCCCATCCCTGGATTTTGCTGGGGAGCAGGTTGGGACTTTGGAGCCCTCTGCTGACAAGGATGGGAGCGAGGACACTCTTTAGTCTGGGTTGAAAGGGAGGCAGGAAGATACCTCTGTCTATCAGATTAATAGGACCTCCTATGCCCTCCACCATGAGACCTCATAGATATTGTGGAGGCCTACTCAGAAGCGGGTATGGAGAGGATTTTAAGTGTCACTATGTTGCTTGATGAGAGTTGCAACTTCCTGCATCTTATCACTGAAGAGATGCTCTCTATAAATTCACTCAGTAACTGCTACCATAAGAACATAAGATATGCCATACTGGGTCAGACCAAGGTCCATCAAGCCCAGCATTCTGTTTCCAACAGTGGCCAATCTAGGTCATACGTACCTAGCAGTTTCCCCAAGGGACACAGGTTCCGCAATGCTTGTACTGGTTCAAGCATTGATATCCTGGGTCCCTTCTTAATAATGGTTTATGGACCTTTCCTCCAGGAACTTGTCCAAACCTTTTTTAAACCCAGCTACACTAACAGCCTTTACTACATCCTCCGGTAACAAATTCCAGAGTTTGATTACACGTTGAGTGAAAAAATATTTTCTTTTATTAGTCTTAAATAGTTTACCCTGTAGCTTCATTGCATGTCCCCTAGTCTTTTCATATTCTGATAAGGTAAACAATCGATCTACGTTTACCCGTTCCACTCCGTTCATTAATTTATAGACTTCTATCATATCTCCCCTCAGCCGTCTCTTCTCCAGGCTAAAGAGCCCCAACCTTTTTAGCCTTTCTTCATAGGAGTATCCTTCCATCCCCTTTACCATTTTGGTGGCTCTTCTCTGTACCTTTTCTAAAATCGCTATATACTTTTTAAGATACGGCGACCAGAATTGCACACAATATTCAATTCTGGTCAATTCTGGTCGCTGTATCTTAAAAAGGATATAGCGATTTTAGAAAAGGTACAGAGAAGAGCCACCAAAATGGTAAAGGGGATGGAAGGATACTCCTATGAAGAAAGGCTAAAAAGGTTAGGGCTCTTTAACCTGGAAAAGAGACGGCTGAGGGGAGATATGATAGAAGTCTATAAATTAATGAACGGAGTGGAACGGGTAAACGTAGATCGATTGTTTACCTTATCAGAATATAGAAAGACTAGGGGACATGCAATGAAGCTACAGGGTAAACTATTTAAGACTAATAAAAGAAAATATTTTTTCACTCAACGTGTAATCAAACTTTGGAATTTGTTACCAGAGGATGTAGTAAAGGCTGTTAGTGTAGCTGGGTTTAAAAAAGGTTTGGACAAGTTCCTGGAGGAAAGGTCCATAAACCATTATTAAGAAGTGACCGAAGATATCAATGCTTGACCCAGTACAAGCATTGTGGAACGGTGTCTTTTGGGGAAACTGCTAAGTACATGTGACCTAGATTGGCCACTGTTGGAAACAGAATATTGGGCTTGATGGACCTTGGTCTGACCCAGTATGGCATATCTTATGTTCTTATGTTCTTATATTCCAGTCATGTGCACTTGGGTCAACTGTCATCTTTCCTCCATTATTTAGTTTAAAAGCAGCTCTATCTCCTTTTTAAAGACTACCAGCAGCCTGGTTCCATTCTAGAATGATGTATCTTTGAAGGATTCTAGGAAAATAAAGAATTTAAGGCATCCCAATAGAGAGGTTCCTATTAAGTTAAAAGTAACACAATTTTTATTTTATTTTATTTATTTACATTCTCTTATATACTGCGCTATTCTGCATCAGTGCGGTTTACATTGAACAAACTGAAATTACATTGAACAGGGCATTATAACTTGGAGATAACTATTTTACAGGGAACATGGGCTATGGAGGGTTAAGTGGCTTGCCCAAGACCACAAGGAGCACCTGTGGGACTAGAAACCCCAGTCCTTCCAGCCCAAGGTTGCTGTCCTCTAATGGGATTTGAACCCCCGACCTTCCGGCCTGAAGTACCTTGCCCCAACCATTAGGCCACTCCTCCACTCTTTAAGAAAAGAGCAGACAGTTGAAAAATTCCAAATTACATGTCAACTGATAACCAGACAATTAATATGAACAAACAACAAACTTTGAAATGCTTATATGCAAATTCTAGAAGTCTAAAAGCAGAAAAAGAGCAAACCACTCATGAATGCAGCAAAATATGACCTTGAGAATATACCACTGGAATTTAAAGACTGCCTGCAAAATCGATTTGCTGCTTTAGATACAAATGATAGAGTTCCAGAAGAGTTATGGAATGACATCAAGAAGGTTGTGTTGGAAGAAAGCGAGAAGTCTCTACCAAAGATAAAAAAGAAAAAACGGCCAAAATGGATGACGGAAGAAACTCTGAAAATTGCCCAGAAACGCAGAGAAGCTAAAGTCAGAGGAGAAAGAAAGACAATCACAGAACTCAACAGAGATTTCCAACGTGCAGCAAGACAGGACAAGGAAAAGTACTACAATGACGCATGCAAGGAAATAGAAGCAGAAACTATTAGAGGAAGAACAAGATCAGCTTTCCTAAAGCTACGAGAGTTAAAGAAAAAGTTCCAGCCTCGAATTGGAATGTTACAAGATGCTCAAGGTTCTATGTTGAATGATGCTGAGAAGATCAAGAAAAGATGGAAGGAATATACAGAGTTTTTATATGATAAAGATCAAGTGGACCAACAGCCATTTCAACCTGTACCTTATGATCTGGAACCATTGGTGATGAAAGAAGAAGTTGAAGCAGCATTGAAAGCTTTATCAAAGAACAAAGCACCAGGCATTGATTGCATTCCCATAGAAGTATTACAGCAATCTGATGCAGCTGTTACTGTACTTACAAGGCTCTGCCAAGAAATATGGAAGACAGCATCATGGCCAACTGACTGGAAAAGATCTGTGTTTATACCAATACTAAAGAAAGGTGATCCAACTGACTGTGGAAATTATCGCACAATCGCTCTGATCCCACATGCCAGCAAGATTCTACTGAAGATTATTCAAAAGAGACTACAATCATACCTGGAACAAGAACTACCTGAAGTGCAAGCAGGGTTCAGAAAAGGGCGAGGAACGAGAGACATCATTGCGGATGTGAGATGGATCCTTGAAAAGACTAAAGAATACCAAAAGGATATCTATTTGTGCTTTATCGACTATAGCAAAGGTTTTGACTGTGTAAACCATGAGAAACTCTGGGCCACATTAAGAAGCATGGGTATACCAGAACACCTGATCGTTCTCTTGCACAATCTGTACATTGATCAAGAAGCAACAGTTCGAACAGAACAAGGAGAAACAGAATGGTTTAAAATAAGCAAAGGTGTAAGACAAGGCTGCATACTTTCCCCCTACCTGTTTAATTTATATGCAGAACAAATCATCAGAGAAGCAGGATTGTATGAAGACAACAGAGGTGTGAAGATTGGTGGAAGACTCATCAACAACCTTCGCTATGCTGATGATACCACATTACTGGCGGAAAGTGAAGATGATCTGAAACATTTGCTTCTCACAATCAAAGAACATAGTCTCAAAATGGGCCTGCACCTTAATGTAAAGAAGACAAAGATCATGACAACTAGCATAATCAACAGGTTCATTGTCGAAGGAGAAGAAATTGAAATCGTGAATAACTTTAACCTACTTGGATCAACTATCAATAAAGAAGCAACAAGCAGTCAAGAAATCAGACGACACATTGCTCTTGGCAGAATGGCAATGAAAGACCTAGATAAGATTCTCAAGAGTAGAGATGTCTCTCTCCATACAAAGATTTGACTTGTTCAAGCCATGGTATTTTCAATAACATCATATGGATGTGAAAGCTGGACAGTGAAAAAGATAGACAGGAAGAAAATTGATGCCTTTGAATTATGGTGCTGGCGGCGAATACTGTGTATACCATGGACTGCCCGAAGAACAAACCAGTCTGTACTAGAGGAGATCAAACCTAAGCTTTCTTTAGAAGCTCAGATGACAAGACTTTGACTTTCATACTTTGGACACATCATGCAGAGAGAGATATCATTAGAGAAAGACATCATGCTTGGCAAGATAGAAGGTCAACGCAAAAGAGGAAGGCCAGCAATGAGATGGATTGATACAATAACAGCAGCTACGGGTACCAGTCTGTCAACAATGAGCCGCCTGACTGAAGACTGAACACAATTTAGGATAGCTATCCAGAGGGTCGCTATGAGTTGACTCGGACTCGACGGCACTTAACAACAACAACAAAAAAAAATTAGATGGGAGACTTAGAATATATAGTACTGAATGAATGTTAGATATAATTGGCATCTTTGGGATCTGGGGGGAGGAGCATGACCAATGGGACACTGTGATAGCTTGGCACAAATTATATCACAAGTGGGAGGATAGATCAAATTGGTCTACAGGTGGCGCTCCATGTTAAAGAGGCCAATGAGTCAAACAGGATAAACGTTTTGCAGGAAACAAAATATGCTATAGAATCCCTAGAAAAAGGGGAAGAGAATAAAAGAGGGGGTGAACTACCATCTGCTTGGTCAGAATGAACAGTCATTTGATAAAATGCTAACAGAAATTAAGAAAACTAAAAAATTTTACAACGCAGTAATAAAGGATGATTTCAATTACCCCAGCATCGACTGGGTCACACTCACATAAGAGCATGTTAAGAAGATACAGTTTCTAGATGAAGTAACTGTTTCATGAAGCAGCTGTTTCAGAAACAAACAGGAAGGGAAGCTATTTTAGTCTTACTCCTTAGTGAAAAACAGAATCTGGTCCGAGAGGTAATGGTGTTGGGGCCACTTGTCAACAGTGGTCATAACATGGTCACATTTGATTTAATAAATGAAGGGAGGATAGCAAAGAAATCTACCACATTAATATTTAACTTTCAAAAGGAAGACTATGATAAAATGAGGAAAATGAATAACAAAAAGCTAAAAGGAGCAACTGAGCAGGCCTTGGGTGTTGTTTAAAAATACCATCTTGGAAGCTAAGACCAGATGTACTCAACACTTTAGGAAAGATAGAAGGAAGGCCAAACGACTGCTGGCATGGTTTAAAGATGAGGTCTGAGAGGCTGTTATAGCTAAGAAAGCATCTTTCAAAAAATGGAAAAAGGAACCAAATGACAAAAACAAAAAACATAAGCACTGGCAAGTTAGATGCAAATCATTGATAAGGCAGGTAAAAAGAGAATTTGAAAAGAAGCTTGCATGGAAGCAAAAACTCATAATAAAAACTTTTCCAAGTACATTTAGAACATAAGAAATGCCATACTGGGCCAGACCAAGGTCCATCAAGCTCAGTATCCTGTTTCCAACAGTGGCCAATCCAGGTCACAAGCACCTGGCAGGTTCCCAAAAGGCACACAGGTTCCACAGTGCTTGTATTGGGGCAAGCAGTGGATTTCCCGGGTTCTCTTTAATCATGGTTTATGGACCTTTCCTCCAGGAATTTGTCGAAACCTTTTTTAAACCCAGTTATACTAACAGCTTTTTACTACATCCTCTGGTAACGAATTCCAAAGTTTGATTACACATTGAGTAAAAAAATATTTTCTATTTTTAGTCCTAAATGAGTTATGTTGTAGCTTCATTAAGTGTCCCCTAGTCTTCCTACTTTTTGATGGCGTAAACAACCGATCTACATTTACCCATTCCATTCTATTCATTATTTTACAGACTTCTATCATATCTCTCCTCAGTCATCTCTTTTCCAAGTTGAAAAGCCCTAACCTTTTAAGCCTTTCCTTATAGGAAAAAACCTGTGAGAGAGTCAGTTGGACAATTGGATGATAGAGGGGGTAAAAGGTGTGCTAAGGGAGGACAGGCCATAGCGAAGAGACTGAATGAATTCTTTACTTTTGTTCTTTACTGAGGAAGTTGTAGAGAACGTACTCATGCCAGAAATGGTATTTAAAGGTTATGCACTAAAGAAATTGAAACAAATCTCAATAAACCGGGGTGATGTAATAGAGCAATTTGATAAACTAAAGAGAAGCAAACACCTGGACCAGATGGTATAAATCCTAGGATGCTTAAAGAACTCAAAAATCAAATTGCAGACCTACTATTAGAAATTTGTAAATTAACATTAAAATTGTCTATACTACGTGAATATTATAAAGGATTCCAGGGGTGATCTGGGAAACAACAGACCAGTGAGCTTGATGTCAGTGCCAGGCAAAATGGTAGAAACCTTTATAAAAATCAAATTACTGAACATATAGCTGGTGATGGTTTAATGGGAAAATGTCCACATGGATTTAGCCAAGGAAAGTATTGTCTCACTAATCTGTATATAAACAGGCAGGTAAAGATGAGCAGATTGATAAAGTGACTCTGGATTTTCAGAAAGCCTTTGACAAAGTCCCTGATGAGAGACTCTTGAGGAAATTAAAAAGTCAAGGGATAGGAGGCAGTGTAATTTTGTGGATTGGGAACTGGTTAAAAGAAAATAGGGCTAACTGATCAATTTTCTCAATGGAAAAAAGTGAGTAGTGGAAAACATCAGGGATCTGTGATGGGCCCACTTCTTTTTAACAGATTCATAAATGACTTGGAAATGAGAACAATGAGTGAGGTGATCAAATTTGCAGATTGCACAAAATTATTCAAAGCAAGAGAATCGTGAAAAATTGCAAGAGGACCCTGAAAAATTGGGAGACTGAGCGTCCAAATAGAATTAAATTGAATGTGGAGAAGTGCAAAGTTTTGTACTTATGGAATAACAACCCAAACTTCAGTTACATGATGCAAGATTCCACATCAGGCATCACCACCCAGGAAAAGGATCTAGGGGGGTCATCATGAAAAATATGTTGAAACCCTCCACTGTGCAGCAACAGCCAAGAAAGCAAATAGAATGCTAGGAATCATAAGGAAAGGAGTATAATGTAAAATCAAGGAAATTATAATGCCTCTGCAGCCAAGGCCAGCCCATTTCACTAGGCGGCTGCCTAGGGTGGCAGACCTCTGTGGGAGGCAGGCTATGTGTTTCCATATGGCCTGCCACTCCCCTTCCCTGCGCCCCCCCCTGCTGTTGCTGATTAAAGCGGTGGGGTCGGACAGAGGGAGGGGCGGCTAGGCTCGGTGGCACCGGCCTGCGGCAGGCCATGTGCTTTGGCATACATGGCTTGCCACTGCCACCAAGCCATCCCCCCAACCCTGCTGCCAGAGTCAGTGGCAGAGGGTATGGCAGCACGGCTCAGCACAGGGGGGGAGGGTTGCATGGGCAGGGCTTCTGCCTGGGGCAGCGAAATACTTGAGCGGCCATGTCTGCAGAATTCCATGGAGCGACCATACTTTTAATTTTGTATGCAGTTCTGTTCGCCATATCTAAAAATAAATATAACAGAATTTAAAAAAGGTACAGAGAACAGCAACCAAAATGAGAAAGGGAAACGAAAGAAACCCTTATGAGGAAAGGCTTAAAAGGTTAGGGATCTTCAATTTGGAAAAGAGACGGTTGAGGAAAGAAATGATACAGGTCCTTAAAAATAATAAGTGGAGTAGAACGGATAAACATAGCTAGGTTATTTACTCCTTCATTAATTAGAAAAACTAAGATGGTAGATGCCTAGAATGTCCTCCCCAAGGAAGTGGTAGAGGCAAAATTGACAAAATTCAAAAAGGCATGGGACAGAGGATCCCTATTAAAAAAAAGGATGGAATCAAAGCAAACAAATATCTTTTATACTTCAATAAATAGAGGGGGTGACCTGCATGAAGCAACAGGTACAACCCTAAACAAAGGCATAGAGAAGGCTGACCTGCATGGTGCGGCAGGTACAACCCCAAACAAAAGCATTGAGGAAGGTTACCTACATGAAGACGCAGGCACCTCCACTCTAATCACCTTACTGGGGAGACCAGATGGAACATACTGGTATTTATCTGTCATATATACTATGCTATTGTGTTACTATGCTACATCAGAGAGCTTCACCTGGACATCAAAATGTTAAGTCTGAAGTCTGGAGCCATGAGAGTCTCCAGACGCTAATACTCATGGAGGAGGCTCTCTATGCCATATCAAAAAGAACATAAGTTGCTTGGACTATGTATCTTCTACTCTCCTTCCCTTTAGTCACTAGAGAATGGCATTACTCAGCATTCTCTGGTGAGAGAGTATCAGCAAACTCCTCCATGATGTGCATGATATCCCACAAGTGCATACCATGAAGAGCTGGTAGGGTGCTATGCAGGATGTGAGCATAGCGTTCTGAAAGAAATTTCTCCCAAAAGATTCAAATATCTTAGACTCCATCCCCAGGGGCACCAAGAAGTGGGTCTTGGAACTTTTGGTCCTTTTGACAGTAGATTTTATAACGAAGTGGTGTACCAGCCGAAGTATCGCGAATCTAGGAGCCTTCTGGACTCAATACACTGAGTCAACCTTCTTGTTCGCAGGTTGCACAGAGTTCTCCCTAATCTTCAAATGTACATCCTTCAGGATTCTGTGAATGGGTACTGTTATAGTCTTCTTAGGGGTATTGGGTAATTAGAGGATTTCTAATGCTTTGACCCTGGGCTCCTCCTCCTCTAACTTAAATGGAACCGAGTTAGCATTTCCCATACAAATCCAAGAAAGGTTAGCTCCTTTAGAGGTGATCCTCGTGAGGAGCCTGAGGACAACACAGGAGACCTCTCCTCCGAGAAGTACTCCAAAGTACTCACAGTGTCAGGAGCCCTCAGATTCTGAGTTGGGAAAAGTTCTCTAGAGATGTTGGCACACTCCCTAGACCACCTTCTGATTCTCTTTGAATATGAGCTTATGTTCAGAGCGTTGATGCACCAATACCCTACAATGCCTCAAAGTGTGGTCTAGTACTACTACTTCTTATCATCTATATTTTATTTATTTATTTTATTTATTTATTTTATTCTCTTATATACCACGCTATTCTGCATCAGTGCGGTTTACATTGAACAGGGCATTATAACTTGGAGATAACTATTTTTTACAGGGAACATGGGCTATGGAGGGTTAAGTGGCTTGCCCAAGACCACAAGGAGCACCTGTGGGACTAGAAACCCCAGTCCTTCCGGCCCAAGGTTGCTGTCCTCTAGTGGGATTTGAACCCCTGACCTTCCGGCCTGAAGTACCTTGCCCCAACCACTAGGCCACTCCTCCACTCCATTACAAGGTGTATACAGCGCTGTACGTAAGAGACAGATAATCCCAGCTCATCAGAGCTTACAATCTAGTCAAGACAGACCACAACCACTGGGGACTAGAGTAAGTCTATGGAAATGGCAAAGATACAGATAGGTGATGAGCAGAAGAATAAGGAGATCAGTATCCAAAAGCAGTCCCGATGTACTGGATGTGGACACTAGTATAATATTATACCGTTCTATTATCTAGTTAATTATCTGTTCCTTGTAAAAAATCTGTTTTTGTTCAATGTAAACTGTTTTGATCCAGTGAAAAATGGTATATAAGCATATTTAAATAAATAGTAAGATAATCACTTGTGTCAAGGCCCTTCAAGGTCTCAATGTCTGTGAATCCTCCTCAGGCAGTTGGTGAGTCTTGAGAATTGGTTTCATGTCTCACTGCAACAGCCTTGATGCAGTCAACGCAGTTGCCTTGCATTCAGCAAAGAAGACCTCCATTCTGTCCTGAAATCTCTAAAGAAGGTGTTCCTTGTAGGCTGACAGAGGTGGAAAGGCTAGAGCAAATTAAGTTAATGACTGCAGAATATGAAGAGAAGCAATGGCAGGCTAATCCTGGCCCTATAGAGACTGTCTTGGCCCCAATGGTACCAATGAGGATGAATGTTTCTCACACTGAGACTGCTTGAGGATACCAGATCCTCTGATGTCTCAAATCTCATGATATCACATGCCAAAGAACTGAGATACTGATGCACACTATATCCTGAGTCCTTGAAGGTAATGAAGTGAAGGACAAATCCTTCCTTTTCTTCAGGAGGGAACTGGTGAATAACCACTCCCTTTACACCCTGTCAATGCTCGATGTTGAGTGGGATAGTGTTCTCTTGATGCCAATGCAAAGTTTGGTGCAGCTTCTTGGTCCATAAGTACCTATGTCACAGATATCGAAATAAATTGGACCAGACTCATCTGCACCAAAAATCCGTTTGCACTGTTCCTCTCGACCTTTGGGGCCTCTTTGTCACCTGTGAACAGAAAATAAGACTGGCGGGGGGGGGGGGGGGGTTCATAGTCTGGTCCCAGGCACTACAGGCACCAGTTGCAGATGTCCATAATGGACATGGTCCTGTTGCACTGGGAACACCTCTCAAACCCTCTAGAGAGTTTCTAGAACATGTCGTCTGGAAAAACAGCTGCAGTGAAATCTCCTGGCCATAAAATCTGAGAATTAAATGCAGCCTATAGTGGTGATGAGGAAAAGATAAAGGAAACTTAAAAACACCCAGATTTTTTTTTTTTTTTGCTTCTGCGCTTTTCCATTAAGTCTTGTACATTTTACATAGAAACACGATGACAGAAAAAAGACCACATGGCCTATCTAGTCTGTCCTTCCATATCAACCACTACAACAGTCCCCTTTTTTCCTTTAGAGACCCTCTGTGTTTGTTCCATGCTTTTTTGAATTCAGATACTGTCCTCATCTCTACCACCTCCACTGGGAGATGTTAATAGTTATGAATTCCAATAAATTAAAAGCTTTTAAAAAACACCCAAACACCCTACCTAAGAGACCACAGGACAAAAGAACAACTCATACAGCAGCATCAGGAAGAAAAGAAGAACAATTTTTCTCTCAGAAACAGCCAACAAAAATCACCTTTCTTCATGGGACACGCATGTCCAATGGCTCTGTGGAAAACTGAAGACTGAGGAGATCATGCATAGTGGTGACAGGCAGGAGTTGATGCACATTCACACTGGGATCATTCCAAAACCATCCAGAAGGAGCTGGTAAGTGTTCCCCATGCAGGGCTCCATCAGTGATGTCACTCATGCACGGGAACATTATCCTGCTTGTGCACAGAGAAGAAGAATTTATATATAGACTCCCTTTCAAATAACGCAGCATTTTTAGAATTTGAGTACAAGTCCCTGCCCCTTAAAAAATTACAATAGAAGTGGTTATCTGACGCAATGTAAGGTAAATAACTTGCTCATGGTCACATGAAATGTTGGTGGGGGAAAGGAGTGGCCTGTTGATTAGAGCAATGGGCTGATAATCAGGACTCAAATTCTACTGACATTCTATATCATCTGGGACCTCTGGTAGACATCTTTTGTATGTGGCCAAATTTATATTAGTTATTAAAGTATGAGCAGCTGAAAATCAGTTTACCTACAGAAGGCTGAATTTTGCGGGTTAACTCTGTTATACCCTCCTCATAGGTGACTAAAAGAGGTCATTTTAAAAGTCTTAGTCATGATGTAGACATCTGAAAACGTGCATGTGGACCTCCAAATCATGGAGATGTCCCCAGAGCCATTTTACAAATGGTTTTAAAAGTGGTTACGAGTGCTGGGATGTCCAAGTAGGTAGGGGGCATGCGGAGGTGTGTCTGGGGAGATACAATGGACTTAAACATCCCCAACATTTCGTAAATCAAACAGGATGTCTGCGGACCTCTCCATGTTTAGACCTACTCCAGGCACAAAGAGGCATCAGGAAAGTGTTTAGGCCATAAAACATCCAGAGAGTGTAGAGAAGATGGAAAGTTTCATGACTAGCCTAAGATCACAAGGAGCAGCACTTGGTTTTGAACCATAGTGGTGATATGTGCGAAGATTCACTGCGGGGCCTCATTTGCATAAGGAACCTCATTTGCATAAATATTTGCATAATATTAACATGCGCTTTTAGTAAACATGTCTCTTAATGTCTGGATAAAAAAAGACTACCAGATTTCTAAATTACTAAATTCTATTGCCAACCACCAGGCCCATTAGGAAGAACTATAAACACTGACCATTTAGAACCCATAGCAAAAACACCATATCATAACAGCACTACCAGGACTCACAAAGCACCAAACCCTACCTATCAAAAAGACAACACGAAAATATTAAATCAATACATCTCAGAGAATACCAATACATCTCCTACTGGGGAAAGAGAACAAGTGGGACTGTCAATACCTCAGCTCGGTTACACATGCAGAACATAGATCGTCACCACACAAAGAACAAGGGAGCACAATTTAGAAATAGGAAGATAATTAAATTGGGGACCCCAAAAGCCAAAAATGAAATGTACACCATCACTGGAGAAATAAAACTATAAATTAATTTTCTCTTGCACCAAACAAAAATGCAAAGATGTTAGTGATGCACATTTCCCAGAGATGACATATTCCAGTTGATAAATTCAAAATAAAAAGTATTTTTCTACCTTTTGTTTGGACATTTTATTTTTCAGTTGCAATTGCTCCAGTCACTTTCTTCTGGTTTCTTTGTGTCTTCTGCCAGTTGTCTATTTGTCCTTCCTTCTCTCTTCTAGATTTTTTCCATTCTCTCTCTATATCTGCTTTAATATATTGATCTTTCCCCTTTTGCTCTTTCCCCCATTTCTTTCTTTGTTCCTTTATCATCCACTCAAATTTCACTCTTCCATTCTCAATCCCCACTTACTCTCCCAATACATGGCCAATTGTAGCTTTTTCTTCCCTCCCACACAAAATATCTTTTCCCCTTTCCATCCTCATTCCCCATCCCCTTTGTCCTCCCCCAAAATCAGCTCCCTTCTAGTTCTAGACCCACCCAGCATCCGCTCCCTTCTAGTCCCATTCTCCCATGCCCCCACATCAGCCCATTTCCAGTCCTAGAACCCCATATGCTCCTTTCCAGTCCTATTCCAGCCCCCCATCAGCCGATTTCCAGTCCAAGCTCCCCCTGATCAGCCCATTTCCAATCCTATTCGAGCCCCTATCAGCCCATATCCACTCCAAGCTCCCCCATCAGTCAATTTCCAATCCTAGTCCCCCCCCAATATCAGCCCATTTCCAGTCCTATTCCAGCTCCCTTCAGCCCATTCCAGTCCTATTCCAGCCCCCATCAGCCCATTTCCAGTCCAAGCTCCCCCATCAGCCAATTTCCAATCCTAGACCCCCATCAGCCAATTTCCAGTCCTATTCCAGCCCCCCATCAGCCCATTTCCAGTCTAAGTTCCCCCATCATCCAATTTCCAATCCTAGCCCCCCCCATCAGCCCATTTCCAATCCTTGCCCCTCCCCATCTGACCATTTCCAGTCCAAGCGTATCCTCCCATCACAGCCCATTTCCAGTCCAAGCTCCCCCATCAGCCAATTTCCAATCCTAGACCCCCATCAGCCAATTCCAGTCCTATTCTAGCCCCCCTTCAGCCATTTCCAGTCTAAGTTCCCCCATCATCCAATTTCCAATCCTAGCCCCCCCCCCATCAGCCCATTTCCAATCCTTGCCCCTCCCCATCTGCCCATTTCCAGTCCAAGCGTATCCTCCCATCACAGCCCATTTCCAGTCCAAGCTTCCCCCCCCCATCACAGCCCATATGCAGTCCAAGCGCCTCCCCCTTCACAGCCCATTTGCAGTCCTAGCGCCTCCCCTTCCCTCCCGCTGAAGAGCCTCACGGCCATCTAAAGGACTTCAGAGGGAGCCAGGGAAGCCCACGCAAGGCCCCGGCTCCCTCTGCACAGCCACCAGCATGAAGAGTTTTCCCCCATGCTGGCGGCTGTTTCAGTGAGTGCCGGGAAAGGTTAAAGGTCATTTCTCGGCACTCACGCGCTTCACTGAAACAGCCACCAGCGTGAGGGAAAACTCTTCACGCTGGCGGCTGTAAAGAGGGAGCTGGGGCCTTGAGCAGGCTTCCCTGGCTCCCTTTGAAGCTGTCCATTGTGCGAGAATGGAGTTTGCGCGGGGCCCTGTGCGAATAATATTCTCGCACAATGGACGGGCCGGCCCTGGTAAGATTACTTTGCTAAACCTTGGGTTTAGCCGACTAAAATTTTTGAAAATCGGCCTCTCTGTTCTTTTCTCATACACATAAAATAGGAAAAAAAACCTTAATAAATTGGGTCCTAGACCTTTAAAACTTACCCTAAGGTGTGCTCCTTTCACTATCATTCTTATTGTTTCTCTATGCAGGAAGAACATGTGTCTCCTTCTTTAAATTTACTTCATTGGCTATTGATTGAGAAGTGTTTGATTTTTAAAATGCTTGTTTTGGCTTTTAAATATTTTCATGGTCAGCTTCTAACTTATGTTGTACTTAAATTACAGAAGTATACCCCAGTCTGTACTTTGAGATTTCAACTGGATTGTTTGCTAGTGGTTCCCTCTTGCAAACATTTTCATCTTGAATGTGCATATCGTAATGCTTATTCATGCTCTCTGCCATTACTGTGGAATTGAATACCAAAAACTTATCGTTCTATGGACAATCTGTTATATTTTCTGAAGGTGATAAAAACATACCATTTTCTTGAGACATGATGGACATTGTAGGATTTTGGAAATCAATTGCCTTGGTTTTTTTTTACCTTTTTTAATTTTATGAAGAATAGATATTAATAGTTGTAATGAGGTATTGTCAGTCTGTGGTTCAGAGAAGAGCCACCAAAATGGTAAAGGGGATGGAAAGATACCCCTATGAAGAAAGGCTAAAAAGGTTAGGGCTCTTTAACCTGGAAAAAAGATGGCTGAGGGGAGATATGATAGAAGTCTATAAATTAATGAACAGAGTGGAACGGGTAAACGTAGATCGATTGTTTACGTTATCAGAATATAGAAAGACTAGGGGACATGCAATGAAGCTACAGGGTAAACTATTTAAGACTAATAAAAGAAAATATTTTTTCACTCAACATGTAATCAAACTCTGGAATTTGTTACCGGAGGATGTAGTAAACGCTGTTAGTGTAGCTGGGTTTAAAAAAGATTTGGACAAGTTCCTGGAGGAAAGGTCCATAAACCATTATTAAGAAGGGACCCAGGATATCAATGTTTGACCCAATACAAGCATTGTGGAACCTGTGTCTTTTGGGGAAACTGCTAGGTACGTATGACCTAGATTGGCCACTGTTGGAAACAGGATACTGGGCTTGATGGACCTTGGTCTGACCCAGTATGGCATATCTTATGTTCTTATGTGCTATGTTATTTGTTATTATTATGTATATAATTTGTAACTTGCCCTGGGCATTTTCAGAGGACAGGATAAAAACGGAATAAATGAATGAATAAATAAATAAATAAATAAATATCATCAATAGTCATTAAGCATCCGATATTAGAAGGTCAGTTACATGGTTTAAAGCCTGTAAACCGCCTTAACTGTCGCTGACACAGATATTCAATGGCATTCACACAGTTAGTGCCTCTGAATATCCCCGATTATGGCCCTTACGCACCCCGATGCTAACTGCCTAGCATCGGGACGTGTCTGGGGCATTCCGGGGAAGAGCAGAGGTGGAGACGATCAATAACTAGGCAGCAGTGATAATGCATGCTGCATGGTTAGCAACCTGCACTTAAAAGATAGGTGAGAAAAAAACCTTGCCTATCTTTTAGGCACAGGAGCTAACTGGGCAGCATACAATATCGCTGCTGCCCGGTTAGCTACTGCGGCTTCTGGCATGTGCGGCGATTCCCGGATATTCAATGCTGGGGCCGCATATGACCCCCAGCATTGAATATCCGGGGTTAAGGATCGGCGGGCAAGGCTATGCGCCATAGCGGCGCATAGCCTGCCCAACTGAATTTTGGGCCCATTAAAGTTTTAATACAGTTAGAAAGCAATTTTTCAAGTGTTTCCTATGGTAAATGGCTGAAAATTCCCAATGATAACTAGCTTTCCCCTTTTACAGGTAAAATGTCCCCATACTGAACAGAACAAACAAGACCCAGCTCAGCCCCAAAGAACAATTCATCCCCGAAAACCTGGGGAACATTCAGCCCCCCATCCACAGAGCAACTCTCCCATATCATCACAGCAATCAAGACAAGCACAGCCCCCACAGATCCCTGCCCAGTAACATGGATCAAGGCCACCAAATCAAGCTTCATCCACACCATACACAAAATGGTGCACAGCTCCCTAACACAAGGGTTCATGCCAAATCAACTAAAGCTCGCCACAATAAGACCTATCCCGAAGAAATCCACACTCGACAAGAACAATCCAGCAGTGTACAGACCCATCTCCAGCATACCCCTACTGGCAAAAATAATCGAAAAAAACAGTACAGCACCAACTACAAGATCACATCAACAACCATGCTCCACTGGACAACAACCAACACGATTTCCGCCCCAACCATGGGGTAGAAACACTTCTGATATACCTCTTCGACAGCATTCTCCGCCTCATAGACAACACTAAGAAAGGAATCCTAATGATCTTCATAGACATCTCATCAGCATTTGACACAGTTGACCACAAGCGTCTACTGGAAAGACTACAAAACATCGTACTACACGGGCCCACCCTGAAATGGTTCCACTCGTACCTGACCGACAGACAGATACAGGTTAAGGTAGGCCACAACACCTCCCGACCCATAAACGTCATACAAGGAGTACCACAAGGATCGGCCCTATCAGCCCTTTTATTCAACATCTACATCCAGCCAATATGCGACATCATGATAGAACACAACATACAATATACAATCTACGCAGATGACATCATGATTTACACACCTATCTCAGTCGACAACCCGGACTTCTCCAATATAATAAACTGCCTCACACAAATGACAAGCTGGTTTCAAAACAACAACCTCTCAATAAACTACAGCAAAACGGAGGCTCTGATCATCACGTGTAACTCGGACTTTGTCCCCCCCACCCGACATCAAGATAAAAGACACAACAATACCGATAAAATCAGAAGTAAAGTAGCTCGGTGTGACCCTGGACAAGGAACTGAACCTCCAATCACACATAAGCCGAACAACCAAAAGCTCATACCACAGAATGAAACTCATCAGAAGACTTAAGCCCCTCCTCGCCCCAGAGCACTTTCGTACAGTCTGCCAGGCACTAATAACCCCACTACTGGACTTCTGCAACCCAATCTACCTTGGTCTACCAAAACAGACACTCAGACCACTGCAACTAGCACAAAACACAGCCGCCCGCATAATAGCGGGCACCTCAAGACAAGAACACATCACACCAATACTGAAAGATCTGCACTGGCTCCCAATCAGCTCACGCATCAAATACAAAACAATTATAAACATATTCAAGATCAAACAACACTCCTCAGCCATAAGCCTTCACACTCTCATACAACCTGACACAAGCACACGACCAAGGAGAAGAGGCACCTCCAATCGAGTAAACACCCCAAAAGACTTCGTCAAGACCCGCAAGGACACCACGGAATGAGCACGCTCCCTGGCTGCTCCATCAATCTGGAACACCCTCCCAGATGAACTGAGACGAACCACAGACCTCAAGGACTTCCGCAAACAGCTGAAGACAACTTTATTCATTGAACACTATGGACATGCCACATGATCCTCTAACCAAGCCAGAACTACAGACCCTCCCCCCCACCCTAAACTTGTATATAAGAATGTATTATAGCTCACGATGTATAATAGCGCACAATGTAGAAAGCACAACTTAAATCAAATACACACCACCACAAACACACAACACTCAACACTGCATGAAAACTCTTGAACACTCATTGACTGTTTGCTGTGGAGACCGCCTTGATTGAAGGAGAAGGCGGTATAGAAATACTGTTAAATAAATAAATAAATACTGGTCACATTTATCCACCCTGGAAAAGAGGTAGGGAAGTGACAGGGTTAGGTTAGGGGAGGGAGAGTCCTCATAAGAGTTTCCACCTTGAAAGACCTTACACAGACTTTCGGGCGGATACGGAAAGCAGGCCCTGAAGTCGCGTGCTATCAACTCTGTACACCTCTATGCAGCACACTGATAGTGCGCGACTTCAGCACTGGCATGCAGAAAGGGGGCATATGCAAATTAGCCATACCTTAAACTGTGGCTCAAATGGCAGCGTTAAACTGAGAGAGCAAGCCAAACACAGGCACACAGAAGTCAGCGCAAGTTTGGGATGCTCTCTCAGAGAAACAGGGGCACTGCATGGCTAAGTTGCATATGTGCCCTGACAGTATTTTGATGGCATCAGGGACTTTCTCTGATGCCTGGATCATCAGAGAAGTGTTAAACTTCCCCTCAGATGATCCAGGCATCGGGGCATATCCCTGATGCCTTCTAACTACTGTCGGGGGTCACTGCCCCCAACAGAAAGCAAATCAGTGGTGGCCCAGCAGCCCTGATCCCCCCATCCGCCCAAATAAAAATAACCATGGTGGCCCAGAGGTCCTGATCCCACCACCTGTCCAAATAAAAATAACCCTGGTGGTCCAGCATCCCCGAAACCCCCACTTCCTCCCAGAACCATTACAAAAGAGCAGGAGCATTGTCCACGTACTCTGTCGCCAACATCTTGAAAAATGGCGGCACCTGGCCCTGTGCGGTGCAGACTAGGATAATCCGGGAGGGATCAGGCATTGCTATTTTTCAAGATGGCTGTACAGGAGTGGGAGCTTGTGGGCAATGCTCCCCGCTCCTTTGTCAAGGTTACCAGGAGGAGTGTGGGGGGTTCGGTGCTGCTGGGCCAGCAGGGTTCTTTTTAGTTGGGTGGGTTGGGGGGGATCAGGACTGCTGGACCATCAGGGTTTTTTTAAATGGGTGGGTGGGGGTTGCGGGGCTGCTAGGGCACCAGAGTTATTTTTAGTTGGGTCGGTGGGGGAATCGGGGCCGCTGGGCCATCAAGGATTTGCTTTCTGTCAGGGGCTCACTTAATTTAAATACACTTGGCATTACTGTGTGTGTTTGCTTTTCCTTTGATGTTTACACACACGTCAGTCTCTTTTTTGCATTTGGCCTGTAAGAACTTGTGCTTATAAACTGCGTTATCTTCGCGTAAAGGGTGCATTGGCTTTTCTGCATCGGCCCTTTATCTGCAAATGCACACATTAAGAATGATGCCTTATTCCCCGTGGACGGCCTGATTTTCAAAGGAAAACACATGCAATGTCTGCAAACACTGTGGGCTATATAAACTTTGTACTCTTTAGAGATATAGCAATACACACATAGGATAAATAGAAAGGTATTCAGTTAGAGAATATAACTTACTGGACTCCAGTTGTGCGTGTGTGCTGTCAGGTATTCTAGGTATGTCTCTGAAATAGCAAAAGGCAGGAAAGAGTGATCATTTGTTTGTTTTGTTTTGTTTTTCTATTTATATAGTATTCATATTACAAATTAAGTAAGTAAACACTTATACAGAAAATAGCATCAGTGGAAAATACTCCATACAAGAAAATATACTACATACTTTTAAACAAGAAAAATAGGAGAAAAAATAACTCAAAGTACATTAAGTTCTCAATAATTGGAGGAATCCAAGTCATACTATAAGGAGGAAAAGAAAAGAAAAGAAAACAAAACAAAAAGCTGGTTATATCAATCATCATTTGTCATTCTTGTAAAGTATAGCATAGCATATCCTTGTTATGGTAATCACAGATGAATGCATAGGATATCACTGAATATATTAGTAACTGAATGAACCAATGAACCAGAAACCAACACATGTTTAGCACAATAAAGTCAAGATTTGATCAGATAAATATCAGGTATGCATCTGAAAATGCAGTATATAGCATAAATAACATTTTCACTTCACAACATTTCATAAATTTTAAGACCCTAATGTACAAAATTGCAAAATGAATTTACAAAAGTGCACTTTGCATGAAAAATATCACAAACATATGTAAATGTGCAAAATGATCAGATTTCAGAAGTTTTGTACTATTTGTCACAAATAGTACACCTTTGCAGAGTCATGTTGTAGAGGTTCATTTCACAGCAGTAAACATTCATGCAATGTCTGTTTCATGCAAAAGTTTATTACTTTATCATTAATGAACTGCTGTGATGCAAACTCATGAAACCAAATCAAAGCTGAGCACTGGAAAAGGCCATGTGGAACCATTTTGGTAAAAAAATATAACAGCTCAAAAGCTGTAGTTATTTTCCACACCACCACCTAAAGCCCCTTCACATGGGGGTGGTACAACATAGAAGACCCTAATGGACCTTTTTGGAGGCCCGTTGGACTCTCCCACAGGGTCCTCTGATCTATTGTGCACCAGGACCCCAACAATCTCTCATCCCCAGCTTGCAGCAGAGGCATACATTTAATATAAATATGGTTCTCCCAAATGGACCTCAAAGCCCTGGTTGTCCGCTGTGCCACAGCACCCCACAGCCCTGAGGTGGGGCATAAATGACTAAGAAACCTCTCCTTCATGAAGCCTGTCATGAAGCTGAAGCTACTGAGAGTGCAGACTTAGAAAAAACCCTGTCTTTCACAGAGCTGTTGATGTGCAGAGGATGCAATTACCTTGCAGCCCAGCTAGAGGGAGCAGGAGCAAAACTACTGAGGCTGAGTTAACACACCCAGCCACTGATTATGTAAGAGCTAATCAGCTGCACCTGACGACAAGCCCGGGAAACTCAAAGGTAGAATGGCAGTCCAGAGGAAAGCAGGCCAGCAGGAGGAACCAATCCAGAGGAAAGCAGGCCAGCAGGACGATACAGTCCAGAGGAAAGCAGGCCAGCTGAAGGAACCAGTTCAGAGGAAAGCAGGCCAGCTGAAGGAACCAGTTCAGAGGGAACCGATCCAGAGGGAAGCAGTCTGGAGGAAAGCAGTCCAGAGAGGGACAGTCCAGAGAGAGACTGCCAGGAGAAGCACTTCAGACAGAAGGAGTGACACCTCCAGCCCAAGCAGCGTAGCTGGATCAAGCAGAATGCCCAGAACAGTAAGTGCTGGAAAAGGAGCAGAGAAAGTCAGAAAGAAAGACAGCTCGAGGAGAGTCAGTCTGGAGAGAGACTCGGTAGCAAAGGACCACAGAGGCAAAGGGCTTGAGAGGAGAAAGCCATGCTTTGAGAGAGGCCTACGCTCACCGGAGGAGTCTGAATCAGGATTAAGAGGTACAAGAAGGAAAGGTTCTGATAGCAGAGCTACCTTTACCCAGAAGCAAGGAAATCTGGATTCCTCACCAGGTTTTCCTAAACTACAAAAGGGGCAAGCACTGCTCAGAAGGTTCCAAGGGAAAGCCTATCTTCAGAGAGAGGTGCCTCCGAGAGAAAGCTCCAGTTATACCGGCTACAGGAGGAAGCCCAGGTATGGTGCCACTTCATTTATAAAAGAAAGTTTATCTCCTAGAAGCTCTGGTGAAACAGATGCTCAGTGCAGGAGAAAAGGAAACAAGTCAGAGCTTTGCAAACCAGTATTTAAGGGCAGAAGAATAGGCCATGTTCGTTTGGGAGCCTTAGAACAGCCCTATTGGAAACAAGCAAACAGAGACAGAGTCTGGGAAAGTATAGCAGCAAGGGAGACATCCAATTCAGAGGGCGCGGCCAGTGACCCAGAGTCCATGGAAATAGACCTAGAGAATCCTATTCCCATGCCTCCAGATGAATTTATGGATTGTACCTTGTGTATTGCTAGCAGCCTTGAGTCATTAGCAGAACTGTGAATTGAACAGACTTTTTTGCTTTAAGAATGCTCATCTTTTGTGCTGAGTGCCAGAGAACTGTTTTGCTTATTTAAGTTGCTCTGAAGTAAGATAATCTTTTAGTTAATCTCTCCAATCAACTGTGAAACTTGTAACATAATCTACGACATCATCAAAGATGAGCAACCTGACATCCTCTGTATAACAGAAACCTGGATCACGGACACCGACGCAGCCATATTAAACCAGATAAGCAGACCCGGATACAACCTATATAACTGCCCCCGCTCCAACAAAAGAGGCGGAGGAGTTCTAATAGTAGCTAAGTCCAACCTACAACTCTCAAGCACATACCTGGACTCAAACTTAGACATCGACCTGCTCAAAGTGGAAAACCCAGCTTTATCCATCTGCCTGATATACAGATCCCCCTCGCCGCATCATGAAATACTTGCCGCAGCACTAGAAAACATTTCCTCAACACAACCAAAGAAATTCCAAATCATCCTAGGAGACCTAAATCTAGCTTCAACAACAGCCGCTCACGCAAATACCTTCCTGGAAGCCATGACCCAACTAGGGTATCAACAACTAATAAATGAGCCCACCCATGACAAGGGCCATACTCTGGACATGGTCTTCACTCCCACGAGTAAACAGTGTAACGAAGAGAAGCCTTTGATAAAGATCAATCCAGTACCTTGGTCTGACCACCACCAAATCGATATACGGATAAAACTACCTTCTTTACCAAAGGACGCGAAAGCACAAAGAGTAATACACCAACAAAGAAGATTCAACAAACTAAACTTGGAATCTCTTATAAGTACCATTAAGGCGCACATAGACCTGGAAAGCACGGACCTCGATGCACTAACAAACAGCTGGGACACAGGACTTCAGACTACAGCGAACCCTAAATGGAACACTACCTCGATCCCGCCCAAACACCAATCAGAACCCTGGTACACCGAGACACTAACCAAAATGAAGAGGGAACTCAGAAAGCGTGAAAAGAAATGGAGACACGCCAAATCCATCGAACACAGGGCTGAGTACCTCAACCTCCTCTCGAAATACAAGGAAGAGGTAAACGCTGCAAAAAGCACACACCATACCAACCTATTAAACAAAGCTATCAACAAACCTCGTGAGCTATTTGAACTAGTGAAATCTCTAACCAAAACATCCCAGCCAGAACACCAAGGTAACTCTATCCATCCCCAAACACTGGCGAACCACTACGCAAGCAAGCTGACTACAACCTCGCCCACTCTATGTGTTGACGCATCATATTTGAAGACTGATGTGGAACATGAACAGACATGGAGAAATTTCCACAATATTGATGATCAACAAACTATCAACATAATAACTAGCATCAATACCACCACCTCCCCGCTGGATCCCTGCCCAACTGCGTGGATCAAGGTGGCAAAAAAAGATATCGTCCGCCAAGTCTCACACATTGTGAACCAATCACTGCGTCAAGGAATCATGCCTGTGCAACTCAAGAAATCTATAATAAGGTCAATCCTAAAGAACAACTCACTCAACAAAGAGGACCCAACATCCTACCGCCCCATCTCCAGCATATCTTTCCTAGCAAAGATCATTGAAAAAGCTGCCCTCATACAACTTCAAAAGCACCTCGATGATCATGAAACCCTAGACAAGCAACAATACGGTTTCAGGCAAAATCATGGGGTCGAAACGCTTTTAATAGCACTGCTTAACAACCACCTCAAAGGCCTAGAAGACAGAAAGAAAATGTTTATACTCATTTTCATTGACATCTCTGCCGCCTTTGATACTGTCCATCATGGAATCCTCCTTAACAAACTGGAATCAATTGGAATTTTGGGAACCCCCCTTAAATGGTTCTCCTCTTACATAACGAACAGAATGCCACAGGTCCAATTCAATGGCGAAAAAGCAGAAGCATTCTCTCAAACTCAAGGCATACCTCAGGGTTCAGCTCTCTCGGCACTACTGTTCAACATTTACATGCAGCCCCTCTGTGACATTTTCAAAAAACATAACATCAACTACCCAGGGCCGGCCCGTCCATTGAGCGAGAATGTTTTTTGCACAGGGCCCCGCGTTTCAGGGGGCCCCGCGCAAAAAACATTCTGATCCTAAAGTCAAATTAAAAAAAAAAAAAAAAAAAAGCTGTCTTCTCCCGCTGCCGGGGCCGCCGCGGCAGAATCGAGTGTGCCGCGGGGCCCCCCCTGCCCAGCAGAGCCTGCCCTCCTCTGTATCCGCTCTCTCGTACAGCTGCCTGCAGTCTCACGCGCCGACTTTCAGAGCACGAGGGGAGAGTTTCTCCCTCGCTGCTCTGTTAAGCCCGCGAGGGCTGATGGGAAGTTCCCATCAGCCCCCGCGGGCTTAACAGAGCTGCGAAAGGGAAACTAGTCCCTTCGCGCTCTGAAAGCCGGCGCGTGAGACTGCAGGCAGCTGTACGAGAGAGCGGATACAGGGGAGGGCAGGCTCTGCTGGGCAGGGGGGGCCCCGCGGCACACTCGATTCTGCCGCGGCGGCCCCGGCAGCCCCGGCAGCGGGAGAAGACAGCTTTTTAAAAAAAATAATTTGGCTGGGCTGGGCTGGGGGGGGGGGGTTAGGAGTGCTGATGGGCTATGGGGGGGCTGGGGGGGGGTTAGGAGTGCTGATGGCTATGGGGGGCTGGGGGGGTTAGGAGTGCTGATGGGCTGGGGGGGTTAGGAGTGCTGATGGGCTATGGGGGGGCTGGGGGGGATAGGAGTGTTTATGGGCTATGGGGGGGCTGGGGGGGTAGGAGTGGTGATGGGCTATGGGGGGCTAGGGGGGTTAGGATTGGTTATGGGCTATGGGGGGGCTTGGGGGGTTGGGAGTGGTGATGGGATATGAGGGGGATATTAGTGGTTATGGGCTATGGGGGAGCTAAGTCTTTAGATGGGCTGATGGGATTAGGACTGGAAGTGGGTTGATGGGGGGTTAGGACTGCTAATGGGCTATGAGGGGCTTAAACTAAAAATTGGGTGATGGGGGATTAGGATTGGAAATGGGCTGGTGGGATTAGGACTGGGAGTGGGCTGATGGGGAGGTTAGGACTGGTAATGGGGTATGGGGGGGCTTAAACTGAAAATTGGGTGATGGGGATTAGGACGAAATGGGCTGATGGGGGGTTAACACTGGAGGTGGGCTGATGGGGTTAGGACTGGTAATGGGCTGTGGGCTGATGGGGGGTTAGGACTGGTAATGGGCTATGGGGGGGTTAGGACTGATAATGGGCTATGGGGGGACTAGGACAGGAAATGGGCTGATGGGGAGGGGTTAGGACTTGAGGTGGGCTGATGGGGTCAGGACTGGTAATGGGCTGTGGGCTGTTGGGGGGGTTAGAACTGGTAATGGGCTATGGGGGGGTTAAGACTGGTAATGGGCTGTTGGCTGATGGGGGCTGTCTGGTAATGGGCTATGGGGGGGTTAGGACTGATAATGGGCTATGGGGGGGCTAGGACAGGAAATGGGCTGATGGGATTAGGACTGGGAGTGGGCTGATGGGGAGGTTAGGACTGGTAATGGGGTATGGGGGGGCTTAAACTGAAAATTGGGTGATGGGGATTAGGATTGGAAATGGGCTGGTGGGATTAGGACTGGGAGTGGGCTGATGGGGAGGTTAGGACTGATAATGGGGTATGGGGGCCATAAACTGAAAATTGGGTGATGGGGATTAGGACGAAATGGGCTGATGGGGGGGGGTTAACACTGGAGGTGGGCTGATGGGGTTAGGACTGGTAATGGGCTGTGGGCTGATGGGGGGGTAGGACTGGCAATGGGCTATGGGGGGCTGACTGGAAATGGGTTGATGGGGTTAGGACTGGAAGTGGGTTGATGGGGGTTGCTAGGACTGGAAATGGGCTGATGGGGGGGCTAGGACTGGAAATGGGCTGATGCAGGGACTAGAAGGGAATGGATGCTGGGTGAGGCTGGAACTAGAAGGGAGCTGATGTTGGGGGAGGATTAGAATGGGATGGGGCTGGGAGAGTAAAATGGAGAGGGGAAAAATATTTTGTGTGGGAGGGATAAAAAATATACAATTGGCCGGGTATTGGGAGAGTAAGTGGGGATTGAGGATGGAGGGGTAAAATTTGAGTGGATGAAATAGGAATGAGGAAAGAGCAAAAGGAGAAAGATTAGTATGTTAAAGCAGATGTAGAGAGAGAGAGAATGGAAAAAAAAAACTAGAAGAGAGAAGAAAGGACAAATGGACAGCAGATGATGGAGAGTTAGCAGAAAACATGAAGAAACCAGAAGAAAGTGGCTGGAGCAATTGCAACTGAAAAAAAAATGCACAAAAGGTAGAAAGATATCTCTTTACTTTGAATTTATTAACTGGAATATGAAAGCTCTGGGAAATGTGCATCATTAACGTCTGCGCTTTGTTTGGTACAAGAGGAAATTAATTTATAGTTTTATTTCTACAGTGTTGTTGTACATTCCAAGTTTGGCTTTTGGGGTTCCCAGTTTAATTATTGCCTTCCTGTTTCTAAATTGTGATTCCTTGTTTGGTGATGGTCTATGTTCTGCATGTGTAACTGAGCTGAGGTATTCTGTTTATGTAATTCCTATTTGACATTGCCACTTGTTCTCTTTCCCCAGTAGGTCATGTATTGCTGTTCTCTGAAATGTATTGGTTTAATATTTGCAGTGTTGCCTTTTGATAGGTAGGGTATGGTGCTTTGTGAGTCCTGGTAGTGCTGTTAGGATACGGCGGGTTTGCTATTGGTTCTAAATGGGCAGTGTTTGTAGTAGTTCCTAATGTGCCTGGCGGTTGGCACTGGATTATAGTAATGTAGAAATCTTTTAGTCTGTCTTTATCCATACACTCATTAAGAGACATGTTTACTAAAAGTTAGTGTATGTTAGCATTATGCAAATATTTATGCAAATAAGGCCACTTATGCAATGAGGCCCCGCACCGAGTCTCCGCACATGGCCCCGCACCCCCCTTGGGCCGCCCCTGCAACTACCACATTTACGCAGATGATATTATGCTATACACACAATTAGATACCACCGACCCTAAATATACTCAGCTCGAAACTTGCCTGAACGAGATGTTAGGATGGTTACAGCAAAACAACATGACGATTAACCATAAGAAAACTGAGGTGATGTATATATCCAGTAAACCAGACTTTGAACCTCCTCCGACAATCACCCTGTGTAACAACACGTACAACACAAAGAATGAGATCAAATATCTGGGAGTCACACTCGACAGCAAGCTAAGGATGGAAAAGCACCTGCGCAAAACCAACAAGGCCATTTTCCACAAACTTAGAGTGCTACAACCCCTGCGGAATATAATCGAACCCTGTGATTTTCGGTCTGTTGCGCAAGCACTCATTATGCCTCACTTAGACTACTGTAATGCCATCCTACAGGGTCTGCCAAAGAAAACGTTAAATATCCTGCAAATGGCCCAAAATGTGGCAGCGAGGATCATCATGCGAACAAGCATTGCTGAACACATTACACCTGGATTGATCGAGCTACATTGGCTACCCATTGCTGCCAGGATACAATATAAAACATTGGTAACAACATTCAAACTCATACATAACCTAGCCCCATCATTCCTCTCCACCCTTATCAGCACACAACCAACCAACAGAGACAGGAGAACTATCAACTCAGACACACTACAAGTTCCAAACAGCATCAGATCTGTAAAAGCCAGTACTAGGCGCAGAGCATTCTCATTCTCTGCCCCAACCATCTGGAACCAACTACCATACGAGCTACGAGCAATCAAAGACATTAGTGCTTTCAGGAAAAAACTAAAAACTCATCTATTCCAATGTCACTACAACCAGATGTAAATCACGGTGGGATACTAGATGAAGCGAATGAATCAGGAATCATGCTCTGTAGAAATGGTATATGTAAAAATGTAAATATGTAAAGTCCAATCTTTAAGACCCCTAATTCTGTGTGCTGTGCCTTACCCCCGAATCTATGTGTGTATGCCCCAACGTTTCCATCATGATTTGACAACTCCCAAAGATGTAAACAAACCGTTGCTGATCGCTGGAAGTAGCGGTATATAAGTGTATGCTAAATAAATAAATAACGTTTTCTTCTTGCTTATGTTTGGTGAAACCCTGAAAGAGAGGACTTTCTTTATTTCTGTGCCTTACTGAGCCTTTGCGTAAAAGGGGAAATAAAAGCCTTAATACCCTCTATTTGGCTTATACAATTTGTTCATACAAGGAGCTGGACTACAAAGACCAACCTGCACTTGGCCTTAAAGAACCCTTTCCTCCTTGAAACAATAAAAATGCTCAGCCTACCCTTACAGCCACTGGCCACCAGGGAGTGCTGACGACAAGCCTCATCCCTTAAATCAAAAATTCTGAGAACTTATTCTACCCCCACTCCTGGAACCCCAACATACCAAAGGGGTACAATGAGGAATAGATGTGGTCCCCACTTGCTCCTGTCTCAGTGGTACTTCCTCACTCCTAATGGTAGTCCTATTACCACCAGGAGTCAGACTGCAAAATAAGGGCTATGTAATATTTAACAGCAAATATTTAAAACTGAAAGGTTCATAGAGAGGCTGGCCTGTTGGCTCAATAACAGTGCTGCACTGCTATATGGAAGGATCTGCATTTGATTCCTTGGTCAGATCTTCCAACCTTTAGGTGAGCCATAGCTGGGAATGTGGTAGTATTTGGCTGCTACCTGAGGATGCATTAACTAGAATAAGTTGCAGTCGATATATAATGGTAAAAAATATTCTGGGTAGTTGCAAATGACAGCTCAAAGCACCAGATCTCAACTCTAGTTCTGACTGGTCTGGAAGCCCAAAGAAAAAAAGAGGAAACTCTCAAGTAAAAAATATGATATACGTAATAATGATATTGAGCAACTCTTAACCAGCTAAAAGTGTCACTGAATATCTAGCTAATTTACCAACACTAATTTTGTGCAGATAGTCTAGGGCCCGAATCAGAGTTGCGGATTGCAGGGTCCAGCAGACATGCAGCCCTGCAAGCCATCTGGACCACTGTTCCCTCTAAGCTGTGCGCGTGTGCGCGCGCACACACCTCGCCGAGCGAGCGCACATACTTTACAACAGAGCGCACAAAAATTACAGCTCTGATTCTGATAGAAAACAACACAGATGTCTTAAAATTTAAAAGTTATGATTGTAATTTCTAGAAATTTCCCGCTTCATTTAGTAATCGTCTATTTTCATTTAATTTGATTAAAATCAATGTGGTGTACATACTGTATTCTGACGTGTAGTCAAATTTTAAAGTATATAACTCAGAGTGTCGTTATGTGGCGCACAAAAATTTAACCTTCTTTCAAAAGCTGCACACAGCTGATATTTTATGCGCACACAGCCTACAGAAAATTAGAGGGAACATTGATCTGGACCCTATTCCCCCTCTTGCTCTCCCCACATGGCTAGAGCCACAGGATGGGAAGAGCTGGTAGAGGGCGGGAGGGGGCAGGATCTGGGTGGGGCAGAGGTGGACCGAGCCAGCAGGACCAATTCAGGTCACAGCTCTGTATGTCCTTCCGGATCAGAGGATTGTGCTGATTATTCCACCTCAAAGGTAGAATAAGCAGCACCAGCAGGGCGATCGGGCCCAGAGATCCCCCCAGGGGCCTGGTGCAGGGGGGTACCCGCCACCCGATCCAGGCCCCAGCTGGCCAGCCAGGTGGCAGGGAAGAGGGGGATACTAGCCGCATGAGCCAGGGGTGCCTGTGGGGAGGCTGTCTCCACAGGCAGGCAAGGGCACACTGGGCTGTCCTCAGGTCCGATTCTGTGTACCACGGGAATGTTTTGTTCCAGCGGTCCAGAATCGGGTCCTAACGGGCCCGTCTTGCTCAGGACCGTGTGGACAGCCCGGACGTGCCCCTTGGTGAATCGGGCTCCATGTGAAACGAGTTATCCATATACATATAGGAAGGTAACACTAAATAACATGCTATCTGTCTAAATTTAAAAATCCCTCCCCAGGAATATCCTCACCCGGCTCCTTCTTTACTCTGTAAAATTTGCACAGGTAGTGAATTTGCTTGAACAAACTTAGCAGGGTAAAGGGAGAAAGTTTGAATTAATAAACTTTATGAAGTAAAAACCCAGTTTTAACCTGTTAAATCATTTCAATATCAACTCTATAACTTTATAGTAGATTATTGGCAGAAATACAAGAATTGATTCATTCAGTCTGCACAATTTAGTTTAGTTTATTCATGTGCTTGATATACTGCTTTTTTACCTAAATAAGATATTTCAAAGCGGATTACAATGCAAATCTGTGAGTTACAGAAAAACGTAGTTACTCACCTGTAACAGGTGATCTCCGGGAACAGCAGGAATTGAGTCTTCACATATGGGTGACGTCAGCACAGACGGAGCCCGCACAGGAATGCTCTCCAGCGTCCTATAGGGAAGCGTTTGGGAGCATCCCACTGCGCCTGCGCTACTGCCTTCCCGTCTTTCCAAGTCTCCCTCCTCAGTTGGGTTTGTAGCTGAGATAAAAGGAGAGAAGGAGAGACAGAGAGAGAAATACAACTCCTAGGGGAGGAGGGTGGGTTGTGAAGACTCAATTCTTGCTGTTCCCGGAGATCACCTGTTACAGGTGAGTAACTATGCTATCTCCAGGAACAAGCAGGAATGTAGTCTTCACATATGGGACTTGGAGATGCCAGGGAGATGACCCCAGAGAGAGCAGTGAAACCCAGGCTGAAGTGGGTCATGTGTCCTCCCAAGGATATCTGGTATCGAAACCTGGGACGGGGGGGTAGGAGTTGTCCTACATGTGAAAGAGATGCTGGAGAACAGCCTGGCCAATGAGGCATCCCGATGGGACTCCTTGTCCAAGCAATAATGGGCCGCAAAGGTGTGAACAGAGGACCAGGTTGCTGCTTTGAAAATTTCATCAATCGCCACCGAGCATAGGTTTGCCATGGAGGCAGCCATTGCTCACACATTGTGTGCTGTGACATGACCTTCAAGAGAAAGTCCCTTACTCTCATAGGCAAAAGAGATACAGTCTGCAATCCACTTGGAGAGTGTTCTCTTGGAAACTGGTAGACCCAGGTGACTGGAATCAAATGCAACAAAAAGCTGTGAAGCTTTTCTGTGCTGCCTAGTTCTCTGAAGATAAAAGGCCAAAGCACGCTTGCAATCCAGAGTATGTAGATTCCTTTCTGCACTAGAGGCATGAGGCCTAGGGAAGAAAACAGGAAGGTAAACCGACAGGTTCAAATGAAAAGGCAAAATCACCTTTGGCATAAAGTGAGGATGAGTCCTATCTTATCAAGGTTGAACCGTATATAAGGAGGGTCAGCCACTAAAGCTTAGAGCTCACTGATGCGTCTAGCAGAAGTGAGGGCAATTAGGAAGATGACTTTCCAAGAAAGAAACTTCAGATATGTAGTGGCTAGGGGTCCGAAGGGCGGCTTCGTCAGCTGTCCAAGGACAAGATTGAAATCCCATGCCACAGGTGGTGGCCTAATGGGAGGCTTAGTTAAGAGTAGATCTCTCATAAAGTGCGCCACAAGCTGCTGAGAAGAGACATGTTGTCCATCAAAGGGCATGTGGAAAGCCACACTGGCACTTAGGTGGACTCTTACCGAGTTAGTATTCAGTCCAGAGGATGAAAGGTGGAGGAGATACTCAAGTAACGCCTTCACTGGAATGGAAAAAGGATTAAGTTCTTTCTTTGAACGCCAGATTGAAAACCTTTTCCATTTAAAAGTGTAAGCACGCCTTGTGGAAGGTTTCATGGAGGCCAAAAGGATATCTTTTACCTGTTGAGAGAGGTTGATATCCTGGAGTTCTAAGCTCTCAGCAGCCACGCCATCAGGTGCAAGGACTGGGGGTTTGGGTGCAGAAGCGTCCCATTCTCCTGGGAAAGGAGATCTGGAGCACATCCCAACTCCAGAGGTTTGACTTGAGAGAGGCGTAGAAGCAGTGGATACCATGTCTGATGTGGCCAGCACGGGGCTATGAGGATCATGTAGCCCCTGTCTCTCTGAAGCTTGAACAGAGTCTTGGGAATGAGGGGAATGGGCGGGTAGGCATATAGGAAGTCCTGACCCCAGTGGAGGTGGAAAGCATTCATCGCCTGACTGTTCTGAGCAGGAATTCTGGAACAGAAGCAGGGAGGTTTGGCATTCTGAGGGCTTGCAAACAGATATATATCTGGGGTTCCCCAGATTTGAAAGATTCGAGCAGTCTGATCTGAATGGAGAGACCATTCATCTGGCAGCAGTACTCGACTGTGTTTGTCTTCCAGAAGATTTTGTTTGCCAGGGAGATATACCGCTAGTAGGTGGATCTGATGGCGTATGGCAAATGACCATAGGTGTAGGGCTTCGTTGCACAACGCTTGAGAACCTGTTCCACCTAGTTTGTTCACAAAGAACATGGCTACCTGATTGTCCATCTGGACGAACTCTTTTGGAGCGCAGGTGGTCCTGGAACACTCTGAGAGCATTGAAGATGGCTTTGAGTTCTAGGAGGTTTATGTGAAGCTGAGCCTCCTGCTGAGTCCAAAGACCCTGAGTGGAGAGATTGTCCAGACGAGCTCCCCAACCCAATTTTAACGCATCCGTTGTTAGGGTAGACTGGTGTGGTGGCCTATGAAAAGGTGACCCTATGAGTAGGTTTTCTGGTGATTTCCACCATTGGAGGGACGAAATCAGGCATGCAGAGATCATGATTTTGTCCCCCAGACGACCTGATGCCTGAGTCCACTGCGAAGCTAGGGTCTATTGAGCTGCACACATGTGCAGATGAGCATAGGGAACCACATGTACAGTGGAAGCCATATGACCGAACAGCTGAAGCATTTCTTGAGCAGTTAGGAAAGTTTTCATACCTGTTTGAGAAACTAGTTGCACTATTCAAGGGTAATGGACCTGTTGCACAAAAGCCCTTGACTGCTGCGTGTCTAGAAGAGCCCCCATGAACTCTAAGGTCTGAGAAGGGGTGAGTTCGGATTTTGGAAGATTTATTACAAATCCCAAATGTTGAAGAACCTGCATTGTGCAGGAGAGAACAGAGCTGGCCTCTGGAGCTGACGATGCTCGGATGAGCCAGTCATCTAAGTAGGGGAAGACAAATATCCCTAGAGTTCTTAGAAATGCTGCTACTACTGCCATGCATTTTGTGAAGACTCTTGGGGCAGAAGCCAGGCCGAAGGGTAGAACCCTGTACTGGTAATGTCTTCGCTGAAAGAGGAATTGAAGAAACCTCCTGTGTTCTGTGTGAATAAGGATATGTGTATATGCATCCTTTGGATCTAGAGAACATAGCCAATCCTGACTCTGGATGTGTTCAGAGAGAGATCATTTTGAATTTCTCTTGGAACAGATACTTGTTTTAATTCTCTGAGGTCCAGAATGGGCCTGTAACCTCCTGTTTTCTTTTGTCTAAGGAAGTAGGGGGAGTAGAAGCCCAGGCCTTATTGAGAAAGTGGCACTTCCTCTATCGCACTCTGAGCGAGGAGGATGGTAACCTCCTGGCACAAGAGAGTGGTGAGAGGGGGCCGAGAGCTGAACTCTCTTGGAGTGGAGGGAGGGGGCATACTTTGGAAGTGAAGTTTGTACCCCTCTGCCACTATGGAGAGAGTCCAGTGTTCTGATGTTATCTGGTGCCATCTTTTGGCAAAGTAACACAGTCTGCCTGGAATGTTGACTGGCTCTGGAATTTCCAGAGGTAGGACTGCTAAGTTCTCTAGCAAGGAGTCAAACACCTTGTGGAGGCTGGGTCTGTTGAGCTGGTTGAGCTCTGGGGGCCTGAGCCTTCCTCTGATGCTTCGGTTGTTGTTGTCCCTTCTGGAGGTGGAAAAACAAGTAGTGCAACAGGAGCGAACCCTCAAACTAACTTCCATAAATGTGAAGGGGCTTCGCACGTGGCACAAGAGAAGGTTATTGGAGAAAGAGGGTATGAGGCAGCAGGCAGACATTTTATGCATACAGGAGACACACTTGAGAGTGGGACAAGAAAAATTACTACAAAGAAGTATCCATATGTTGTTCTGGCAGGGAATAGAGCGGAGCCCAGGAAAAGAGGAGTAGACATTATGTTGGGAGAAAGGGTTAAAGAGCAGGTAGTGGGAATCAGTAGGGATAAAAAAGGGAAATGGGTAGGAGTACGCATGCAGGGAGGAAGGAGGAGATCTGGGTATTAAGTGTATATGGACCCAATGAAGAGCAAAAAGAATTTTATGAAATTTTGATGAGCGAGTTGGAAAAACTGGGGAGCGCCCCTGTAATAATGGGGGGGGGGGGGACTATAATCTCACAGTAAATCCACTTTTAGATTCTGCAGGAGGGGGGCAAATGGGGGGGACAGTCAGCGAGGAAGAGCCTGTTGCGGATGAAGGAAAGGGGGGGATTTATTGATGTCTGGAGATGCAGGAACCCAGAGCAGAGATATACTTTTTTCTCGAACTCACATGGGACATACAGTAGGATAGATATGGTATGGATGAGTGGGGGATGGATAGGGAAGGTGAAAGAAGTGGAGCATGGATCCATAACTTGGACTGACCATGCTCCGGTGTCAGTAGTTTTTGGGCTGGGGGGGAAGGAGGAAGGTATTAAGTTTTGGCAGCTTAATGACTCGCTACTGGAGGACAAAGATAATGTTGAAAGTATTAGAGGGAATATAAAGGAATAAAATGAATTTAATAGTGGAGGGGAAGTGGATATAAGATATGTATGGAATGGATTCAAAGCAGTGATGAGAGGACAATTGATAGGCTTGGCGGTAAAGGCAAAAAGGGAAAGGGCAGGGCAGGACTTATTAAAGAAAATACAAAATTTGGAATGGAGTCATCAGAGTGATAGGAATCCGGTAGTGTTGGAGGCCTTGGCTAAATTGAGGGTGGAGCTGGGGCGATTGCGGGCTAGTATCATAGCGCATGAAATGAATGTGTTGAAGCAGACATATATGGAAGGCAGAAGTAAGGCGGGGAAAGTGCTGGCAAGTAGGTTAAAGGAGAAGAAACAGCAGGGGATAATAAGTTGTATAAGGAATAAAAAGGGGAGCTAGAGTATGACGTGGTAAAGCTAAAATAAATTTTCAGAGAATATTACAGGTCTCTTTATAGTAGTGAGGTGAGTGAGGGGGTAAAAAGTGTTCAGTACTTAAAGAAGTGCAGATTGAAGGAAGTAAGCAAGGAGGAGGGGGGAAGGTTGGATAAAGTGATAGATGGGGCAGAGATTTTCACAGTGATTCGGGGATGAAAGTGGGGAAAGCTCCAGGGTTGGATGGGTTAACTGCTAAATTTTATAAGGTATTTCAGGCCCAGGTGCAACCCTTATTGGTGGAGGTATTTAACGATATATTAATAGGGAAAAAGGTACCAAGCTCTATAGAAGAAGCGGGGATTACTATATTGCCTAAGCCAGGGAAAGATATTACAGTGTGTGGGTCATATAGGCCGATCTCTCTGACTAATGTGGACACAAAAATTCTGGCAAAAATATTGGCGAACAGATTGCAGGAGGTGTTGCCAAATTTGATCCACAGGGATCAAACTGGGTTTGTGAAAGGACAGTTGGGTGGCGATAATATTAGGAAAATTGTTAACCTTATTTGGCATACACAGAGAGAGAGCAGGAGGGTGGTAATGGTTACAGTAGATGCAGAAAAAGCATTGATAGGGTTGAATGGCCTTTTATGCATAAGGTATTAGAGGTCATGGGGATAGGACCAAATTTTAGAGAATGGGTTTAGGCGCTATATGCACAACCAAAAGCGCGCATCAGAGTGAATGGGAGTTACTCGGAAGTTATAGTGCTACAAAGGGGCACCAGGCAGGGATGCCCTTTGTCACCTCTGCTATTTGCATTGGTAATAGAGCCTTTGACTGAAGTGATTCAGATGCAGGGAGATATAAGAGGGGTATGGATGGGGGGACGGAATCTAAGGTAGCGCTATTCGCTGATGATGTTATTTTTACAGTCACAGAACCCTTGACTTCTTTGCCAGTACTTATGAAAGAGATAAAACAGTATAGCGAAGCATTGGGGTATAAGATTAATCTCAGTAAATCAGAAATAATGGGGATGAATCTTCCAGAGGAGTTGGAAGGGAGTTTGAGAGCAGCATTTCACTTTAAGTGGGTGCAACAAAAATTTTGATACTTGGGCATACAATTGGGAGGGGCAGTAGAACGGTTAGTGGAATGGAATTATGCCTTGCTGTGCCTTGCTGTGTCTCACCCATCTCGTTGCCTTCTCCCAGGTACCTCCCTCTCTTCACCTCCTGATTGGCTGCCATCTCTGGAGCGCCGGAAGTGACGCGGACGCGCTCCATGCGCCCGCGCCTCCTGTCTCGAGACTCCACCTTGCTTAAAAGCACCTCCGGTGCGGCATCCTGTCTGCTGCTGCCTCCCTACCTGTGCTGTATCATTTGCTGCCTGTGCTGTTGCTGTCTGCTGCCTTGCTGTGTCTCACCCATCTCGTTGCCTTCTCCCAGGTACCTCCCTCTCTTCACCTCCTGATTGGCTGCCATCTCTGGAGCGCCGGAAGTGATGCGGACGCGCTCCACACGCCCGCGCCTCCTGTCTCAAGACTCCACCTTGCTTAAAAGCACCTCTGGTGCGGCGTCCTGTCTGCTGCTGCCTCCCTACCTGTGCTGTATTATTTGCTGCCTGTGCTGTTGCTGTCTGCTGCCTTGCTGTGCCTTGCTGTGTCTCACCCATCTCGTTGCCTTCTCCCAGGTACCTCCCTCTCTTCACCTCCTGATTGGCTGCCATCTCTGGAGCACCGGAAGTGACGCAGACGCGCTCCACGCGCCCGCGCCTCCTGTCTCGAGACTCCACCTTGCTTAAAAGCACCTCCGGTGCGGCGTCCTGTCTGCTGCTGCCTCCCTACCTGTGCTGTATCATTTGCTGCCTGTGCTGTTGCTGTCTGCTGCCTTGCTGTGTCTCACCCATCTCGTTGCCTTCTCCCAGGTACCTCCCTCTCTTCACCTCCTGATTGGCTGCCATCTCTGGAGCGCCGGAAGTGACGCGGACGCGCTCCATGCGCCCGCGCCTCCTGTCTCGAGACTCCACCTTGCTTAAAAGCACCTCCGGTGCGGCATCCTGTCTGCTGCTGCCTCCCTACCTGTGCTGTATCATTTGCTGCCTGTGCTGTTGCTGTCTGCTGCCTTGCTGTGTCTCACCCATCTCGTTGCCTTCTCCCAGGTACCTCCCTCTCTTCACCTTCTGATTGGCTGCCATCTCTGGAGCGCCGGAAGTGATGCGGACGCGCTCCACACGCCCGCGCCTCCTGTCTCAAGACTCCACCTTGCTTAAAAGCACCTCTGGTGCGGCGTCCTGTCTGCTGCTGCCTCCCTACCTGTGCTGTATTATTTGCTGCCTGTGCTGTTGCTGTCTGCTGCCTTGCTGTGCCTTGCTGTGTCTCACCCATCTCGTTGCCTTCTCCCAGGTACCTCTCTCTCTTCACCTCCTGATTGGCTGCCATCTCTGGAGCACCGGAAGTGACGCGGACGCGCTCCACGCGCCCGCACCTCCTGTCTCGAGACTCCACCTTGCTTAAAAGCACCTCCGGTGCGGCGTCCTGTCTGCTGCTGCCTCCCTACCTGTGCTGTATCATTTGCTGCCTGTGCTGTTGCTGTCTGCTGCCTTGCTGTGTCTCACCCATCTCGTTGCCTTCTCCCAGGTACCTCCCTCTCTTCACCTCCTGATTGGCTGCCATCTCTGGAGTGCCGGAAGTGACGCGGACGCGCTCCACGCGCCCGCGCCTCCTGTCTCGAGACTCCACCTTGCTTAAAAGCGCCGCAGGGGTGTGTGCCGCAGTCACGCGCTGAAGGAGCGTGACCAAGGAGCAGGACCTGCTCCTTGGGCGAGCTCCTTGGGGCGACTCCAGGGGCGACAGTACGGAGCTTTCCTGGATGTCAAAAGGCTTTCTGGCACTTACACCTGTGCGCCTCTTCCTCCTTCCTCTCGTGTCTTTCATTGGTGTTCCGATTCCCCGGATCCCGTCCTTCGTCTCCCGCGGTAAGTCATACTCTGGCTCTAAACCTGTACCCCTCCTTCTTTTTTTAATCTGTTTTCTCTTTATCATGTCAACTATTCCAGTACACTGGAACTGGCGTTCCTCTGCTCTTTCTGCCTTTAGTTATGCTAATCCCTCTCCTCGGAACTCCTCTAATCTGATTCTTTGTACCGGCCACTCTTCAGGTTTATCTTCCCCCCAGTCCCTTTTGCTCCTCCAGCTTGCTCTCTTAAACTGTCGCTCACTCCGATCTAAAACTGTACTAGTTCATGACTTCCTCTCCCAACATGCCTTTGACGCTTTTTTCCTCACTGAAACCTGGTTGAGGGATGGCGAGGAGCCACTCCTGAACCGCTGTCTGCCCCCTGGCTATTCTGCGTTATCCACCACTCGCAGGGGCAGGAGCGGCGGAGGGATTGCACTACTCTATCGCTCCTCCCTCCCTTTCCAGGAACTCTCCTCACCTGCCTTGCATTATCCTGAGTCTCTTCTTCTCCGTCTTGGTTTCTCTCCCCCTCTTTACTTTCTCCTTATCTATGCTCCACCCTCCTTGTCTCCCCAGCTCTGGGATAGCCTTCTCGCCACTATCTCAGAAGCCACTCTTCTCTTTCCTCACCTCTTAATCTTGGGCGATTTTAACATCCATGTGGATTCTCCCTCTACTTCTTGGGCTCGTAATTTCTTGACTTTTTTGTCTGACCTTTCCCTTGTCCAGCCTGTTTCTTTCCCTACCCACACCGCTGGTCACTCTTTGGACCTACTTATCTTTCCTGGATCTCTCTACTCCCCCCTCCTCCCTATCCTCTCTTCCCCTTCCATGGACCGATCATTTCTGTCTTCTTTTTTCCCTTCATTGTCCTTCCTCTTCCCCGACCTCCTTCCTAGGTTCTCCTCCCCCTCCATCTCGTCGTATTACCCCTGCCACTCTTTCTCAGTTTCCTACGTCTGACGCTCTGTTTCCACCAGATTTTCATTGTCTTTCCCCTGACTCCCAGGCTAATTCTTGGTACACGACTCTCTCTACTGCCCTTGATTCTATTGCTCCTTTACAATCCTCCCGCCCCTCTCGTCGATCCCCTCATCACCCTTGGTTTCACTCTGGGTTACTTCTTCACCGTAGGTATCTTCGCCGAGCTGAGCGTCTCTGGCCTAAACATCCAAACCCTTCTACTTTCTCTTGTTTCCGTTCTGCCCACCGTCACTACCATTCTCTTCTCCACTCTGCCAAGCAGTGTTATTTCTCTGATCTCATTACTCACTCTTCAAACTCCTCTCGCCAACTACATTCCATCCTCCGCTCTCTTTCTGCTCCACACTCTTCTCCTATCCCTCCATCTTCCCTCTCTACTCCCGATCCCTCCTCTTTGGCTACTTACTTTGTTTCTAAAGTACAAACCCTCCGCTCCTCCTTTCCATCCTGCCCTGCTCCCCTTTCTCCTCCCCCTTTGGCAGTACCCCCCTCCCTTACTTCTCCGACCTCTTCCTCTCCTGCCATTCCTCCCCTTTCTCATCACTGGTCCACCTTTGAGCCCATTTCCTTAGACACTCTCACTAAGGTTTTCACTTCCACTCGAAAAACCTCTTGTCCAGCCGATCCCATCCCCTCTTCTTGGTTGTTGGAACCTTCTCTGGCACTGTCCCCTCTTATTCTCTCGCTTTTCAACTCCAGTCTTTCTTCTGGTTCTTTTCCCTCCCCGTGGAAGTATGCTACTGTCCGTCCTATCCTTAAAAAGAGTTCTCTAGACCCCTCTTCCCCCTCCAACTGGCGTCCTATATCCAATCTCCCTTTTCTCTCTAAGCTCTTGGAAAAATTGGTCTTTTCTCAGCTCTCCTCTCACCTCGAGGTTTCTCTCACTCTCCATCCACATCAATCAGGTTTCCATCCAGGTCATAGCACTGAATCTGTTCTTCTCTCCCTCCTCAATGACTTGCACTCTGCTCACGATCGTGGTCTACTTTCTCTTGCTGTTTCTCTAGATCTCTCGGCTGCTTTCAACCTGGTTGATCACCGCACTTTGCTATCTCATCTTCAGGATGCGGGTCTTTCCGGTTTAGTTCTTCGTTGGTTTCACTCTTTTTTGTTCAGTCGCACTTTCTCAGTTCACACTGGCTCTGAGTCCTCTCCCTCCACACCCCTTCCCTGTGGTGTTCCTCAAGGTTCTGTTCTCACCCCTCTTCTCTTCTTGGCCCCTCTTGCCCTCCTTGTCCAGCAACACGGTGTTTCTGCCTATTACTACGCGGATGATATCTTTCTCCTCTATCACACTGATCCTGCTGCACCCGATATCACTGCCTTCAATACTTGTCTCTCTTCTGTAGCCTCCTGGCTCTCAACTAACTTTCTTCACATTAATCTCTCGAAAACTTCGGCCATATGGTTCACTTTCGGTAATCCCACTCCTACCCTCACCCCCTTATTTTCTTCCTCTCCCATCCCCACCGTCTCTTCCTTGCGGTACTTGGGTGTGATTCTTGATTCCTCCCTCTCCTTTAAAGACCATATCTCCTCAGTTGTCCAACGTTCCTTCCTTTCCTTAAAACAACTTTGCGCCGTACGACCTTTCCTTACTATCTCTTCCATGACTACTCTCATTATATCCCTTGTTATGTCTCGTCTTGACTACTGTAATGTTTGTCTTGCTGGTCTTCCCCAATCCCAACTTTGTCGTCTTCAATGTGTTCAAAATGCTGCTGTTCGTGTCCTTTCCCATGCTTCATGGTTCGATCATGTCACTCCTCTGTTAATACATTTTCATTGGCTTCCTGTTGTCTTTCGTGTTCAATTCAAAATTCTTATTTTTGTTCACAGGGTGATCCATTCAGGTATCCCCCTATATCTTTCTAACCTGGTTCACCCTCATACCCCTCATCGTTCTCTCCACTCTATTCACGCCAACCGTATGTTTCTACCCCCTCCCTCTCAAGCGCACCTCGAATCTACTCGGTCTTCCGCCTTCTTTTTTCTTGGTCCAAGGCTCTGGAACTCTCTTCCCCCCTCTCTACGCTTAGAAACCTCCTACCCGTCCTTTAAAACTAATCTTAAAACCCATCTTTTCTGTTCTGCCTTTAACCTTTCTTTCCCGGTCCCACCTCCCCCCCCCCCCCCCCCCCAGGCCTCTGACAGCATACCCCTTTCCCCTGTCTTATATTATTTTTTGTTGTTGTCATCCCCTTCTTTTTCCCTTTTGTTACCCATCTTTATCCCCCAATCTGTTTCTCTGTTTCTATCCCTTTTTTCTTTAATTTTATGGCGTTCCTTTTCTGGCTCTTTTTCGCAGCTCTCTTTCTTTTAACATTTTTTTAAATTGATTTTATGTATTGTGAACCGCCCAGATGCTAATTGTATTGGGCGGTATATAAAGTTTTAATAAACATAAACATTAATTAAGGCGATTAGTCAGAACCTACAAAATTGGAAAGGGCTGAATTTAACATGGGTGGGGAGTATACCAATGATTGATGAATGTCCTGCCTAGGGTGCTATTTTTATTGGCCTCCTTACCGGGTAAGATCCCAAAGGGGATATTAAAAAAGATACAGAATCTGATCTTTTAATTTATTTGGGAAGGGAGAATGCCCAAAATCTCTAGGAAGGTAATGTTTATGGCTAAGGAAGAGGGGGGGCTGGGGGTATCCTATATAGTAAATTACTATAGGGCTGCACAATTGAGAGTGCTGGTAGTGAGTAGTAGTGTAGGGGAAGTGCCTCAATGGGTGCAAATGGAGAGGAAAGGTACGGAAAGGATGGAGGAGTGGATATGGAAACCCCAATTAGGTAAAGAGAGAGGGGAGGATGGGAATCCATTTAAAGAGGCAATGAAGGATACATGGAGGGGGGTAAGGACTAAACTGATGGGCAATAAGAAATAGTTTAGGAGTACGTACATAACAGGACTGCTGAAATTCCCGCCAGCCTTATAGGGAGGAGTATTTCAGGATTGGGGAGAAAAGGGTTTATCAAAATTGGGGCACTTGGTAGGAGAGGATAACAGGGTGTTGACATTTGAGGCATTATGCAGAAGATATAAGGTGGAGTTGGATTATTATGCATATGCACAAATATATTATTTTTTGCAAAAACCTGGATTTAGAAAAAGGTTGATGCAGTTGGAGGTAGAAATGGAGAAGTTGATGTTGGAGGGGGAGGTGCCTAAATGGTTGATCTCTAGGTTATATAGGGAGATGATGAAGGCAGAAGGGATTTAGATTAGGAGTCATAAGCAATGGGAACAAGAGTTGCTGGGAGAATGGGACCAGAAGAAGTGGCAAGAAATTGTGGGGAGAGGGAGGAAGTTAGCCCCGGGAGCAAATTATCTAGAAAGTTGCATCAAGGTGCAGTTGCTCATGTACTGGACCCCAGTGAAGATGAAGAGAATGCACTTACAACAAAGCAACTTATGCTGGAAGGGGTGTGGAGGACTGGGAGATTTGCTGCATTTATTATGGGTATGCCCAAAGGTACAGAAATGTGGAAAGGGGTGGAGGATCTATATTATGAAATCACTAAGGTAGGGGTCAAGATTAATCTAAATATGGCCATTCTAACAGAATTACAAGAAGAAAGTAACAAATATCTAGAGCAGTTCTGGGGGTACTGTATTAATGCGGGACGCATGGAGTTATTGATTAAATGGAAAGCCCCTGAGGTATCTAAGCAACAGGAGATAATGTGGAGGCTTGAGGGAATGTGGGTTATGTGTGAAATCGAGGCCTACAAAAATCATAATAAGAAGAACTTTGATAGTACTTGGAGATGGCATAAAGAATGGAGAGGAAAAGGTTGAGGGAAGGGGGAAGAGGGAGATAAGGATTAAGGGAGTAGAGTTGAAGGAGAGTGACAAGTGGAAGAGGGAAGGGAGGGGAGAGGGGAGGTGGTTTAGGAATTAGGAGGGGAAGGAGTATGTTGAAGGATGGGGTAGGATAAAGGATCAATGGTACAGGATGGCAGGGTAAGTGGAATCTGTATTGATGTAAGTAAGGGGGGGGGGTTGGGCTTGGGGGGGGGAGAGGGTAAGGGAAATAAGAAAAAGATGTGGAATGTAATTGTTAGATGTATTTTGGTTACTGTAAGAAAAATAAAAATAAAATTACAAAAAAAAAAGAAAAAGGGCTTCTTAACCATCTTTTTCTTAGCTGGGTTGGCAGTGGTCCTAGAGAGTCTGTTTAGGGTAGTATTCTTGGACTCAAGTTGAGAAGCTTTGTCTTGTCTATCCTTGTCAAAGAGGTTTTCTCCCATGCAAGGAATATTCCCCAGCTTATCTTGCACCCACTGCTCTAGAGCAGATGCTTGTAACCAAGCAATCCGACGTGTACCGATGGAAATAGCAGAAGTCCTGCTAATATACTCAAAACAATCAAAGGTTGCCCTGTTCATGAATTTGGAAACATTCTGGGCATGTTTTACAAGTAACATAGTAACATAGTAAATGACGGCAGATAAAGACCAGTATGGTCCATCTAGTCTGCCCAGTAAGATGGCAAGAGTAGGTGCACCTGCCGCTCCGTGCAGGCCACTCCTCCCCATGTCTTTGTTTTAGGGGTGAACGCTCCCCATGTCTTCGTTTTAGGGGTGAACCCACCGCTCCATGTAGGACACCCCTGTATGTTGAGAAACTAGTTAGTTAAGTTTATTTATAATTTATCCTGTTGCTGTAAGGGATCCACTGTGTCTGTCCCATGCCGTTTTGAATTCTGTCACTGTATTTGCCCCCACCACTTCCATCGGGAGGGCACTCCAAGCATCCACCACCCTTTCAGTGAAAAAGTATTTCCTGACATTGCCTTTCAATTTACCCCCTTGCAGCTTCATGTTATGCCCTCTAGTTTTACAGTTTCCCCGTCTTTGGAAGAGGTTTGTTTGTTCATTATTTCTCTTTAAGTATTTAAAGGTCTGAATCATATCTCTCCTGTCCCTCCTCTCCTCCAGAGTGTACATATTTAGGTCTTCAAATTTCTTATCATAAGGCTTCTGACGCAGGCTCCAAATCATTTTGGTCACCTTCCTCTGAACATTTTCCAGTCTTTTTATATCCTTTGTAAGATATGATCTCCAAAACTGAACACAGTATTCCAAGTGAGGCCTCACCAGTGACTTATACAGTAGCATTGGTACCTCTTCCTTTCTGCTGGTAATTCCTCTTTGTATGCAACCCAACATCCTCCTGGCCTTTGCCACCGCCTTGTCGCACTGTTTTGCCACCTTGAGATCCGCAGAAATAATCACACCAAGGTCCTTCTCCTGGTCCGTGCACACCAATCTCTCTCCCCCTATCACATACATTTCACCTGGATTTCTGCTTCCCAAGTGCATGACACTGCACTTCTTCGCATTAATTCTTAACTGCCAAACATTAGACCATTCTTCCAGCTTTTGTAGATCTTTCCTCGTGTTATCCACTCCCTCAGGGGAGTCCACTCCGTTGCAAATGTTCATGTCATCTGCAAAAAGACAGACTTTTCCATGCAGTCCCTTCAGCAATATCACTCACAAATACAATGAACAGTGCCGGACCCAGGACCGAACCATGGGGCACCCCGCTAATCACCCTCCTTTCATCCAAGTGAGCTCCATTTACCATCACCTTCTGTCATCTGTCAGTCAACCAATTTCTGATCCAGTTCACCACCTTGGGACTCATCCCCAAACTACTGAGTTTATTGATAAGCCTCCTATGAGGAACAGTATCACAGGCTTTGCTGAAATCCAGGTAGATGACATCTATCGCATGCCCCTGATCTAGTTCTCTGGTCACCCAGTCAAAGAACTCAATCATATTTGTTTGGCAAGATCGTCCTTTGGTAAAATCATGTTGCCTCGGACCATGCAACCTGTTGGTTTTGAGAAAGTCTACTATTCGTTCTTTCAGAAGCGCCTCCATTACTTTTCCCGCCACTGAGGTAAGGCTCATGGGCCTGTAGTTTGTCACTTCTTCCTTGTCACCACTTTTGTGAAGAGGTACCACATACGCCCTTCTCCAGTCCTGAAGAACTACTCCTGTTTCCAAGGATCTGTTGATAACATCCTTTAACGGCCCTGCAAGAACCTCTCTGAGCTCTTTCAGTATCCTGGGATGTATCCCATCCAGTCCCATGGCCTTGTTCACTTTCAGTTTTGCAAGTTGTTCTAACACATCATCTTCAGTGAATGGTGTGGTATCTACTTCATTCCCATTTTTATATTTGGGAGTCACAGATGGTCCTTCTCCAGGATTTGTTTTACTTAAAACAGAGTAGAAGTATTTGTTTAGCAATTTTGCTTTTTCAATGTCACTTTCCACAAATCCGTTCCCAGCACTTCTGAGTCCTGCAATTCCATCTCTGATTTTCCTCCTCTCCCGAATATACCTGAAGAAAGTTTTGTCGCCACACTTCACATCTTTAGCCATCTTTTCCTCTGCCTTTGATTTTGCTTTCCTTATTTTTATTTTTGTCTCTTTTAGCTTGCTCCTGTATTCCTTACTGTGTTCCTCTGTTTGCAAGCTTTTGAATTTTGTGAAAGCTGTGTTTTTTGCCTTTATTTGAGCAGCCACTTCTTTGGAGAACCAAATAGGTTTCCTTCTCCTCTTGTTTTTTATTTACTTTCCTTGCATATTCATCTGTTGCCCCTTTTATTGCCACCTTTAGTTTAGCCCATTGCAGTTCCACTTCCCTTATCCCCTCCCACCCTGCCAACTCCTCCTTCAGATACTTGGCCATTCTACTGAAGTCAGTGTTTTTGAAGTTTAGGACTTTGAGCTTGCTATCATTGGACCTCACCTTGGCTTTTATCTCAAACCACACCGTGGGATGATCGCTGCTGCTCACAGGGGCACCCACCCAGACATATGACACACTCTCACCGTTGGTGAGCACTAAATCCAGCATTGAGCTTTCCCTGGTTGTTTCCATCACCATTTGTTTAAGTGACGCATCTTGGAAAGCATCCACAATTGTTTTGCTTCTTGCCAGATTCGCAGAAGGAGTACTCCAATCCACATCGGGTAGATTAAAGTCACCTAATATGATCACTTCCCCCTTTGTGGCTATCTTGGCAATATCTATAATCAATTCATTATCTATTTCTTCGATTTGAGTCGGAGGTCTGTAGACTACAGCAGTATGGATGACAGTGCCATCTCCTCTTTCCAACACAATCCAGAACGCTTTTTCTTTTCCCCATGCCCCCTGCATTGCAGTAGCTTTAATATTGCTTTTGACATACAAGGCTACTCCTCCTCCTTTTCCACTTTCTCTGTCTCTTCTGAATAGATTATAGCCAGCTATGGCTATACCCCATTCATGTGATTCATTAAACCATATTTCTGTAATTGCCACAATGTCCAAGTCCATTTCCACCATTAGGGTTTCCAGGTCCAGAACTTTGTTGGCTAAGCTTCGAGCATTTGTGCTCATTGCTTTGCAGCATTTAACTGGCTTGCATGTATTTTGCATTGATTTTGTTCTTCCCACTTCTTCCCACTTGCCGTTGATGTGTGATTTAAAAGTGTGGCTGTTTCTGATGTTGTTATGCATTTGCCGGGAGCAAAGTCCTGAACTAGTCCTTCTCCATCCATCACCCGTTTTTCTAGTTTAAATGCATATCCATATACTGCCTGAATCTTTCACTTAGGATTCTTTTCCCTGCGACAGAGAGATGTAGTCCATCAGCACAGTATAGTCTCTTGTTGTTCCATCTGTTTCCCCAGTCGCCAATAAATCTGAATCCTTCTCGTTCGCACCAGGTTTGGAGCCATGTATTAAAGCTGTTTATGCGATGCAGCCTTTCTGCCCCCTTCCCATAAACAGGTAGAACATCTGAGAATGCTAAAGTGTTAACAATGGGATTGAGTTTCTCTCCCAGAGTCTCGAAGTCCCTTTGAACTGCAGAGGAACTGTTTTGAGCCAGGTCATTTGTATCCAGGTGGATGACAACATCAATTTTGGAGTGCTCACTTTCTGCGCTAAGTATATCAACAATTTGGTTTGTATTCCTGCTGACTGAAGAGCCTGGGAGGCATTTGACTATCTTCTCTCCTTTGAAGTGTCAGGTAATCAGCTCTCTTGTCGTCTAGGAGAAGAGGAGTCATTAGTTCCAAATCTTTAGTCACCTCCCAAAGAAACATACCCATGTAGAGTATGTATGAACGTATTCTAGCCGATAACATGGAGGCCTGAAAACATTGATGGCCGAAGGCAACGAGAGTTCTCGCCTCACGGCCCGGAGGATTAGATGAATGTGTCTTAGCACTTTTGATTCGACGCATTGCCGATTCCACAACCATGGATTGGTGTGGTAACTGCGTCTTCTGGAAACCGGGACACTGCAGTACAAGTACATGGTATCGAGTCTCCGAGAATTTGGAGACACCATTAAAGGTGTTTCCCACATCTTAAGCATGACGTTATGCAATATCCGATGAATGGGTAAGGTAGCGGCCTCCTTAGGGGCTGCCGGATACTGAAGAATTTCAAGTTCTTCAGCTCTCAGTTCCTTTTCGGAGGTCACTGTAATGGAGATGCCCCGAGCCACATCCCATATAAAGTCTTGAAAAGACATGTCCTCCAGAGGAGACATATGGCGTTGTGGGTAAGGAGAAGGATCTTCCGGAAGAGCCTCTCTGGTACCGATCGATTCATCGGAAGAATCAGAATCGGAAGACTCGAGGTATCAACGGGCCGGGTGCTCCCACCTGGCCCGTCGATGGTACCAATCAAAATCGTCATTGGAATGCCTCAGTACCAGACCCTCGATGCCAGACACTGACTCCAGGGCCGGCATGGGTGGTAGCGTGGAGAGCGGTGCAATGGTCGATGCAGATACATTTAAAGTTGTTAAAACCCAAGAGGATTGTGGAAAATTGCAAGAGGATCTTGATAAATTGGAAGACTGGGCATCAAAATGGCAGATGAAATTTAATGTGGACAAGTGCAAGGTTATGCACCTAGGGAAGAACAACCCAAACTATGGTTACACGATGCAAGGTTCCACATTAGGAACCACCACCCAGGAAAAAGATTTAGGCGTCATTGTGGATACTATGTTAAAACCCTTGGCCCAGTGTGCAGCGGCGGCCAAGAGAGCAAATAGAATGCTAGGTATGATAAGGAAAGGAATGGAAAATAAAACAAAAGATATTATAATGCCTCTATATCGTTCCATGGTGAGACCGCACCTTGAATATTGTGTGCAATTCTGGTCGCCGTATCTTAAAAAGGATATAGAGATTTTAGAAAAGGTTCAGAGAAGAGCCACCAAAATGGTAAAGGGGATGGAAGGATACTCCTATGAAGAAAGGCTAAAAAGGTTAGGGCTCTTTAACCTGGAAAAGAGACGGCTGAGGGGAGATATGATAGAGGTTTATAAATGAATGAACGGAGTGGAACGGGTAAATGTAGATCGATTGTTTACCTTATCAGAATATAGAAAGACTAGGGGACATGCAATGAAGCTACAGGGTAAAATATTTAAGACTAAAAAAGAAAATATTTTTTCACTCAACGTGTAATCAAACTCTGGAATTTGTTACTGGAGGATGTAGTAAAAGCTGTTAGTGTAGCTGGGTTTAAAAAAGGTTTGGACAAGTTCCTGGAGGAAAGGTCCATAAACCATTATTAAGAAGAGACCCAGGATATCAATGCTTGAACCAATACAAGCATTGTGGAACCTGTGTCCCTTGGGGAAATGCTAGGTACATATGACCTAGATTGGCCACTGTTGGAAACAGAATACTGGGCTTGATGGACCTTGGTCTGACCCAGTATGGCATATCTTATGTTCTTATGTTCTTATGTTCGGTACCGGCACCAGTACTGATGACTGTGGAACCGATTGCAGAGGCTTTAGCGGTACCGAAGCTGCCAGCAAGGCCGCAAGACCCCACTCAATGGCCAGGATCCACTGATCCATGGAACCAGCTGATGCCTGGTTATCAGTACTCGAACAGCGGGCCAGGACCCCAGAACATGGCACCAAGAGCTCTCCAGAGGTGGACGCCTCAGGAACATCTTGGGACCCCATTAATGCTTTGGAGGCAAGGACCTCCCGCCGGGGCTGTTTGGCTGGTGTATTCTCCTCTAGGGAAATGCTTAAAGCATCTTGATGCTTAGAAGGAGATCTACCCTTTGAGGACTGACCAGTCTTCGAAGAAGACTTGGGTTTTGTTACTTGAGATCCATGGGAGGAAGATGAAGCCTTGAACGACGTTGATGAAACAGACATTGCATCCTTGGCAACGAGGGTGCCGAGTTTCACAGCTCTATACTGCAGACCCCTCTTTGTCATCTTCCTGGACAGGAGACATTCCAATGGCGAATGGTCTGGTCCCAAACATTTAAGACACCAGTCATGGGTGTCGGTAGCAGAAATAGTACTGCTACATTTGGAACACTTTTTGAAACCACTAGTTGGTTTTTCCATTTTGAGGAACAAATGTGCCTAAGGCCCAAAATGGTGCCTAAGCACCTAGAGGACAGAGACCCTCAAAGAAAAACTTTTTTTTTTTTTAAAATAGAAAACAGCCGAAAGAAAAGAGACACCGACGATACCGGTGCTAATGTCAACGGGAAGGCAGATGCAACCACAAAAGAAGAACATTCTCTGCGATGACAAGAATTGCTCCCTGTTGGCTCCGCGGAAAACAAAAAACTGAGGAGGGAGAATTGGAAAGGTGGGAAAGCAGCAGCGCAGGCGCAGGGGATGCTACCAAAAGCTTTCCTATAAGACGCTGGGGAGTGTTCCAACGCGGGCTCCGTCGGTGCAGACGTCACCCATATGTGAAGACTACATTCTTGCTTGTTCCTGGAGATTCGATGATTTACAAATGTAGAGGTACAGAAATATTATGTACCTGCTTAAGGATATGCAATCTGGTATTGCGTAAAGTTCTGTGATTTCAGAGACAGCTTTTAATATTTATCTTCGTCTATTTACAGCCTTTTTTGAGGGCAATTTTATAACAAGGCAGCATGGGAAGGTGCCTACATAGGAGCCTGCATAGGTGCTATTTTATAAAGACAAGTAAGCATCTACTTGTCTTTACAAAATAATAGTGCATGCGGCAAGGAATGCACTTGAATTTGGACACAATCACACCTGCTGGTGAGTAGGTCTAAATTTTTGCATGTACTTTATACATGTATATGTGCAAATTTAGGTATTTTACAATCTGCACATGTATGTGAAAACTCCACTTGCATTCTGTCCAGACTACACCCTGACTGTGTCTACTGGCAAAGAATGCACCTTCATGCCAAAGTGTGTGCTTTTGCTGGTCTGTATTTTATAAGAGTTCATTTACAAATACAGACATGTCAAATTCTCTCAACTAGCAAGTCTCAAGGAATTGTTTTCGTAGATTTCTCTATCCTAAATGCCTTGCTTTGCATTTTTTGTATTGAATTTTAACTGTCAAACCACTCAGTCAAGATTCAATGTAGTCATACAATTAGGATGCAAAAGTCCAAGAGAAAATTGCACAGTGGGAGTGAGAAACTGATGAGCATCAATTAGGAGAGAGACTTCGGATAACTGTGTCTTATGACCTCAAAGTACTCAGGGAACCTTTTACTAAATCCTGGTAAGATTGTGCACTTAACGTGCATTTGTAACGCACATACAGTAAAGTGCAAAGCCTCCGCGTTAGCTGTCAGGGGCGTCATCAGCAAGTTCCTGGCAGTTAATATGTGAATGAGTACATTTAATGCACAGCAAGTGTGGTCGCATTCACCACAGCCAGTTAACTCATGCTATAACACAATTTAATTGGTTAGTAAAAGGGCTCATAAGGTGGCTATACCTCTGCAGGTTGCTCATAAGATCTCATCTAGAATATAGTGTTCAGTTCTTGAAGCCATAGCTCTGAAAGGTCATAGACGAGCATGAGGTGGTGCAAAGAAAGACTTGCTTGAGTTCATAAAAATGGGCAAAAATGACAAAAGGTCTGTATGTACAAGAATAAAGTATACGTAATGGGCAGTTCAGTGGCTCACTGAAGTGCTGTTCACTCCCATGTAGAAGACCAGAATTCTATTCCCAAGTCAGGTGTTATGCTCCTTGAGTTGGGGATTCTGTGGAGATAGTGTTCATAGCCTGAGGGAAGGAAGTTCTTTTTTTTATGTAACAATTGTTGCTGGAAATATAATCTATTATTTTCGGTTTCTGAAAGGATCTCTTGTGTATGGATGCTGGTTGAAAACTGTCTCTGTATTAACTAGGCTAACAAGTTGACATGGGATGTAATATAAAATTATAAAATAGTTGCAAATGAATGCTCATGGTACCAGAACCTAGATTCCAGTCTGATCCAGCTAGAAGCCCAAAGGAACAGACAGAAACTGCTCAATCCCCCAAATAAAGTAAACAAGAATAAAGTGAACTCACCCGATGGGTCTTGACACTACAAGTTCCACTTGTGGTTCTGGCTTAGATTCTAAAATAATATTGTAGACCTCCTCAAAAGTAGCACCTTGCAATAGTCTTCCATTCCATTCTAGTACTTCATCACCTACATTGAAGTAAAATAGCCCACTTTTAAAGAAAGCCTATGTGCTATAGTGCAACAGGGATTGCCTCCAGAGACCACTATAAATTTACTGAGCTGTGTCACTGATGAAAAGGTTTTATGTGTTATCTATATAGTTAGCATTTCAGCACTAACAGAATGCAATGCTTAAACTAAAATGTTGACAATCAAGAGCTATTGTGAAATCATTATGTACATGACATCTGTTTCCACTAAGACTGTTAATAAAAGGACATTTTTCTTTTAGAAAACAAGGTTGTTATACTGTAGAATTAGTCTTCCACAGCTATGTTCAATAGTACCATTTTTCTGTCTAAAAGTTGCTTGTTAATATCTTGATTCATTAAGACTTTTCTTCCATTCTTTGTTTATGGAAGAAAAAGCCTTAATAACACAGATTCTGAATGTTCATTTTTAGATATTATATGTCTTCTATATAGTCCAGATTACCATCCTATAAAGCAGAAATTAATAGGATATTTTATCTATTGGAAACAAAAAAATTGGTATGAGCAATTTAATCCATCTGATGTTCCTTTTCTATCATTACAATTATAAATAAGGATTACAGTAAAAATTATTCTGCATTGTGGCAAAAAAATAGGATTAACAGAAAATAGAAAATTATTTTGAAAAGAAAGAACCAGAACCAAACAAAATTGATCACCTGAGCAGGCATAGATAAACTAATCTGTACTGCTGAAAAGGGTTAAAAAATCCCATTTTAAACTTAAAAAAATAGTCATCAAAGAACACTTTAGGGCCCTTTTACTAAAGCTCAGTAGGTGGTTAATATGCATTTTAGCATGCACTTGCTGTCCATGGTAACACATGAAATGGCATTTTAGAAAGGGAATCCAAGTACAATCTGGGATGTGTGGGACAAAAAGTGGGGCAGGGACATCTGTCCAATACTAGTTTGCATATGGGGACATCCATCGGCATGGAAAATGGAAACAAAGAGTTCTCATTCCCCGTCAGTGTTTGTTGTCAACATGGAAAATATAGAGGATATAAGTTTATATCCTTCGCCATACCTTCCAGATGTTTGGCTGTCAAAATGAGCACTTTTCCAATGCCTATTCATGCCTGGAGCAGGTATAAACTTGGATGCGACTTGCGACATGCAGGGTGCTTCTAAAATCGGATGAGGACATCGAGGTTATTGGGAATGCCCTGGGCACATCAACACCATATCCCTATTCTCATTTCGATGTTCTTGCAACAGGGATGTCTTTAAAACTGCTTTCTAAGATAGCTCCAGGGACATCTACATTCTTTGAACATCTGTATGTCTATTTTCAAATGACTAAAGCACGAATAGGGTTTCTAAAATAGCTCCCACTCACCAAATGTGTGGGTATGAATTAAGATGCATGCTAATCAACCATTGTGCGATGAAGCAGGGACTGGGTGGATTAGGGGCAGAGTGTAGATGTTGATTTGCATTGCGTTTACAAAAATGTAATGGGTGCCTCTTGTGTCAATGCTGACTCCTGGCTACCCTGTAATTCCTGGGTTTTCTTGGCGGTGTGGCTGAAAGTTGATTGTCATGTCTTTATACCAAGGCAATGGAGGGTTAAGTGACTCGCCCAAGACCACAAAGTGTGCCAGTGGGAATTGAACCCTGGTCTCTTCATTATCAAGACAGTGTTCTAACCACTTTAGTGAAGGTGTTATCAGCACATGCTCACTGTCAATGTGGCAATTAGCACAGATGCACCCAACAATACTTTTATGGGTATCGTTGGGTGTGCCCATGTTAATTGCCCCACATATCAGCGTATACATCCGCACTTTAATTGCTGGGAACATGCTGGTTATGCCCCCAGCAATTAACGTGGAAGCTTTGCACTTACCATTCGTTACAAATATACATTATGTGTTCCAGAATTTGAAGTACTGAGTTAAAAGGATTTAGTAAAACAGTCCCTTTATTTGGTAAAGGTACTAATTGACAGACAATGGTTTATTCTACAGATATGATTTTGGGAAGATCAAGAGACCTTTTAAAAGGAAGTATTTAATGTATTCTTTTTCTTCAAATTAGTGGTCATTTTTGGAGGATATTACCTATTTCTAAGGCATGAATAAGTCAGAAACAGTATCTGCAACCCACTCTATATGATTCTTCATCCCTACAGTTTATAATTCTGCAATGGTAGTTAATGGAATAGGTTTGCTAAAGTGTGCTATTGCATTAGCGTAAACTAATGTCGTTAAAGCATGTTATTAGAAATAGATTCCATTGCATTAAATGGGACATTAGCAAGACGTTAGGTAATCTAACTCTGAATATGCTACTTCTTTACCATTGTAAACCAAAGGGGTGCAGAACCTTGTAAATTTGGTTGAAAATATGGGATTTAGTAAAATGGTCCCTTTATTAATGGCTGCGATATAAGCACAATTTGCTCTTTCCCCTGGAAGCTTTGCTGCCATTAAACAAGCTCTTTTTTGCATCTTATTCATGATAAGGTGTAGGTATAGGCATGGACACCTCAACAACCAGGGTCTGACATATCCATGCCATTCTGAAATCACACCGCAATATGCAATTGCCTTGCTCCACTCAGGGCATGCACCCACAACATTCTGTGCTACCTGGTCATTCTTGTTCCATGGACATCTATATACCTAGCATTCTAAAATGGCTGCGCGGACATCGCCATGATTTTTACTTCTATGTATCTGTTTTCAGTCATCCAGCACACAAATAGAGCTTCCAAAATGACTTTGATGACCAAAATCTTATCAGGTATGGTAAGACATTTATTTATTTAACTGGTTTTAATATACCGCTTTTCTACAAGGCAAAACAGTTTACATGGAACAAAACATAACGTCTTACAAAGAACGTTTTACAAAGAACAACTGAGAACGAGTACAGGCAACTTAAAACAGATACAGTTAACTTATAAACAGCATTTAACGTGGAGAGGGATGGTATAAAATTAGGACCTATATTACAGGATGCGAGGATGTAGTGGAGGATTGGAGGGGGGATAGGGAGGGGTGGACAAGGTGAAGTATCTGAGGTAGGAGTGAAAGAAGGGGGGCTGAATGGCCTTAGATGTTTAAGGGGGGGGGTAATGGGGGTGCTTTATTAAGCAGATGTTAAACTGCAAAACAGGCAAATGATGAGTATAATGAGATGCAAATGAATATGTAATGAGCATAATAAAATTATTGTCCTAGTCACTAAAATCACAGAATGTTTTCCAGTCACATGCTAACTAAAAAATGTTATCAGCTAAATAAGGCATTTTTTGCACATGCTACAAAAGCTGCCAGTGGGCCAGAAGCAATTTAGGGTGGAAAATGGAGATATTTTGACTAGTACAATTGGCAGTTCTGCAGCAAGAAAAAAGAAGAGAAGAACAGAAAGGAGAGGAGCAGGACAGAGATAAGCATCAGGAGGGGGGAATAAGGTACCTCTCTATCCCAGAATTTCCTGAGCCAGGAAAGTGCTATTTTGGCATCAGTGTTAACTATCCCTTTCTTGAACTTTTTAATATTGTATTTATTTCAAGCCACTAGGGAAGTTATTTAAACATCACTGGATAAAGTAGTGAGGTTGCCATGTTAGTCCACTTTATGCTGATGACATTCAGCTAAGGCCTCCTTTAGCAAAATATACTACTGAATCTACTATAAGCTTACATTTAGTTTTAGCTGAAGTGCTGTCTTGGTTATCAGCATGCAGGTAAACAAAGGCATGGCAAAGGCTAGCCTAACTTTACCAGCGGAAGCTAACCAGGCAGCAGCCTCAATATCGCTACTGCTTGGTTATTTTTCATGTTCTATGGTGACCTGAATATTCAATACCAATGGCCAGATATGGCCCCATCATTGAATATCTGGGGTTAGACTTCAGCTGCAATGGCTAGCTGCTTTACAAGTGCTAGCGGCTGCCGCCACTCAATATCCCCCCAACTCTTCTTTACCTTTTTATAGAAGCAAAAGTAATAAAGATGCAGAAATTTCTTAAGAACATAAGAAATGCCATACTGGGTCAGTCCAAGGACCATCAACCCCAGTATCCTGTTTCCAACAGTGGCCAATCCAGGTCATAAGTACCTTGCAGTTTCCCAAAAAGACACACGGGTACCACAATGCTTGTACTGGGGCAAGCAGTGGATTACCCAGCTCCTCTTTAATAATGGCTTATGGACTTTTCCTCCAGGAACTTGTCCAAACCTTTTTTAAACCCAGTTACACTAAGAGCTTTTACTACATCCTCCGGTAATGAATTCAAGAGTTTGATTACGCGTTGAGTGAAAAAATATTTTCTCTTATTAGTCTTAAACGGGTTACACTGTAGCTTCATTGCATGTTCCCTAGTCTTTCTACTTTTTGATGGTGTAAAGCAGGCATGTCCAACTTCGAACAGGTTGTGATCTACTTTTTCTGGCCAAAGATGCCGGTGATCTACCACCATGAAAATTAAGTTTCAAATTAGTTTCAAATTAAATTTAACCCAATAAAGTTGAGGATTCTCCCCCCCCCCCCCTTTTTTAATAAACCTTCTGTCATTTACTTGGATGTGATCAGCTGTTAAGCAAATTAAGCAAAAACAAAACAGAGAGACAAAGATCCAGTAAGAACTGCAAGGGGAAATGGAAAGTACATTTTTTCTTAAAGTTTTATTGAGTAATAACTTTCTTTAACTGTCTTAATAACTTTCTTTAAGTTTTATTGAGTAATTTGTGTTAAATATAGGTCGAGTATTGATCCAGGCTGATCTTGCACAATCTTTAATATTTCGCTCTTGCTCATTAGTGAGACGTCTGAGCCTGCATTTCATCCACCAGCTTTTTGAAGTTGGGTGAATATTGCTTGAGGGCCAGTCTCAGGGAATCCTGGAGATGTTCATCTGTCATGTTGGAACGTTCTGTCATTTTCAGATGGAAAAACGCAGATTCACACAAATAGGTTGAACCGAAACAGGAGTGTACAGCTTCACTGCATCTTCTCAAGTTGGTAATTGTGTATCTAGGCAGTAGCTTCCAAAATGATTCTTGCTCAGCACGGGTCTTGAGAAAAATGTCATTTTTAAGGGTTAATATTTTGTTTTCAAGAGATGGCTTGTTCAATGAGTAATTTTTACTGATAGCAGCTACGGTTTCTTTAATGTCCACATCTACTTTGAATGGGTATGACAAGTACTCCAAAACTGTTCCAATTTTTTGGAAGTCACAGAATCTATTTTTGAATTCCTGGATAACAGAACAGATTTCTGTCACATACTTCTCGTTGTGAAAAACAAAATTTGGATATTGTCCCAGATGGTCCTGCGTATTAGGAAAATGATCAAAAGTGTTGTTTGCAAGGTTCATTAGCTCAAATTTGCTCTTGTAGGATGAAACTGTACTCATCATCTCACCAATGCATTTGTTTTTACCTTGTAGTTCAAAGTTCATATCACTTAGTCTGCCTGTAAAGTCAGCGAGAAAAGAGTAGTTACTCACCTGTAACAGGTGTTCTCCAGGAGCAGCAGGAATCAGTCCTCACATATGGGTATCATCGACGCCGATGAAGCCCCAGCGGAGCATTTCCCCAGCTTTCCATGAAAGCCTCTGGGAATGCAGGCACGCATGCGCGGTTCCCTTCCCACCTAAAGGTGCCATCTTACCTCAGTCAAATGACATAGCTAAGAACAGCACACAAAAAAGAAAAAACAAACTAGGTACAACTGCAACTCCCAGGGGAGGAGGGAGGGCTGTGAGGACTGATTCCTGCTGCTCCTGGAGAACAGCTGTTACAGGTGAATAACTATACTTTCTCCAGGACCAAGCAGGAAGTCAGTCCTCACATATGGGTGACTCCCTAGCTCTGGGCTACCGAGGAACCCAGGCTGAACAAGAGAACCCCCTCTAGTCCCAGCATCAAATAAAGGCTTTTCACTGACACAACCTCCACCGGTAGCCCAACAGAGGGCAGGAGGGCAGGAGTTGCCTAAACTTCAAAGAGATTACGGAGTACTGCCTGGCCAAAAGCACTATCCCTATGGGACTCCCTCTCCAGACAGTAATGGGCCGCAAAGGTTTGGCTTGAAGACCAAGTTGCAGCCCTGCAGATGTCTACCAACGGTACAGAGCGGAGATGAGCCACTGAGACAGCCATTGCCCTGACACGGTGGGCCGTGACCCGACCCTGCAAAGGAAAGTCAGCCGCCTAGTAAGCCCAGGTGATACAGTCAGCCACCCAGATGGACAAGGTACGCTTGGACACAGCCAACCCCAACTTATTAGGGTCAAAAGATATGAAAAGCTGAGTAGCCCTTCTATGCCCCTGTGTACGGTCAAGGTAGAAGAATAAGGCCCTCCTACAGTCCAGGGTATGCAGAACTGCTTCAGCCTGGCTTGCATGAGGCCTAGGGAAGAATGTTGGAAGAACCACCTCTTGGTTAAGATGGAAGGAGGAGACAACCTTTGGAAGGAACTTTGGATGAGTCCTAAGGACAACCCTGTTCCTATAGAAGCGAGTGTAAGGCCTGTCACAGACCAGGGCCTGAAGCTCACTCACTCGCCTGGCCGAGGTTAGGGCTACCAAGAAGAGGGCAAGTAGCCATCGGCTCAAAAGGTGGGCGAGTCAATTGCTGCAAGACCACATGCAACTCCCACTCAGGAGCAGGAGGACGGATTGGAGGCTTGAGCAAAAGCATGCCTCTGAGAAACCGGGACACCAAGGGGTGAACCGAGAGAGAATGTCCTTCCACCAGTGAGTGGTGAGCTGCTAGAGCTGAGAGGTGGACCCGAACAGAATTGGACTTAAGTCCCCGATTGGATAAGTGCAGTAAGTTCTGAAGCACTACTGGTACAGTACAGGAGAAGGGATCCTCTGTACGTAGCAGACACCACACAGAAAACCTTTTCCATTTGAGAGCATAGGTTTTCCTAGTGGACTGTTTCCTAGAGGCTAGGACAACCTCCTCAACTTCCTGAGGTAGGCCCCAGGGAGCCAAAACTACCCTTGCAGCCTCCAGGCCATCAAATTGAGAGCTTTGAGATTGGGGTGCAGAAGGGAACCCTGATCCTGGGAAAGAAGGTCGGGTTGCAACCCCAGAGGCAGGGGGGGATCCACCGCCAGTTGAAGGAGAAGTGGAAACCAAGGCTGTCTCGGCCACCTGGGAGCCACCAGCAGGACTGAGGCCTTGTCCTGAAGAATTTTGAACAGAGTTCGGGCCACCAAAGGCATGGGAGGAAACGCATACAGGAGGCCCTGAGACCATGATATCAGAAAAGCATCTGCTGCTACCCGCAGAGGATGCGGCTGTCTGGAGCAGAACTGAGGCAGCTGTTTGTTCAATGGACTGGCAAACAGATCTATCAAAGGAAGACCCCATTTCAGGAAGATCTTCTGAACTACCAAAGGATGCAGCTGCCACTCGTGGGGCTGCAGAATTCTGCTCAACCTGTCGGCCAGGTAGTTTTCCTGGCCTGGAAGGTACACAGCCTTGAGGAGCCTGTTGTGCTTGAGGGCAAATGAGCAAAGGTCCTGTGCCTCCTGACAAAGGAGCCTGGACCCAGTCCCGCCTTGCTTATTCACATAAAACATGGCTACCTGGTTGTCTGTCTGAATCAAGACAGATTGATGAGCCAGGGCAGGAGAGAAAGCTTTGAGTGCCAATCGAATAGCCCTGAGTTATAGGAGATTGATCTGCTGTGCGGCTTCCCAGGGAGACCACAGGCCCTGGGTGCACTTGTTCAGACAATGAGCCCCCTAGCCCTGCAGGGAGGCATCTGTGGTCAGTACCACTGTGTACCCAGGAATTTGAAAAGGCACCCCTTTTAGTAGATTGGGTGGGTGCAGCCACCAGTTGAGGGAGTCCAGAAAAGGTCTGGACACCCTTATCCTGTCTCTGTGGCTGCCTGTGGCCTGTGACCACTGACTCCGAAGGCACCACTGTGCAGGCCGCATATGGAGCCTGGCATTGGGGGTTACATGTGGCCAAGCAGCCTCAGGCAGAGTCTGGCGGAGACCACTGACCCGCTGAGAAACTGTTTTGCTAAGTCCATCAGTCTTTGGGCTCTGTCTTCTGGCAAGAATGCCTTTGCCAGGATAGAGTCCAACCTTGCCCCTATGAACTCCAAGTTCTGGGAGGGGAGCAAAGTGGACTTTGCGAAGTTTATTACAAACCCCAGGTTTTGAAGAAGAGCAATAGTTCTGAGGGTGGCCTGTCGGGCCTCCTGGCACGACTGACCTCTTAAGAGCCAGTCGTCCAGATAGGGAAAGACAAAGATGCCTTGATTTCTCAGGTAGGCCGCCACCACTGCCAGGCATTTGGTAAAGACTCTGGGGGCGGAGGGTAGGCCAAAAGGCAGTACTCTGTACTGATAATGGTTTCCTCCCACAACGAACCTGAGGTACTCTCGGTGGTCTGGATGAATGAGGATGTGAGTGTACGCATCCTTTAGATCTAAGGAGCATAGCCAATCTCCCTGCTGGAGGTAGGGCAGAAGTGTTCCAAGAGTAAGCATCTTGAACTTTTCTTTCTCTAGGAACTTGTTGAGATTCCTGAGGTCCAGGATAGGTCGAAGGCCACCGGTTCTTTTGGGTACCAGGAAATATCTGGAATAGAACCCTCGACCGTGCATTTGAAGGGGCACAGGCTCCACCGCCCTGTCCACCAACAGACCTTGGAACTCCTGGAGGAGAAGATCTGTGTGCAGGGGAGGCCTTGGAGGCTCCCCTGAAAAATAAGGAGGAGGCAGTTGGTGAAAGTGTAGTGCATAGCCCCTGTGGACAATGTTTAACACCCAACTTTCCCCAGTGATGCGGGGCCACTGGTGAGCAAAGAGGGCGAGGCAACCTCCTGTGCAGGGTTGGGAGAGCAGGGACTGAGAGGCTATGCTCAAGGAGTCAAAAACCCCCACCCTGCTGAGTGGGAGCAGGGGCCGGAAGCTTGGGGGTCCTCTGCCTACGGGGCCCATTACCCTGCCCCTTGGCTTGCTGACCCTGGGGTGCAGCTTGGGCAGCCTAATACTGAGGGTACTGTTTGTAGGCAGTGCCCTTCCTCGGGTAAAAGGGCCTTTTACCCGAGGCCTTCTTCTTGTGAGAAGGGGCAGAGGTCTTTCTAGACAGCCTTGTCCTTGTAAGGTGCTCGGTCTCAAGCTGTGCGGCCTTCTCGGCCATGGGCTTGCCAAAAAGGTTCTCACTTTGGCAAGGGACATCGACCAACTTGTCCTGAACCCATGGCTCGAGGTCCAATGACTGCAGCCATGCTTGGCGTCGAGCCGCGATGCCGGCTGCCGCAACTCGGGCCGAAGCCTCAAAGCCATCGTAGGCGGCGCAGGACATGAACTTCGAGCAGTCCCGAATCCCCGAGGACAAGGACTTGAATCTCTGCAAGGGTTCCCCGGAAAGTCCAGCAGAAAACCCGGCCAACTCCTTGGCCAGGTCCCGCAAGTAGATGCCCATGTACAGCTGGTAAGACTGGACACGGCAAGCAAGCATCGAGTCCTGGAAGCACTTTCTACCGATGCCATCGAGGTTTCGGGCCTCCCTGCCGGGGGGCACCGCAGAGTGCATCTTCTGACTCTTCAGATGATGCATGGCCGATTCCACAACCATGGAATGGTATGGTAGCTGTGCCTTCTGAAAGCCAGGGCTCTTCCGGAGTCGATAGATCGAATCGACTCACTTGCTTAGAACCGGCGCCGAGGCCGGTGCCTCCCACATCCGGAAGAGGAGCCGTTCCAGCATCGGAGGAACCGGGAGAGTAAAGGCCTTCTTCGGAGGAGAGTCATACTGCAGGGCCTCGAGCTCCTTGGCTCGAGGCTCTTCCTCGGGGTCCGCCGGGATAGCCAACGTGGTGGCCATATCCTGGACAAACTCCGAGAACCGGGTATCCTCCGGAGGGGATCTACTCCGGAGTTCAGACTGCGGTGAGTCCGACGGGATGCAAAGAGTCTTGAATGTGTCGGGGGACTCCTCATCCTCCATCTCCCAGGCGGACTCTTCCGACGAGGAGTCAGGATCCGACCCCGTGGGGCCCGGGAGCACCCGCCCCGATGCCGGAGGCACCGGCATCGACGCTCTCGGTCCCAAATGGGAGGTCGAGGGAGACCGCGACCGAGGTCGACCTCGAGCCATCATGGTCTCGAGTATTGACTCGGTCTCCGGGGTCGACTTCGATGTCGATGTCCCGGTAGTCGGGGCAGATGCGCCAGACAGCTGGCCATCAGTGCCCGCTGCTGCTCCATGAAGGCAGTCTGCACTCCAAGGCTGTCATCCTGAGACTCAGCTCGGGAGACGCAGCAGCCACTGACTCGGGCCCCGGCGGCGCCGGGCCCGACGTCGGCTCTCTGGGAGGAGAGTCCTCGAGGACTACAGGACTTACGTGTCCAGCAGACTCTGGCTCCACGCGAGGAACTTTGGCAGGCTTCTCTTGTTCCATGGGCCCGGGGTGATGGGCGGGGGTCTTAGACCTGGCCCTCGAGGATCCAGGGACCTCTTCCGACGACGCCCTCACGAGCCGCTTCTTCCTCTTGCGTTCCCGGTCGGGGAACCCCCTGTCCGAGGAGCCACGACGGCGCTCGGGATCCGAATCCCGAGATGTCGAGGCCTCAGACGAGGTCTGGGCCCGGCCGGAGGCTAAGTCAGAAAAAAGCCTTTCTTTCTGCTGTTGGCGACTTCGCAGTGCCTTGGAAGACATCTTCCCACATGGTCCACACGTCTTAGGACGTGATCAGGACCGAGGCACCGAAGGCAGCAGTCGTGTGTGTCGGTGAGAGACATCAACTTCTTACACCGATCACACTTTTTAAAACCGCTGGAAGCCATCGGGGAAAAAAGAGTCCCCGCGAGGTCAAAGGACCGGCCTTCCAGGGAAAAGCAAAAAAAGGGCGTGAACACCAGCCACGAAGGGCAAAAACCGAAAAAGAAGAAACAGGCTAGATACCGGTGTACCGAACCCGGCGGGAGGGGAACCGGCATCGAACAGAGAAGAAAAAGTAGCGAGAATTGCCGAAAAATTCAAACTCTTATCCGGGATGACAGGACACACGTGCGGTGGGCTTCTCAGAAAAAGAGAGACTGAGGTAAGATGGCACCTTTAGGTGGGAAGGGAACCGCGCATCCGTGCCTGCATTCCCAAAGGCTTTCATGGAAAGTTGGGGAAATGCTCCGCAGGGGCTTCATCGGCATCGATGACACCCATATGTGAGGACTGACTTCCTGCTTGGTCCTGAAGAATGCCAGATCACATAAAAACTCCTCATCTTCCAACTCTGCTTGGTCATCTCCCCTCTCCTTCAAATAAATTTCTTATTTCATTCAGCAAATCACGAAATCTTTGCAGAAATTTGTGCCTACTTAGCCACCTTACATCTGTGTACAAAATGATTTCCGCTGCCCCTTCATCAAGAGTAAGATAGAAAAGCCGTCCTTGAAGAGATCTTCTACAAACTGAATTTACAATTTTGAAAGTGATGTCCATGATAGTCTTGGTATTGAGTCTCTTGCTTGTCAAAACTTACTGGTGAATGATGCAGTGGTAAGAAAGGAAATCTGGGAAGTTGTCATGCTGTCTACCGAAGGCTATGAAACCCTTATCCTCACCTGTCATTGCTCTTGCTCCATCAGTAGTGATGGAAACAAGTCTATGCAATGGAAGATTACACTTTGTCACAAAAGAATGGAAAGAACTGAATATTTCCTGACTGGTAGTTCTCCCTTTTAAAAAAATCATTCCAAGTAGTTCTTCTTTAACACTGAAGCCTTCAAAAACCATCCGGATAAAGACTAGTAACTGGGCTATGTCTCTTATGTCTGTAGATTCATCCAGTTGGAGTGAGAAAGCAAACAATGTGAAACATCCTCCAACAATTGTTCAGTTGTGTCTCCACACATCTTTTCTATTCGCCGCACGATGGTGTTTCTTGACAATTGTACATCTTGAATAGCAGCTATGATTTCTTTCTTATTTTTAAATCCTTCAAAAAGATTGTCAGCTGCTTCAAGAAAACAATCTTTTACAAATTCCCCTTCACTGAAAGGTTTGCATTTCTTTGCGATCAGGTTGCTGACCTTGAAGGATGCTATGGTTGCATTGACCGAATGGGACCTTGGCTTCGCCATCAATTGTTGCTGAGTAGCCAATTTCGATTTAAGTTCTTTGAGCTTCAGTTTATGGATTTCACTTTTGGGTGGAAAATCAGCATCAAACTTATTGCTATGCAGAGCCTTATAATGATGTTCCAGATTACCCCTTTTGGACAAGGATACTGGGGAGTTACAAATTAAACAACACTTGTCTTTCACCATGATGAAGAAGTAGTCTATTTCCCATTCATCATGTAAGTGGTACGTTTTGATCTTCTTTGGAACACTCATCTTCGTTACACTGGGGTGGCTGGATGTAAGAAGGCCAAATCTGCTAAGTTAGTATAAACACTGGCTGAATCTGGTCCAAAACTGTCACTGTCTCAAAGTATTAAAAGGAACCGAAGACCTCTGGATGATGTGCAATACAAGGACTGGAGATGCCAAAACCACACATGCAGTTCTAAAGGTAAAAATAAGAATTCATCATACTGGCACCAATAATCAAATACCACCAAAAGATCATCAAAAAAACTCAGACCCCTGTCCAGCAAACCAGGTAAAATCAAATACCGCCAAACAGAGTAGTTACTCACCTGTAACAGGTGTTCTCCAGGAGCAGCAGGAATCAGTCCTCACATATGGGTGTCATTGGCGCCGATGAAGCCCCAGCGGAGCATTTCCCCAGCTTTCTATGAAAGCCTTTGGGAATGCAGGCACGCATGCGCGGTTACCTTCCCGCCTAAAGGTACCATCTTACCTCAGTCAAATGAAATAGCTAAGAACAGCACACAAAAATGAAAAATAAACTATGTACAACTGCAACTCCAAGGGGAGGAGGAAGGGTTGTGAGGACTGATTTCTGCTGCTCCTGGAGAACACCTGTTACAGGTGAGTAACTACTCTTTCTCCAGGACCAAGCAGGAAATCAGTCCTCACATATGGGTGACTCCCAAGCTCTGGGCTACCGAGGAACCCAGGCTGAACAAGAGAACTCCCTCTAGTCTCAGCAGCAAAGAAAGGCTTTTCAAGAACACAACCTCCACCGGTAGCCCAACAGAGGGCAGGAGGGCAGGAGTTGCCTAAACCTCAAAGAGATTCCGGAGTCCTGCTTGTCCAAAAGCACTGTCCCTACGGGACTCCCTCTCCAGACAGTAATGGGCCGCAAATGTCTGGCTTGAAGACCAAGTTGCAGCCCTGCAGATGTCTACCAAGGGCACAGAGCAGAGATGAGCCACTGAGGCAGCCATTGCCCTGACACGGTGGGCCGTAACCCGACCCTGCAAAGGAAGGTCAGCTGCCTTGTAAGCCCAGGTGATACAGTCAGCCACCCAGATGGACAAGGTACGCTTGGACACAGCCAACCCCAACTCATTAGGGTCAAAAGAAACGAAGAGCTGAGTAGCCCTTCTATGCCCCTGGGTACGGTCAAGGTAGAAGGATAAGGCCCTCCTACAGTCCAGGGTATGCAGGACTGCTTCAGCCTGGCTTGCATGAGGTCTAGGGAAGAATGTTGGAAGAACCACTTCCTGATTGAGGTGGAAAGAGGAGACAATCTTTGGGAGGAACTTTGGATGAGTCCTGAGGACTACCCTGTTCCTATAAATCCTGGTGTAAGTCCCATCACAAACTAGGTCCTGAAGCTCACTCACTTGCCTAGCCGAAGTAAAGGCTGTCAGGAAGAGTGTCTTCCAGGAGAGGAAGCGTAGTGGGCAAGTAGCCATCGGCTCAAAAGGTGGGCGAGTCAGTTGCTGCAAGACCACATTCAACTCCCACTCAGGGGCAGGACGACGGATTGGAGGCTTGAGCAAAAGCAAGCCCCTGAGAAAGCGGGACACCAAGGGGTGAACCGACAGAGAATGTCCTTCCACCAGTGAGTGGTGAGCTGCTAGAGCTGAGAGGTGGACCCGAACAGAATTGGATTTGAGTCCCTGATTGGACAACTACAGTAAGTACTGAAGCACCACTGGTACAGTACAGGAGAAAGGATCCTCTGTACGTAGCTGACACCACACAGATAACCTTTTCCACTTGAGAGCATAGGTCTTTCTAGTGGACTGTTTCCTAGAGGCTAGGACAACCTCCTCAACTTCCTGAGGTAGGCCCAGGGAGCCAAAACTACCCTTGCAGCCTCCAGGCCATCAAATTGAGAGCTTTGAGATTGGGGTGCAGAAGGGAACCCTGATCTTGAGAGAGAAGGTCGGGTTGCAACCCCAGAGGCAGTGGGGGATGCACTGCCAGCTGAAGCAGTAGTGGGAACCAAGGTTGCCTCGGCCACCTGGGAGCCACCAGCAGGACCGAGGCCTTGTCCTGAAGAATCTTGAAGAGAGTTCGGGCCACCAAGGGCGTGGGAGGAAACGCATACAGGAGGCCCTGAGACCATGGAATCAGAAAAGCATCTGCTGCTATCCGCAGAGGATGCGGTTGCCTGGAGCAAAACTTTAGCAGTTGCTTGTTTAGTGGACTGGCAAACAGGTCTATCAAAGGGAGACCCCATTTTAGGAAGATCTTCTGAACTACCAAGGGATGCAGCTGCTATTCGTAGGGCTGCAAAATTCTGCTCAACCTGTCTGCCAGGTAGTTTTCCTGGCCTGGAAGGTACACAGCCTTGAGGAGCATGTTGTGCTTGAGGGCAAATGAACAAAGGTCCTGAGCCTCCCGACAAATGAGTCTGGACCCCGTCCCGCCCTGTTTGTTCACATAAAACATGGCTACCTGGTTGTCTGTCTGAACCAGGATAGATTGATGAGCCAGGGCAGGAGAGAAAGCTTTGAGAGCTAGGCGAATAGCCCTGAGTTCCAAGAGATTGATCTGCTGTGCCGCCTCCCAAGGAGACCACAGGCCCTGGGTGCTCTTGTCTAGACAATGAGCTCCCCAGCCCTGCAGGGAGGCGTCGGTGGTCAGTACCACTGTGTACCCAGGAATCTGAAAGGGCACGCCTTTTAGTAGATTGGGTGGGTGCAGCCACCAGCTGAGGGAGTTCAGAAAGTGTCTGGACACCCTTATCCTGTCCCTGAGGCTGCCTGTGGCCTGTGACCACTGAGTCCGAAGGCACCACTGTGCAGGCCTCATATGGAGCCTGGCATTGGGGGGTCACATAAACTGTCGAAGCCATGTGGCCGAGAAGCCTCAGGAAGAGTCTGGCGGAGACCAGGGACCTGTTGAGAAACTGGTTTGCCAAGGCTATCAGTCTTTGGGCTCTGTCTTCTGGCAAGAAAGCCTTTGCCAGGAGAGTGTCTAGCCTTGCTCCTATGAATTCCAAATTCTGGGAGGGGAGCAAAGTGGACTTTGCGAAGTTTATGACAAAGCCTAGGCTTTGAAGAAGAGCAATAGTTCTGAGGGTGGCTTGGCTGGCCTCTTGGCACGTCTGACCCCTGATGAGCCAGTCGTCCAGATAGGGGAAGGGAAAAATTCCCTGATTCCTCAGGTAGGCCGCCACCACTGCCAGGCATTTGGTAAAGACTCTGGGAGCAGAGATGAGGCCAAAAGGCAGTACTCTGTACTGATAATGGTTTCCTCCCACAATGAACCTGAGGTACTTTTTGTGGTCTGGATGAATGAGGATGTGAGTGTACGCATCCTTTAGATCTAAGAAGCATAGCCAATCTCCCTGCTGGAGATAGGGCAGAAGTGTTCCAAGAGTAAGCATCTTGAACTTTTCTTTCTCTAGGAACTGGTTTAGGTTCCTGAGATCCAGAATAGGTTGAAGGCCACTGGTTCTTTTGGGTACCAGGAAATACCTGGAGTAGAACCCCTGACCTTGGAAGTGGGGAGGCACAGGCTCCACCGCCCTGTCCACCAACAGACCCTGAAGTTCCTGAAGGAGAAGGTCTGTGTGCAGGGGAGGCCTCGGGGGCTCCCCTGGAAAGTATGGCGGAGGCAGTTGGTGAAAATGTAGTGCATAGCCCTTGTGGACTATGTCCAACACCCACCTGTCCCCGGTGATGAGGGGTCACTGGTGGGCAAACAGGGCGAGGCGACCTCCTGTGCAGGGTTGGGATAGCAGGGACGGAGAGGCTACGCTCAAGGAGTCAAAAACCCCCACCCTGCTGAGTGGGAGTACGGGCCGGAGGCTTGGGGGTCCTCTGCCTACGGGGCCCATTACCCTGCCCCTTGGCCTGCTGACCCTGGGGTGCAGCTTGGGCAGCCTGATACTGAGGGTACTGTTTGTAGGCAGTGCCCTTCCTCGGGTAAAAGGGCTTTTTACCCGAGCCCTTCTTCTTATGAGAAGGGGCAGAGGTCTTCCTAGACAGCCTTGTCCTTGTAAGGTGCTCGGTTTCGAGCTGAGCGGCCTTCTCGGTCATGGGCTTGCCAAAAAGGTTCTCACCTCGGCAAGGGACATCGACCTACTTGTCCTGAACCCATGGCTCGAGGTCCGATGACTGCAGCCATGCCTGGCGTCGAGCCGCGATGCCGGCTGCCGCAACATGGGCCGAAGCCTCGAAGCCAAGGCTCTTCCTCGGGGTCCGCTGGAATAGCCAAGGCAGTGGCCATATCCCGGACAAACTCCGAGAACCGGTTATCCTCCAGAGGAGATCTACTCCGGGGCTCAGACTGCGGTGAGTATCGGGGGACTCCTCATCCTCCGTCTCCCAGACGGACTCGTCCGTCGAGGAGTCAGGGTCCGACCCGCGGGGCACTGGAGCACCCGCCCCAATGCCGGAGGCACCGGCGTCGATGCCCTCAGTCCCGAACGGGCGGTCGAGGGAGACCGCGACCGAGGTCGACTTTGAGCCATGATGGACTCGAGTATCGGCTCGGTCTCTGGGGTCGACTTTGAAGTCGATGTCCCGGTGGTTGGGGCAGATGCGCCAAACAGGCTGGCCATCAATGTCCGCTACTGCTCCATGAAGGCAGACAATCTGCTCTCCAAGGCTGTCATCCTGAGACTCTGCTAGGGAGATGCAGCAGCCACCGACTCGGGCCCCGGTGGCGCCGGGCCCGACGTCTGCTCTCTGGGAGGAGAGTCCTCGAGGACCACAGGGCTTACGTGTCCAGCATACTCCGGCTCTACACGAGGAACTTTGGCAGGTTTCTCTTGTTCCACAGGCCCGGGGCGACGGTCGGGGGTATTAGACCTGGCCCTCGAGTAACCAGGGACCTCCTCCGACGCCGCCCTCACGAGCCGCTTCTTCCTCTTGCATTTCCGGTCGGGGGACCCCCTGTCCGAGGAGCTTCGACGGCGCTCTGGATCCAAATCCCGAGATGTCGAGGCCTCAGACGAGGTCCGGGCCTGGCCGGAGGCTGAGTCCTAGAAAAGCTTTTCTTTCTGCTGCTGACGACTTCGGAGTGCCTTGGAAGACATCTTCCCACATGGTCCACACGTCTTAGGGTCGTGATCAGGACCGAGGCACCGAAGGCAGCAGTCGTGTGTGTCGGTGAGAGTCATCAACTTCTTACACCGATCACACTTCTTGAAACCGCTGGAAGCCATCGGGGAAAAAATAGTCCCCGCGAAGTCAAAGGACCGGCCTTCCAGGGAAAAATCAAAAAAGGGCGCGAACGCCAGCCACGAAGGGCAAAAACCGAAAAAGAAGAATCGGGCTCGATACTGGTGTACCGAACCTGGCGGGAGGGGAACCGGCGTCGAACCGGGAAGAAAAAAATAGCGAGAATCGCCGAAAAAATCAAACTTTTATCCGGGATGACAGGACACACGTCCCGTGGGCTCCTCGGAAAAAGAGAGACTGAGGTAAGATGGCACCTTTAGGCAGGAAGGGAACCGCGCATGCGTGCCTGCATGCCCAAAGGCTTTCATAGAAAGCTGGGGAAATGCTCCGCTGGGGCTTCATCGGCGCCGATGACACCCATATGTGAGGACTGACTTCCTGCTTGGTCCTGGAGAAAAGTTCAAATACCACCACACACGATTTAATAAATTCTGCACACAGTGTAGGATCAATGCAAAGGCAAGGCAAAATAAAATTGCAGTGTAGAATCAACGCACAGGCTAGGCAAAATAAAATTGCAGAGGCAAGCAAAGGTCACAGTGGTTTGAACCAATTCAAAGGCAAGGCATAGGCAAGTTAGAACAAAATGGAAAAAGCCCTTCCAAAATCACTAAATTCTTGACACTTTGTTGTGTCTGCCCAAAAACGTTTAATGAAAGCGAACTATAAAGTGACCAACGAACAGCACACGACACAATTAATATGGTAAGTGTATTCAGGTAAAGCCTGGGTGAATGGATATCGCCCAGTATATAACACACTTCTAAGAGGTGTTCAGGCGGGGGCAGGAATGGGTGATTCTGAGAGGCAGTAGACCAGGTATGACGCCGGGCCTGTGGTGTCTCGTCAGAGGATGTGGGCGGCGGCCCCCTGGGGTTCCCACAAACTATTGGCACGAAAACAACAAGCGCCCCCAATACACCCACAGGCAAGATTCCCACAGGCAGGGAAAAAAGACAGGCAAAGGATCAGCAGCAGGGGCAAGCCCTCGGCAGACGACCTGCCAGCACGAGCTCTCTCCTAGCGACGGGGCGAGTTGCTGAAGAGATGGAGCAAAGTGGGGTTGGCGATCTACCTCTGACCCCTCCGCAATCTACAGGTAGATCGCGATCTACCTGTTGGACATGCCTGGTGTAAAGAATTGATCTGCATTTACCCATTCTACTCCATTTATAAATTTATAGACCTCTATCATATCTCCCCTCAGCCATCTCTTTTCCAGATTGAAGAGCCCTAACCTTTTAAGCCTCTCCTCATAGGGGTATCCTTCCAGCCTTTTTACCATTTTGGCGGCTCTTCTCTGTATTTTTTCTAATTCCGCTATATCCTTTTTAAGATACGGAGACACAATATTCAAGGTGCGGTCGCAACATGGAACAATACAGAGGCATTATTAGATCCATTGTTTTATTCTCCATTCCTTTCAACCATAATCAAGCTAGCCACCAACTTCAGTATCAAGGGCAAACAAACAATAATTCTAGGCGACTTCAACCTGAATTTCCTACCCCCAGCTCAAGCCAGTTCATTCCTTCATGCTCTAAACTTACTGGACTTCTCTCAGGTAATCAAAACTCAGACACACACAAGCGGAAATATTCTTGACCTGTTTTTTGTATCCTTCTCCCTCCACTCCTTCAACTCCCCCTTAACCTATCAAGTAACCCCAGTACCCTGGTCAGACCACCACATGATATCCTTTAACCTTCCAACGAATCCCCCACAGACTAGACAACACCACTCAATCACCCAACGTCGCTTCAAAGCATTCGACAAGGACACACTGCTTGACCAAATACTCCCCAAGCTTGACACCAGCACCTCGGATCTGACAACCATAGTTGAAAATTGGAACACCACCATATTACCAGCTGCCCTTGCACCACCCAAACAAAGAACCTCCTAATGAGAAAGCAGAGCTCCATGGTACTCCACTGAAATAAAATCCAGAAAGATCACACTAAGAAGAATAGAGAGAAGATGGCACAAGTCCAAGGATCAATCAGACCTAGAGGACTATAGAATAAAACAACAGGAATACAATGAACTAATACTTAACCGCAAGAAACATCATCATACAAACCTGATCATGAATGCCCTAAACTGACCCAGAGAGCTATTCTCAATAGTAAAAGAGTTAACCAGAGACCCACAGAGACAGGCCACAATCCCAATAACCCCAGAAACCTACGCAACTCATCTTCAGAATAAACTCCGCTGCATACAATCCTCACCAAACCAACCTCTCCCACCAACGATCAAACAAGATTTCCCAAAGATATGGACCTCGTTCTATTCAATCACCAAAGATCACTGCCTCAACCTCCTAAAATCACTAAACACAAACACTTCCTCCCTCGACCCCTGCCCCACTGCTTGGATAAAAATGACTGCACAAGAACTAGCACCAACACTCTGCAGAATAATAAATATATCCCTCTCCCAAGGTTTTATACCTCCATCACTAAATACATCATCCATAAGACCAATCCTAAAGAACAACACAACTGACCCAAGCTCTCCACCCTACTACCGTCCAATATCCAGCATAACGTTCCTCTCCAGATTAATTGAAAAATCAGTCCTACATCAGCTACAAAACCACGTCGACATTACCTTCCCCTCGACCTGATTCCGAGAGTTCCACGGGGTAGAAACCTTATTAACATCACTATTGAACACAGTTCTCAAAGGGATCAAAAACTTCAAGCAAAGCTTCATACTTATATTCATTGACATAGCATCTGCATTCAATTCAATAATACACCCCATACTCATAGACAAACTGATGGAAATAGGAATAAGCGACACCCCACTATCATGGTTTCGTTACTATATTTCAGAAAGAACAGCAAAGGTCAGGATAAAAAATAACACATCAAGGTCCTTCCCATTAAACCAAGGACTCCCGCAAGGCTCAGCACTTTCCGCCCTCCTTTTCAACATCTATATCCAACCAGTTTGCAAAATTATACAGAAGCACAACATACAATACATTCTTTATGCAGACGACCTGATGCTTTACTCAACCCTCGAAACCACCAATCCCAACTACGCCACCATCTCCGCTTGCATGATGGAAGTTTTAGAATGGGTAATGCAACGTAACCTGGTAATTAACTACAGCAAATCCGAAGCTCTCATAATCACAAAGGACTCTACCTTTCATCCCCTCAAAATCTACTAATAGGAAACCAAGCAATCCCACTAAAAAATGAAGTTAAACACTTAGGAATACTCCTCGACCAGAGGCTCAACTTCCAATCCCATATCAAGAAACTAACCGCCAAAGCCTACCGTAAAATGAAGATCCTAAAAAACCTGTGACCCATGCTCGATCCTGACCACTTCCGCTCCATCTGCCAGGCAATGATCACGCCACAACTAGATTACTGCAATCTGATTCTCCAAGGCCTATCCAAATGCGCAACCCAAGCACTACAACTAGCACAAAACTCAGCAGCATGTCTAATCACTGGAACCACACATCACCCCCACCCTCATAGCCCTCCACTGGCTACCCATCTGACCTCGGATAAAATACAAAGCTGTAATGATGATATTCAAAATACTATACAACCAGTCCCCAGAATGTTTAAAAGAGTTAGTCAAAAGAGTTCCAGACACTCGATTAAGAAAGAAGCAACATCAGAACGTACTTTCAATTGCTACCATAACTACTTACTACTCTCAATAAGCCCTTCACAGAGTATTTAAATATTATACCCCAGCACTAAGGAACTCACTCCCATATCACCTGAGAACAATCTCTGACATCACCGAATTCAGGAAACATCTCAAAACCGACCTTTTTACAGACCACACTTCAACACCACAGACAACACACAAACATAACAACAGCATTTCCAATCAGCAGCTCCCATCCACACCATGTCCCCCTTTAACCAAGTCACAATCAGTTAAAATGTTGTAAGATTGTTGTTGTTAGACAAAGAGAATGTTAATTGCTCATTGTAAGTAATTTGATTGTTAATTGTTCAACGTAAATAGTTGCTACTGTACTGTTCTATGTAACCTCGTTATGTTTCAATGTAAACTGCTTTGATAAAATTGAAAAAGCAATATGTAAAAGATGTTACATAAATAATTAAATTAAATAAATGATTTCTAGCATCCTATTTGCTTTCTTGGCCACAGCTGCACACTGGGCGGAGGGTTTCAACATGTTATTCGTGATGACACCTAAATCTTTTTCCTGGATGGTGGTTCCTAATGTGGAACCTTGCATCGTGTAACCATAGTTTGGGTTGTTCTTTCCTAGGTGCATAACTTTGCACTTGTCCACATTAAATTTCATCTGCCATTTGAACGTCCTAATTTATCAAGGTCCTCTTGCAATTTTTTCACAATCCTCTTTGGTTTTAACAGCTTTGAATAATTTTGTGTCATCTGCAAATTTGACTACCTCACTTGTTATACCAATTTCCAGGTAATTTATGAATATGTTAAAAAGCAGAGGACCCAGCACAGATTCCTGGGGTACTCCGCTATTCACCTTTCTCCACTGGGAAAATTGACCATATAGCCCTACCCTCTGCTTTCTATCTTTAACCAGTTCCTGATCCACAATAGTACACTGCCTCCTATCCCATGACCTTTTTTTTAATATTGTTTATTCACCAGTCAACACATCGGGTCACGGTGGGTACACTTACACCGATTTCCGATATATAAACCACACACACAGTCATCAATATAACAATTTTTGTTTTCTTATCCCACATTCCCATCTTCCCCTTTCCTATCCCCCCTTACCCCCCCCCCCCCCTTGTTCCTAAACATAGTGGCTCAGTGTTCAATCTTTTCAACATCTATCCTCTCTTGGTGGTCTAATTCCTTTGCTGGGTTAATGGGCGAGATCTCTCTCTCCTGGGTTCCTCCTCTTCCCACCCAGCCCTTACATGGTTAGTAATGTATTTTGTGCTCTGGGCGCTAGGGTGGCGATATAGCAATCCCACACCTGTAAAAACTCCTCCCATTTTTCTTTGTTGCCTTTAGCATCTAGTCTTTCCATTAGCATCAGCTGATGAAAAATGCCCAGCCACTCCCAAAAAATAGATGCCTTGTCTTCCCTCCACCTCCTTAGAAGAGGTAGTTTGCCTGTATATAGGCTTTCCTCACCAAAAGTCTATCCCATTGCCCTCTGGGGAGGGAAGCGGCAATCCTATCAAATATCACAAGAACTCTAGTCCATTCCATGCGCTGAGCAATCAGCTGGCTACTTTATCTATGAATTTGACGCCAATATCTCTGTACCTCCTCACAGAGCCACTACATATGGCTTAGTCCTGCCATCAGTGTGGAGCACCTTGTATAGCTACCATCCTGTGTCAGACCACTTCTCTGTGCCCGTCGGGAAGAAAAGTGTGTCCAGCATACCATTTGATATTGTAGCTCCCTGAGCTTGGCTAACTGTATCAGTGCTGGAATACATTGTATCGTACCCAGTATTTCACCTGGAGCAACTGGGCACCCGAGTTCCTCTGCCCATTTATGTTCAATAGAGAAATTCCAGGGGCTAGTTCCTCTCCTCAATTTATCTGAGTAATCTGAGACTGATAAACATTTCTGATCTCCTAGTTCAAAAAACTGTAGGATCACTATGGTTATCTCTGTTACTAGCTGCTCACATAGAAGTGACTGAACATAAAACCGCAGCTGTTAGTATTTATTTTATTTATTTGACTGTTTTTCTATGCCGCTTTTCACCAGGGCAAAGCAGTGTACATTACAACAACTTGATTTTACATATAACAGTAGAACTTTGTACATAGATCATTTCTATTTACAAACACTTGGTGTTATAACTGAACAACTTATATACAATAGAAGAGATCTTGTAATGGGGGTATGAGGGACGGGGTGGGGGGGGGGGCGGGGAGATGGGTTATGTGATTGAACCAAAGTGTTCGGTGAAGAGGTAGGTTTTGAGTAATTTCCTGAATGTTGGTAGGTCACTTGTGGATCTTAGATTGCCAGAGAGTGAGTTCCAGAGGGATGGTGCATATATTTGAAAGGCTCTATTGCAAGCATGCTGGGGGAGCTGGTAGTTTTTTCTTGAGGTATGTTTAGCATGTTTATTGTGACTTGCCTTTTTGTTCTGTTAGGGTTGATGGGGTTCAACGGAGTTTGTAGGTCATGAGCAGATTGCTTGTTGATAATTTTGAAAGTTAGGAGTAAGATCTTATAGAATATACGACTGGGCAGTGGCAGCCAGTGGAGCTGTTTGAGGATCAGTGTGATATGGTCATTCTTAGATGCACCTTGTATTATCCATGCTGCAGTGTGCAGGGCTGTATTCAGGGGGAATAGGGTTGTCTTTGGCAGTCCATGGAGGATTGAGTTGCAGTAATCAAAGTGGGGTATTATAATTGCTTGGAAGGCTGAACAGAAATTGGATGGGTCCAGCAATGGACGGAGAGTTCTTATTTTATGGTATATTATTTTTGTTATAGCACTTATGTGAGGCTTGAAGGAAAGATGTTGGTCAAGGGTGATTTCTAAGTACTTCACATTTGGTTGGACAGTGATAATGATGTTATTTAGTTCTATGGATGAAGGCAGTTGAAAGTTGGTGTCTCTGGTGATGAACAGTGTTTTGGTCTTTTTTGTAGTTTATTTCAGAGCCTTGCATGTTGAGGCATTCCTGAAAGAGGCTCTGCATTTCAAGCAAAGGTAAGGGTGTATGGCTATTAATTACTAGTTCTCTGCCTGAGAGCTCTTAAAAGGGTTTTTGGTACATTTTTAAAACAGTTACATTCTTTTTGGTGCTTTAATCAAAAGGGGAAATATTAGGTTTAACACTCTGCTTTCAGTATCTTTCTCAGATCATTGAAGCTGCTGACACCTCATCAGGAGTTAGTGGGCCTGATTAGCCTGTGAAAGAACTGAGGGCTGCATAAAAAGTCTCCAGAGCCTTGCACTGTAAAGGCTTTCCTAACAGGGGATCTACATTTCAAGGAAAGGTAAGAGTGTGTAGCTTTTTAATTACTAGCTCTCTGCCTGAGAGTTCGTAAAAGGATTTTTGTACATTTTTAAAACAAAATTACATTCTTTTTGGTGCTTTAATTCAAAAGGGGAAATAATTTCATTAGTGGTGTAGGTTTAAAACTCTGCTTTCAGTATCCTTCTCAGCTCTTTGAAGCTACTGAAACCTCATCAGGTGTTAGTTCCCTCCCTACCCCCTCCAACTCCCACCCACCCCATGTGAGCAGTTTTGCTTTATAGGACCCCTCCCCAATTAGCTACACACAGGGACCTGGAACAGCATATTTAGAACACATTTAAGAGATTTAACTGCTTTTTCTCTGAAAGGGCAGCTGGGAAACCAGCTGGTACTTTGGTAGGTCTCTCTCTCTTTTGCTTCAACAGGTACCTAAGCTCCACCAACTGAACAATGGCTGGGAAAAATTGTATCACCAAAGCTTTTGCCCCCATTACAGCTTCTGCCTCTGTCCAGAGATTCCAATGCCATTTGAAAGACCAGTTCCTTGTGCAGGATGTCTGCATGCTGAAGCTCTCAGGAAATAAGTGGAGGAGCTCAGAGAAGAGTTGGTGAGACTAAGGAGCATTCAAGACAGTGAGAAGTACATTGATGAGATGCTTTCTGAAACATCCAAGCTCTCCAGGAGAGGAGAAGATGGGCGACTTGGACCTTGGTGATTGTTGCTCAGGATCACGCTCAAGGGCCCTCTGGTGAGGCCTTCAGGCATGGGGACACCAGGTGTGGGCGCACCTGATCGGTGCTGGATTTAAAGTCCTGATGGAGCAGAGCAGATTGGTCGAGCTGGTGGGGAGCGGAGAGGAGCTTAACTTCCCACTCCCTGCTCGTGATAGTATGCAAAAAAATATCCCCTGCCTAAATCATATGCCTTCTGTACGTTTTGAAAGAGTTTGAAGACCCCCGACTCATCCACTACATGCCCCAGATTTCATATCCCTTTAGCTCCCCACTCATGAAACACCATGATCTCTGTACCTGGCAAGAACTGTATGTTGCCTCTTATAGGCAACCAGCTAGACACTGCTGGTGATGTCTGCCATCGTCTACATAAGAATTGCCATATTCCCCAAACTCAACTAAAAGGCTTTTTGTCAAATGCTGTGGCAGCATCGTGCTGTCCATATGAAGCACTGCTAAGAGAGAGTGTGGAGAAAAAAATGTCTCCTTCAGCCTCCTTGGTGTATATGTGTCTGCATATCCCAGCCAGTCTCCCAAATGATGGAGTTGGCATGCCTGTGTGTAGAAAAAGATGTCTCGGACACCGAGTCCTCCCCATCGCCATGGGCCTCGCATGCGTGCCACAGACAATCAAGTTCTTTGCCCCTTCCATAGGAAGCTGCACAATATCTGTTCAATCACCAAAATGTCTCTAAGGAGAAGACAAAGTGGGAGTGTCTGCAGCATATACAGCAATTTTGGGACTAGCACTATACGATAGGCTGCCACTCGACCCATTAATGATAGCGGGAGGGGAGTCTAATCCTTTAAGCGAGTTTGCATGTACTGTATCACCTTACTGCAGTTACATTTGTAGAGCTGGCAAGGGTCTCGGGTTAGTTGGATGCCCAAGTAAGTAAATGCTATGTCAGCTCATCGCAGGGGGAAGGAGGGTCTCCAGGCTGAGCGTAACTCTCCCAGCACGTCCAAGGCTTTGTATTTTCTTTATTTATCTTGAGGCCTGCTATCTCTCCAAATTTGGTAAATTCTTCTAGCACTATTGGTAAAGCCATTCAAGGTGAGGTAAAGTGGACTAAAAAGAAATTAGACTTACCTGCTAATTGTTGTTCCTTGAGGAACTCCAGTTCAGTTCCACACCTCTGGGTAGTGCACCTCCTCCTGCAGCTTGGAGACTGGGCATGTCAAATTTGTGACATCACTGGATATATCCTGCTGGCCTCTCCCACCAGCCCCCAGTAACCTATTAACAAAGCAGACTCAAAGGAGCAACAAATAAGTAGCTATAGCATTAAATTAAATCTTTAACTTTCAAACTGCACTAAATCCCCGTTAACCAAGAGGATAACTCCCTCTCTTCTCCCCTTTGAAGAAACATCACAGAAGAGAAAGAGGAGATAGAACAGCGAGAAACCACAGCCTAAGCACAGAAAGAGCATAATACTTCCCTTGATCTGCTCTCCGCATAGCTGTAGAAGCTCTTCTCACACAAATAATCCTGCGAAAACTAAACAGACTCTCCGGGCGGGAATTGGGACTGAACTGGAGTTCCTCAAGGAACAACAATTAGCAGGTAAGTCTAATTTCTCTTTCCTTATCATCTCTCCAGTTCAGACCCACACCTCTGGGATGTAACAGAGCAGTAATTATTGGGAGGGCCCTGTCCACCCGGACCGCAACACCGCAGCCCCAAAACAGGCACTCTGCGTCGCCTGAACATCTAGGCAATAGTGTTTACTGAAAGTATGCAGGGAAGACCAAGTGGCCGCTCAACAAATTTCTACCGGTGGAACCAAGCTATGCTCCACCCACAAAGTCACTTGTGCTCTAGTAGAATGCACCCATGGGCACCTGACGCCCCTGCAAAATATACACTGACGCTATTGCTTCACGGACCCTTCTGGAAATCAAAGCTTTAGCCGCCGCTTCCCCTTTACGTGGACCACCAAAGAGAACAAATAAATGTTCTGATTTGCGGAAGGATTCCGAGACCTTCAAGTAATGCCGCAGTACCCTCTTTATGTCCAAGAGACGCAAACTATGATCCGACACATCCTCCCCTGAGACTCCTAATACTGGTAACGAGACGGATTGATTCATATGATAAGGCAAAATGCAACACCAGCTTTTCTCTAGAAAAAGACAGAAAAGGCTCACGACAGGAACTGCAACTCCGAAATTTGACGTGCCGAAAAAATGGCTACCAAGAACACCGTCTTTAATGTCACATCCTTTAATGAAGCCAGGCACAAAGGTTCAAAAGGCTTCTTAGTCAATGCTCCTAGCACCAAGTTGAGATCCCACAGAGGAGACATCATCCTGAGAGCGGGTCTTAAATGTGAAACTGCCTTCAAAAAGCGTAACACATCGGAATGAGACCCTAAGGAAACACCTTGTACCTTTCCTCAATAACAAGAAATCACTGCCAGCTGAACTCTCAAGGAACTGGCTGCAAATCCCTTATCGAAACCATCCTGCAAGAAACTCAATACCATGGGAACCGACGCTGAGGATGGCCGGACCTGACGTTGCGTACACCAGTCCTCAAAGATACACCAAACACATACGTATGCCAACGATGTCGACCTTTTTCTGGCTAGTAACAAGGTAGCAATCACCGCCCCCGAGTAACCTTTCTTTTCGATCAGGCCGGGGCATCAGAAATTTCTAAGGTTTGTGTTGCCGTGGAGGCATTTTCAGTTCCAAGCATTGCCCTTCGGATTGGCGACAGCCCCTCGCACCTTCACCAAGATTATGATGGTACTGGCAGCAGCTCTCCGAAGAGAAGGAATACTAGTTCATCCCGTATCTCGACGACTGGTTGATACGAGCAAAGTCAGAGGCCGAGAGTGTTCGCGTTACAGCCAAAGTGGTGCAGCTGCTTCAGAGTCTCGGTTGGATAGTCAATGCGGCCAAAAGCCATTTGGAGCCATCACAGGTTCTGGAGTATTTGGGGGGTGCGCTTCGACACTCATGTGGGAGTGGTATTTCTGCCAAATCTCCGAGCTCAAGCGTTGCAGCGCCTGGTGTACAAGTTTCTAAGGACTCCAGCACCGTCGGCTTGGGACTATCTGCGGATTCTGGGGACAATGGCGGCAACGCTGGAAGTCGTGCCATGGGCCAGAGCGCACATGCGTCCGTTACAGAGGTCTCTGCTGCGTCGCTGGTCACACCAGACCGATTCGCTGTGCAAACAGCTTCCTTGTCCATTGCAGGTCAGGAGATCACTTCGGTGGTGGCTTTGTCCGTGGAATCTGGTGGCGAGGATGCCTCTCGAGCAACCGCAGTGGCTTCCACTGTTAACAGATGCCAATCTCACAGGCTGGGGAGCTCATTGCGGAGAGCAGTTTGCGCAAGGAAGTTGGACCGCAAAGGAGGCACAATGGTTGATCAATCGCTTAGAGTTGCGAGCGGTAGCACGAGCTCTATGGACGTTCGAGGCCTTGGTGCGGGGTCGAGCGATTCGGGTGCTGTCAGTCAACGTTGTGACAGTAGCATACCTCAACCGGCAAAGGGGCACGGGAAGCACATCTTTGGAAGAGGAGGCGGAAAGCTTATTCGCTTGGGTGGAGCCTCGTCTTCAAGCGATATAGGCAACACACATTGCAGGAACGAAAAATGTGATGGCAGATTTTCTCAGCAGAGTACGGGTGGATGCCGGATAGTGGGAGCTCCATCCGGACGTTTTTGCTCAGATAGTCGGCAAGTGGCTCAGTTTTACAGCAGGAGAAGAGAAAGGATGTTAGAAGGTCTAGATGCCTTACTGCAGCCATGGCCCATGCAAGGCCTGCTCTACGTTTTCCCTCCTTGGGCGCTGATAGGTCGGGTGGTTCAGCGCATCAAAGCTCATCAGGGGAGGATAGTGTTGGTGGCCCCGGATTGGCCATGGTGCCCCTGATATGCCGATCTGATTTGTCTTCTCGTCGGGGAACCGTGGTGACTGCCCTCGAAGACAGATCTGCTGATTCAAGGTCCTCTGCAAATGCCTCAGTTGACTCGGTTCTCTCTTACAGCCTGGCCATTGAAAGGGTTTGGTTGAGGATGTTTAAATAAGCTTCTGTCAGATCGAGGGACGTTAAAAACGCCCCCTGATGAACCGCTACTATAACGGACCGTAAGTTCTCCATTCGAAAATGCGGCACTCGCAGACAACGATTTACCCCCTTGAGGTCTAGAATTGGATGAAAGGCTCCGTCCTTTTTTGGAACTACGAAATTAATCGAGTATCAACCAGTACCGTAGAGCTCTCATGGCACCGGCACCACTGTCCTAGCTGTAACAGATGATCCAGCATTTCCCGTACAGCAGTCGACAGGACGAAGGAAATGAGCACCGGACGAGCAAATTCGAGAGCATACCCTTCGCGAATGACTTCTAAGACCTACTGGTCGGATGTTATTTGGACCCAGGCAGGAAGAAAATCTCAAAGCCGACCTCCCACTGGCTGCAAACCTGCCTGAGTCCGCCTGGCTTCATTGGGGCTTCCTGGTAGCTGTTGACGAGGGGCTAGAATAACCTCGGCCCGCCCCTCAAAACCCACGGAAACCCTGACCTCGTGAGGGGAATCTTCCTCTCTGAAAACCTCCCAACCTGGAGGTATGAAAATGCCTGAAGTCTCAAAACTGACCCCTCGAAGAACTCGGGATCCAACCCTGCTTCGGCTTATCCTCCAGCAAGCGTCCACCTTTCGATTTCACCCAAATCTTTGACCAGCTTGTCTAGATCCTCTCCAAACAACAACTTCCCCTTAAAGGGAAGCTTGCTGAGAGGCGACTTGGAGGAATCATCAGCTGCCCAATTTCGTAACCAAAGATATCGGCGTGCGGCTACCAAGGAAGCCATGCTATTTGCCAATGATCTAATCAGATCATAATGGATGTCCGCTAAATAAGCGGCTCCTGACTCGATCCTTGTCACATCCGCTAAGCGCTTGTAGTGCTGGCTGCTGCAAACGCTGCGACCACCAAAGGCAAGCTCTGGCTACCCAAGCCCCACAAATAGACACTTGTAGCGAAAGAGATTAACCTCAAAGGCCTGTTTCAATAAGGTGTCCACCTTTCTATCCTGTGCATCCTTCAGAGCCGCACTACCTTCCACTGGGATAGTCGTCTTCTTTGTGACTGCTGACACCACAGCATCTATACGCGGAGAACGAAATATTTCTCTTTCTTGATCCGCCAATGGATAAAGCCGATTGATAGATCGAACTCCGTGCAATCCTGCCTCTGGAAAATCCCATTCATCCTGAATCATTTGCTTAACCACCCGGTGAACAGGAAACAAAGCCTGCATCTTATGCACCACCTGAATGAGAGGATCCTCTAGACCCTCATCTTCCGCCGGAGGTCTGGAAGACAGATTCAGACCCTGAAGTGACTCCGTAAGAAGCGCTGTGAGCTCCTCTCTCCAAAAAACCCTGATGATCCATGCCTGATCCTCAGGTTCCTGAATTTCGACTTCTTCTAGCTCTTCCACACCGGATTCTGGTTCTGCTTTGAAGTCTTCCCCTTCCGGCCAATCTGAATCAAGAGGCTAATCTTCCACAGAGCAAGCCCTCTTAGCCGCTCTAGACAAACCAATTCCAATCTTGTCCGTGGTGGCTTGATTCCCGGCCGCTCCCAACAAAGAAAGATCTGCGACCAGCACCTGATTGCGCAAGCAATAAGCCTGATGCATAACAAGAACAAAATCTGGTGAAAAACCTCCAAGCACTGGTCCTGGCGCCACCGGCACAGAGGAGGCATGGGCACAGCAGCACGGTCCACCCGAAGAGCAGACGGGGACTCCAGAGGACACTCCCCTTCACCTGCACTGGGGACTCCCTGAGTCCCTTCCGTAGCCTTGTCATGGAGCTCCTGCTCCATACTGAGTGCCTCAGTTGCGCAGCCCCGACAAATCTCCGCTTCCGAGACTGCGCCCCTACGCGGCCCACACACTAGACACTGTGGGCACGACAGCATCAGTGGAACGCAGTTGTAGAGAACTGAAAAATAATTACAGTCCACCGAGGACCTGGCCAAAAAATAAACAACCAAAAAGAAACTGATCAGCAAGATAAAAATTTACTCTCTTTTTTTTGTAGAGGCCCCTTTAAGGGATGATCAAAAACACCAAAATAAATTTGAACTTAATGAAAACAAATAGAATTAACTAAAATTAGGCACAATTAAATAAACCAAGTCTAAATCCACAAGAACTGCGCTCCCGAAGCCTCTCAGAACGCCGCGGGAAGAGAAACGGCCCACGATGCACGCTACTACTAATGTGGTTTACACGCGGCAGCAGGCCCCAAAATTGTCCTGCGGTGCCAAACCCACTAGCGGGAGACTCACCTCCATTCTGTCGGCTTCACCAGCTCATTTTCTGCCCCCGACCATCAGCTGCGAGCAGCTCAACAGCTGCTTTGTCTTGTCTCTGCTGCATCTTTCAGGAAATGGAAAAAAGAGCCAAACGACGAAACCTGGAAACAGCACAAGCAATGGTAAGTCAAATGCAAGGCATTGATAAGGTAGGCAAAGGCAGAATTTGAGAAGAAGCTTGCTGCGGAAGCAAAAACGCGAAGTAAAGACCTTTTCAAGTATATTCGTAGCAAAAAACCTGTGAGAGAGCCAGTTGGTCCATTCGATGATTAAGGGGTTAAAGGAGCACTAAGAGGCGACAAGGCGATAGCGGAGAGACTGAATGAATTCTTTGCTTCAGTCTTTACTGAGGAAGATGTAGGGATGTTACCCATGACTGAAGTGGTATTTAAAGGTGCGGAAGAATTGAAGGAAATATCGATACATCGGGAAGATGTATTACAACTATTAGATAAACTGAAGAGTAGCAAATCACCTGGGCCAGATGGTATACATCCAAGGATGTTGAAAGAACTGAAATATGAGACTGCAGACCTGCTATTAGTAATCTGTGAACTATCATTAAAATCATCTCTAATACCTGAAGATTGGAGGATCGCCAATGTAACACCAATTTTTAAAAAGGGTTCCAGGGGTGATCCGGGAAACTACAGACCGGTGAGCCTGACATCAGTACTGGGAAAAATGGTAGAAACCATCATAAAGAATAAAATTACTCAGCATGTAGATAGTCATGACCTAATGGGAGACAGCCAACATGGCTTTAGACAAGGAAGATCTTGTCTTACTAATCTGTTAGGATTTTTTGAAGGAGTGAATAATCAGGTGGACAAAGGTGAGTCGGTTGATATTGTGTATCTGGACTTTCAGAAAGCCTTTGACAAGGTCCCTCATCAGAGACTTTTGGCAAAACTAAAGAGTCATGAGATAGGAGGCAGTGTACTATTGTGGATCAGGAACTGGTTAAAAGATAGAAAGCAGAGGGTAGGGCTAAATGGCCAATTTTCCCAATGGAGAAAGGTGAATAGTGGTGTACCCCAGGGATCTGTGCTGAGTCCGCTGCTTTTTGACATATTCATAAATGACCTGGAAAGTGGAATAACGAGTGAGGTTATCAAATTTGCAGATGACACAAAACTATTTAAAGTTGTTAAAACCTAAGAGGACTGTGGAAAACTGCAAGAGGATCTTGATAAATTGGAAGACTGGGCATCAAAATGGCAGATGAAATTTAATGTGGACAAGTGCAAGGTTATGCACCTAGGGAAGAACAACCCAAACTATGGCTACACGATGCAAGGTTCCACATTAGGAACCACCACCCAGGAAAAAGATTTAGGCGTCATTGTGGATACCATGTTAAAACCCTCGGCCCAGTGTGCAGCGGCGGCCAAGAGAGCAAATAGAATGCTAGGTATGATAAGGAAAGGAATGGAAAATAAAACAAAAGATATTATAATGCCTCTGTATCGTTCCATGGTGAGACCGCACCTTGAATATTGTGTGCAATTCTGGTCGCAGTATCTTAAAAAGGATACAGCGATTTTAGAAAAGGTTCAGAGAAGAGCCACCAAAATGGTAAAGGGGATGGAAGGATACTCCTATGAAGAAAGGCTTAAAAGGTTAGGGCTCTTTAACCTGGAAAAGAGACGGCTGAGGGGAGATATGATAGAAGTCTATAAATTAATGAACGGAGTGGAACGGGTAAACGTAGATCGATTGTTTACCTTATCAGAATATAGAAAGACTAGGGGACATGCAATGAAGCTACAGGGTAAACTATTTAAGACTAATAAAAGAAAATATTTTTTCACTCAACGTGTAATCAAACTCTGGAATTTGTTACCGGAGGATGTAGTAAAGGCTGTTAGTGTAGCTGGGTTTAAAAAAGGTTTGGACAAGTTCCTGGAGGAAAGGTCCATAAACCATTATTAAGAAGGGACCCAGGATATCAATGCTTGAACGAATACAAGCATTGTGGAACCTGTGTCCCTTGGGAAAACTGCTAGGTACATATGACCTAGATTGGCCACTGTTGGAAACAGAATACTGGGCTTGATGGACCTTGGTCTGACCCAGTATGGCATATCTTATGTTCTTATGTAGAGCACCGCTCTGAGTTGCAGCGCGTGAGGCAGCTGCTGATGTCTGCCAGAGAGTGATCAAAGCCCGCAGGAGCCTCAAACAACTCCCATCTGTACAATCTAGGAGGGGAGAGTGTGCAGAAGGAAGAGAATGCGACAGGGGAAAGAGAAGAAGTCCTCCAGGTATTCTCCGTTTCCCTCTGAGCGCACTATATATATATATTTTTTTTTTAAACTTAAAGGTACATACACCCCAAATTAAATTAACCAACCCTAGGTAAGGGAAATAACCAGAAAACCTTATCTATTCTTGCTACAAAAGCTCCTTATCCGCTCCTCAGTGAGCCCAGCACCTAGGCTCACTACCTCCAGCTGCATGGAGACTGGGCACACTGGGGGCTGGTGGGAGAGGCCAGCAGGATATATCCAGTGATGTCACGAATTTGACATGCCCAGTCTCCATGCTGCAGGAGGAGGTACACTACCCAGAGGTGTGGGACTGAAATGGAGAGACGATAAGAAACATGTCATCTGCAAAGTATGAGATCTTGAACTCTGTCCGCCCAATTCGAATACCCAGTGCCTCTTGACATGCCATCAATTTACGTATCAATGGATTTAGGGAGAGAACTAATAATAAGGGGGACAGAGGACAGCTATGCCGCGTCCCTCGTCCCAAACTATTATCTGCTGAAATCACCCCATTTACTACCACCACTGCTACAGGCTGTGTATATAATAGCCGAACCATGCAAAGATGCTGGTCCCCTATCCCGTACCGCGGCAGGAGTTGAAACAGGTAATCCCATTCTACCCGGTCAAAGGCCAGGTTGTATTCATGTGCCCAATCAAGGAAGGCTATAATTTTACGTAAATTGCGGGAGGCATATCTGGCCCAAACAAAACTCCAATTGGGATTCTTGCACTAGGCTTGGCAGTAGCGGGGCCAAGTGTTCCACTAGGATCTTGGCTAGGACCTTTTTCCCGGCAATGTTCCTGTATGGGAACATGACAAACATTGCCTATTTTTTATGTACGTGATTTTTGAATACAAATATTCTTTGCAGAATGTGAACAAGTGATGACCTCATATTTAACAGCGGCACAAGCATTAAATGGTCTCAGTTGCACAACAGTTTTAATTTCACTTAAATTTTCACATTTTTTACAATATGAGGGTAAGTCAAATTTAGCAGTTATAATTTTGAGATACTTGGTTGTTTTACATTTTGACGCTGATCATTGTGTACGAGGTATGCCTGGTCGTGCTGCACAGGTGCACTCACATTTTATTTGATTTGTGATGGGGGTAAATTTTATGTATATGTCTCATGTTCCTATATAGGAACACTGCCAGGATTATCCAAAAGTCAACTAATAATTGCCAGTGCGCATTGTTTTCAGATAATTCCTTCAGTTTTGATAAACAATGGATACAAGAGGCTTCTATGGCACCAGACGTAGCAAAATTCATCGGGCAGTTACAGTCCAAGATGCTATGTTAACTGTGGAATGTTTAACTCGTCCGACAACCATCATTGTGTTGCCACCATCTGCAGGTGATTCTGCAGCTGACAGTGATGTTGAAGATGTTCCTGACAATTTGAACAATGATGACCCCTTTGAAACTGCTGGCGAACTGGAAGTGATAGCAGAGGAGACAGACGAAGATGAGAGTATTAGTAGTGAAGATGAAAGCAGCCCTCCAGCAAAAAAGTGTATGAATCTGAAGCAGAAACAGGCAATTCAGTGGAAAAAGTCAACAAAGTTCACTAAGGTAATTTCATCGCTAGTGCCAAGTCATTTACGTGACAGTTTTCCTATTCTGTTGTCGCTTTTTCCGTTTTTCAGTCAGTCAGTTTCAAGTCACAGTGGATAAAATTTGTCGCTTTCTGGGAATCCTGCTGTTGTCTGGCTATCACGTCTTGCCACAGGAGTCAGACTACTGGAGCAGTCAGCAAGATCTAGGCGTGCCTATTGTCCATGAGGCCATGAGCAGCAAAAGGTATCAGACCATCGAAAAATACTTTCACTTGGCTGACAATGCTGAACTTAAAGCAGGCGACAAGACAGCTAAGGTTGCTCCACTTATTACTGCTGTCAACGCAAATTTGGTGCAGTTTGGGCTTTTCCACCACAATTTGAGTATTGACGAGTCTATGACTCCGTACTTTGGCCGCCACAGCATGAAAATGTTTATAAGAGGAAAACCAATTAGATTTGGTTTTAAGTGGTGGTGTATGTGTGGCATTGACGGCTACCCTTACAACATTAAGCTGTACACCGGACGAGAAAGTTCTACGCATTCGATGGAACCTCTAGGCTCCAGGGTCATAAACCATATGGTTGATGTTATTGAAAAGCATTCAGATGTAATTCATCACCACCTTTTCTTTGATAATTTTTTTACAAGTTATGCACTGATCAAGTCACTCGCAGAGAGAAATGTTGCAGCTACAGGAACCATTTGGGAACTGAGAACTGGCAGAGCACACAAAGAACTTCGAAGTACAAAGGACACGAAGAAGAGTGGCCAACGAGGAGACTATGATTACCGATGTGATGCGTCAGTCTATGTAGCAAAGTGGCATGACAATTCTGTTGTCTGCATTGCCAGCAACAATCTCACACATGACCCACTTCAAACCACACGTCGCTGAGTCAAAGGTACATCAGATGTTGTTGTGTCTCAACCCTTTGTGGTGAAGCTCTATAATGAAGGAATGGGTGGAGTGGATCTCATGGACAGGCTCTTAGCAAGCTATAGGCCATTTTTGCGTGGAAAGAAATGGTGGTGGCCACTATTCACAAACATCCTCAACGTATCTGTCGTGGCTGCTTGGAAAATACACTGTCACCTTCATGGAAGTGACATGGATCATCTGACATTCAGACGTGACATTACCTTGTGTCTCTTGAAGGGCACTGCCATTCAGGAACATTCAATCAGATCAAATCACGTAGTCAATTTGCCAAAGAATGTCCGGCAGGCACAGGAGTTACTTCATGAACGCATCAGCTGCACGCAGGGACGCTGTCGCATGTGTTCGAAGAACACTACGGTCATGTGCAAGATCTGCAAGGTCCGGCTTCACTCCGATAAGGGCAAAACTTGCTTTGTGGACTACCACAAGTGACAGACATGCATACTGTAGCATTAGTCACTAGTATCTGCTTGATTTATCTGTTATTTTTGCGTTCTAGTAGGATGTATGCATGGATCAGGAGAAAGACCATGATGTGATTATTTCTGAAGATGTCAAGGTGGCAAAACAGTGCGACAAGGCGGTGGCAAAAGCCAGGAGGATGTTGGGCTGAATACAAAGAGGAATTACCAGCAGAAAGGAAGAGGTACTTATGCCACTGTACAAGTCACTGGTGAGGCCTCACTTGGAATACTGTGTTCAGTTTTGGAGACCATATCTTGCAAAGGATATAAAAAGACTGGAAACTGTTCAGAGGAAGGCAACCAAAATGATTTGGAGCCTGCGTCAGAAGCCTTATGAGAAAAGACTTGAAGACCTAAACATGTACACTTTGGAGGAGAGGAGGGACAGGAGAGATATGATTCAGACCTTTAAATACTTAAAGGGAAATAATGAACAAACAAACCTCTTCCAAAGACGGGGAAACTGTAAAACTAGAGGGCATAACAGGAAGCTGCAAGGGGGTAAATTGAAAGGCAATGTCAGGAAATACTTTTTCACAGAAAGGGTGGTGGATGCTTGGAATGCCCTCCCGATGGAAGTGGTGGAGGCAAACACGGTGACGAAATTCAAAATGGCATGGGACACAGTGGATCCCTTTACAGCAACAGGATAAAATCAAAATAAACTGAAACATCTAATTTCTCAACAAATAGGGGTGTCCTACATGGAGTGGTGGGTTCACCCCTAAGCAAAGACATGGGGAGGGGCGGCCTGCACAGAGCGGCAGGTGCACCTACTCTTGCCATCGTACTGGGCAGACTAGATGGACCATACTGGTCTTTATCTGCCGTCATTTACTATGTTACTATGTTCTCTTGCATGGGTTGAACGTACAATTTCTTGGCAATGTTCCTGTATAGGAACAAGGATAAAAAACTACAAAGACAAACTCTGAATCTATTGACACTATATCTATGTCTTGCAGTCATTACATGTAGTAAGAAAAAGAACACTGTTAAGAAATTAATAGCGTTTTTGTGGTAGTGTCAGGAAAAAGGTTAATCAAGGAGATTGGTCTGTAGGATGCTGCCTGTAACGGTTTTTTCCCGAGCTTGGGGATTAAAATAATGTAGGCTTTGTTACTGCCCCAAACCATCTCGCCTGGCTCTATCTAATCCTGGTACATTTCCTCCAGGGCTGATGTCACCATATCATGCAAGAGCTTGTAAAACTCTGCATTGAATCTGTCTGGGCCCGGAGCTCAGCAACATTGGCAGCCTAGATATTTCATTGTACTCCTTTAAATAAAATTGGCTTTTCCAGCAGTGCCACCTGTTGTGAAGTAAGACTTAGCAGCGACAGGTCTTGCAGATAGGCCGTCACTCGCGCCGTAGGGGCTCCTTTGCCTGTATACGGGGCCTGATAAAATTTTCAAAATAGTTGCGTTATCTCCCCAGCTTCTTTATGGATTTTGCCCTTCTCATCCTGCAAAGTGTCTGTCATTTTTGGGCCTCTTCCCCCTCTGAGACAGCGGGCCAGTAGCCTTTCCGACTTATCACCATATCGGTATAGCTGAAATTGATAGTACAGCAACAATTTTTTTGCCCATTGATGCAATGTTTCATTGAGGGTTGCTTGTGTTTCAAGGAGCCTGGCCCTTGTCTCCTGTGTAGGATTCCTAGCATGACATCTCCGTTCTAACTGGACCAGCCTCTCCAGCCTAAGTATCATAGCATTCAATTGACACCATCTTCTAGCGACATATGCTATGATATCTCCCCATAGAACTTCCTTAGCGGTCTCCCAGAAAAGTTCTGGGGTCTCTTTGTGCTGCATGATGTGCAACATGTACGTTTGACAACATTCCTGAAGATACGTTTGGAACTGAGTATCTCTATAGAGCTATGAGGGGAAGCACCAGTGCCGCTGTTGGAACACTGGTCTCTGCCAAATGATGTCCACCCAAACTGGGGAGTGGTCGGAAATTTCATCAGGGCCGATGTTCGCCTCAGTCACCTGTGCGAATAAATGTTCAGAGACCAGTAGAAAATCAATATGGGCACTTATCCTGTTGGCATGGGATCTGTGTGAGTAATCTCGCTCTGAAGGGTATATAGCAAATGGCATGGGTCTGCCACACTCAAACAATGCATGAAGCGACCTACAGTAATACCCACGTTGTAGCTTCACGCGCCTCCATGCCTCCCCGACTTGATACGCCCATCACAGGATCGAGGACACCATTAAAGTCTCCACTCAAAATAAGAGGGTCCTCTGGGAGATCCTCAATCTCAGAAGCTAGCCTCACATAGAAGGGGGCATCAGTATTATCGGGGCCATAAATGTTACATATAATGATTGGTTTGCCCCTCCAAGTCCCCCCTCAGGACGAGTCACTGACCTGACTCATCTGATTTCTCACTAGCGAGGGTGAACCAAAGACTCTTGTGAAGCAGAATGGCCACCCCCTCCCCCTTTTTCCCCTTCGCAGGGGTTCCAAATACTTGACCTACCCATTCTCGACTTAGCTTGGCATACTCAGCCATGATCTGATGGGTTTCCTGTAGAAACGCTATATCGCAGCGATGCCATTCTAAGGCTCGTAAGATCTTATAATGCTTAATGGAAGAGTTTAGTCTGCAAACATTCCATGATATGATTCTCAGGTGACATCCCATATCTCGTGGCTATGATTTGCTACAGTCCTTTTCTATCTTCCATAGGGCTCCCTCAGCCTAGAACCCCCGTTTTCTTTTGCCACCAGAGTTTTTGCCACCAGTATACTTTCCCATTGTAGCATTGTGGACCACCCTCCCCTCCCTCCATCTCCCTCCAGCTTCCCTGAATCCCTTCTCCTTTCCCCACTCCCTGTGCCCCTTTCCTCAACAATCTACCCACCTTCATCTACCTTTAGGTCATATCCCTGATGCTTAGGCTCTCCCCTCCCTACATTCCTAACTCTTCCCCTGCCCTAGACTTCAAATAAATGGCTACCATTAATCTTTCTTCATTTCTGTATCCCCACCCCTCTAGTCCCATATCCCATTCAATCTCACCCTTACCCTTTCTTAATGTCAACGTTCACTCTTTTACCTGTGCCATTCTTAATTCATAAGAACATAAGATATGCCATGCTGGGTCAGACCAAGGTCCATCAAGCCCAGTATCCTGTTTCCAACAGTGGCCACTCTAGGTCATAAGTACCTAGCAGTTTCCCCAAAAGACACAGATTCCACAATGCTTGTACTGGGTCAAGCATTGATATCCTGGGTCCCTTCTTAATAATGGTTTATGGACCTTTCCTCCAGGAACTTGTCCAAACCTTTTTTAAACCCAGCTACACTAAAAGCCTTTACTACATCCTCTGGTAACAAATTACAGAGTTTGATTACATGTTGAGTGAAAAAATATTTTCTTTTATTAGTCTTAAATAGTTTACCCTGTAGCTTCATTGCATGTCCCCTAGTCTTTCTATATTCTGATAACGTAAACAGTCGATCTACGTTTACCCGTTCCACTCCGTTCATTAATTTATAGACTAATTCCTATCTTATCCCCAACATTAACTAATTCCCCTGGGGTCATAGGCCTTCCTGCCACTCCCTCTAACACCTTGGGGAAGCTGACCATATATGTCCCCCCTCCCTGTACTCACACTGTATCTTATTATCTGCTCTTTCCATCTGTCAGCTTAATCTTCCCTCCCTTCATGTTTTTGCTCCATACAATGGGAAAACTCAAAAACATAAGCATAAACAGGAAGCCCCCCCAGCTCCAAATATCAACCCATGCCCAACCAAAGCATTTCAAACCATAACATTTAAACTAAAGGTCCATACCAATTTTTTTGTTTTAGCAACAGAGATATAGCTCAGTCTTTAGCACCATGTCCCTCTGTAGTGATCCAGTCCTTCTTATCGTAATGGGGGTTCATCAATGGGGGTCAGCAGCACAAAGGCAATTTCCCTCCCCGTCGGCACTGAGCATGGAGGTCAGATCTTTTTCTCCCCTGAGCTTTACATCTAGTTCTAGTCCTCTTCAGCTGGCTTAATCATCAACAAAATAGATTTAAACTCCCGGGTCCATTTTAAAATCAACATAGTACTTGGTAACAGCATATGATTTTACCTTCTGTCTGCTACACATATGTCAGTCCACGTAGAGAGTTTACTCTTTGTGTGCATGCCTTGATGTCTCTATCAAGTTGTCCACATATGGGGCTGCCAGATCCGCAGAGTCAACATCTTTACAGTGTCATTAACAAAAATTTGGAGGCCTGCTGGGTATAAAATGGCAAATTTTATTTTAGAATCTATAAGTTTCTGACATATCCCAGCATAGGCATACGTCTTCTGGCTTAGCGAGGAAGAATAGTCCTGAGAGACCTTAATTTGGACTCCCTCGTGCAGGAGTGTTCCCTTCATCCGGACTATTCTTAAAATGCTTTCCTTCTGCGCAAAATTCAAAAATCTTGCAAGTACTACATGGGGTTGATGATCTTGTGCGCAGGAGGGCCCCAACCGTGTGCCCTCTCTATAGTTATGGCACCCACCATTTCCAGTGGCAGAGCAAGCAGCAGCATGGTCTCAAGATATCCCCGGAACTCCACTTCTTTAATCGGAATGACAAAAAACCACAGATTTTTCCGAAAACTTCTTGAGGTCATCAAGTTTGTCCGCCTGTCTCGCCATCAGCTCTGCCAGCCACTGAATTTCTTTTCCCACTGTGGAGAGAGCACAGTTACTTACCTGTAACAGGTGATCTCTGGGAACAGCAGGAATTAGTCTTCACATATGGGTATGTCGGTACCAACGGAGCCTGCACGGGAACGCTGCCCAGCTTCCAATCAGAAAGCTTTTGGCAGCATCCCTCGCGCCTGCGCGCTGACTTCCCGCCTTCTCCAGAGCCTCTCTTCAGTTGAGTTTCAAAGCTGAGACAAAGGCGAGAGAGATAAGGAAGAAGAAGATAAAGAGATGCAACTCCTAGGGGAGGTGGGAGGGTTGTGAAGACTAATTCCTGCTGTTCCCAGAGATCACCTGTTACAGGTAAGTAACTGTGCTATCTCCAGGAACAAGCAGGAATGAGTCTTCACATATGGGGACTCCCTAGCTGGAGATGCCAGGGGGAGATCCCATAAAAAATGCAGGAGCCTGGACCAGGGGTGCATTTTGTTTCCAGGAATCCCCGGCATCCAATGTGGGATGGAGGGTAGGAGTTGACAATAAAGGAGCTGTGAGGAAAGAAACAGCATAGCCAAGGACTAGAGGGTCCTACAGACTACAGGAGTCCTTGGTATATATGATGAGTAGCATTAAAACACATTTAATGTACACTCAAAATATGCAGCTTACCTACTGTATTGTAGGAAGTAGAAAGCATGATGGAGTCTACTGGATAAGCAGTGGTGGAATCTTCAAGGTGACCTCCCAGCAGTGAGGATGAAGGTCCAGACCTGGAGGTAGTAGACGATCCAGGTGTCAACTGGGTAGGATTAGACGTCAGGTCTTCAATGGAAAGCTTTATGGGAAAAAGCTGAAAACTCCTTTAGGCATAAGGTCATTAACATTGAGGACTAAAGGAAGAAGACTGACGGAGTTGGAGAACTAGCCCAGTCCTGGCGGGAAGAGGGGAACTGGAAAAAAACCCTATTCCCAAGGAGAACAGCTGTGTACTCAAAGATAAAGATGTACACTGTTTTTCCTAGCTGGCGAGAGATAGGAAAAATATTGAAGCTTGATGCTTCAATGACTTAAAGAAAAAATGGAAGATGTTAGCACCACAGTGGTTATTGGTGCCTAACAGTTTCTGCATGGTAATATGGTATGCGAAGTAGGGCAATAGACTGTCTAAAACCTCTAGGAGGTAAAACATTTAGTATAGACAGTAAGGGTGATAGTGTGTAAGACATATCAACCCTTAAGAAGCCCCCCAACAGACACATATATATACAGATATATATATGTGGATGGAATATATATATATATATATATATATATATATATATATATATATGTATTGTGACAAGGCAGAGGCTGCAGAACCTAAAAATAGGGGTTTAAAACAATTTTTGTCCTCAGAAGCTGTCAGTAAAACAGGTCAAGAAAGGGTTAAGGATCCAACCCTGAAAGCTTCTCTGCACAAGAAAGCAGAAAGAGAGCCACACCCGAGCTCCAGACAAACTCAGGGAGCTGACGTGGGAGGAAAAGGGGCGGAGTCACACCTGATAGGGCAGCCCTGTTCACATAACCAGGAAGCAACTGTTAGCCAGGGAGGAGTATGAGGAGAAGGAGCCCTCAAGGGAGAAAAGGCAGCCAAGAGAGAGCAAGCAGCCAAGGGAGAGCTGGCATCCAAGGGTGGAGGAGAATCCGGAAGAGACTCAGCATTGGAGTTGGATTCAGCCTTGGAGGGAGAGCAGTTCCAGGAAGGTCCAAGAGAGTCAGATCCAGGGAGAGATCTGGGGACCAGGAGAAGCAAAGCCAAGAGCCACCGGTACCCGGTTAGCACAAGGGGCTTGGGGAGTTGCTGGCCAGACTGCAGAGAGACAGCCAGGTCTCAGGAGAGGTGTCTGAAAAAGCTTCCAGGAAGGAACTACCTTGAGCCGCACAGCAAACAGAAACAGGTCAGAAACTATTTCAAACCTCAGGGGAAAAGGTTAGATACCTTGCCTAGAAGAGACAGGAGTAGTTCTCTGGAACCTTCTCTTGAAGCCATAATTACAGAGGAGAGGTTGGGCAGAGAGAAAGTCCCAGTCAAAAGACTGCAAAAGATTTCCCACTACAGAGAACGTGACAGGAGTTCTAGCTCAGAGTATAGCCCAGGTGCCACTAAGCAAATTACTAATTGCAGGCATCACAGCCAAGGGCTAGAGTCAGACCCTGAAGAGCACGCTGTTTTAAGGGAGCTGGTAAAGCAGTATCCAGAGAAATATTTGCCTCTCAACCAGAAAGCATATACTAGGCAGACCAGAAGGAAGGTGAGCCCTTTTTATGATGTTTTAAAAGGTGCTGGTGATTTGGAATCCTTGCAAGTGCCTAGGAGTTTTAAGGATAACAAACGGAAGCAGCTTAGAGCACTGATTAAGCAGTGGCAATCTGTAGACTCCATTAAACCTGGTCATAAGGACGTATCAGATCCTGAGCTGGAGGAAATGCAAACTGAAGCACCTCTAAGTGATAGCAGTGGTTCAGATATGGACTGTGGGTTTTTCAAAGGGAGTGAAAGCTGTATAAATGTATCCTGTAGAAGTGCTGAGAAAGCCTAACTGTTCTAACCTGAGTTTTGCACGGAGAAAGGCAGCATTCTGCCTGTGTGAAAACTCAAGCCTAATTAAGCAGCTGTGAAGAGGAGTACAACGCTGTGAAGTTTTCCTTTGTTTAGAGCATGTACCTGAAAGCAATGCCTATGTGGGGAAACAGCTGTTGTAATTTGAAGCTGGAAGAAGTTTGAAAAGCTGTAAGTTTTGCTTTAATCTAGTACTTGAGAAGTATCAGGAGATCCTTGGACTTTTATTTGACACAATCTAGTAGCCACATCTTATGTCTGTGTTTGGGGAAGTAGTTCAGTAAAAACTCCTGTGCAACAATAGAAGTTATTGTTATCCCATTCAAGCCTTCGCTGTACTTACTTGGTCCACAACTACAACGGATACCAGGCTGCAGCACTTATAAGGTTAAAAATATGTATTCTTCTCCTGTCTCGCCTGCCAACCCCTCCTAGGCAACCGCCTATGTATATCGGAGGGTGGTGAAGTGTGACAGTATAGATATATACATATGTCCCGATGTGTATATTAGGATATGGGTGGAGAAATGTATCAAAAAAAAAAAAATTATATATATATATATATATATATATATATATATATATGATATATCTAAATATAGATACATTTGTGGGGCATGGTTTTGCACCACCAGAGTAATGATATAGGTATGTAGACATATATGGAGATGCTGCATACCAGACAACAGGTTGAAGATACATGTCTACCACTCAGCCCCATAATTGTACATGGGGAATATAAAAGAAAAAGATTCTGCGCTCTACAAGAGGGTGAACCCACTTGGGATATGTATAGAGAATCTATTTCCATGGATTGAGGGATGCAGGAAGGCAATCCAACAAGATAACCATGATGTTCGCGTGAGAACAGATGATTATATGAATCTGTAAGGAACAAGGCGGGAGTTCTACAGAACACGGACATGGCAGATGTGCAGAAACGGAGAAGAAGATACCAGAGGGACCTACTGGAGGGACCCAGAGGTAGCATGCGTAAACATCAGCCTTGGATTTTCACGCAAAAGAACTGATATCTCGTGTTAACACCCCAGGCTAGAGGGTGTGGAGAACCCTCACAGGCATGGGAAGGGTTTATAAGCTTTTCCCTACTAATAGAGAAGCTTCAGAGACAAGGTCAATGCTCTATAGCAAGGCCCTCATAGTAGAAAGCTTCTCTGAAGACTGCAGAGAGCATTGTGCAGGAGAGATATGAGATAAACTGACTGAAGTCAGGTGTGTTGCCATATCCTAGGAGAGGAGATGGTTAGAATAATGTGAGAAAGCCTAAACGAGTAGGAGGATGCAAGATAGATGACGAATAGTTTGGAATCACTACTGAGGCTAGACAAAATTTTGAACAAGGGACTGGAACTTGGAAAAAGTACCAGTCATACAATTACTGTAACTCCTGCAGGCACAGCTGCTGACAGAAACAGCAGAGAGATTGTCCTGTGCCCAATAAAGAAAAACAGACGAGAAAAAAGAGGAGATATCCCTTCTCCCTGTCTGAGGAACGAGCTTGCTAGAGAAGCTTTTCAGTATGGTACCCCTCAGTCAGGGAAAAACCCGGTTGAGAGGGTAGAGTAAGTAATTGGAGGGTGACGTACCCATAGGGTAAGTCAACTGAAGGAAAAAATGTTCAGTTGGGACAGAACTAACAGGAGATAGTTGCAACTGCTCTTCTAGAGAGTAAGAAGAGGAGAAGTCTGTAGTCCCTGAACAAAAATTTTCAGACAGGTTAGTACATTGAAAAAGAAAAGCACAGTGAATAAACTTCTAATGGGTAGAAGTGAACTGTAGATGACAATTCCCGGCCCCTATGGTTGCTGGGAATGCTGAGACTGGCCAGAGCTGGAGGACTTCAGGCTAGGCTGAGGCGTCCCTTGTTTAGGTACAGCCGAATGATGGGCAGGAGATGAATGAAACTTTCTTTTCTTAGGGAAAGAAGGTTTGGTAGGACATTTCCTACCCCTTGAAGAAGGAGGTGGCTTAGAATGGTCTTTAGTGGAAGGAGAGTCAGTGGAGCATTGAGCAACCTGACATAAAGCCTCCTTATTGAAGAGACCTTCTCCTGTACAAGGAGAATGAGCCAGTAAAGTTTGTGCCCATCTGCTCAAGTCTGAAGCTTCAAGCCAGGATCTGCGACGTGCTGCAATGGCAATAGCAGAGGATCTGCTAAGGGAGTCTATAGAAGCACGAGACAGGAACCAGGATATATTCCGGCTGTGATTGACGAGCAAGGAATAATCAGTAGCCTTGGGCTCTGGTAAAAAAGGGGTCAAAAGAGACAATTTCTCTGACTTCCTGGAGTGTTAGACTCATGTGAAAAATATATGAAAGAATTCTGGAGGCCAGCATAGAGGTTTGGAAGGCCTGACGACCAAAAGCATTGAGTGTTCTTGAAGAACGACCTGGCGGATAAGAAGAATGCTTCTTCTTGCTCTTAACCTTCCTTAGTGCTGATTCCACTACAAGGGAATGATGAGAAAGTTGAGGCTTTTGAAACCCTGGAGAGGGTGGCACCCGGTACCGAACCTCAGTGGCTGTAGAAACTAGAGGAAGTCGTAAGGGCGATTTCCAGACCCTCAGAAGGAGATCCTGCAGAGCAGGATGTAAAGGAAGCATCATATTTTCCATTTGTGCCGGTGAGCCATGAGTAGCATCACAACCAGGGATAGAGATATTAAGAAAGGTTGCCATATCCAGGAGAAAAGCCTGAAAAGACTGATCTCCTATGGGAACCATCCCTGGTAAGGCTAAAGAAAGAGGCTGAGCACCAGAGGACGTACAGTGGTGTGAAGAGAGAACTCTAGTAGATGGACAGGGATACTGGCATGTTAACATAGAGGCAGTGGGTACTGCATCAATGCCAGGTATCGGCTCCAAACTAGGCATCGGTGGAATCGGTGCAAGAACAGGCATCGACATCGATAGTGATACAGGACCAGCAGTTGAAGTTGTCATCGGGGACTGCTGCAGTGGTACCGAGAGCATGAGAGAGTTATGGCTAGGATCTTCGGAACTGCCTATCTGGAAACAACAGGAGTCGGTTCCGGGACGCGTCGGTACCCAGTCCTCGAGACTAGATATCGGTTCAAGACTCGGCATCGAAGAAAGCGAGGCTATCGATGCATGTCGCGAGGGTTCCGACGCCGGTGGCAGTATCGGCGATGCCGATACCACTAAGGCAGCCTGGGTTACATCGATCGGTACCGACGGTACCGAGGATACCCGATGACCACCCCTTGCAAAGGGTAAGGCGGTCCACCTCGATGCCGATGCCAGGGTATCGGAACCGATCAACGCCGGTACTGTCCCGGAGCATGGCTGAGATATGGAATTGTCCATCGGTATCGTATCGACCGGCCCCAAAGGCACCGAGGATGCTAGAGGACGATTCCTGGTGAAGAGTGGAACACTCGACACCGAAGCCGATGCTGGGGTATCGGTACCGCTCGAAGCGGATACCCGCACCGTACACGGCTGGGATCGAGGGAAGTCAATCCGGTGCGTATCGATCGGTCCCGAAGGTACCGAGGATGCCCGATGACGATCCCTGGTGAAGAGTGGAACACTCGACACCGGTGCCGATGCCGGAGGCTCGGTACCGCTCGAAGCGGATACCACCCCCGAGCATGGCTCAGGTATGTTCTGTGAGGGGTGAGCCCCAGGAACAACCTGAAACCCCTTTAACACTTTGGAGCCCGAAGACTCCCGCAGGGGTAATGCCAATGAATTCTTGAGGGTAAGGCCGGAGCCGTCACCATGCTGGGCATGGGACATACCACTCAAGCATTGACTAGTCTTAACAGACTGTTTGTGGGTTACCTGATCCTGTGAAGTGGAGAAACTGGGTACCCTCACTGCCGAGAAAAAAACGGTATCGAGGGAAACTCTAAAAACTGAAGGTTTCCTCACAAAATTATCCCCTGACAAGTCAGGGGAAAAAGAGTCAGGACCCACACAGTTGAGACACCAACTATTGGTGTCTAAAAAGAAACAGGTGTTTCCACATCGAATGCACTTCTTAGGAAAAGAAGGCTCCATAATGAAGAGGCCTGGTAGGCCCAAGAAGTTAAGGCAAAAACGGAAGAAAAGGTTTCTCAGAATGTAGTCAAAAATCCACCGGCGATACCGGTGGCAGCGGGGAATACAGCCGCGACCACAAGAAAACAAAAACTAAAGTAATTAAAGTAAGTAAAAAGAAAAGTTTCTGCGGTGACAGGAGGACGTCCTGCCGGCTCCGCGGAAAAACGAAAACTGAAGAGAGGCTCTGGAGAAGGCGGGAAGTCAGCGCGCAGGCGCGAGGGATGCTGCCAAAAGCTTTCTGATTGGAAGCTGGGCAGCGTTCCCGTGCAGGCTCTGTCGGTACCGATGTACCCATATGTGAAGACTCATTCCTGCTTGTTCCTGGAGATAGCATCTTCTTGTTGGGCTATTCGCTCCTCCACCTGTTGCAGCCGGTAAAGGTCTGGGCCATAGAGTCCAATTTACCATTGAGTTCTTCCAATTTTGCACTGAGAGCTCCCACCACTGCTCCAGTTACCTCCTCTACCAGCGTGGCCTGCACCAGCGAGGCAGGGGAGGCCGGAAAGTCCGCCATTTTCGATGGCCCTGGGGCTCCTTTCTCTCGGTCTCTCTTGGCCGATTTCATCCTCGCTTGTGTGTGCAGCCTGGTCTGCGAGCAGGGGTGGTTGTAGGCAGTATTGTTCTTACATTTAGATTGGCTTGGTGGTGATTTGGTATGGCAAATTATTTAGGCTTTTGGAGAAGGCCTGGGAGAGAACTCAGCATGCAGCCATGCTCTCCCACTGCATCATGTGACCCCCATCCCATGACTATTTAACTTCTCCAAGAGTCTCTCTTGAGGGACCTTGTCAAATGCTTTCTGAAAATCTAGATATACTATATCGACCAGCTCACCTTTGTCCACCTGTTTATTCACACCTTTAAAAAAATACAACATATTAGTAAGACAAGACCTTCCTTGGCTAAAGTCATGTTGGCTTTCTCCAATTAAACCATGACTGTCTACATGTTCAGTAATTTTGTCCTTTATAATGGTTTTTACCATTTTCCCCGCTACTGATGTCAGGCTCACCAGCCTGTCGTTTCTGGGATCACCCATGGAACCCCTTTTAAAAATTGGCGTTATATTGGCCATTTGCCAATCTTCAGGTACTACAGATGATTTAATGATAGTTCACAGATTACTAACAAAAGATCTGCAATCTCATATTTCAGTTCTTTCAAAACCCTTGGATGTATACCATTGGATCCAGGTGATTTGCTACTCTTTATTTTATCAAGTAGTTGTAATATACCTTCCCGGTTTATCGATATTTCTTTCAATTCTTCCGATGCATCATCTTTAAATACCATTTCAGTCATGGGTAACTTCCCTACACCTTCTGCAGTAAAGACTGAAGCAAAGAATTCATTCAGTCCTTCCACTATGGCCTTGTCCCCTCTTAGTACCCCCTTTACCTCTCTATCATTTAATGGTCCAACTAACTCTCTCACAGGTTTTTTGCTATGAATGTACCTGGAAAATTCTTTATTATGCGTTTTTGCTTCCACAGCAAACTTCTCAAATTCTCTCTTTGCCTGCCTTATCAATGCCCTGCATCTAACTTGCCAGTGCTTATGTTGTTTTCCGTTTTTGTTATTTGGCTTCTTTTTCCATTTCCTTTAAACCATGCTGGCAGTTTTTTGGACTTCCTTACACTTTTCTTAAAGCATGGAATACAGCTGGTCTGGGCTTCCAAGATAGTATTTTTAAACAATGCCCATGCTTGATGTAAATCTTTAACCTTTACAGCTGCTCATTTTAGTTTTTTCCTAACTATTTTCCTCATTTTATTATAGTCTCCCTTTTGAAAGTTAAAAGGCAGGACTGTGGATTTCCTTGCCATCCTTCCTCCATTTATGAAATCAAATGGGATCATGTATGATCACTATTGCCAAGTAGCCCCAACAACCTTATGCCTTGCACCAGATTTTGTTTTGCTTCTGTATTTCTCACAGGACTTTCAAATCCACAGCATTCTTTTCATTGAGAAGTACTGAGGATTCACCATATTTTGCATAGCAACAGGGGAGAAATTTGAAGGACAGGTTAGTACACACTCAGATTAGAAATACGCATATATACGGTAAAAGACAACATAACAAATATGACAAGTGTGTTGTATGTGCCCATATTTTTGTAATATCTTTTTTTCATCCATCCTCAATTGCATTTTAAGTTTAGATTGCTATCTGAGTCCAAGTGTGATTGCATCAGAGTGATCTATGTTATTATGTGCCCCTTTTAAAAAATATATACATTGAGCAGACATCAAGAAAATGTAAGACGCGGATCACAGAACATGTGCCAGCCATATACTGTAAGGAGGAGACGGCATTTTTGGTGGATAATTGACAGCAGGAAGGATACACAGTGGAACAACTGACTTGTTTTGTTTTGGGGGTTCTATAGGGGCAGCGGGAGGATTTGTCAACATGGCTATGTAAATGGGAACAGGAATTTATTTTTAGATACAAACGAAGAAACCAGTTGGCCTAAATTCCAGTATAGAAAGGCACTGTTTTTTTTTCTTGATGCTGTGGTTTCAGAAGTAACTTGCCATTGGGGAGAGGGAGAATATTTAAACTAGTCTCCCTAGAACATGTGTGGCACCCAACAGTGGAACTAGGGATAACAATTATGAGAGGTAAATCTAAAATGCCTGTCTCCACCTTATTTGATTTTACTATATGTTATAGTTTTTGTTTTGAATTTTCAGATATTCTCTGAGAAAACTCTTTATAGGGTGAAACCATAGCTGGAGGAATACAATATTAATGTAGCTGATAAGCACTAAATGCAAGTGGTGCAATAGCACCGATCAACAATGCAAGGAGTTATTGATGTCGAGAAAAAAGGAGACGCATCCAGTTATTGTGAAGAGAGCATCTGATGGAGCCAAGCCTCAACTGAGTTTGAATATAAAAGCTCAACAGTATTTATTTCCATTAAAGGAAGACAAGCATTTAGGGGCATGCTTACTAAACTGTGGTAATGTCATTCGTGTTAGGTTCCGCGGTAAAGGTACAGATGCCCATATAAAGGTGTGGGAGGGGCATCATTATGGCAAGCCATGTCAGGTAACGCGCGTTATAAGGTGCGTTATAAGGCACGTTATAAGGCACCTTATTAGGCACAGTACAAGGCACGTGCCTTAACGTGCCTTGTACTGTGCCTAATAAGGTGCCTTATAACGTTCCTTATAATGTGTCTTGTACTGTGCCTAATAAGGTGTCTTGTGACATGCCTTATAACGTGCCTTGTACTGTGCCCAATAAGGTGCCTTGTAACGTGCATTGTACTGTGCCTAATTAGGAGCCTTATAACGCCTTATAAGGATTGCTGGCAACTGTGGTGAGGGTACTATGGGCTGGCAGCACGGATCTGCAAAGATATGACTGTCACAGGCAAGCAAAATATCTGCCTTGGACAGGAGGGAACAATGAGGAATTGAACCCATGACCTCCACCTAGAACGTCAGTGTACTAACCAGTAGGCTATACCTCTATGGCCTGTTGCATAGCAATGCTGGGTACAGAAGGACTGCAGGTCACTGTACAAACCGTCTGCTCTGTGTGCCAGGAAAGGGTAACCCACCAGCACCCATGATGCATTGCACATGCAGAACAGTGGCCTACAGCTGACCACCAAATGGGGTCTGCTCCTCTCCGGTACTGCAGCGTGGTAAGACGGACTGACAGTGCGTGATATGACACAGAGTAGCTACAGACTATGCCATTGTGGAGGTTCCGTGTTCACACTGAGGGATAGGATGGGCGCCCAGCACTAGGTCCACAGTACATATGGTGCCAGAGATAGGTCCTGCTGCACATCCCCAGCACTACCAGTGTGTGACAGGTGTTCCCAGCAGTGCAACCGAAGGTACATCTGTTTCAGCTGTGCTCTGCAGTCACATGTGGCCCTATGGGACCGGACACCACCTAGATTAGTGTGTACCCAGTGTTAAGGTCTGGCTGCCATGGGCACCTGTTATCAGGGCAGTGGGGTCTCTAGACTCGCATGAGTGCTATGTAGCACTGCCACTATGGGTCTAAGTGGTATGTGCTATATACCCCAAGGGGGGCCTCAATCACCCCTTTTGTAGATGAGGGTGTGGTGGGACAGGTGCTTGCACCCTGCAGCATGGCTGCAGTACCAGCAACCACCGTCCTGCTGGCAGATGACAGCCCTCCAGGGCTGCTGGGCCAGTGCCATACCTGTGACCATTGCAGACCAGCAGTGATGCTTGGGGTAGGCAGAGGAAGGCTCAACTGCCCCACGCCACGGTCTGCCATTCATCAGCAGACAGCACAGTCAGACTGCACCTGCAGCATCCTACAAGGTGTTCCCACCATGCACAGGCAAACTGCAGACAGCCCACTGACCAGTCCATAGTGCATGCTCACAGGGGAACCCTGTGCACCCAGAGGTGGGATGCACAGCACAGACACCAAGCAGGTATCTCCGTGATTGGGCTCCAAAACCGGGAACACACAGGTATCACTGGAAACAAATAATGTGTGGCACTATGTGGGAACATAGACATGCCATGGTCACTGCTCGGTCAGAGTGAGAGTGACCCCCCCTCCCCCAGTGTGACATGCTGTGGCCACCCTGTCCATGCAGGTGGTGGTCGAGCACTACAGTGTCCCAGCCATTGCCCTCCACCCTGTGCAGATGCATCCTGGCCAATCCGCCCTGTCTGGGCCATACCCACAATACCTTGCTCCTCATTATGCACATTTGCAGGCTAACGCTAGAAGCAGTGTGAGCAATGTGGGCTCAGTGAGGTGTTGGTAGACACAAAACAATGGAGAAAAATATGCACACTCCCACACCTATCTCAGCATTGTGCAGAGATGGAGGTGGTTGACAACCCTACCCGCTGCACTGGTCCTGATCAAAGTGCCAACATTGCTAATCTGTGCAGGGAGTAGTAGTAGTGCTCTGGTGATAACTGCAGCTCTGTGCTGGGGCCAACAGCCTGACACTCCATGAAGCTGTGGCTAGTGGAGCCCTTGTGAGTGGGTGTCCGTACCCCTATGCACCACTGCATTGGGGTTTGCCCATGTTGTTGTTGTGGCTGCATTGTGGGCTAAAACTATGGGGAGATGCCCTGCAGAATCCACAGATGGGACCTGAACCTCTGACTCTCTGCTCTTGGACATGCTGGCTGAGTGTACTGCAACACACTGTTGCCACAGTGGCACAGTGGTCCCTGGGGCTACCCTTACGTTCCTCGGCAGACCTCTTCTGTTGCACTGCACACCACGTACTGGTACAGGGCATGGCCTAGGTCCACTGCAGGCGGGTGCCACTGCTCCCTCCAGCACAATCACCCACCCCCTCTGCCATGCCGCCATGACCATAAGCTGTCGGTGCCGGTGGTGCGCCATCCCAGGCCATCCAGGGGGCAGGTAGGCAGCTGCCTAAGGTGTGGGTTCTGGGGTAGGGGTGCCTACATAGATGTCCACGCTTCCCCAGGCACCGCCTGTCAATGTTATGCGCCCTTGGGGTGCCTCCTGGGTAATGTCTTCTGGATGGGACACTGTGGGCCACAGACTCATGGGCATGTCTGACCCTGGTAAGTTGCTGTCTTGCTGGTTTCCATTTTCTGCGTTCCTATGTGCCACCTCGGCAACCGCCTAGTCCACCCTGTGCCCAAGTAGCCCCCACTGCATGTTCTGCCTGCAGCCCCCTTGCCCCATTTGCGCCATCACCATAGTGGCCTTTCATACCTGAGCACTATGCTGTTACTGCAAATGGAGCACTACTATCACCTTTCTTGGGCTCCCTGCCTATGCTGTACATTGCTGACAATGAAATGGTTTCTCTCTCTTGCAAATGTGTGCTAACGCCAGGTTTTCAGTTGCGCTAGGATTCAGCCCTTAATTTCTCCACGTTAGTGTGGAAGGGGCCTCTCCCCGCCCACTGACCCCTTCTCTCTGCCCTCTTTCCACCCTCTGCGGGACTTACCGCGGCCAGGAACGTTAAGGCATGTTAACGTTACGTTACGTTAACACACCTTAACGTTAAATAACGCACCTTAATGTAGCCGCTGCTACGTTACCGCAGTTTAGTAAACACGACCCTTAGAGTAAAGATAAGTGTGAACAGATTTGTTTTTTTAACTGCATTTTTTGGAACATTTAAAAAGTAAATTAGTAGGAAGTAGTGATGATGATGGTATGAGTTTTGCCAGTCTCCCATGCTGGGTGAATGAGGCAACTTTGAGCTCTCCTTTCCAAAACAAAAATTTGTTTTTCTTTGAAAATATAGAGGGGGTTTTAGAAGAGACGTCCAAGTGCAATCTGGAACAACTAAGTCAGAATGTTTGAGGAAAAAAGCAGGTATATCCAGGTGAAGGTATGATTTCACAAACATGGACGTGCCCGATATGCACCTCTGTTGGGGCATTTACATAAACATCCTCAGAACTGTATTTCAGAACCAGGATGTCTAGGATAACCTAATGGTTAGAGTAGTGGGTTAGGAACAGGGGGACAGGGTTCAAATCCCATTGCTGCTATTGTTAATATTGTGCTGGGTACTGGTGATGATGAAGTGCATACCTCTCCTCAAGAAACCTCTACTGGTCCTTCTAATTCAACCCATCTTCCCTTTATCTGCAAACTTCTTCAACGTGCAGTCCTCAGGTGTTTCCTTAAATTTCTTTCTTCTCAAGCCCTCTTATATCTACTTCAATCTGGCTTTCGTCCCTTACATTCTACTGAGATGGCACGTGCCAAAGTCTCCAGTGACTTGTTCCTAGCTAAATCCAAGGACTTTAGTCAGTCCTCATTATTGTTGACCTTTCTGCTGCTTTTGATATTGTTGACCACCACCTTCTCCTCGACACACTGTCCTCACTTGATTTTAGGGGCTCTGTGCTGTCCTGGTTCTCTAATTATCTCTCCCATCGCTCATTCAGTGTTTGTTCTGATGGTTCCTCCTATACTGCTATCCCACTCTCAGTTGGTGTACCCCAAGGATTTGTTCTGGGCCCTCTCCTTTTCTCTCTCTATACCCAGTCCATCCCTTGGTGCTCTCATCTCCTCCTATGACTTTCAGTATAATTTTCATGCTGATGACTCTCAGATCTATCTATCTACACCTGATAGTTCTCTGACACTTCAGGCCCCTATTTATTTATTTATTTAACTGTTATTTATATACCACTTTTCACCAGGTCAAAGAGGTTTACATAGAACAAAATATTTTACCTATCTCTGCCTGCCAATCTGACATCACCGCCATTTGGAATTCAACATGGCCATAACTGAACTTCTACTGGACTTAGTGCTTACCAATGGTGAAAGTGTTTCTGATGTTATAGTGGGAGATCATTTTGCATCCAGTGATCACCAGATGGTGTGGTTCAGTATTAGGACTAGGGCTGTTAAAATCCATTTAAAAGCGAGAGTCTTAGACTTTAGGAAAACTAACTTTGCCAAGATGGGCCAAAACCTCAGGGAGTCGTTAGTGGGATGGGAACAGCTGGGGGATGTAGAAAAACAGTGGGCAAAACCGAAAGGGGATATTTTAAGGGCAACCAACCTTTTTGTTAAAAAGGTAAATAAAGATAAAAGGAGAAGGAGACCGCTAAGTTTTCGAAAGACGTAGCTGAAAAGGTGAAGAAAAAGAAGGAGGCCTTCATGAAATACAAGAGATCACAGAGAGAGGAAGACAGGCATCTATATTTGGAAAAACTTAGAGAAGCTAGCAATGTAGTCAGGAAAGCAAAGATTCAAAAAGAGGAGGAAATAGCCAATGCAATAAAATGGGGGATAAGACGTTTTTCAGATATGTTAGTGAGAAGAGGAAGGGCCAAAGTGACGGGGAGAAATATGTAGAAGCTGATGAGGATAAAGCAGAATTGCTTAACAAATATTTCTGTTCTGTGTTCACAGATGAAGAACCAGGAGCAGGACCTCGGAAAACACCCACAAACAGGAACAGAAGCAAGGGGCATCTTGAACAATTTTCAGAAGACGGTTATTGTGAGAAACTAGCTAAACTTAAAGTAGACAAAGCGATGGGACCGGATGGGATACACCCGAGAATACCGAGGGAACTTTGGGACATTCTAGCAGCTCCACGGACTGACCTTTTCATTGCCTCATTGGAGTCAGGAGTGGTACCAGAGGACTGGAGAGAGGCACATGTGGTCCCTTTACTCAAAAGCGGAAGGATGTGGTTGAAAACTACAGGCCAGTTAGTTTAACTTCGGTGGTAAGTAAATTATTGGAAGCGCTGCTAAAAGAGAAAATAGTGAGGTTTCTAGAGTCCAGCAGATTACAGGATCCGAGGCAGCATGGGTTCACCAGAGGCAGGTCTTGTCAGACAAACCTGATTGATTTCTTTGACTGGGTGACCAGGGAGTTGGACTGAAGGAGAGCCCTAGATGTGGTGTATTTAGATTTCAGTAAAGCCTTTGACACCGTTCCTCACAGGAAACTTATAAACAAATCCTAAAATTACTGGTAGACAAGGTGAGTCGGTTGATATAGTGTATCTGGACTTTCAGAAAGCCTTTGACAAGGTCCCTCATCAGAGACTTTTGGCAAAACTAAAGAGTCATGGAATAGGAGGCAGTGTACTACTGTGGATCAGGAACTGGTTGAAAGATAGAAAGCAGAGGGTTGGGCTAAATGGCCAATTTTCCCAATGGAGAAAGGTGAATAGGGGTGTACCCCAGGGATCTGTGCTGGGTCCGCTGCTTTTTGACATATTCATAAATGACCTGGAAAGTGGAATAACGAGTGAGGTTATCAAATTTGCAGATGACACAAAACTATTTAAAGTTGTTAAAACCCAAGAGGATTGTGGAAAATTGCAGGAGGATCTTGATAAATTGGAAGACTGGGCATCAAAATGGCAGATGAAATTTAATGTGGACAAGTGCAAGGTTATGCACCTAGGGAAGAACAACCCAAACTATGGTTACACAATGCAAGGTTTCACATTAGGAACCACCACCCAGGAAAAAGATTTAGGCGTCATTGTGGTTAACATGTTAAAACCCTCGGCCCAGTGTGCAGCGGCGGCCAAGAGAGCAAATAGAATGCTAGGTATCATAAGGAAAGGAATGGAAAATAAAACAAAAGATATTATAATGCCTCTATACCATTCCATGGTGAGACCGCACCTTGAATATTGTGTGCAATTCTGGTCACCGTATCTTAAAAAGGATATAGCGTTATTAGAAAAGGTTCAGAGAAGAGCCACCAAAATGGTAAAGGGGATGGAAGGATACTCCTATGAAGAAAGGCTAAAAAGATTAGGGCTCTTTAACCTGAAAAAGAGACGGCTGAGGGGAGATATGATAGAAGTCTATAAATTAATGAACGGAGTGGAACGGGTAAACATAGATCGATTGTTTACGTTATCAGAATATAGAAAGACTAGGGGACATGCAATGAAGCTACAGGGTAAACTATTTAAGACTAATAAGAGAAAATATTTTTTTACTCAACGTGTAATCAAACTCTGGAATTTGTTACCAGAGGATGTAGTAAAGGCTGTTAGTGTAGCTGGGTTTAAAAAAGATTTGGACAAGTTCCTGGAGGAAAGGTCCATAAACCATTATTAAGAAGGGACCCAGGATATCAATGCTTGACCCAGTACAAGCACTGTGGAACCTGTGTCTTTTGGGGAAACTGCTAGGTACGTATGACCTAGATTGGCCACTGTTGGAAACAGGATACTGGGCTTGATGGGCCTTGGTCTGACCCAGTATGGCATATCTTATGTTCTTATGTACTGCTTGGGTTAGAAATTGGTTGAGTGGGAGGCGACAAAGGGTACAGGTAAATGGAACTCACGATGAGGAGAAGGAGGTTACTGGTGGTGTGCCCCAGGGATCTGTCCTTGGTCCGATTCTTTTTAACATCTTTGTTAGTGATATAGCGGAAGGGCTGTCAGGTAAGGTTTGCCTTTTTGCGGATGATACCAAAATCTGCAATAGAGTAGACATACAGGAAGGTCTAGATAACATGAGGAGAGATCTAGCTAAGTTTTAAGAATGGTCTAGAATTTGGCAGCTGAGATTTAATGTTAAAAAATGCAAGGTCATGCATTTGGGCTGCAGAAATCCAAGGGAGCACTATAGTATAGGGGGTGAAGTACTTTTGTCCACCTAGGTGTGACTGTGTCTGATTTTCTTAAAGTAGCTAAACAGGTAGAAAAGGAGATGGCAAAAGCTAGAAGGATGCTTGGGCGCATAGAGAGAGGAATGGCCAGCAGAAGAAAGGAGATGATAGTGCCTCTGTATAAATCTTTGGTGCAAACTCATTTGGAGTATTGTGTGCAATTCTGGAGACCACACCTTCAAAAGGCTATAAACAGGCTGAAGTCGGTACAGATGGTGGCTACTAAAATGGTTATTTATTTATTAGAAATGTTTTTACCGCATTTTCCAGTAGATCAAATGCAGTTTACAATGAACAAACCTTTGAACTGTACAGTTAACAGTACTTATTCATATTACATAAAACAATTACCTATGTACATTAGTATTGAACAATTAACTATATACATCAGCATAAGAACATAAGGTATGCCATACCGGGTCAGACCAAGATCCATCAAGCCCAGTATCCTGTTTCCAACAGTGGCCAATCTAGGTCATAAGTACCTAGCAGTCTCCCCAAAAGACACAGATTCCTCAATGCTTGTATTGAGTCAAGCAGTGATATCCCATGTCCCTTTTAATAATGGTTTATGGACCTTTCCTCCAGGAACTTGTCCAAACCTTTTTTAAACTCAGCTACACTAAAAGCTTTTACTACATCCTCCAGTAACAAATTCCAGAGTTTGATTACACGTTCAGTGAAAAAATATTTTCTCTTATTAGTCTTAAATAGGTTACCCTGTGGCTTCATTGCATGTCTCCAAGTCTTTTTATATTCTGATGATGTAAACAATAGATCTACGTTTACCCGTTCCACTCCATTCATTAATTTTTAGACCTCTATCATATCTCCCCTCATCCGTCTCTTTTCCAGGTTGAAGAGCCCTAACCTTTTTAGCCTCTCTTCATAGGAGTATCCTTCCATCCCCTTTACCATTTTGGTGGCTCTTCTCCATACCTTTTCTAATAATGCTATATCCTTTTTAAGATACGGCGACCAGAATTGCACACAATATTCAAGGTGCGGTCACACCATGGAATGATACAGAGGCATTATAATATCCTTTGTTTTATTTTCTATTACTTAAAACTGTAGAGTCAATGCAAATAACAGTTGAACTGTATACATATATGGTTCTAATACATGTTTTGTTCTATTACATTTTTAGGATGGATCTAGAGTTGTGGTGCTCATATAAGATTGCCGTTATGGGGAAGGGCATGTCGTGTTTCGCTTATGTGAAGGAGTAGATGTGGTCGGAATTATTGTCTTCGTTTTGATTTCTGAAGTGTTATATAAACAGATGGATTTTGAGTTTTTTACGGAATGTGGAGAGATCATTTATAGCTCTTATGTTGTCTGGAAGGCTGTTCCAGAGGATTGGGGAGAAGTGAGAGAATGCTCTGTTAGTCATTTTTCTAGATTTCCTGAATTCTAATGGTGTTGTAAGTTTATTTTTATTACAGTCTCATTGGATACAAATGTTATTTTCCTTGGTAATGAGAGTGGAGAGGAGTGATGGGGCAATGTCTTAGATTAGTTTGAATATGGTTTATTTATTTATTTTATTTAGCATTTCTTTTATACCGCGCTATTAACATCCGTGTGGTGTACATCAAACAAACATATACATTGCAGGCTAACTGCAATGCATTCATATTTGAACAGGGATTGAAACTTGGATAAACAATGTAATTTCAGTTTGTTCAATGTAAACCGCCTTGATATCATGAAAGGCGGTATATAAGAAATGTTAAATAAATAAATAAACATCAACAGTTATTACTGGTATTTTATAGTTTATGCAGTTCTGGATTGCTAGCCAGTGTATATTGTATAATATTGGGGTGATGTGTTCTGTTAAGTTGGCATTCAAAGTTATCCTGGCTGCAACATGTTGTGCTATCTGAAGTTGTCTTATGGTTTGTTTGGGTAGACCTTTTAGTGTGGTGTTGCAGAAATCGAAATGAGGTGTGATAATAGCGTTGATTGATTTTAAAATCATGAGGGTAAAGGAGTGGGCAGAGTTGTTTTAATATTCTAAGTTTATAGAATATCTTTTTTGTTGTTTGCTTTATATATGAAGACATGTTGAGTGTACGATCTAGAATAACTCTGAGGTATTTTACCTCGCTTTTGATAGCGATGTTTGCGTCTTGAATTATGATAGAGGTTGGAGGGGTGAAACTTTGGTTCCTTGTTATAAAAAGTGCTTTGGTTTTGTTTAAATTGATCTTAAGATTGTGGGATGAGAACCACTCTGTTGCTTCTGTGAAGCAATCTGCGAGTTGTTGAATTGTAGGATTAGAGATGTTGAAAGGGAGGTACATCATATCACCATCTGCGTCAATATGATAGCTTACTTGGAATTTTTTGAAGATTGAGCAGATGAGTTGTAGATAAATGTTAAACATGAGGGCCGAGAGGGCAGAGCCTTGTGGTAGGCCTTGTTTTGAGGCAGCCATGAGGTTTAGCTGTAGGTAGCCCTTCCCCCAAGCCATGCGGCAAGCCATGTGGTTTAGCTGTAGGTAGCCCTTACAAGTAATCAGCCTGCTATTTCAGTGGACACCCTTCCCCCACTTCAGGTCTGAGCACAATATCCCCTAGCCCAGAAATCAATAGACCAAAGCACACCGGTTTGGACAGGTCACCCAGGTACCTTCCCCAGGGGCTGCTGATTGGTGGGCAGGAAATACCTGTGGCAAATGGGATTGTAGAATGAGTTAAAAACTGTACTGTATATAAAGCTTTGTAGGACATCCCTCGGGGCTCAGACTCTTGTGGAGGTTGCTGGTATCTCTGTCTGGCCTGTGCGCACATTAAAAGTTCCTGTTTGCATTCCAGCCTGTCTGAGAGTTTTCCTTCTGTGGGTGAGTGATAGAATAAGAGCTTTTCACAGCGTTTGCTATAACATTTTGGTGCATTGGCCAGGAAATATTAAAAGAAAAGCCTCTCTCATCACACCCACGGTGGGAAGACTTCTGCATTTGCAGCATCTGGGCCTCCACCAGTCAGGGACCAGCCCCTCCAGGTGATTAACGGTCCTTGGCGCCCCCGGGCCACTTTGTGCTCGGAAGGACACCTTGATTTGTCTGGACAGTCGGTCCCTGTGGTTGAATCCCCGATTGAAAACCAGCTGGATAGACTGGCATCCAAACTTCCTGTCTGATCAGAGTTCTGGTGAGTACTGCTACCTTACTGTTTGGGGCTAGTTCTGTACTCTATCTGTGAGTCCTGGTAATTTCTGGGAACCTGTAGCAGCCTGATCAACTGCACGAGCAGTCCTAGTAGGGGCCTTAGTGGCCCTGAAGCCATTGCTCGTCCTGTATCTGAATACCGGTAAATCTGAATAACTGCAGTAATCTGAAACTGCAGTAATATCTGAACTGCAGTAATCTGAGATCTGAACTGCAGTAATCTGAGTTTTATTAACTCCCTTAAGTGTGCTGAATAAAAAAGGGGGGGGGGCGCTTGCGAGTACCGGTAAATAACTGCAGTAAGAATTTAACTTTGTCACTTCGGGCCCCTTAAAAGGTATTTAAAGTGCAGCGCTGCCAAAAGCTATTGAAGAAAAATTGCCTAGGATATTAGTATTAACTCCCTTAAGTGTGCCTTTCAAGAATAATTGCGCTGATCGCAATTCTCCGATGATCGGGGCGATTTATTTAGAGCCTTTGCCCCATGTGCTCCTAAAGTGTTGGGGGCTTTTTGTGTTGCTGGGGGTCTCTTTTTGTGTTGCTGGGGGTCTCCTTTTGTGTTGCTGGGGTTTTCTTTTGTGTTGCCATGTGCTCCTATAGTGTTGGGGGCTTTTTGTGTTGCTGGGGGTCTCCTTTTGTGTTGCTGGGGGTTTTCTTTTGTGTTGCCATGTGCTCCTATAGTGTTGGGGGCTTTTTGTGTTGCTGGGGGTCTCCTTTTGTGTTGCTGGGGGTTTCTTTTGTGTTGCCATGTGCTCCTATAGTGTTGGGGGCTTTTTGTGTTGCTGGGGGTCTCCTTTTGTGTTGCTGGGGTTTTTTTGTGTTGCCATGTGCTCCTATAGTGTTGGGGGCTTTTTGTGTTGCTGGGGGTCTCCTTTTGTGTTGCTGGGGGTTTCTTTTGTGTTGCCATGTGCTCCTATAGTGTTGGGGGCTTTTTTGTGTTGCTGGGGGTCTCTTTTGTGTTGCTGGGGGTTTCTTTTGTGTTGCCATGTGCTCCTGTGGCTCCATCTGGTGGACATTGGAGGAGTGGCTAGCTGTGTTTCTCGTTGCTATTATAAAAGTTAAATCCTATGCTAGTGTGTGTAATGTGTATTTGTAACATATTCGCTGCTGAGACGTCTCTGTTTTCTATTTTCCCTTTTTCTTTTTCCCTTTGTGGTCCTGTGTGTTTTGTGCAACCAAACTCTGCCTGTTGCCTGGATTATATTGTATATTGTATTCCCAGAAGTGGGACTGGAAAATTTACACTGAACATTGCATTCCTAGAATTGGGATTACAAGATTTGCACTGTAAATTGTGATTTTGCAAATTGTGATTAGAGCATGGGGTCCGGAGGCTAAATTGTGGTGGGGGAGTATCCGGACCAGCTTCCCTATATAGATTCATGGCTGGCCCATATAGTAAATGTGCTGTTATGTAAAAACCTTTAGTGTCTCTGTGTTTAGTTGTGACATTAGGGAAAGAAAGTTTTTGTCCAGACATTAGGTCTTTATATTTCAGGATTGATTTTGATACTCTATCAGTAAAAGGTGAAGTTATTAACAAATCACACCTGTGTCCCCAAACAGTGAAAAACACCAGGTCTACTGATTGCAGGGAAAGGGACAGTTTAGAAAGGGGGGTGGGGTTTGCTGTGTGTGGACTGTAGTACTGGTATAGCATTGAAGGAAGACAATTGCTTTGTTTGATGCATATCCAGTTTCATTGCTATGTTTCATGCATGATCAGTGGTCAGGGAACCAGGTGTTTTGGTCACACCTCTCAGCAGTGAGTGGGGGGTGATTGAAACTGCTGAAATAGTTTGCATAGCTATAGAAAGATACTGGGAGGAGTTCCTTCTTCTAGCAGATGAATGGAGGCCCATTAGAGAGGACAAAAGGAAAAAAATCACCTAGGAGTCTTTCTCCTAGAGGACAAAGAACCCCAATTCACCTAGCCACACCTAGCCTGCAAACAATCCTCTTGTCATCAATTTTAATTGTAGAGTATTGAGCTTCTAGAACCATGAGGTGCCTCCTTTGAGCATCCTCAAATGTCTGCTGGAAGCAAACAAAGGCTGAAGAAAATCCTTATAAGATTATGAAGAAATGAAGATTTTTTTACTTGTCTTTTTAAAGCCTGAATTTTATCTCTGGTACATATATTTGGTTTTGACTGCACATACAAAATTAAACAAGTAATACTTCTGCATGATATGACATTTTATTCTGCAGACAGTAAATGCTGTTTTGGTGATTGCATTCTTTCTGCTTAGTACATTAAACTGCCTTGATCAACTGTATTCATTTTTCTGATACTACAATGATACCTTAAAATGATTTTAGTACCAAATATACTGGTAGCAGTACTTTAACTCATGATTTCTGATGAGAACATCTGGATTAGTTCTAGTATGCACTGTAGCTTGTTCTGATGTTCAGGTATGTTTTGGTTCAGGGTGAATACACTGATCATTGGCAATTTCAAAATAGAAAGATAAAATGCAGAATTAGCACTGCTGAAAGGCATATACTGTGCAGTACACCGTTCACACTAATTCACACTTGAAGTTAATAATGCACTGATAATGCTGCCCCACTCCTCGTGTGCACTGCCCTTTAGTACTGATTCACACAGATCCATACAGTGCACACTGCACAAATAATGCTGGTGTGTATAATAATCTCCATCATCCCTTGGCTTCGGTATGAAGTTAATTTCTGTCATAGTATGTACACAACTAACCCATTTAGGAACATTGCATGCTGAGTCACCCCTGGAGTGTGCACAATTTTGGTAACATTGAACAGTTGTTGATTTACTGAGTTCAACCTAGGGATAAAAAAAAATAAAACTTCTTTTCATCTCGAAATGCAATGATGTAGGGGATCCCAATATGTCTGATGTCACATTCTTCCAGAGCATGAGAAATTCAGTATTTCAGCCGCATTGTCAGTCATATATTTAAGGTTTAGTCCAATACTGCCTGAGGCTGCCCTGGTGAACCCACAGGATATCCACAATTAATATGAATTTGTATATAATGGGTCAGCAATGTATGCTGACATATCATGCATTTTCATTCTGGATGACTTGAAAACTTGACTGGCTTGGGGTCACTGGGACAGCTTCATAAAGCCTGCCTGAACTATCATGGGAATCAGCAAATATTTATGTATCAATTCCCAAAAACACTAGGTACTTATGATTAGAGAACATCCATGATTTTTGAAGATTTTATACTTTAACAGCCAAAGATTGATTTGTTGATTAATTGATTGATTTGTTGATTAACTTTATTTAAAAGCCTCATGTCCATTAGCATACTGGAAGTGAACAATTTATAAAAAAATTGGTATAATTCAAAAAAGGACTTAGGTATATAGTTGATGGAATGATGCAAGTGATAAAAAGTATGGTGAGGGATGAAGTGGGATATTAAGAGGAAGGACTCTGATAGACAGTAAACTGATGAAGGTAATTCAATGATGTGAAGTGATGTATCTGGCTAATGAATATGCAAAAAAAAAAAAAAAATGATGAGCACTTTATTCAACTATGCCATCTCCAGAATATTCAATTTAGGAATTCATCTAGGCCCCAACACATACTCAATAATTGGAAATGGACACCTGGAGACAGGCTAGGTGCAACCTGATGGGTTTTGGAGGACCTACACTGGCCATGCGGTACTTCCAGATGCTTTTTTTGCCTCCTTTTTGCCTCTGCATGTCCTGGCCAGGCATGCATGGGCAAAGGGGTAGCATGTAAAGGTCAGTCAAGGGCATAATGGAATGTTCACTACCAGCAAGTGAATCTCCAGTGACAGATAAACAAGAAGTTAATCAAACTGCCAGAAAAAATTGACACCATACGAGATAGTTACTGGAAGACCATTGAAAGTTTAAACAGCAATATTTGTAGGATGTGATCTTGGTAAATGTGAAGGAAGTTAAGTTTATCTCATTGTGAAATCTAATCTAGCATATTTAGTCTTTTCATTCAATATTGGTGCTGCTTTTCTGAATGAGGCCTGGAACCATGTCACCAATGGCAATCCAAAGAGTCCAGCAGAGGGTATTGGCCAGAGTCCAGATGGAACAGACCATCCCGAGAACTCAGAGCTGCCCACCGCTGAGATGTGTGAAGGAGTCCCTATCTGGATCAGTGTGTAACATCGAAAACGGGCCAGGGTGTCTGCCTATGAGAATGAGAGGTTCAAATTTTGAGAGAGACAGAACTTGAACTTCAGAGAAAGGTGAAGCACACTGCGAGGTCCTGGAGAACTGCTGGGAGGCAGGAAAAAGAACTGTTGGACTGACTGGGGGGGTTTTGGGGGCTTCTGTGAATGATTGTATTGTTATCCTTTTAATATTGATTTCTTAGAAAGTAACTGAAATCTACAAGCCATTTCGGCTTCAGCAACTGCAATACCCACACCAGCTCAAATTTTTTGCTGTACTATTCTCAGAACTTTCTTTATCACATTATTAAGCACTGCTGCTTTTGACATACTTTCATGTTATGTGTTTTCAATATTATTGACCAGCTGCAAGAAAATGATGTTACAATGTATGTTGTCTCTAGGGAACAGTACCAGAAGCTGCTTTTCTGATGACCCCTATCTGTCTCAATATCTGTCTCAAATGGTTGCTTGTCCATTGCCCTTAGCGGGATTATCTTTGCCCCATAAACAAGAAAAGAAAAATTGGGACTGAAGGGAAATTGGCTGATAGGTATGTCTAGTATGGCTGCATCCTTGCCTGAGGCTGTAATACATTATGATGGCACGGAAAAAAAGCATGTGGGCTAAGAAAATGAGTACCCAGAGCCCAGCACAACAAGAGTAAAGCCAGGGGGAACCATACTCTGAACAGAAGTGCACAGAGAATGGACCTAGCTAAGAAACAGGTCAGGCCTGAAAGTGCACAGAAAATGGACCCAGCACAAGAAAAGACATGCCAGGCCTGAACAGTTTAAACAGGCAAAACAAAGCTGGTGATACAAAGTACTCATATGCCCTGAAGATTACAGTGCCAGTGATTAATGAAGCAAAGGGAATGGCAGGGTGCAGCCAGAATGACTCAACACTAGCAAGAATAAAAAGCCATTAATATGCTGATAAGGGTGGATCCCAGGGAAAGAGCCTTTGCCCCAAAGGAAAGAAGCCTCTGCAGACTTTTTGCACACGGTCCTCCTTTGTCCCAAAGGGAAGAGGCCTCTGCAGGCCCTGCAACCTTTTACAGTCAGAACAGCAACTTTTGCACACGGAACAAAAACGTTGTGCAGGAGTTGCTATAGAGGGTATAGGGTATGTGTTGTTTTAAACTCACTGATGCAAGTGTTTCCATTGAACACCCTATCCAAGACCTAAGTGATCTAGTTACCTGTCCATGGGTCCTGGGTGGTTTATGAAGTGGTTCAGTTGGCCAGGGGGACTAAAAATCCCAGTGGTAGGGGTTCTTTTCATTTACTGCTATGTGCCATTCTGCCATGTTGTATCCCCATTCTTTACCGCTTCATGACCACCACCCTTGATACCCAGGTAGAACGCAAGGTGGTTACCACTGTCATGGCCCTGTCCCAAATACAGCCCTCAACCGCCTCTAGCGGTTGAGGTCCCACTTAAAAAGGGGGGAATGAGGCAGCCATGAGGTTTAGCTGTAGGTAGCCCTTCCCCCAAGCCTTGCGGCAAGCCATGTGGTTTAGCTGTAGGTAGCCCTTACAAGTAATCAGCCTGCTATTTCAGTGGACACCCTTCCCCCACTTCAGGTCTGAGCACAATATCCCCTGGCCCAGAAATCAATAGACCAAAGCACACCGGTTTGGACAGGTCACCCAGGTACCTTCCCCAGGGGCTGCTGATTGGTGGGCAGGAAATACCTGTGGCAAATGGGATTGTAGAATGAGTTAAAAACTGTACTGTATATAAAGCTTTGTAGGACGTCCCTCGGGGCTCAGACTCTTGTGGAGGTTGCTGGTATCTCTGTCTGGCCTGTGCGCACATTAAAAGTTCCTGTTTGCATTCCAGCCTGTCTGAGAGTTTTCCTTCTGTGGGTGAGTGATAGAATAAGAGCTTTTCACAGCGTTTGCTATAACAGTTTTGGTTGTAGGGCTGAGATATCTGTTGTACTGTACCATTCTTACTTGTTGGATTCTGCCTGATAGACAGGGGTGGCTCAAGGCAATCTGCTTCCTTAGGCGAAGAATGAGATGGTGCCTCCCCCCCATAGAGAGGGCGGGGCTTTTTCAAAACTCCAAAGATGTTTGCACACCAAGGAACTAAAAGAGAGCGAAAACCACAGCACAGTTTATAACACTAAATTATAACTCATTCTTATTTAGTTGTTATAAACTGCATTATGGTTCTTGCTTTTTCTTTTTCTTTTTCAACATATATTTTGCATTCACAGAACCACCTTCCTCAACAGTGGGTGCAGATCAGAACTAGGACATTCACCCACAAAACTCAATATCTTAAAATTTAAAAAAGTCTGATTCTGATCATCTCACTAACAACAACAGCCACTATTCTCCAATACGAGGCATCTTGTGAACTAATACCAAAACCTTACAACAAAAAGCAGACCTACCATACCATACCATATCAGCACAAACTTCCAAAACTCACATAAGGAGCCCATCCAAAAAAAGTGTCACTGTAAATACTACAGTGGGCCCTGGAACATCTATACACCTATTTGAAAAGCTGAACATGTCAAATTACTACAGTACAGTATAGATCTTTATATACAAACTCCATGTTAACAAAACACCTGGGCTCAGTGACACACTCAGAACACAGACCCTCACCAAATACAGAATAAGTAACCACAATCTAAAGTAAAAATAAAAATATGTAGACAAAATTTAAACTGAAACCCCAAGAAGTCAGTCTCCTCAAGCAGGGCAACATCAGATAAATAAGATATGCAGTTCCCCCATACAGTGTAAAATATAAAGATAGCACAAAGTCCAATCACTAAAATGAAATAAAATTATTTTTTCTACCTTTGTTATCCGACCATTTTATTCTCTGATCATGCTGGTCCCGATCTGAGGCTTCTGCTTTCCTGTCTTCTCTTAGCTCTCTTTCTGTGGTCTATGGTCCCATCTGACATTTCTTATCTCTTCTTTTGTTTTCTTCACTTCTTTCCATCAGCCTATTTCCAGTCCCCATAACCCTTCCCAGTATCAGCCCTTTCCAGTCCTCCCACCCAGTACCTTCCAATGTCAACTTGCATTCCCATGACCGCCACTGGTGTCCATTCCTTTCCAGTCCCCCTCCTTCCCCACTGTCCAGCTCCTTCTAGTCCAAATACCATGGCAGCTCCTCTCAGCATCCACTCCCTTCCAGTCCCATTCTCCCATCCCCTCGCATCAGCCCATTTGTAGCTCTAGCCCACAGTTTTCTTCCAGGGCCGAAGCCCCCCAATCAGCTCACTTCTAGTGCTAGTCCCCCCTCAAACCTATTACCAGTGCTAGCCTCCCCTAATCAGCCCATTACTAGTCCTACCCCCAATCAGCCCATTACCAGTCCTAGCCTCCCCGATCAGCTCATTTCCAATGCTAGCCCCCATCAGCCCATTACCAGTCCTACCCCCCCATCAGCCCATTACCAGTCCTAGCCTCCACTAATCAGCCCATTTCCAGTCCTAGCCTCCCTGATCAGCTCATTTCCAATGCTAGCTCCCCTCAGTCCATTACCAGTCCTACCCCCCCCCCCATCAGCTCATTTCCAGTCCTAGCCTCCCCTAATGAGCTCATTTCCAGTGCTAGCCACCCTCCTCGGCCCATTACCAGTGCTAGCCTCCCCTAATCAGCCCATCACTAGTCCTACCCCCCATCAGCCCATTACCAGTCCTAGCCTCCCCGATCAGCTCATTTCCAATGCTAGCCCCCTCTGTCCATTACCAGTCCTACCCCCCATCAGCTCATTTCCAGTCCTAGCCTCCCCTCAGCCCATTACCAGTGCTAGCCCCCCTAATCAGCCCATTACCAGTCCCAGCCCTCCCCCACCCTCGATCAGTCCATTCCCAGTCTTAGCCTTCCCTAATCAACCCATTACTAGTCCTAGCCCTCCCTGATCTGCCCATTACCAGTGCTAGTCCCCCCATCAGCCCATTATAATCCTAACCTGCACTGTCTCTCCCCTTTGTCCAGCATTTATCTCGTCTGTCCAGTATGTCCCCGTCTCTCCCCTTTTTCCAGCATTTGCCCCCCTGTCTCTCCCTTTGTCTAGTACTTGTCCCCTTGTCTCTCCCTTTGTCCAGTATGTTTCTGTCTTCCCCATTGTCCAGAATTTTCCACGTCTCCCCCTTTGTCCAGTATTTGCCCCCTGTCTCCCCCCTTTGTCCAGCACTTGGCCCCCTGTCTCCCCCTTTGTCCAGCATGTCCCTTGTCTCCCCCTTTGTGCCCCATCTCTCACCTTTGTCTCTCCTTTTCCTCCTCCTGTCCTCACTCCCTCCACCTGCACCTCTCATCCGGCGGCGGCGGGGGCACTCTGGCTGTTTTAATTTTAGATTTTGCCACTCTGCCCTGCTTCTGCCTTCTTGCCGCATTTTTTTCCTCAAGAATGCTGGAAGCAAAAAAAAAAAAAGCGGTGGGAAGGCAGAGACAGGGCAGAGGCAGCAAAATCTAAAATTAAAACAACCGGAGTTCCGCACCGCACAAATCAGCTTGATCGCTTGCAGCGATCAGGCTGATTTGTCCAACGTCAGCGGCACTCCGGTTGTTCCTGCTGGATGAGAGGGAACCCTTGTCAGTTCCCTTCCAGCCTCCTCCTCCCCCAGTGTCAGCCCCCTCCTCCCCCAGTGTCAACCCAGTTGCAGACCCCACCTTCACGTCATGTCAATTCCCTTTCAGCCCCTCCTCCCCCTGTGTCATCCCCACTGCAGACCCCACCTTCCCCTCATGTCAATTCCCTTCAAGTCCCCCCGCGTCAGCCCAGTTGCAAACCCCACCTTTCCCTTGTCAATTCCCTTCCAGCCCCCTCCCTCCCCCCCACGTCAGCCCCGTTGCAGATCTCACCTTTCCCTTGTCAATTCTCTGCCCCCTCCTCCCCTCTCCCCATGTCATCCTGCTACCTCCTCCACCTTCCTCCATTGTAGTTCCTGTACTGCCTCCTTCTCCTGCAGCCGCGGCTCCCTGCCTCTTAGGGAACCGCAGCTGTGCTGGTAACTGCAATAGAAAGAAAAAAGAAACCGGTGCAGAGCCTTCCCACCTCTCGAAGGACTCCGTGCAGCTTTGTCCCGCCCCCAAAGGAAGTTGTGACTGCAGGAAGTTGTAACAACTTCCTTTGGGAGTGGGACAAAGCTGCACGGAGTCTCTAGAGAGGCGGGTAGGCTTTGCACTGGCTTCTTTTTTCTTTCTATTGCAGTTACCAGCACAGCCGCAGTTCCCTAAGAGGCAGGGAGCCGTGGCTGCAGGAGAAGGAGGCAGTGAGTTTGCCGCTGCCGAGAAGTGGACTCGGCAGCGGCAGCAACTTGTGCGCTTTTTTTGTTTGTTTTGTTTTGTTTTTTTGCTTTTGAAGGCGAAGTGAGGAGGCTGTTTTGGGTGCATTTTTTTGCCACCCTCAAAACTTTGCCTGAGGCAGCCACCTCACTTCGCCTCATTATAGAGCCGCCCCTGCTGATAGATATGATTTAAGCCATTGAAGTACTGAATTCTTAATGCCTATTTGTTGTAACCTGGAGAGCATATTATGATGGTTTATTCTGCTGAATGCTGCAGTGATATCTAGAAATAGGAGGAATGCTTGTTTGGTGTTTTCTATACCACATGTGAGATAGTCAAACAGGACAGTGAAGAGTATCTCTACACCATGGTAAGAGCGAAAGCCATATTGGTGTTCGTCTAGGGATGCAAAGGTATCAATATAATCCTGGAGCTGGACTTGTACTATCTTTTTTATCAGTTTGGCCATGAAAGGGAGGCTGGAGATGAGTCTGTTTGATGTGGGATTGTTTTTATCCAATCTGTTATTTTTCAGAATGGGGCATATTAGTGCATGTTTAAGAGGGGGGGAGGGGGGATGTAACCATGTTGGAGATAGAGGTTAACAATTGGGAGGGTGAGGGGGGATAGTTCAGCTTTTGCTGTTTTTATCCAGCTAACTGAACAGGGGTCAAGGTATGAAGTGGTAGTGTTTATTTTGGAGATGAAATTCCCAAGGGCATCTTTTGAGGTAGGGGAGAAAGTTGACCAGGAGGAAGTTGGTATCAAGTGTGGTCTGTTTTGGTTATTTATGGGTAGGTCTTGATGTTTTAGTTTTTCTTTATAATAAGTGGCTAGTAATTGGGGATCAATGACAGGATTGTTTGTGTCTTTGTTTGCAGTGATGTTGGTTAGGGATTTTACAATTTCGAAAAGCTCTCGGGCGATTTAGAGATTTCGATAAGATGGTAAAATAGTGTTCTTTCTTTGTGGAGTTTATGGTTTCTCTATAATGTTTAAGTTTAGCTATGTATTGTGATTGATGATTTGTAGATTTTATATAGCGCCATGTAAAACTTCTGCATTAGATTGTGACACCGAAGTTCTACCTTATACCTGTAAGACACAGAGAGATGCAGAGTTCAGCACAATTTCTGACAGGCAGGGAGAGAAAAAGCTTCCAGGTTGCTATAGGCAACAAGGGCAGGCTGAGACACGAGGTCTGAGAGCACGCCCAGAGAACAAACACTCCCCTAGTAATCAGCAGAACAGTGTGCACATGAGCAGGAGAATGCCCCTAAACCTGAATAAAAAGCATGTTAGGCAAACAGAGTTAGATTTGAATTTGGATTCTCATGGTGTGGATGTTGATTCTGATCCTGACGGTGATTTGTTTGGTGAATGCTCAGAAGCTGAGAATGACTGGGAGACTTGGCAAGTAAAAGATAACTTGAAAGTTTCAAACAGAAGGTCAGGATATTCACCAGCTGATTCTGTTGTATGTGAGCCGTGGAACAGAAAGCCCAGGAAGGATTCAAGGAGGGACAGAAAGCTTGCTACAAACAGAGGGATTAACTGGAGGAAACCCTCACCTGTGACACAGGAAGAATTTCCTAGACACAGAGTGCCGTGGAGGGAAAGGAGAGCAGCTGATAAGGTTCCCTGTTTATCTGAAAGGCAAAACCACCCGAAGTACTTACAGCCTTGGGAAAAGGAAAGAAAATGTAAGTCAGGACATTTGTATGAGTGAAGAAGATGATTGCATGTTTGTAAAGCCTTATAAGAAACTGCAAAAACCTGTTAGGAACAGAGCAGGGCAGTTCTATGAGCTCTCTGATAAGTACTTGCCATATCATAGAGAGAGTTCTGACGAAGGTTCTGAAACTGAGTTAAGAACATTTCAAACTCTCTGTCCACAAGATAATACAGTTGAAGAGCCCATGTGTACAGATAGTTATATGCCTTATGAGGAGGACATGGACTGCTCTCTGGTCATAACTAATGAGAGTTCTCTACGCTAGCTAAGCATAAGGGTGCCGTGCACAAAGCTAGAAGAATACAGAGAAAACTGTCAGCATTTATTTCACCTGGTTCCTGTTTTGTTACTGATTCTGTACAAGCAAGAAGCTGTTTTCATTTCACCATTTTGTTTGACAGAAGTATGGCTACCTCTTAATTTTCATACTGTGTATTACTTTGAAAATCCTGAAACCCCGGGAGGGGAATAAAGCCTGTTTTCAACCTGACACTCCGTCGCAACTACAATTTCTTACCTGGAAGGGTCAGGCCCAGCAGTGTACCTAGCTGCCAATACCTAGTTGGGCCACTGCTGGTGACAAGATATAGTATAAATTAACCCCACTCCAGTGAATAAAATTATCCTGAAAACAACTTCACTGATAACGTCCCCAAACAAACTATAGATTCTTTTTGTCGGAGTGTACCGAGGGAGGAGTGACACTTATCTTCATCCACACCTGACGGTAAACTTCTTTTATTCAAAAATAGGTTCACCACCTTAAAAATACATTATATAATAAATATGTCACTTATCTGAAATCTGTTCCAGTTGAACTACCAATTATTAACACCATTGCCATTGAAATGAAGGTGAGACACGACGTGCACGTTTCAGGACTCAATCCCTGTTCTCAAGTGCCTTTGCCAGCAGTTGCATATCGATACGGCTGGCAAAGGCACTTGAGACAGGGATTATGTATGTATGTCCCCACCTGACGTGACTATCCCGCCTGTATATAGTCTCTTATCCAATTAGCCTGCTGTTATGTAGCCTGTATATAGTTCCCCCCAGTTAGCCAAGTTGTAAACCCTGTTCCTTGTAAGTACAGTTCAGATGCTGTCTGCACTGCACAAAATTGTTATAATGTAAACCGAGCTGATGCTAAAGAGCGCGGTATAGAAAAAACCTAAATAAATAAATAAAATAAATACACCTTAGAGGAAAGGCAGAATAGAGGTGATATGATTGAGACATTTAAATACCTCCATGCCATAAATGCAGAGGAGGAGAGCCTCTTTCGAGTGAAAGCAAACTCTGCTACAAGGGGACATGGGATGAGGGTGAAAGGGGATAGATTCAGGAGTGATATGCGGAAATATTTCTTTACAGAAAGAGTGGTGGATCCGTGGAATAGTCTTCAAGTGGAGGTGGTAGAGATGAGGACAGTATCTGAATTCAAAGAAGCATGGGACAAACACTGAGATCTCTAAAGGAAAAAAGAGGACTGTTGCAGTGGCTGATATGGAAGGGCAGACTAGATAAGCCATGTGGTCTTTTTCTGTCGTCATGTTTCAATGTTTCTTATTTTTCCTCCAAACCCTCCTCCCCCCTTGCTCCATTCTCTATCTCTGTAGATAACACTTTTCATCTACCCTTTCCTCAGCCCGCAACCTTGTGGTCATCTTTGACTCCTCCCTCTCCTTCTTCACACGTATCCAACAGATAGCTAAAACCTGTCATTGTTTTCTCTATAACATTAAAAAAAATTGCCCCTTCCTTTCTCAACACACTAATAAAAACGTATCCACTCTTTAATAACCTCCCATCTCGAATATTGCAACTTCCCCCTTGCTGGTTTCCCTCCGAATCATCTTTCTCCCCTTCAATCTGTTCAGAACTCTGCTGCAATGCTAATTTTCCACCAGCCCCGATATACTCATATAAATCTCCTTCTCAAATCACTTCCTTGGCTCCCCTTTCACTTCCCTATCCAATTCAAACTTCTCCTTATGACCTATAAATGCATTCATTCTACTGTTCCTCACTACCTTTCTTTTCTCTTCTCTCCCTACACCCCTCTTCATGAATGCCACTCTTCCACTGGCTTGCTTCTATCTATGCCCTTTTCTTCCATGGCTAACTCCAGACTTTGATCCTTTCACCTTGCTGCTCCTTATGCCTGGGACAAACTACCTGAATCTGTACGTCAGGTTTCATCTCTCCCCCATAGTACTGACTGAACAAAAGAGTTTTTAGTTCTTTCCTAAATGTTAGCAAATCTTTAATGACCTCAAATCTGTAATGTTGTGCTCAATTACAACATATCAATAAACTGGAGTATATCACACACTTATAGCCCCACAGTATAATAAGGTCTCAGACTGATATTGCACTCATAACCAGACTCACGTCCAGCAAATCGGTGCTATAATTTGCATCAACGACCTCAATTTTTTACAGTTAAAGTGTGTGATCGATATTGAAAGTGAATAAACTTATCTTAAAAATGCACCATCAATGCTCTGTTCACCAAGGAAAACGGATCCCGACGCTCTAAACAGGCGCCATTACGGCGTTTCAAAAAGTTTTCATCAGGAGATCCTCCCTGTGTAGTAAAATGTGTCCTACAATAAACAAACAAATACCTTAAAAACCACCAAATAAAAACTTGCGATGATGCTGTTGTCTTATAAGCTATTAAAAATCAACTTACTTTAAATGATGCTGCCCACGTCCTAATATTCTTTTCTCTCATGCACTGTGCCGCTCACAGCTTCTCCAGACGCCGCGCATGCGAGATGGAACTAACTCTCCTTATTTAAACCCCCTTACTTCGTTGCTTACACGGACTCAGCTGAGTCCAATTTAGACTATCATTCGAGATCACATATCAAATCGCGTCAGCTAGCCTCCCATTCATCCCCAGCCAGCTCGCATTTAACACCAGAAATCCAGCTAGATCTACGGAACCATTTTTAAAGGGCCCTCTCATTCAAAAGGTCTGTCTGCATACACTCACCAACCCTTGAGAACGAGAGGAAAAACAAGAGGGAAAACCCCTTCTTGACACTACACGGTCCCTCTTCAAAACTATTCTTCCAAAGCTTTACATGATTCCAACTAGAAAACTTATGGTCAACTAACCACACAGTGGAACTATTATAATAGTACCGATGCCACCCGTACTATAAACTCTGCAACAAGGAATTCCTCCAAATAAACCCCTTTAGCGCAGATCTCAAATATAAACCTGCCGATCGATGGCAATACTTCATCCCACGGAAAAACTACTCCTAATTAATGTGTCCAACGTTGGTCTCTTGGCAATAGGGTCTCATCTAAAATTCTACCACCCCCCATTCCAATAGCTATTCTATAACAAAGACCTCGATTATCTAAAATCAAAGCCCTATAATTACCGAATGCCACAACTGGGCCTCAAGTACGCGGCAGTTCGACCAGCTTCTATAGTCTCTTAATCTAATAACGCAAATCTCAGATACACACCTGCCAATCAATAGCGATATTTAGTCCCCCCGGAAAAACCGTACCTAACCGGTGTATCCAACGTTGTTCCCGTGTCAATAAGGTCTCATCTATAGTTCTGCCACCTTCCGATTTCAATATTTAGAGAGGACGACCTTATTGTTTGTGAGCAAATCTTTAATGGCACGTAAGGAGTCAGGGAGGGCATTCCATAGGATGGATGCAACAAAAGAGAAGGCCCTATTAGTTGTGGTTTGTTTTGTTTTGCGAAAGGTGGGAGGGATTGCGAGGGTATTCTGGGGATGTTGCCTTCTGGCTCTATTGTTAGTAGAGTGGGAGATTAATGATGAGAGGTAGGAAGGAACAATGTTGTTGGATATCTTAAATGTTATCATTATTTTTTTGTATTCGGTTCTGCTTGTTATTGGCAACCAGTGAAGGTTGTATAAAAGAGGTGTAATATGGTCGGAAAGTCGGGCTTTGCAAACAATTCTGCCAATTACATTTTGGGCAGTTTGACGTTGTTTCAGGTATTTTTTAGGGATACTATAGAGGAGGCTATTGCAGAAGTCAAAGTGGGGAGTGATTAGAGCATGGACCACTGATCTGAAATCGTGTGTGTCAAGCAGAGGTCTGAGATATTGTAATGTTCTTAGCTAGTAGTAAATAGATTTGGTTATCTGTTTTATACGTATGTGCAGATAAGGTGAGGGATTGATCTATCAGTACACCAAGGGGCATGTTTACTAAACTGCGGTAACATAGCAGCGGCTACGTTAAGGCGCGTTATGTAACGTTACATAACGTTAACGTGCCTTAATGTTACATAATCCGCGTTAGCGTTCCCAGCCGCAGTATGTCCCACAGAGGGTGGAGAGAGGGCAGAGAGAAGGGGTCAATGGGCAGAGAGTGGGCGGGGAGAGGCCCCTTCCACGTGGGGAAATGAAGGGCTGAATCTTAACGCAACTGAAAACCTGGCGTTAGATGCACATTTGCAGGAGAGAGAAACCATTTAAGTGTCAGCAATGTACAGCATAGGCAGGGAGCCCAAGAAAGGAGATAGCACAGTTACTTACCTGTAACAGGTGATCTCTGGGAACAGCAGGAATAAGTCTTCACATATGGGTACGTCGGTACCGACGGAGTCTGCGCGGGAACGCTCCCCAGCGTCCAATCAGAACGCTTTTGGAAGCATCCCAACATGCCTGCGTGCTGCCTTCCCGCCTTTCCCAACTGCCTCTCCTCGGTTAAGTTTTAAAGCTGAGACAAAGAGAGAGAGAGAGAAAGGGAAAGATAGAGATAGAGAAATGCAACTCCTAGGGGAGGTGGGTGGGTTGTGAAGAATTATTCCTGCTGTTCCCAGAGATCACCTGTTACAGGAAAGTAACTGTGCTATCTCCAGGAACAAGCAGGAATGAGTCTTCACATATGTGGATTCCCAAGCTAAGATGCCTGGAGGAGTCCCAGCATGTTGCGAATCTGCGAGCCATGCTATTGTACCGAACCCCAGGCATCCTAGGGATGGAGGGTAGGAGTTGAACTAAAAAGATGTGCTGTGGAACAGCTGGACCAAACAGGACGCCTAGATAGAAGTCTCTGTGCAGGTGATATTTAGTGGTAATATTGAGAGCAATAAACCAATATGGACCTCACCTGATGGAATTGTAAAGGGGTATATGGAGGTTCATGTAGATTTGTGAATATGAACCAACAGAATATCCCCAGGGAGTACCTCAATGTAAGGAGAGGTAAATAACTGTGCAAAAAACAGGCTGAGGATAGACCCCTTAGGGTGAGAAGAAACAATCCCAGTGGAACTGGGGTAGTTCAATGAGGTAGGACTTTGCGGAAAACGCGGAAGTCCCTATTAGATAAAACTGAAGCTCCTTTGACTTTAAAGAGACATAGTTTTTATAGGAGAAGGGAGCTTCGAAGATCCCTATATCCGATAACAAAGAAGGATAGGAGTAATGAGGCATTGTAGCCTCCCATTTTTGGAAGATTCAGAAAGTTCCTCCTAATTAAAAAGGAAAAATATATGGAGGCCTTCAGGTGTACCTAAACTGAAGGTCATGGTACAAAAACTCCTCAACTACCACAGAAAGTGGTTGATTATGGAGAACCCTAAGTATGCTGGGACAGCATGGAAAGGGATAGATAGTATCTGTCGGGTCCGTAGGGAAATATATATATATATATATATATATATATATATATATATATATATATATATATATATATATATATATATATATATATATATTTACATGTATATGGACATCTGCATGTCTGTGCCCATATATATATATTTACACATATGATGGATATATCTGTATTTACCTATCTATATATATGTATTGCAATATATGATAGTGGGTACATATGTGTCTATATACTATTTCGATCTGTCTGCCTAGATATATATATCTATATCTATATATATAGATATATATATCTAGGCAGACAGATCGAAATAGTGGGTACATATGTGTCTATATACTATCATATATTGCAATACATATATATAGATAGGTAAATACAGATATATCCATCATATGTGTAAATATATATATATGGGCACAGACATGCAGATGTCCATATACATGTAAATATATATATAAAATATAAATATATATATATATATATATATATATATAATATATATATAATATATAATATATATATGTTGTGGTGATGAAGGGGCATCAGAGCCCATGGAAATAGCTGGAAAACAAACTTTTGCCTGCAAGCAGAGAGATAGTTCAGAGAGCAGGGAGTTTGAAACTGCAGCCAAAGGAAAAAAACACACACACAGAGCTGCTGAGTCCAGGCCATGCCCAAGCTCCATGGCAACACAGGAAGGTAATAGGAAGCACCTGTGGGAGGAGTTGGAACGGGGAGAGCAGCTACACACATTTAAGCTCCAGGGAACAGAAAGAAGGGAGCCTACCAAGAGAGAGGGGGGAGAAGAACTCCTGAGGCTAAATGAAGGGAAAGGATCCTTCAGGGGAAAGGAAAGTGAGAGGTTTTCCAAAGACAGCTGCAGAAGGGAGTCCCAAGGCAGCCAGCACACTGGGGACTACAGTCCAGGGAGAAGCCCATGCTGTAAAGGCATTGCAGCACGGTTTGGAGACCGGAGAGTCTATCCTGAGAGAGTTGCCAACTATAGTCCAGGTATGGGAGCAGCCCTGCATGAGTCTGTGAGAAACGTTTTACCTCTGGAAAGGTCTGTGAAGAGAAGGGTCACGAAAGACAAGGTGAGCCAGTTAGAAGCCTTGTCCAGCTTGTTGAGAGATAAGGGTCTCTACAGCCATTCTAAAAGCCCTGAGCACAGAGAGAAGTCCCGATGGGAAAAGGTCTTAAAACTCTTAGAGGAGATTAAGCCTACGTCCCCTCAGCATGAGTTAAGCCAGGAGACAGCAGAGTCTGATTATGAAGACATGCAGACAGAGACTTATGATATGCAACAAGACTCTTTAGACTCCTTGATGGATTGTTCTTTTTGTATGAAGACAGAATGAAGAGGCTGTAGGTTTTTTTTTTAAACTGAGGAAAAAAAGCCAGAAGCCATTTTACCTGATTGTCTTATGTCTTGAATGCTGGAAATGTTTAGAAGGAGAATTGCTGGTGTTTAGAGCTGAGAGGAAATGATTCAAGTTTGATTTGAATGATTAAGAAACAGCTAGAAGCAAAAGAAGCTTTGTTTAAAGTTTTATTCAGTTTGGAAAGGCTGATACCTTGGCTGGAAGCTAGCTGCAACCAGCTAAGCTGCTTTTCTAACTGTTGGACTTTGGAAAGAAACACTTTTGGTGTAGCAAGCGGCATGAAGCCATTGCAACATTTATCACTGCCAGAATCCTGTGTGACTGGAACTTCTTTTGTTGGAGAGTACATTCTATTTTTGTTAACATGTGTTGAGCTTCAAAGAAAGTTCTTTGCAAAGGAAAAGACACAATAAATTTCCTGTGTTTGCCTTCAACCCTCGGATTCCTTTTATTTTCACACAACTACAATTCCCAGAAGCACTAGCTCTGGAACCCATATTAAAAAGGGACAATAGATGGCACGCCCCTGCCTATAGGCAACCGCCTAGACAGTAGGGAGCGCCACAGGTGGCGTAGTTGGCAGGATCGCCTACCTTTGCTCACGCATGCACAAGATCTCTGCAACCTGGAAGGAGGAGAAACGTCTGCAGGAAGCCAGAGATAATGTAGAGGCCTGCTGAGCATTGAAAGACCGGAGTGGCAGCGGAGGTCGGAAGGGGAGTTGATTACCCAGCTGTGACCTAGTGGCTGACAAACGTGAAGCTCCACCTGCATCAGGTAACCCGTGTATAGGAGGGATTATAAGTGGATACTGGTGCAGGGAGGGGTATGGCAGTGCTCAGTGGGAGTCCAAGTGAAGCATTGTGGTGCCGCACTTGGTGGTCTTTTTTTTTTCTCTTTTCTTGTCGTTACAGCACAGACCGGAGATGGAGCGTACTGAGCTTCTGGGCGGGATGGCTGAACAGTTCCAGAAACAACAAGAGATGTTGACGAGAACCCTGGAACATACAGCAGCCATGATACAAGCGCAGCAGAAGCCGCTCCTGGAGATGATGAGGAGATGGCTAGGAGCGCAAGAAAAGGCAACGGAATCTATCAGGTTCCCTAGGAGCATTCCAAGGGCTGTGGTTACCTTATACTGGGACATTGTCTTTTGGACAGTTAACTAAGGACAATGATATAGACGACTTCATAGAAGCTTTCGAGAGGGTAGCTCTCTTAGCTGGATGGCCTAAGGACCAGTGGGCAGTCCGTCTTGCCACTTCCCTTATGGGGGAAGCAGTGGCAGCTTATAGAGCCATGCCTGCGGCCTTAGCCTCCAATTACGAGGAGCTTAAGCGAGCCATAAGAGACCGCTTGTGTCTATCCACTATGCTTTACTGCCGTCTCTTAAGGAGCTGTAAGTTAAAGCCAGGTGAAACACCGCGAACTTTGTGCCAGCGTATTAAAGATTTGGCATGGAAGTGGCTAACACCTGAGACTAGAACCCTAGATTCTGTACTGGATTGTGTGATGTTGGAACAATTCATGGAGGCAGTTCCCAAAGACCTGCAAACCTTTCTGGCCCTACAAAATTGCCAAAACACCAATGAGGCTACCTCACTCGCAGAGCGCTTTTTAGAAGCGGAGTTGGTAAGCCAAGTGAAGGATGGTGTTTTGAAACGGGCAGGTGTAGTAGCATCAGAAAGGAAGGCGAGGTCGGGGGTGGGGGAAAAAGTAAAGGATATGCCCATGGATAGAGCCTATTATGCCTGGAGAAAATGTTTTTCCTGTGGGGAGGAAGGACACCTAAGAAGGGATTGCAAAGCCAGGACAGCCCTAGTAACCACCCAGTCCAAGGAGGGTGGGGAGGGATTTCTATTGACTGTACAGGTAGAGGGTATCCCTACAGAAGCATTGCTGGATTCCGGAGCGGATCAGTCCATGATCTCACAGAAGCTCTGGAAAAGGATTGAATCCCAAGATAGGCAGGTCCTAGAGCCCTCTGAAGGCAGCATAAAGATAAGTTGTATCCAGGGGGAAGCTTCATCCTATCCCCTACGCAAGGTGAAGGTAAAGGGTCTAGGTTTAAAAAGGAAAATATCTGTAGCTGTTGTGCCTAGGCTCCCACACGCCCTAGTCCTGGCGAGGGACTGGCCCCAGTTTAGGCGAGGGTTAGCCAAGGAGCTACAACACAAGACAGGCATGACCTCCACCCTAGCACACCCAGAAAGCTTAGATATAGGAAACGAATCTCCAGCCAGGCTAGTAAGGGATTCATCCCTTCCGAGGGAAGGGTCAGTCTATGGTTGGGAGAGGGATAAGGAGAGGACAGGCATGATCTCTACCCGGGCACGCTCCAAGGCCTTGGGGGAGGGACATGACCCACAGGAGGACCCACTACAGGGGTTGCCCTCTCACAACGACTTGATAACTCCCTCTAGGGGTAATCGTAGGAAGGGACGGCTACAGCGTTTGGCCCAAGTTGCGGAGGGGAACGTAACAGCCAGCCAGACCCGCCAGAAGACCTATTACGACTGACAGACAAAACCTCATCAGCTAAAGATAGGGGAAAAGGTGATTGTAATGGTCGCGGGAGCCAATCCCAATTTTGAGAGTATATGAAAGGGACCCTATAGAGTAAGGAAGCAGATAGGTCCCGTATCTTATTCTGTGGAGAATGGAAGAGGAAAACAGCAGATATATCATATTAATGTATTACGAACTTGGCACGAGCGAACAGGGTGGGCTCGTTTGGCCGCGGGAGAACATAAACCAGATAAAGATCAGCTAGACCCAAACAACCTGTCAAGGATTATGGGCTGTGAGGGGGTTGGAACGCCAGCCCATAATGTCTTAAGGGGAGGGATGTGTGGTGATGAAGGGGCATCAGAGCCCATGGAAATAGCTGGAAAACAAACTTTTGCCTGCAAGCAGAGAGATAGTTCAGAGAGCAGGGGGTTTGAAACTGCAGCCAAAGGAAAAAAACACACACACAGAGCTGCTGAGTCCAGGCCACGCACAAGCTCCATGGCAACACAGGAAGATAATAGGAAGCACCTGTGGGAGGAGTTGGAACGGGGAGAGCAGCTACACACATTTAAGCTCCAGGGAACAGAAAGAAGGGAGCCTACCAAGAGAGAGGAGGGAGAAGAAATCCTGAGACAAACTGAAGGGAAAGGATCCTTCAGGGGAAAGGAAAGTGAGAGGTTTTCCAGAGACAGCCGCAGAAGGGAGTCCCAAGGCAGCCAGCACACTGGGGACTACAGTCCAGGGAGAAGCCCATGCTGTAAAGGCATTGCAGCACGGTTTGGAGACCGGAGAGTCTATCCTGAGAGAGTTGCCAACTATAGTCCAGGTACGGGAGCAGCCCTGCATGAGTCTGTGAGAAACGTTTTACCTCTGGAAAGGTCTGTGAAGGGAAGGGTCACGAAAGACAAGGTGAGCCAGTTAGAAGCCTTGTCCAGCTTGTTGAGAGATAAGGGTCTCTACAGCCATTCTAAAAACCCTGAGCACAGAGAGAAGTCCCGATGGGAAAAGGTCTTAAAACTCTTAGAGGAGATTAAGCCTACATCCCCTCAGCATGAGTTAAGCCAGGAGACAGCAGAGTCTGATTATGAAGACATGCAGACAGAGACTTATGATATGCAACAAGACTCTTTAGACTCCTTGATGGATTGTTCTTTTTGTATGAAGACAGAATAAAGAGGCTGTAGGTTTTTTTTTTAAACTGAGGAAAAAAAGCCAGAAGCCATTTTACCTGATTGTCTTATGTCTTGAATGCTGGAAATGTTTAGAAGGAGAATTGCTGGTGTTTAGAGCTGAGAGGAAATGATTCAAGTTTGATTTGAATGATTAAGAAACAGCTAGAAGCAAAAGAAGCTTTGTTTAAAGTTTTATTCAGTTTGGAAAGGCTGATGCCTTGGCTGGAAGCTAGCTGCAACCAGCTCATTTGCTTTTCTAACTGTTGGACTTTGGGAAGAAACACTTTTGGTGTAGAAAGCGGCATGAAGCCATTGTAACATTTATCACTGCCAGAATCCTGTTTGACTGGAACTTCTTTTGTTGGAGAGTACATCCTATTTTTGTTAACATGTGTTGAGCTTCAAAGAAAGTTCTTTGCAAAGGAAAAGACACAATAAATTTCCTGTGTTTGCCTTCAACCCTCGGATTCCTTTTATTTTCACACAACTACAATTCCCAGAAGCACTAGCTCTGGAACCCATATTAAAAAGGGACATTAGATGGCACACCCCTGCCTATAGGCAACCGCCTAGACGGTAGGGAGCGCCACAATGTATACATACCCATGTCTGGACATAGGGTATGTGGAGAGAGAAAGATTTATCTATCAACAAGAAGGGAGGTACCTGCTTGAGAAGATATTTAGAGAATCTCTACTTCCTGGTTATGGGTAGGAAACCCAGGGAGTTCTCTCACTGGTAAGAGAAGTCTAGAGTCCTCTAAGAACTCTAGCCTCTGAATAACCAGGAATGGAGACCTACCTGGAAAATGCAGAGGATGTTTTAAATCTGCAGACAGGAAGTCTGAATCCTTCCATAACTCCAGCGGGTAGCTGGAGAAAAAGATGCAATAAAAATACCATAGTTACCCCTGATGAGGGTAAAAAGGGGTATGGTGCATTCTTGTGCTCAACATGGATTACGCCATGAAGAGTTGAGGATGGAAGGAAAAAACAAGACAAGGATTGTCTATACTGAAAGAAAAAAACATCCCTGGTGAAGGGGTCCCCTGGAGATGTGAAGCAATCCAGGGAATTGGATAATTCTTTAGGTCTTCCCTTAATTAAAGGTCTGTGTCCTTTATTTAAGAAGCCTTTAATGGAAATGGTAAGGGCAGGAAGAACCTAGTAGGCATGACTAGGTAAAGCCCTTCCTAACCATCTGACATTATGTGCTCTTTAACAAGGCCCCATAGTGTAGAGCTGCTCCGTAGAGATGCAGAGAGCATGTTGCAGGTTAATCAAAAGAAAAAAACTGGTGTTTAAGAGCCAGTAGGTATCATGAACTACTCCACCAAGCCCAAGGAATGGGGAAGGCTAAGGATAGAAGATAAGGTGATGTGTCTGCAACAATAGCCAGAAAAGGTTCTTAAACCATCTGGGACTTAGTGGTAAGGCCAGAAACCATTGAAATTGGAGAACAAGCCCTGGTAGCTTGGTCAGCAAGTCAGTGGTCTAACCAGTAAGGGCCCCTGCAGTTCTAACTATTGATAGGGCAGCAATAGAAATCTTGGGTCCCAAGATTGGTAAAGAAATACAGACATAAGTAGGAGTGGTAAGACTCTGCTATTGTCTGAGAAGCTGCCAGGAAATTTAAGAATGCAAGGGGGAGACAACTCTGAAAGAAAACTTAGGAGCTTAAGGAAAAAGCCCTCAGTAAGTGGTATCACTCTTACAGACCAAATGTCTTAGTAAGAGTGGCAGAGTTGAAAAGAAGACTTACGGTGGAGTAAATCTTTGAAGTAATATGAGAGATGCTGATACAGGAGAAAAAGTCAAAGGTAAAGGTATGGCAACCTTATTGACAGGTGTTACTCCTCTGTGTAGGTTAGAGGACGAGGAGTAACTTTACTACCTGTAAAGCATAATCATCTTAACAAGCTCTTTGAGCAATAGTCAGGATGTCTCTTTAAGAGGGACATATGTAAAGTTTAGGATGGAACCTATGTAGATGCTTGTAGTGGTAGGAAGCAAACTACAGGATCTAAAGCTCAAACAGGAAAAAGGATTCAGGGAAGAGTCTATCAGCAACCCTGCAGCTGCTGGATTTGCTGAACCCGTTGAGGTTATGGTTTCCTGAGCCTGGTTGGTTGTTTCCCCTGCCTGGGAGCATCTGTATGATGGGTAGAAGATGGATAAAACCTTCTCCCATTAAGGGAACAAAGCTTATTAGTAGATTTTCTACCAACTGGGATAGAGGAAGGCATAGGCAAGCCTGTGCAAGCAATAGTGTCAATGGTTAACTGAGCAGCCTGGAGTAAAGTCTCTTTATTAAAGAAATTCTCTCCAGTGCAAGGAGCATTTCCCAGTCTATCTTGTACGCAATTGTCCAAGTCTGAAGCCTGGAGCCAGGCTCTACGTCGTGCCCCTATGGCTATAGCAGAAGTTCTGCTAACAGACTCGAAAGAGTCCAGGGAAGCACGAGTAAGGAACTTAGAAATATTTTAAGCATGATTGACTAGGATAGAAAAATCTGCTCTTTTAGGCTCTTGGAGGAAAGGGGTCAAAAGTAGTAGATCTTTTGTGACTTCCTCAAGAGATAATCCCATATATAAAATATATGACAGGATTATTGCTGAAAACATGGATGCCTGGAAAGTTTGACGTCCAAAGGCATCTAAAGTCTTAGCCTCACGACCTGGCGGATAAGAAGAGTGCTTCTTAGTACTCTTAACCCGCCTCATTGCTGACTCTACAACAAGAGAATGATGAGGGAGCTGAGGCTTTTGAAAACCTGGAGGAGTGGGCACCTTGTAGATCCGTTGCCCTAGAAGGTGGGGATACCGTTAAAGGAGTTTCCCATGTTCTAAATAGGAGATCCTGCAAGGTTTGATGCAAAGGAAACATAATGACTTCCTTTGGATTGCAGGGAATCTGTATAGGTTGTAGATCCCCTGGTGCAGGGTCTTGACCAGGTAGAGAAATAGCAAGTAACTTGGCCATATCAAGCAGGAAAGCTTGAAAAGAAATCTCCTCAGAGGGGAGTCCTCGAGGAAGAGGAGGAAGAACTAGATCTGTTGAAGAACTAGCTCTAGCATCCACCAGTTCATTCAGATTCTATAGAACAGAAGATCTGGAGGGGTGGAGCATCGGATTATCTTTGAAAGATAGTTGTCGGTACCGCTGAAATCCTGTACCGCAACTCGTCGGTAGCAATTCGTCCATGCTAGGGATCGATTCCAAACTCGGTATGGAAGGAAGCGAGCCGGCTGAAAGGAGCATGGGAGGTACCGACACCGATGTTGATGTCGATACCGGTATCGGGACCGGTACCGTCGGTGACACCGATATATGAACATCAGTCTGTGACGGCACTATCGGTACCGAGGTAACCGAATGTGGCAGACCTTGATCATCGGTACAATGTCTTCGGTACAGTCTGAAGTCGGTACCAAGACGAGTCGGTACCCAGTCATCCAGACTAGAGATCAATTCTAGACTCGGCATCGAAAGAAGCAAGTCTATCGATGCATATCTGGAGGGCACCGACGTGGATACCAGCGTCAGTACCGGGGCCGATGTGGGAAGATCGGTCGGTAGCGGCTCTAGCGGCACCGAAGATACCGAGAGTGCTAGACTGCGATCATCGGTGTGGAATGTTTCATCCAGCACCATTGCCGATGCCGGGATACCGGCACCGCTCAAAGCGGATACCACCACCGGGCATGGCTCAGGTATGTTCACCGAGGTAAAAACCCCGGGAACAACCTGAAACCCCGTTAATGCTTTGGAGACAGAAGCCTCCCGCCGGGGTATGAAGCCAATATGTCCTCGGGGGCAAGCCCAAAGGCATCTCCATGATGTACATGAGATCTACCACCTAAGGACTGGCTAGTCTTTACAGACTTTTGTTTGATTACCTGATCCTGAGAAAAAGAAGATGTAGCTGGTACCCTCAGGTCTGAGGGGAACAGCGTATCGAGTTGAGCTCGATGCTGAAAACTTCTTGCAGAAATAGTAGTGCAGGAGGGACACTCCAGCGGATGGTGTTCAGGTCCCAAACATGGAAGGCACCAATTACGGGTGTCTAAAACTAATTTGGTAGCGCCACAGTTAAAGCACATTGTAGTGGCTAGCATTTCCATGAGGGAAAGTGGAGAGGCCTAGCAGGCCGAAACCTGTCAGGCACTAAACAGGAAAAAATTTCCCACAAAAGGAAATATTTGTAGAAAAAAGAAAACACCGGCGGTACCGGTGCGTCGAGGGAAGGTAAAAGCGACCACAAGAAAAAACAAAAATAAAGGAAGAATTTTCTGCAGTGACAGGACATCCTGCCGGCTCCGCGGAAAAACGAAAACTGAGGAGAGGCAGTTGGAAAAGGCGGGAAGGCAGCACGCAGGCGTGTTGGGATGCTTCCAAAAGCGTTCTGATTGGACGCTGGGGAGTGTTCCCGCGCAGACTCCATCGGTACCGACGTACCCATACGTGAAGACTCATTCCTGCTTGTTCTTGGAGATAGTAGTGCTCCATTTGCAGCAACAGCATAGTGCTCAGGTATGAAAGGCCACTATGGTGATGGTGCAAATGGTGCATGGGAGCTGCAGGCGGGACATGCAGTGAGGGCTACTGGGGCACAGGGTGGACTAGGCGGTTGCCGAGGTGGCACATAGGAACGCAGAAAATGGAAACCAGCAAGACAGCAACTGACCAGGGTCAAACATGCCCATGAGTCTGTGTCCCACAGTGTCCCATCCAGGGGACATTACCCAGCAGGTACCCCAAAGGGCACATAACAGTGACAGGCAGTGCTGGGGGAAGCATGGACATCTATGTTAGCACCCCTACCCCAGAACCCACACCTTAGGCAGCTACCTACCTGCCCCCTGGATGGCCTGGGATGGCGTACCACCGTCACTGAAAGCATATGGTCATGGCGGCATGGCAGAGGGGGTGGGTGATAGAATAATTATTTATTTATTTATTTACATTCTCTTATATATACCGCGCTATTGTGCATCAGTGCAGTTTACATTGAACAAACTGAAATTACAGACTCATAGTTACTCACCTGTAACAGGTGTTCTCCAGGAGCAGTAGGAATCAGTCCTCACATATGGGTGACATCGACGTCGATGGAGCCCTTGCGGAGCATTTCCCCAGCTTTCTATGAAAGCCTTTGGGAATACTGCACGCATGCGCGGTCCCCTTCCTGCCTAAAGGTGCCATCTTGCTCAGTCTGATGACATAGCTAAAAAAAAGCACACAAAAAGGAAAATTGAACTATATACAACTGCAACTCCCAGGGGAGGAGGAAGAGTTGTGAGGACTGATTCCTGCTGCTCCTGGAGAACACCTGTTACAGGTGAGTAACTACTCTTTCTCCAGGACCAAGCAGGAAGTCAGTCCTCACATATGGGTGACTCCCAAGCTCTGGGCTACCAGGGAACCCAGGCTGAACAAGAGAACTCCCTCTAGTCCCAGCATCAAAGAAAGGCTTTTCACTGAAAGAACCTCCACCGGTAGCCCAACGGAGGGCTGGAGGGCAGGAGTTGCCTAAACCTCAAAGAGATTCCGGAGTACTAACTGGCCAAAAGCACTGTCCCTACGGGACTCCCTCTCCAGGCAGTAATGGGCAGCAAAAGTCTGGCTTGAGGACCAAGTTGCAGCCCTGCAGATGTCTGCCAACGGTACAGAGTGGAGATGAGCTACTGAGGCAGCCATTTCCCTGACACGATGGGCTGTGACCCGACCCTGCAAGGGAAGGTCCGCAGCCCTGTAAGCCCAGGTGATACAGTCAGCCACCCAAATGGACAAGGTACGCTTGGACACAGCTAACCCCAAATTATTAGGGTCAAAAGATATGAAGAGCTGAGTAGACCTTCTATACCCCTACGTACGATCAAGGTAGAAGGATAAGGCCTTCTACAGTCCAGGGTATGCAGGACTGCTTCAACCTGGCTTGCATGAGGCCTAGGGAAGACTGTTGGAAGAACCACCTCCTGGTTGAGGTGGAAAGAGAAGACAACCTTTGGAAGGAACTTTGGATGAGTCCTAAGGACTACCCTGTTCCTATAGAAGCGAGTGTAAGGCCTGTCACAGACCAGGGCCCGAAGCTCACTCACTCGCCTGGCCGAGGTAAGGGCTACCAGGAAGAGTGTCTTCCAGGACAAGAAACAGAGGACAAGTAGCCATCGGCTCAAAAGGTGGGCGAGTCATTTGCTGCAAGACCACATTCAACTCCCACTCAGGAGCTGGAGGACGGACAGGAGGCTTGAGCAGGAGCAAACCCCTGAGGAACCGGGACACCAAGGGGTGAACCGACAGAGAGTGTCCTTTCACCAGTGAGTGGTGAGCTGCTAGAGCTGAGAGGTGGACCCAAACAGAATTGGACTTAAGTCCCTGATTGGATAAGTGCAGCAGCTACTGAAGCACCACAGGCACAGCACAGGAGAAAGGATCTTCTGTACGCAGCTGACACCACACAGAAAACCTTTTCCATTTCAGGGCATAGGTTTTTCTAGTGGATTGCTTCCTAGAGGCCAGGACGACCTCCTCAACTTCCTGAGGGAGGCCCCAGGGAGCCAAAACTACCCTTGCAGCCTCCAGGCCATCAAATTGAGAGATTTGAGATTGGGGTGCAGAAGAGACCCCTGATCCTGAGAGAGAAGGTCGGGCTGCAACCCCAGAGGTAGTGGGGTGTCCACTGCCAGTTGAAGCAGAAGTGGGAACCAAGGCTGCCTCGGCCACCTGGGAGCTACCAGAAGGACCGAGGCCTTGTCCTGTAGAATCTTGAACAGGGTTCGGGCCACCAGAGGTGTGGGAGGAAACGCATACAGGAGGCCCTGGGACCAGGAAATCAGAAAAGCATCTGCTGCCAGGCGCAGAGGATGCGGTTGCCTGGAGCAGAACCTGGGCAGCTGTCTTTTCCGGGGACTGGCAAACAGATCTATGGATGGAAATCCCCATTTCAGGAAAATCTTCTGAACCACCAAGGGATGGAGCTGCCATTCGTGGGGCTGCAGAATCCTGCTCAACCTGTCTGACAGATAAACAGCCTTGAGAAACATGTTGCGCCTGAGCGCAAACAAGCAAAGGTCCTGTGCCTCCTGACAAAGGAGGCTGGACCCAGTACCGCCCTGTTTGTTCACATAAAACATGGCTACCTGGTTGTCTGTTTGTACTAAGACAGACTGGTGGACCAGGGTTTGAGAGAAAGTCTTGAGGGCTAAGCGAATAGCCAGTAGTTCCAGTAGGTTGATTTGCTGTGTGGCCTCCCAGGGAGACCACAGGCCCTGGGTGCACTTGCCCAGACAGTGTGCTCCCCAGCCCTGCAGGGAAGCATCGGTGGTCAAAACCACTGTGAACCCAGGTGTCTGAAAGGGCACCCCCTTCAGTAAGTTGGGGGGATGCAGCCACCAACGTAGGGAGTGCAGGAATGGTCTGGACACCCTTACTCTGTCTCTGAGGCTCCCTGTGGCCTGTGACCACTGAGTTCTGAGGCACCACTGCGCAGGCCTCATATGAAGCCTGGCATTGGGAGTCACATGTACTGTCGAAGCCATGTGGCCGAGAAGCCTCAGGCAGAGCCTGGCGGAGACCAGTGACCTGCTGAGAAACTGGTTTGCCAAGCTTATCAGTCTTTGGGCTCTGTCCTCTGGTAAGAAAGCCTTTGCCTGCAGAGAGTCTAGCCTTGCCCCTATGAACTCCAAGTTCTGGGAGGGGAGCAAAGTGGACTTTGTGAAGTTTATGACAAACCCCAGGCATTGAAGTAGAGAAATCATTCGGAGGGTGGCTTGCCTGGCCTCCTGGCACGTCTGACCCTTGATGAGCCAGTCGTCCAGATAGGGGAAGACAAAGATACCCTGATTCCTTAAGTAGGCCGCCACCACTGCCAGGAATTTGGTAAAGACCCTGGGAGCGGAAGTGAGGCCGAAGGGCAGCACTCTGTACTGATAATGGTTTCCTCCCACAATGAACCTAAGGTACTTTCTGTGGTCTGGATGAATGAGGATGTGAGTGTACGCATCCTTTAGATCTAAAGAGCATAGCCAATCTCCCTGCTGGAGGTAGGGCAGAAGTGTTCCAAGAGTAAGCATCTTGAACTTCTCTTTCTCTAAGAACTTGTTGAGATTTCTGAAGTCGAGAATAGGCCTGAGGCCCCCTGTTCTCTTTGGTACGAGGAAGTACCTGGGGTAGAAACCATGACCTTGTAGGTGGGGAGGCACACGCTCCACCGCCTTGTCTCGCAACAGACCCTGAAGCTCCTGCAGGAGGAGGGCTGTATGGAGAGGAGGCCTTGGAGGCTCTCCTGGGAAGTAGGGAGGAGGCAACTGATGAAAATGAAGCATGTAGCCCTTGTGGACTATGCTTAAGACCCAATTGTCTCCTGTAATGGGTGGCCACCGGTGGGCAAACAGGGCTAGTCGACCTCCTGTACAGGGATGGGACAGCAGAGACTGAGAGGCTATGCCTTGGGAGTCAAAAACCCCCACCCTGCTGAGTGGGAGCAGGAGCCGGAGGCTTGGGGGACTTCTGCCTACGGGGCCCATGTCCCTGCCCCTTGGCCTGCTGACCCTGTGGGGGAGTGGGGGAGGCCTGGTAAGGTGGGAACTGTTTGTAGGCAGTCACCTTCCTTGGGTAAAAGGACTTCTTACCAGAGCCCTTTTTATGAGAAGGGGCAGAAGTCTTTCTACACAGACTTGTCCTCGTGAGGTGCTCAGTTTCGAGCTGTACAGCCTTCTTGGCCATGGGCTTGCCAAAAAGGTTCTCACCTCGGCAAGGGACATTGACCAACTTGTCCTGCACCCATGGCTCGAGATCCGATGACTGCAGCCATGCCTGGCGTCGAGCCGCGATGCCGGCTGCGCAACACGGGCCGAGGCCTCGAAACCATCGTAGGCTGCTCGGGACATGAACTTAGAGCATTCCCGGATCCCCGAAGACAAGGACATGAATCTCTGCAAAGGTTCCCCAGAGAGGCAAGCTCCTTCGCCAGGTCCTGCAAGTACATGCCCATGTACAGCTGGTAAGACTGGACACGGCAAGTAAGCATCGAGCCCTGGAAGCACTTTCTACCAAATGCATCCAGGTTCCAGGCCTCCCGGCTGGGGGGCACCGCAGAGTGCATCTTCTGGCTTTTCAGACGATGCATGGCCGATTCCACCACCATGGAATGGTGTGGTAGCTGTGCCTTCTGAAAACCAGGGCTCTTACGGAGTCGATAAATGGAATCGACCCACTTGCTTAGAACCGGCGCCGAGGCCGGTGCCTCCCACATCCTGAAGAGGAGCCATTCCAGCATCGGAGGAACCGGAACAGTAAAGGCCTCCTTCGGAGGAGAATCATACTGGAGGGGCTCGAGGCTCCTCCTCGGGGTCTGCAGGGATCGCCAAAGCAGTGGCCATATCCCGAACAAACTCAGAGAACCGGGTATACTCCAGAGGGAATCAACTCCGGGTCTCAGACTGCGGTGAGTCCGACGGGACGCACCGAGTCTTGAAGGTATCGGGGGACTCCTCGTACTCCGTCTCCCAGGCGGACTCGTCCAAAGAGGAGTCAGGCTCCGACCGCGCGGGGCCCAGCAGCACCCGCCCCGATGCCGAAGGCACCGGCATCGACGCCCTCGGTCCCGACCGGGAGGTCGAGGGTGACCGCAACCGAGAACGACCTTGAGCCTTCATGGTCTCGAGTATTGGCTCGGTCTCCAGGGTCGACTTCGACGTCGATGTCCCGGTGGTCGGGGCAGATGCGCCAGCGAGGCTGGCCATCAGCACCCGCTGCTGATTCATGAAGGCAGACAGTCTGCACTCCAAGGCTGTCAGCCTGAGACCCAGCTCAGGAGACTCAGCAGCCACCAACTCGGGGCCCGACATCGGCTCCCTGGGAGGACAGTCCTCGAGGACAACAGGACTTACGTGTCCTGCAGACTCCGGCTCCATACGAGGCACTTTTGACAGCTTTTCCTATTCCACGGGCCCGGGACGGCAGTCAGGGGTCCGAGACCTAGCCCTCGAGGAGCCAGGGACCTCCTCCAATGCCGCCCTTGCGAGCCGCTTCTTCCTCTTTCGCTCCCGCTCGGTGGACCCCCTGTCCGAGGAACCCCGATGATGCTCGGGGTCAGACTCCCGAGACATCGAGGGCACAGACGAGGTCCAGGCCCGGCCGGAGGCCGAATCAGAGAAAAGCCTTTCTTTTAGGTGCTGACGACTTTGCAGTGCCTTAGTGGACATTTTGCCACACGGTCCACAGATCTTAGGATCATGATCAGGACCGAGGCACCGAAGGCAGCAGTCGTGTGTGTCGGTGAGAGACATTAGTTTCTTGCACCGATCACACTTCTTAAAACCACTGGAAGCCATCGAGGAAAAAAGAGCCCCCGCGAGATCAAACGACCGGCCTTCCAGGGGAAAAGAAAAAAGGGCGCAAACGCCAGCCACGAAGGGCAAAATCCAAAAAAAATAAGATCGGGCTCAATACCGGTGTACCGAACCCGGCGAGAAGGGGAACCGGCGTCGAACCGGAGAAAAAATGCGAAGGAATCGCAGGAATGTTGTTGTTAAGTGCCGTCGAGTCGGAGTCGACTCATGGCGACCCTCTGGATAGCTATCCTAAATTGTGTTCGGTCTTCAGTCAGGCGGCTCATTGTTGACAGACTGGTACCCGTAGCTGCTGTTATTGTATCGATCCATTTCATTGCTGGCCTTCCTCTTTTGCGTTGACCTTCTATCTTGCCAAGCATGATGTCTTTCTCTAATGATCTCCCTCTTCGCATGATGTGTCCAAAGTATGAAAGTCGAAGTCTTGTCATCTGAGCTTCTAAAGAAAGCTTAGGTTTGATCTCCTCTAGTACCGACTGGTTTGTTCTTCGGGCAGTCCATGGTATACACAGTATTCGCCGCCAGCTCCATAATTCAAAGGCATCAATTTTCTTCCTGTCTGTCTTTTTCACTGTCCAGCTTTCACATCCATATAATGTTATTGAAAATACCATGGCTTGAACAAGTCGAATCTTTGTATGGAGAGAGACATCTCTACTCTTGAGAATCTTATCTAGGTCTTTCATAGCCATTCTGCCAAGAGCAATGCGTCGTCTGATTTCTTGACTGCTTGTTGCTTCTTTATTGATAGTTGATCCAAGTAGGTTAAAGTTGTTCACAATTTCAATTTCTTCTCCTTCAACGATGAACCTGTTGATTATGCCAGTTGCCATGATCTTTGTCTTCTTTACATTAAGGTGCAGGCCCATTTTGAGACTATGTTCTTTGATTGTGAGAAGCAAATGTTTCAGATCATCTTCACTTTCAGCCAGTAATGTGGTATCATCAGCATAGCGAAGGTTGTTGATGAGTCTTCCACCAATCTTCACACCTCTGTTATCTTCATACAATCCTGCTTCTCTGATGATTTTTCCTGCATATAAATTAAACAGGTAGGGGGAAAGTATGCAGCCTTGTCTTACACCTTTGCTTATTTTAAACCATTCTGTTTCTCTGTGTTCCGTTCGAACTGTTGCTTCTCGATCAATGTACAGATTTCGCAAGATAACGATCAGGTGTTCTGGTATACCCATGCTTCTTAATGTGGCCCAGAGTTTCTCATGGTTTACACAGTCAAAAGCCTTGCTATAGTCGATAAAGCACAAATAGATATCCTTTTGGTATTCTTTAGTCTTTTCAAGGATCCACCTCACATCCGCAATGATGTCTCTCGTTCCTCGCCCTTTCCTGAACCCTGCTTGCACGTCAGGTAGTTCTTGTTCCAGGTATGGTTGTAGTCTCTTTTGAATAATCTTCAGTAGAATCTTGCTAGCATGTGGGATCAGAGCGATTGTGCGATAATTTCCAGTCAGTTGGATCACCTTTCTTTAGTATTGGTATAAACACAGATCTTTTCCAGTCAGTTGGCCATGATGTTGTCTTCCATATTTCTTGGCAGAGCCTTGTAAGTACGGTAACAGCTGCATCAGATTGCTGCAATACTTCTATGGGAATGCTATCAATGCCTGGTGCTTTGTTCTTTGATAAGGCTTTCAATGCTGCTTCAACTTCTTCTTTCATCACCAATGGTTCCCGATCATAAGGTACAGGTTGAAACGGCTGTTGGTCCACTTGATCTTTATTATATAAAAACTCTGTATATTCCTTCCACCTTTTCTTGATCTTCTCAGCATCATTCAACATAGAACCTTGAGCATCTTGTAACATTCCAATTCGAGGCTGGAACTTTTTCTTTAACTCTCGTAGCTTTAGGAAAGCCGATCTTGTTCTTCCTCTAATAGTTTTTGCTTCTATTTCCTTGCAAGTGTCATTGTAGTACTTTTCCTTGTCCTGTCTTGCTGCACGTTGGAAATCTCTGAGTTCTGCGATTGTCTTTCTTTCTCCTCTGGCTTTAGCTTCTCTGCGTTTCTGGGCAATTTTCAGAGTTTCTTCCGTCATCCATTTTGGCCGTTTTTGCTTTTTCACCTTTTGCAGAGACTTCTCGCTTTCTTCCAACACAACCTTCTTGATGTCATTCCATAACTCTTCCGGAGCTCTGTCATTTGTATCTAAAGCAGCAAATCGATTTTGCAGGCAGTCTTTAAATTCCAGTGGTATATTCTCAAGGTCATATTTTGCTGCATTCATGAGTGGTTTGCTCTTTTTCAACTTTAGCTTGAGTTTGCATACTAGTAGTTGATGATCTGTACCACAGTCAGCTCCAGGTTTTGTCTTTGTTGATGTTACAGAGCTTTTCCATCGTTGACTTCCACAGATGTAGTCAATTTGATTTTTATACAATCCATTGGGTGAGGTCCATGTGTACAGTCGCCGCTTGTGTTGCTGGAAGAAGGTGTTTGAGATGAATTGATCATTGGTCTTGCAGAATTATATCAGTCTTTCTCCAGCTTCATTTCTGTTGCCAAGTCCATATTTTCCAACTACTTTGCCTTCTTCTTTGTTGCCAACTTTTACGTTCCAGTCACCCATGACTATCACGATATCCTGTTTGCATGTTCTGTCAATTTCAGCTTGTACTTGTTCATAGAACTCTTCAATTTCATTCTCTTCTGCAGCTGTTGTTGGGGCATATACTTGAATTATAGTTGTGTTGATAGGCAATCCTCGTAGACGAATAGAGATTAAGAGTTCGCTGACTGCATTGTATTTCATTACAGTTCTTGCAAGTTTCTTCTTTATTATAAATGCAACACCATTTCTTCTTTGTCTTTAATTTCCAGCATAGTAAACCATGTGATCATCTGATGCAAAGTGCCCGATGCCAGTCCATTTCAGCTCGCTGACACCCAACAGATCAAGTTGTACACGTTCCATTTCATTCTTGACCACCTCCAACTTTCCTTGGTTCATGCTTCGTACGTTCCATGTTCCAATGTGTAAGACATCTTTACAGCTTCTGACTCTCATTTCATGCGCAGCTACATCAGCAGTCAGACTTCCCGAGGGCTTTGATCCAACCACATCATAAATGCTGGCTTTACTCTGAAAAGTCTTCAGCTCTTCCCCAGTAGCTAGTTGAATGCCTTCCGACCTGGGGGTCTCATCTTCCAGCACCATAGCACAATTTGTTTTGTTGTAACTATCCAATGGGCTTTCATGGCAAGATACAGAAGTAGATTGCCGGGCCTTTCTTCCGCGCAGTTAAAAGTTTGGTGTTGTTGCCGTTGTCACAGAAATGTGATCCTCCGCCGTCAACACTATCCCATTCTGCTGCTGCCCAGATGGGTGGTTTGTCTTGGTCTGGCACCTCAGCTGAGACCTGTCCATCTTGGGAGACCCTGCCAGTAGTTAACTACCGATAGTTTAGCTCTCAGCATCACTGATGCACGCAAGCCCTCAGAGCACGACAAGCTGCAAACCAAGTGAGAGAATAGCAGGAATAGCAAGAAAAAATCTAACTGTTTTCCGGGTGAACTAGGACAGACGTCCGACGGGCTCCACGGAAAAAGAGAGACTGAGCAAGATGGCACCTTTAGGTGGGAAGGGGACCGCGCATGCGTGCAGTATTCCCAAAGCCTTTCATAGAAAGCTGGGGAAATGCTCTGCAAGGGCTCCATCGACGTCAATGTCACCCATATGTGAGGACTGACTTCTTGCTTGGTCCTGGAGAATGGGCTGGAGGGAGCAGTGGCACCCACCTGCAGTGGACCTAGGCCATGCCCTGTACCAGTACATGGTGTGCAGTACAACAGAAGAGGTCTGGCTGAGGAACGTAAGGGTAGCCCCAGGGACCACTATGCTGCTGTGGCAACAGTGTGGTGCAGTACACTCAGCCAGCATGTCCAAGAGCAGAGGTTCACGTCCCAACTGTGGATCCTGCAGAGCATCTCCCCATAGTTTTAGCCCACAATGCAGCCACAAAACAACATGGGCAAACCCCAACGCAGTGGTGCACAGGGGTACGGACACCCACTCACAAGGGCTCCACTATCCACAGCTTCATGGAGTGTCAGACTGTTGGCCCCAGCACAGAGCTGCAGTTATCAACAGAGCACTATTACTACCCCCTGCACAGATTAGCAATGTTGGCATTGTGATCAGGACCAGTGCGGCTGGTAGGGTTGTCAACCACCTCCATATCTGCACAATGCTGAGATAGGTGTGGGAGTGTGCGTATGTCTCTCCATTGTTTTGTGTCTGCCAACACCTCACTGAGCCCACATTGCTCACACTGCTTCCAGCGTTAGCCTGCAAATGTGCATAATGAGGAGCAAGGTATTGTGGGAATGGCCCAGACAGGGCGGATTGGCCAGGATGCATCTGCACAGGGTGAAGGGCAATGGCTGGGACACTGTAGTGCTCAACTACCACCTGCATGGACAGGGTGGCCACAGCATGTCACGCTGGGGGAGGGGGGGTCACTCTCACTCTGACCGAGCAGTGACCATGGCATGTCTATGTTCCCACATAGTGCCCCCCCTCCCCATTATTTGTTTCCAGTGATACCTGTGTGTTCCTGGTTCTGGTGTCCAATCACGGAGATACCTGCTTGGTGTCTGTGCTGTGCATCCCACCTCTGGGTGCACAGGGTCCCCCTGTGAGCATGCACTACGGACTGGTTAGTGGGCTGTCTGCAGTTCGCCTGTGCATGGTGGGAACACCTTGTAGGATGCTGCAGGTGCAGTCTGACTGTGCTGTCTGTTGATGAATGGCAGACTGTGGTGTGGGGCAGTTGAGCCTTCCCCTGCCTACCCCAAGCATCACTGCTGGTCTGCAATGGTCACAGGTATGGCACTGGCCCAGCAGCCCTGGAGGGCTGTCATCTGCCAGCAGGACGGTGGTTGCTGGTACTACAGCCATTCTGCAGGGTGCAAGCACCTGTCCCACCACACTCTCATCTACAAAAGGGGTGATTGAAGCCCCTTGGGGTATGTAGTGCATACCACTTAGACCCATAGTGGCAGTGCTACATAGCCCTCATACGAGTCTAGACACCCCACTGCCCTGATAATAGGTACCCATGGCAGCCAGACCTTAACACCGGGTATGCACTAATCTCGGTGGTGTCCGGTCCCACAGGGCATCATGTGACTGCAGAACACAGCTGGAACAAATGCATCTTTGGCTGCACTGCTGGGAACACTTGTCACACACTGGCAGTGCTGGGAATGTGCAGCAGGACCTATTTCTAGCACCACATGTACTGTGGACCTAGTGCTGGGCGTCCATCCTATCCCTCAGGGTGAACACGGAACCTGCACAATGGCATGGTCTGTAGCTACTCTGTGCCAGTATCACGCACTGTCAGTCCGTCTTACCATGCTGAAGTACCGGAGAGGTGCAGACCCCATTTGGTGGTCAGCTGTAGGCCACTGTTCTGCATGTGCAATGCATCATGGGTCCTGGTAGGTTTACCCTATCCTGGCACACAGAGCAGACGGTTTGTGCGGTGAGCTGCAGTCCTTCTCTACCCAGCCATTTCTATGCAACAAGCCATAGAAGTATAGCCTACTGGTTAGTGCACTGACATTCTAGGCGGAGGTCATGGGTTTGATTCCTCATTGTTCCCTCCTGTCCAAGGCAGATATTTTGCTTGCCTGTGACAGTCATATCCTTGCAGATCCGTGCTGCCAGTCCATAGTACCTTCACCACAGTTGCCAACAATCCTTATAAGGCATTATAAGGCTCCTAATTAGGCACAGTACAAGGCACGTTACAAGGCACCTTATTAGGCACAGTACAAGGCATGCTATAAGGCACGTTACAGGGCACCTTATTAGGCACGTGCCTTGTACTGTGCCTAATAAGGTGCCTTATAACATGCCTTATAACGCGCGTTACCCGACACGGCTTACCATAATGATGCCCCACCCACTTCCTTATATGGGTATCTGTATCATCACCGCGGAACTTAACGCGAGTGACATTACCGCAGTTTAGTAAACATACCCCCAAGATACCTTACTACTTTTTTAACTGGTAAGGTTGTGTTAAGAATTTTGAATGTATGAAGTGGAGTGAAATTTAAGTTCCTTGAGATAAAGAGTACTTCAGGTTTCTTGTTTTAATTAATAGGTTACTTGATGATAACCAAGCTTGGGCTTCCATAATGCAGGATTCTATTATGTGTTGTGCTCTGATTAGGTTATCTATGGGAAGATATAACATGATGTCGTCTGCATAGATATGGTACTTTACTTTGAATTTTTGAATATATTACAGATCATTTGCAGATAGTGGTTAAATAATAGGGTCGATAGAGCAGAGCCCTGGGGTATTCCTTGTTCTTGTTTGATTGCAGTGGAGGTTTCTTGCCCTAACTGAACTTGTTGCATACGGTCAGTGATGTAGGATTGAAACCATTGGTAGATTTTTCCTGATAGCCAGATTTCTGCTAACTTGGTGAGTAAGGTGTTATGACTGACATTTTCAAAGGCAGCAGTTATATCGAGAAAGATGAGTATGAACGTCTGCTTTATATCATCTATCCCGTGTATAAGTGTGTCAAAGAGAACTAACAAAAGGGATTCGACATCATGGAATGGACGGAATCCAAATTGTTGTTCATTTGGCGGAGCATTGAGGTCAATAAAATCTTGAAGTTGATTTTAGATGACTTTCTCAATTCTTTAACTACAAAAGGTATGCTAGCTATAGGTCTGTAGGATGTGGGATCTAGACTGTCCAGAGATTTAGCCTTTAGAATTGGCCGAATCATAGTTTGTTTAAGTTCATTTGGCACGATACCTTGTTGGAGGGATTGATTTACTATTTGGAGAAGGTGGGGAGCTAGTTTGGTCTTTGATGCCTTGATCCAGGAAACTGAACAGGGATCAAGAGAGGAAGTGGTAGTGTTGATTTTGGTAATTATGTTCATTAGTTGTCTTTGATCTATGGGGTGAAAAGTGTGCCAGGTGTTGGGATTAGGGGGGGGGGGGGGGATTGCATGAGTGGATTTTTAGTGTCTTTCTTTTTTCGTTTATCTCGAAAGCAGTTTGCTAATGTTTGGCTGTTTATGCTAGAAGAAGCTGGGTCAGCATGGGTTGTGTTCGTTATTTATTTATTTATTTGCTTTTATATACCGCGCTCTTTGGATTCAGTGCGGTTTACATAAAACAAAAACAGTATATGGTTTACATAGAACAGTTTGTATAAAACAGTTTACATTGAACTAGAAACAAGTAACAGCAAATAACAAGTAATAACAGGCGGCTACATTAAATGTCTATACATGGATAATAACTTGGAGTATGCAGACAGGGAACTAGATTTAACAGTCTCAAATAGTTCACGTGAATGATTCAGGGAGTAAGTTTTTTTGTGTGGTGGTCTTTTCTTGCCTTATTAATTACTTCCTTGTAGGAGCTCAGGGTTGACCTATATGTCTGATTATTTTCTGATGTTTTATTGCATCTCCATTCATTTTTGCATTTTCTTAATTGTTTTTTTAAGTTAGCAAGTTCTGGGGTGAACCATTTTTCTGATACTTTCTTATGAGGTTTTGTAGTGTTGAGATTAATTGTCTTTGTGTTTAGAATAGTGGTGTTCCAGTTGTGTATGGAGTAGTTTAAGTCAGTTTATGTTGAATCTAAGTTAGGTAGTGTCTCATTTAGGACGTCTTCCTTGATGAAGTGCCTAAACCTTTTTATTAGGAGGTTTTGTATTTTGTGTTGGAGATGGGGATGGTGTGAGTACAGTAAAATTTACTAAAAAATGGTCTGACCGAGGAACTTGTTTTGATAGAAGAGCTGAGTGAAGGTCCGTAGTCTTTATTGGGAGAAATGCAAGATCTAGGGTATTTCCCTTTGTATGAGTGCACATATTTATTATCTGAGTATAGCCCATGTCAGCCATTATGTCAAGGAATGATGTTGCGTGTTGGGAGTTGAGTGAGGACAAGTTAAAATCACCTAAAATGATAAGTGTTTATTTTAGAGGAGCATTGCATGCAATGTCTAGTATTGAAGTCAGGTTTTCATGGCTAGAAGAGTGAGGTCTGTAGAGTAGACAAAATACTGCTATGAAAACAGCTGTTGATACCATTGCCCTAATAGACAGACACACTTATAATTATATGGTTTATTTTTTTTACTTTTTTAAAAAAGGAGGAAAAAAACCGTAAAAACCAGCTTAGCCTCAATTATTGAATTAGGCCTTTAGCTAAACACATCATGAGTTCTCTATGGTACTGGAGGGACTCGCTCTACTTTGGGCCTTACTACTGAACTGTGAGATGTTTCTTCTTTATTGTCAAAATATAATTTTAACTTCAGTTTCTGAAAAAAATGTCAAAATCTACCCAGAACTGAAAGTCTCTGTCCAATCAGATTCATTAGGTTTATCAAATTAAATTAAGAAAATTATTTGAGATCACATTCACATGAATGCTGATTTAGTAGTATACTGTAGGTGTCAGTACCTAATTGATCATTGAAAATGGAGTATTACAATGAAGAATACTGAAGCTTCTACCAGTCAAATCTATTTTCTGACCAGATAGAAATTTAGAAGATCGATTGAAATCAGGATAATTAAATCAGTTGAATTCACTGAGACCCTCTGAGTAAATTAAGAATTCATTAAGTTATTATAGAAAATTAGAAACTAAGTAGCATTGCAGTCCATTCATCTAAGTAACTGGAAATACATTTAAAACGCTTGATTGCAATGTTGGATTGTATGATAACGCTGGTTTCATGAGAGTTTGCAGCACAATAAGTAAAAACCTTTAACAATTATAATTGCTCAAAAAACATTTGAGAAAATAATAAGGACTGATTCTAATTTTATGTTTTGTAGCAGTAACCCCTGATACAGCTTTTTAGTGAAACAAGGGGCCTCCCATTAGGTCTGAGAAAAGTCTTGCCAGGTTAGAGCAGTAGCTAGCCTGAAAACATCAATTCAAGCAAGATACTGTGGCAGGATAAGTATTGTTTGATCTTTCACAAATAGACAATTAATAGATGGGTTGGCATGAGGATAATCACAAGAGAAGAGAGAAGAATTCATTGAACTAATCCAGGCAACAAGATTATATCTAGCTTTTACAAATAAAAGATGGACACTATTACACAACTGAGCACATATTTGCACATAAAAATTATGTTTTAAAATACCCATGATGTGTTAAGCTAAAGCCCTAATTCAGTAACTGAAGCTAAGAAGGTTCTGAGTTTTTTTTCTCCTTTTTCTAAAAAAGGAAAATATTAATAATAAATAGAATAATAAGAAAGAATGTCTATCAGGACAAAAAAATTAGAAACTGTTTTCACATCAGCATTTTGGTATGGTATTGTTATCCAGTTTTCCAATTCTGGTTTGAATATCCGATTATAGAACACCATTTCATATGGCATTGCCTGTAATATGCTAGCACTGGCCTCTTCTTCTGCCCCAGGGTATGTCTTCTCATCCCTTTATTGGCCCACTGCAAGCTGGACAGAAGCTCACTCATGGGATATTGCGGAATCCTACAGCACTTCAGAGGTCATTGAATGGTAGCCATAGGAAACTGAAAGATGATATTACCAAGCTCCAGGATTCAAGTTTGATCTGTAATCAGAACGTCGGCAGTGTCTCCTCCTCTAGGAAAACCCCCCATAAATTTAGGTGCAGGAGACAGTCTCCTTCATCGACTTCCTCAAGTAATTGGAGCAGTCCTCAAGTTCTTTTGCCTCAAAGGGTTTCTCCATAGCCAGTGACCTGTTTGACTTTCTGCCACACTTGAATGTTCAATGGCAGAGGCACTATAAAGATATTATCTACCTGTAGATGGTCACAGGAAGCAAAAACAGACTAGAAAAGTACAGGCAAGAAGAGGGACAAAAAATCTCTCTAGCACAAAACAGTTCAATGGACAAGAGTGTTTCTCTGGCTAGGGCGAGTGTATGTTGCACAAACCCATATTAATGTATCTCCATGTTTTTCTATGCCATCTCCCTTTGGTTACGGGGGAGAGTGTCAGAGCTCTACAAAGGTTTTTAATGAATTAACTATGATGAAACTGTCAGGGAAAAGCCGGCGACTAATCAGTTGATGACAGGACAGTAATCTGTGACTATACCATATGGCTTGATAAGCTCAGGATTCCAAAAGCATCCAATTGTTTCATTCATGGTAATGGCAGTACCCACAAGTCAACATGCAAGGATCCTTCAACCTCTGAAATCTGTTGGAGGTTCAACAAAATTGGCTGTGTCATATCAGTATGCCACTAGCACCATATTTGCACCTTATGGGTTCCAATATATACTATCAAAAAGTGCCACAAATGGGCATCCCCTTTACTGGATCTAAGTAGGCCACATCCCTTTATCATTGTATTTCTTCTGCATTCCTGTTCCTGATTCTGTGCTCTTGAAACCGACATAATGATTTTGAAGAACCTTCAGCCGAGGTTTGGTACCTACCAAACAAACAACCCTCATGCTACAAATATGTATTACTTGGTAACAGTGTCTCCAAATGGATCAGTTTTACACATGCCATGACAGTAATGAATCTCACTCTTAAGCCAGGTTATATGGAGTACAATCTCAGTTTCTCTAATTTTCAGTTAACAGTCACCGTAATACTTGCATCATGCTAAAGAGAACTTCCTCCTGGAGTTCATAAGATGTAATACTTATAGATAACCTATCAAAGTGTGATTGAAAATTCTCTTTATCAGACTATTTTACTGTAAATATGAGTTTGTGATCTCTTATAAAATTCTCATGGCCTCCACAGTCTTTCAAATTCTTGTTCTGCCTGTTGCTATTTGGACAAGGCCCAGGAACAAGCTGAAATTTGACAGAGTGGCAATCCCTTTCCCTAAAAATGATCATTTTGTTTGAGGCGGAGCCTGATGTCCAGCGGGATGGTCGCATAGCGCTGAGGCTCCCGAGAGGCCTACCAAGAATCCTGAATTTTGAACCGTTTTAATTCTGAATATTGCTCTAACTCTACCGGGGTACCTTGGGGTGATGGCGGGGACCAAACCAGCACGTCTCGATTTCGGGACCCCAACGATTTCCCATGGTAAACGCTCCAAAACCGAGCCCCCGTCTCCGCAGAAGCAGCCCGCACCTCGAGAAGGTCCCGAGATGCAGCAGGAGATCCTCACTGAAATACGAGGGGTAAAAGACCTTGTGCAATCCAACGGGGAGTCACTCCGAGCGCTGCGTGAAGATTTTGGTGTGCTGCAAAGCAAACTTGAAGGGCTTTCCCTACGGCAAGACAAACTGGAAGGCATACTGGACTCACACACGGTCCGGTTGGCGAAACTTGACAAAGTAGAGCGCCAGATACGGGCCCTCCAGAAAGAAGTGGAAGATGGCAACAATCGGGCCCGCCGCAATAACATACGGCTCGTGGGCATACCGGAGGGAGCTGAGTCTGGAGACATGAAGGAGTTTCTTTGTAAGACGCTTCCTTCCCTACTTCGGATCACGTTTGCTAAAGACCTGGAGATTGACCGGGCTCATCGAGTGCCCTCCAGTATGGCGCTCAATCGGAAGACCCCGCGGCCTATTATCTTGCAGCTCTTAAGATACCAACATGTTGAGCAAATTCTGAATGCCGCTCGCGCAAAAGGCCCCATCGAGTTTGAGGGCCACCGGATATCCTTCTTTCCTGATTTGGCTAAGCCCACGGTCGATCGTAGAAAGCGATTCCTGGAATTTCGACCGAGGCTGCAACAACTGCAAGCTCGCTATGGCCTGATGTACCCGGCTAAACTCAGGGTAACGCTGCACAACCAGACCAGAACATTTGATGATCCTGAATTACTCGCGGAATTTTTGGAGTCCAAAGAGGCAGATCAGATGCGTTGATCCAGGGAACACTTGGTTAACTGACCTTATATTGGTAAAACCCGCCATATTGTTTTCGGACGCTCTCTACCTTTGGGACTGCCTTGGCAATTCACAGCCTTGGCTCACTGGCCTTGATAGCCCTGCTCTGTCATGCCCACAGCTACTTCGGTGGAGATCGGAGACTATAATAACAGAAGGGTTCGAATATTACAATCGCACTCTCTTGGGCCTCCTCTCGCAGACATATGGTCGCCATTTATATTTGGGGTTATGCTTCTTCTCTGGGGCACTTCGGTGCTTGTTTTCTCATATGGGGTGTATTTGGTATCCTAATTGATGTGTATGAAATAGATGTACAGATGTGGTATATATTCCATACTCGTCTGCGCTTTTACTTCAAATGTATGATAATGTCTTATGGCCCTATGTAAGGTTTTTTCATTGAACGTAAAGGGAATCAACAACCCGCTTAAAAGAAAGAAAATCCTTAGTTATTTGAGTCATGAAAAGGCGGATCTGGTTTTTCTTCAGGAAACGCACTTAAATTCTACCGAAACTCTGAAACTCAATATTAAACCTTACATGGTAGCTGCCTACTCTCCGGCTGTTTCTAAGAAATGTGGGGTAGCTATTCTGGTGAGGAAATCCTTGCCTGTCGCCATTATTGCCACTAGCTCTGATACGGAGGGCAGATGGTCCCGCGTCCATCTTAAAATTGGACACCTAGAACTAACATGTATATGTATATATGCCCCCAATGTTGATAATCCTGCCTTTTTTGCTACCATTGCTCAGGTTGCGCAGGCCTCTGCTAACACCCCACTGATAATAGGTGGCGACTTTAATCAAGTCGTCGATCCTCTGATAGACAGGCAACCGCCTAGAACGAGTGGCCTGCCCAAGAGCTCCCTCACACTCACCTCCTTGATCAAAGATCTCGCTTTAGTGGACCTTTGGAGATTGTTGCATCCTGCTGAACTGGAATTTACTTTCTATTCTCCCCCCCATCTATCACAGTCCAGAATAGATTTTTTCCTAATCTCTAAAGTGCTGGTATCTCAGGTAGACACAGCGATGATTCACCCATTACATATCTCAGACCATGCTGCCATTTCCTTCCAGTTGCACGCTAATCTGCCCAGTGGGAATCCGGGAAATTGGTTCTTTGATAGGACCCTGCTAGAGCAACAAGAGTTTCAGTTAGACATTCGGGCCGCCATTCAGGACTATTTCCATTTTAACTTACCACATGATACCATGTGCTGGGCTTGGTGGGAGGGCTTTAAAGCTGCCATTCGTGCAACCATTACTAGCTATCAAATTCGCTTAGGGAAACAGCGTAAGCAACAATTATTAATATTAGAGCAACAAATTAAAGCTGGGGAACGGGTTCTTACTTCCCGCACTGATCCTTGTGTGTTGTTACGATTGCAACGCCTACGCTTTCAATATAACTCAATCCTGTCTGCTGCAGCTTCTAAAAATATCGCATCGCAGCAAGGGATGTACTATCGGGAAAGCAACCGTGCTGGTAGACTCTTAGCTAATGCCTTGAAAGGTCAAAAAGAAGCCAAGCGGGTAGCGGCTCTCCGAAACCCGGTAGGAGGGGACATAGTCACAAATAATACAGAGATAGTAGAGCTCTTCCGGGAATTTTATACTCGTCTTTATAAATCAGAATGTGATTTCACGTCAGAGGCTTTTGAGCGATTATTATCCGGAATCCAACGGCCGACCCTCTCTGAAGAGGATAGGGTTGCGATGGATAAACCCTTCTCTACTAATGAAATTCACTCTGCCCTTAAACGTGTGGCCTCGGGACGCGCCGCAGGCCCTGACGGTCTTCCGGCCGAATTTTATAAAACGTTCAGTGCTGATCTAGCCCCCCACCTAAAACTCTATTTCACTGCTCTGGCAGAAGACACATCTTGCTTGGGATCCTTTTCGGCGGCGAATGTGGTAGTATTTGAAAAAGAGGGGAGGGATCCGCTGTTAACAGCTAACTACCGCCCAATCTCCCTTCTTAACGCAGACTATAAAATTTTTGCGACTATTTTAGCCTCTCGACTATCTGACCAAATGTCTACACTAATCCACCCTGATCAATGTGGTTTTATACCCGGAAGATCCACTGCCGACAACGCTAGGACTTTATGTCATGTTTTGACTCATGCTGCAAGCCTAGATCTACCACTAGTTGGCCTTTCCCTAGACGCCGAGAAAGCCTTCGACCGTCTCGAATGGCCCTTCTTATTTGCTGTTCTCCGTTGGTACGGCTTTGGGGAGGGTTTTCTCCGGTTTCTTCAAGTCATGTATGCCGAACCCACAGCCAGTATATGTGTGAATGCTATCAAATCTCAGCCATTCAGCCTTCAAAGAGGTACACGCCAAGGGTGCCCCCTATCTCCTCTGCTCTTTGACTTAGCGCTCGAACCTCTAGCCCTGTTACTTAGGCAGTCCGCAGACATCCGAGGTGCCCCCTTCAGACACAGAGAGATCAAACTCTCCGCTTATGCAGATGATCTTATGCTTTTTATAACTTTGGACTCGGTCCCAGTAGTCTTAGAATTACTAGACAGGTATTCGCAGCTCTCGGGCTATAAGATCAACTGGACCAAATTGGTTGCTTTCCCACTTAACCACCGGGTACATGCGGCCGACATGCAAGCCTTTCCCTTTCTCTGGCAGCATAGTATGGTGAAATATCTTGGGGTCCATTATTGCTATCCTTTAGAGGACACTATTAGTTTCAACGCCAAGGCGATAATCTCCAAAGTCCGTGAACTTACCAATCGGTGGTCTCCACTAACCCTTACGTGGTGGGGCTGCTTGGAAACAGTGAAAATGATGATAGTCCCTAAAGTGAACTACATTCTCGAAATGCTACCATGTTTACTGCCCCGACACATCTACAAGGATATAGAAGGTCTTCTTATCCGATATCTATGGCAGGGTAAAACACCCAGGATAGCTAAACAAAACTTGCAATCTGATAAAGCAAGAGGAGGAGCTAGATTTCCAGATTTTTTCAAATATCATGAAGCCTTCCTCTTAAAGCAAGGTGCCTGTTGGTTGGATACCCCGGCAGCAGGCCGCCCGGTGTGGCTAGATATTGAAGAAGAGCTTAGTGGACCAGTTCCGCTGGCCTACCTCCCCGGAATGTGCCATCATTCAGACTCCCGCCATTCACCAATGGTTATAGACACTCTAGTGGCCTTTAATGCCCTCATTCAATCTTTGGGTCCGCAGGCGTGCCCCCCGGACCATCTCCCGATCTGGCATAACTCTCGATTTCAAATTAACAAAAACACGATAGCATGGAGACCCTGGTACTCCAGGGGGATTTGGACACCTAAGCAGCTATTTGCTGGGGAGCGCTGGAAAACCTTTAATGCTTTACAAACAGAATTTGGTCTACCAGCGAAATATTACTTTCAATGGGTGCAGCTCCAACATTGCCTTAAAGGCGCTCGGGTCATTCCGCGCTCTGATACTAGCGAGGAAGGGCTGTCAGAGGTGACTCGTTGTATCGGGAGTTTACCAGGGGTGGCATCTAACTTTTATAAAATACTCACTCATAGTCCAGGCAGGGACACCCCTAGGGCCCAGCAGGCCTGGGAGCGCGAATTGCACGTCACTTTAACTCCCCAGCAATGGAAGATAGTCTGGAGCAAAGTGGTGCGGGTCTCCAGATCCGCCTCTGTCACTCAAACGCTCTTCTATTTTGCCCATAGATGCTTTTATACTCCTGAGAAGATGGCCAAATGGAATGTCAATACAAGCTATCGATGTTGGTCATGCCATGCAGCGGTGGGGACCTTCGCCCATGTTATCTATGAATGTCCAACATTACAGCAATATTGGGGCGGGTTTGGGATCGGATACAAAGTATCCTACACTTCCGGGAGCCCCTTTCTTGGAAGATTGTGGGACTCCGCTCTGTGGCGGGGATCCCCTCTCTTCCCAGGACAGGCCGCTTCCTCCTAGATTTTATGTTGGGTATGGCTGTATGCTTAGTCACAAGATATTGGAAGAATAGCTCCCGCCTAACTTTTACCGAATGGTGGAATTCTGTCTGCTTATATAGCACATATGAGCAGATACCTCGCCGGATGGCATTCCAGGTTCAGGACTGCTCTCACTTATCTAAGTGGCAGATGCTTAATGACTATGTTCAGATTGCCAGATGCTCCAATATAGCCGTATAACTACACTCATCATGTTGCAGATAATTATATTTTCTCGAAAGATAATATTGTGTATATACACCCGATACTGGATTGTTATGTATCCCAGAGAAGAAGCAGGGGGGGAGGGGGGTGGTGGGGGTTTACTGTCCGTGATTGTATAATATTATTTGTTCATGTCTTCTATTCTGTATGTCCTTTTGTTTTGATGTTCTAAAATGAAAATAAAAGTTTCAAAAAAAAAAAAATGATCATTTTGTTTCTTCTTAGTGGTACCTAAGAACCAGACAACTTTAGGTTTGTTTGTTTGTTTGATTTGTTTATAGACCATTTAACTATAAGTCAAAGCTGATTGTGATAAACATTTTAATTACATTTTGTGTAAGAGAATGATATGATTATGCTTTACCTGATAAAACATTAGTATTTGGTTTCAGTAAACATCTAAATTGCATTTTTTTGAAAAAGACAGTGACATAATTATGTTCCCTGGCAACAAAAAAAGTCTCAACTTCTATCCAGTTGTATCAGTTTCCTCGATTTAGAGTTCAACTCGGAACACACAGTTTTCAGCAGAGCCGGCCCAACCACAAAACTAGGTAATTGCCTAGGGTGGCAGCTTCTGAGGGGCAGCAAAGAGCAGGGCCTTCAAAGCTAAGGTGATATTTTACTTACCAATTAATGTCCTTTCTTTGAGTCCTGCTAGATCAGTCCAGACAAGTAGGATGTATTCCCCTACAAGCAGAACAGTAGAGACAAAGAACCAATGAAAAGCCCAGGTTTCAGTGACAACATTCTCACGCCTCTATTTGCCTCAGCCACCAGAAGTCCCTTCAGTATTCGTCCCAAAGCATAAGGGAGAAACATGACAAGCCTCACACAACTCAACCTTGGGCAACAATCAGTGATCAACAATAGAGAACTATGTGCAGGAAAGCATAAACATAAGGCTGTCAGTAGACGATGAACCTGCAGAGCCAAGTATAAAAATCATAGCGGACCCAAAGGTACCACAGCAGAAGAACAGAGCAATACAGTTCCAGGAGCAGTCCCTGGATGGTCTAGCAGGACCCAAGGAAAGAACATTAACCGGTAGGCAAAATGTCACCTTCCATATTGTCCTGCAATACCAGTCCAGACAAGTGGGATGTAACAAAACTACAACTCCACTGGGCAGGAAGCAGACACAGCAATTCGCAAAAACTCTTGAACCAAGGCCATGTTCGTCCTAGTGTGGACATCCAAGCGGTAATGCTTGATAAAAGTGGAAGGTGATGCCCACATTGCTACCTGACAAATGTCTGCAGGGGCTACAGGGCTGCACTCTGTCCACAAGGACGCCTGTGCTCAGGTAGAACAGGCGCACAAACCCTCCAGAACCAGCCAGTTTCATAACAGATACACAAAGGCAATGGCCTCCTTAAGCTAATGCCCCAAAGTCAACTTAGTTGACGCGTCACCCTTGCGCGGGCCAGCAAACAGCACAAAAAGATGGTCGGATTTACGAAAGGAATTTGTAACCTCCACGAAGCAGAGAAGAACCCTCTGAAAAATCCACAAGGCAAAGATCCTTATCCTTCCCCCAACACTGCTCCTTAGAAAAGGAGGGCAGGCAGACCACCTAGTTCACATGAAAGAGAGAAAGCACCTTAGGCAAGAAGGAAGGCACAGGCTGAACGGAAACGGCCTCCTTTGAAAAGGACAGATAAAAATCTTGGCAAGACAGAGTCTGCAGCTTGGAAATCTACCTTATGGAACAAGAAGACCGATTTGAGCGTTAAATCCTTCAAAGTGGCATGTTTCAATGGCTCAAAGTGCGCCGCCATCAAGGCCCTGAGCACTAGACACAGATCCCAAGAAGGGAAAACCAGAGAGGAGGACGCAGAAGTCGAACCCCCTAGAAAATGCAAGAGGCGTCCGGGTGCAAGGCTAGAGTCTTGCCAGCCACACAAACTTTCAGGGAGCTAAGGGAAAGGCCCTTCTCCAGTTCATCTTGTAGAAGACCAACAGAGATGGCACACTGGCCGCCTCAGGAGCCAACTGCTGAGCACCATCGCTCAAAGAGGCACAACATCTGCACATATACGAGCTTAGTAGACCTCCTCTGGGGTCTGAGCAGAGTGGAAACCATAGATGGAGAGTAGCCCTTATGAGCTAGCCATCTCCTCTCAAGAGCCAAGCTATAAGCAAGAAGGGAACTAAGTCCTCCAGGGCAATCGGTCCCTGCTGCAACAGGCCCCAAGATGAAGGCAACTGAAAAGGAGGTGGCTGCAGGTGCCATATCAGGTCTTCTAACCACGCTCTCCTAGGCCAGTGTGGCGGCACCAGAACAATCTTGCCAAGGTGGCATTCTATACACCGAATCACATTTCCCACCAGGGGCCACGAAGGAAACACATACAGCAAGGGGTGACTGCCAAGGCTGGGTCAGGGTGTTTGATGCCCTTGGACCCTGCCTCCTTGTGGTGACTGAAGAAGCAGCATTCGCAATGAAGCAGGTTACCATCAGATACATTTCAGGGCGACCTCAGCGGCACAGAATCAAGTGAAACGCCTCCTGACTCAACTCCCACTCTCGAGGATCCAGAGAGTGATGGTTGAAGAAGTCCGCTTCCACATTGTCTACTCCAACAATGTGCTGAGCCATCAAGGCTAGGAGATTCTTCTCCACCTATGCAAACAAGAGAGCCATTTCCAGAGCTACCCCAGCACTCCTCGTGCTGCCTTCCTGATTGACAAAAGACACTGCCGTGGTGTTGTCCACAACTACTCAAACGCCCAACCCTCGACCAGGGGCCAGAAACGCAGAACAGCCAACCTAATGGCCCTCGCCTTGAGGTGGTTTATGGACCATACCACTTTCCTGTGGTTCCAATGGCCTTGGGCTATATGGTCTTGGCAATGGGCTCCCCAGCCCCAGAGACTGGCATCCATCATCAACAGGATTCAGGAGAAATCATCCATTGGCATGCCCTTCCTAAGATGACAGGGCCGCTGCCACCACTGCTGGCTGGTCTTCACCATCATAGGGAGCAGAAGCCTATGCTTGAATTCCTGAGAATTCAGGGACCACAGAGTCACCAAGGACCGCTGGAGAGACCGCATGTGAGCATGCACCCATAGCACCATCTCAGTGATTGCTGCCATCAATATGAGGAGCTGAAGATAATTCCAGACTCTGGGAGCCTGCTGCACACATATTGCCAGGCAATCCAACCGTCTTTTGACTTTCTCCTCTGGCAGGAAAACATTTGCCCACTCGAGTGTCAGAACATGCTCCTAGGAACTCCAGGGACTGGGAATGCAACAGCTGGCTCTTTCCCTGATTGATCATCCTGCTGAGGCTTTCAAAAAAGGACACCACTCGGGAAGCCACCCAAGATGCCTTTGAAAGGGAATGGGCCCAGAAGAGCCAGTTGTCAAGATAAGAATAGACACAGATCACCACCACCATGACTTTGGAGAACATCCTAGGCATGGTGGATAACCCAAAAGGAATGGCAGCAAACTGATAGTGAGAGCTAAGCATGGCTAAACACAGATACTTTGGCTGATCTGTCCGGATCAGGATATGAAAATATGCCTGGGCCAGATCCAGAGAAGCCAATAATTCCTCTTGGTGCACTTCTTGAATACACAGCGCAAGGTTTCCATCCGGAAACACAGGGAACGGAAGTGCTCATTGACCCCCTTGAGGTCGAGAATGGACTGGAAGAAACCATGATTTTTAGGTACCTCGAAATACATGGACCATCTTCCCTTTCCCTACTCGTCCAGGGGGAAGCACCACCGCCTTTATGCACAGCAACTTGTCCAAGGTTGTCCGCACAGCAGCACTTTGATCACAGACCCACAAGGGGAGATAAAAAAAAGCAGCTGGAATTGACTCTTTGCATTCCAGGACATAGGCGAACTGAAAGGTATCTAGTACCCAGCGATCCTTTATAATCCAGACCCATTCCTGAAAGAAAAGGTGAAGCCTGCCTCCAACCAGAGGAACCAGGGAATGGGCCCCCAAACCTTCATTGTGCAGCCAGGGAGGGGCCTATCAAATGTTGATTCACCTGATCCCCCTCGTGTTTCCTTCCTAGATGTATTCCATGTTTACAGCTACTGTGTTATCTGTCTTGACTAGCTTGTAAGCTCTGATGAGCAGGGGCCATCTTTTATATGTGTTTGTGCAGTGCTGCGTATGTCTTGTAGCATTATACAAATGTTCAGTAGTAGTAGTAGTAGTAGTACTCTGGATAGGACCGAGTCCCTGGGCCCATGTACTCCATGAAAGGACTGAGAACGAGCCCGACGTCCATAAGAGGAAGAAAGGATCTCCAGCCTGGTAGTGATGGAATTCCCAAGACCCCTGGGAGTCCGACAAGCGATCCTGTGAGGACTGGGAGAAGGATGATAGAAAAGGAGCTCCTGCTCACTACACAGGCCCCTTGGACCTGTCCTCCAGAAGGCAGAATTTTTTGTTTCACCCAGGTCCTTTACCTGCTTTTCCCAATCGGACCCCTCAGAAGCGTCCCTCTAAGACCAGATGGGCAACCAGGCTTTGGAAGAGGAGTCCACTGTCCCATGTCAAACCCAAGCCAACGCCATGTCACCATTGACAGAGAACAATCCATGGCTGCTACACATACCAAGTTGTACATGGCAACAGAAAGGAAGGCCGTAGCAGACTTCAAAAGAGGGATAGAATCATCCTGCGGAAGAGATTGAATCCACTGGGAGAGGGCCAAAAATGTCAGTTCTGCACATACCACCAACTGAAGAATAGGAGCCACTGCAGAAAAATGGTTCTTCAATACAAATACACCTTTCAGTCTAGAGTATCTTTCAAGGCCAATCCGCCTTCCACAGGAATGGTGGTCCGTCTGGTAACTGCCGTGACCTGTGCATCCACCTTGGAAATATCAAACCACACAACACACTCCCTCTCTAGAAAAACATTCATCTTCTTATACACCCTTTAGGCGGGAGTTGCGGGAATCCCATTAAAACTGCAACAGGCCCTTGAGCACTTCCGTGAATGAGAGTCTTAGATTTCCACACCCCTTGCAGGAGTGGATGCCTATTTGGTTCCTGCTTCGTGTCTAGAGCATCCACCATGCTCAAGGTGGATAAGACCTTGGGATCAGCGTTTCTGGTTCCTACTCCCAGGACAGATAGATAACACTGGCCTCCTCACAAGCCTCTGAAGGCTAGAGTACTTCTTCATCATCATCAAACAACCCATCCAAGTCACAGTCCAAATCTCAGACAGATCCCAGCTGATCCCCATCTCCAGGAGGTGCCCTTTGCTGGGGACACTTGGCCATCAATCGAACAGGGCTTCCACTCTTAGAGACTATGCACTGCATGAGACTATGCACTGGGGAAATGAGAGGCAGCAGGGTCTGAACTTCCACGCCAGAATGACCAGGCCTGAGGTACAAGGAAAAGAATCCCAGGGAGGACAATATGGATTCTGAAGGCTCTCTTCACAGAAATGACCCCCCACACTAAGAGGCATAGTTGCTATTGATCCCCTAGAGGATGGGGAGAGGCTCACAACACTGTTGCTGGAGCCTCCAGCCAGATGAATATTCTTACCCATAGCGCCATCCACAATCTCCTGCCCTGAGGCAGGCAAGGTCGGACTAACAGTATCCTCTGGCTGAAAGAAGGAGAGTAGGCCCTCGAGGGACAACTCAGAAGCTAACAATGTAGCATTGGGATGCTCCAAGGGCAATACCAAGATAATCAGTGAGCAGCGATATTCAGCCACTGGCCAGTTATCATAAAGTGGCTAAAATTGGGTGGAAAAAAGGCTGTCCTAACTTTAACTGCTTTAGTTAATGAGGCAGCGGCTAAACATAGCAACTGACTGGTTAGCTAAATCACTATCCAGCCAAACCGGATACTCAGTCTGGGTCTTCATTAAAGTGGCAATGGCCAGCCACTTTAACAGCACTGGAAGATGCCACTGAATATTGGCCCCTAGGTTCTTTGGAGCAGAGACATATTATACCTCAACAATTATCACCACAGTACAGAACTAAATATCTGCAAGAACGCTACAAAAATAGTAAATATTATTACTAGAACATAACATAATAACATAAGAAATGCCATACTGGGTCAGAACAAGGTTCATCAAGCCCAGTATCCTGCTTCCAACATTGGCCAATCCAGGTCACAAGTACCTGGCACGTTCTCAAAAAGGTATATAGGTTCCACAATGCTTGTCCCGGGATAAGCAGTGGATTTCCTGGGTCCTCTTTGATAATGGTTTATGGACTTTTCCTCCAGGAATTCTCCAAACCATTTTTAAACCTAGCTACACTAACAGTTTTTACTACATCCTCTGGTAACTGATTCCATAGTTTGATTACACATCAAATGAAAAAATATTTTTTCTTATTACTCTTAAATGGGTTACATTGTAGCTTTATTGCGTGCACACTTGTCTTTCAACTTTTTGATGGCGTAAACAACCAATCTACGTTTACCCGTTCTACTCCATTCATTAATTTATTGACCTCTATCATATCTCTCCTCAGCCATCTCTTTTCTAAGTTGAAGAGCCCTAACCTTTTAAGCCGTTCCTCATAGAGGTATCCTTCCAACCCCTTTACCATTTTTGTGGCTCTTCTCTATACCTTTTCTAATAATGCTATATCCTCTTTAAGATATGAGTTAGATGAGATGAGTTAGTGTAGCTGGGTTTAAAAAAGGTTTGGACAAGTTCCTGGAGGAAAGGTCCATAAAACATTATTAAGAAGGGACCCAGGATATCAATGCTTGACCCAGTACAAGCATTGTGGAACCTGTGTCTTTTGGGGAAAGTGCTAGGTACGTATGACCTAGATTGGCCACTGTTGGAAACAGGATACTGGGCTTGATGGACCTTGGTCTGACCCATTATGGCATATCTTATGTTCTTATATGGAGACCAGAACTGCACACGATATTCATGGAACAATTAAGAGGCATTATAATATCCTTGGTTTTATTCTCCATGGCTTTCTTTATGATTCTTAGCATTTTATTTGCTTTCTTGGCTGCCGCTGCACACTGGGCGGAGGGTTTCAACGGATTATCCACTATGACACCTAAATCCTTTTCTTGGGTGGTGATTCTAAATGTGAAACTTTATATCGTGTAACCGTAGTTTGAGTTGTTCTTTTCTAGGTGAATAACTTTACACTTGTCCACACTAACTTTCATCTGCCATTTGAAAGTCCAGTTTTCCAATCTATCAAGGTCATCTTGCAATTTTTCACAATCCTCTTGTGTTTTAATAACTTTGAATAATTTTGTGTCATCTGCAAATTATTCCCATTTCCAGGTCATTTATAAATATGTTGTAAAATAGCAGGCACAGCACAAATCCCTGGGGTACTCCACTATTCACCTTTTTCCATTGAGAAAATTAGCCATTTAGTCCTAGTCTCTGCTTTCCGTCTTTTAACCAATTCCTGATCCACAGTAGTCCACTGCCTCCTATCCCATGACTTTTTAATTTCGCCAAAAGTCTTTCATGAGGGACCTTGTCAAAGGCTTTCTGAAAATTCAGATACACTATAACAACTGGCTCACCATTGTCTACCTGTTTATTCACACCTTCAAAAAATATAAGAGTAGTAAGATTTTCCTTGGCATAATCCATGTTGGCTTTCTCCCATTAAACCATGACTATCTACATGTTTAGTCATTTTTTCTTTATTATGGTTTCTACAGTTTTGCCCGGTACTGATGTCATGCTTACCGGTCTGTAGTTTCCTGGATCACTCCCGGAACCCTTTTTAAAATTGGCATTACATTGGCCATTCTCCAATCTTCAGGTACTACAGATGATTTTAATGATAGTTCACAGATTATTAATAGTAGGTCTGCAATTTCATATTTCAGTTTTTTCAACACCCTTGGATGTATACCATCCTGTCCAGGTGATTTTCTACTCTTCAGTTTATCAAATATTTCTAATACATCTTCCCGGTTTATTGATATTTCTTTCAATTCTTTCAATACATCACCTTTAAATACCATTTCAGGCATGGAAAACCTCCCTACATCTTCTTCAGGAAAAATTGAAACAAAGAATTCAATTCAGTCTTCCAGCTATGGCCTTGTCCTCCCTTATCGTCCCTTTAACCCCTCCATCATCTAATAGTCCAACTGAATCTCTCACAGATTTTTTCTACAAATGTGCTTGAAAAAGTTTTTGTTATGCGTTTTTGCTTCCACAGCAACCTTTTTTCAAATTCTCTTTTTGCCTGTCTTATCAATGCCTTGCTTCTAACTTGCCAGTGCTTATGTTGTTTCCCTGTTTTTGTCATTTGGCTCCTTTTTCCAATTCCTGAAAGATGCTTTTCTCGATATAACAGCCTCTCTGACCTCACCTTTAAACTATGCTGGCAGTTTTTTGGCCTTCTTTCCACTTTTCTTAAATCGTGGAATACATCTGGTCTGTGCTTCCAAGATAGTATTTTTAAAGAACGCCCATGCTTGATGTAAATCTTTAATCTTCGCAGCTATTCCTTTTAGTTTTTTCTTAACTATTTCCCTCATTTTTATCATAGTCTCCCTTTTAAAAGCTAAAAGGTAGTACTCTAGATTTCCTTCCATCCTTCCTCCATTTATTACAGTAAATCAAATGTGATCATGCTATGATCACTATTGCCAAGTGGCCCCAAAATCCTTATCTCTTGTGTTCCACTAAGGACTAGGTCCAGAATAGCTTCCCCTCTTGTCGTTTCATGAACCAGCTGCTCCAAGGAGCAGTCATTTATTTAATCTAGAAACTTTATCTCCCTAGCAGGTTCTGCTGTGACATTGACCCAGTCGATACTGGGGTAAATGAAATCACCCATTATTACTGTGTTGTAACCTTTGTTTGCTTCCCTGATTTCATTTAGCATCCATCTGTTCATTCTGGCCAAGCGTATGGTAATACACCCCCACTGCTATCGCCTTCCCCTTTTTACATGGAATTTCTATGCATAGAGATTCTACAGTATATTTTGTTTCTTGCAAAACTTTAATCCTGTGTGACTCAATGTCCTCTTTATCATAGACTGCAACCCCTCCACCAATTTCCTCTACCCTATCATTGCGATATAGTTTGTACTCAGGTATCACAGTGTTCCATTTGTTGTCCTCTTTCCACCAGGTTTCTGAGATGCCATCAACAGGCTCTCCTCCATTTCAAGGCCATCAACAGGCTCTCCTCCACCTCCCTCACGGAGCTTATCCACCCTACGCCCTCTAACATATCCAGAAGATCCGCAGGAGTCAACACACTGGTAATCCTGAAGGCAATAACACAATGCACCCAAGCAACAATAAACAGGGCATTAGGTTCTGTGCACCCAGATGCTGGAACACCCTACCACCCAGCATACAGGCAATCTCCGACCTGACCCAGTTTAGGAAAGGACTGAAGCACCACCTTTTCCTCAAACACTACTCTGACAACAGCTCACAAACAGCCACCCCCCTCCACCAATCCCGCCACACCAACACACCCAGCACGCAATGAGGCGTCCACACCCAGTGGCGCCATCCTCGACTATGCGTACTTTGTAAATAGCAGCATGTACATACCCACTTTTGTAAAAGTGGCCCCAGCATTGACACTGGAAACACTTTTCCGGTAGCCTGGACACAAAGGGCTGGAAGAAAGGAGTTGCACTATGCCCCAAAGAGGAGACAAAGTACTGCCTGGCCAAAGGTACTATCATGCCTTGAGCTCTCCTCCAAGCAGCAATTTAATGCAAAGGTATGGACCGACGACCAGATGGTGGCCCGGCAGATGTCCTTCAGGGGGAATGAGCTTAGGTGAGCCAACAAGGCCGTAATGGCAATCACATTATGTGTGGTAACATGACGCTACAAAGAGTCCAGCCTGCACATAAGCAAAAGAGATGCAGTCTGCCACCCAGGTAGAGAGGGTATGGTTAGACACTGCAACCCTAAGCCTGTTAATGTCATAGGAGATGAACTATTGTGTCAAGTGACTATGAGTCTATATCCTTTGGAGGTAGGACAGTGCCCTCTTGAAATCCAGGGTATGTAGCAAGGCCTCCGCTCGGAATGTGTGAGGCCTGGGAAAGAAGGTGGGAAGGACCACCTCCTGGCTCATGTGCAAAGGCAGGAATTTCAGGTGAGTCCAGAGAACGACCCTGTTTTTGTGGAACCTGGTGGAGGGCATGGGCCATCAACACTTGCAGCTCACTAACTCTCCTGGCTGAAGTGAGCGCTACCATGAACACAACTTTCCACAACAAGAACTTGAGATATCATGTAGCCAGAGGTTCAAAAGCAATCAGCTTCCCAAGGACAACGATCAGGTCCGGTGGGCGGATGGGAGACCACGTGAGGAGAAGCCCCCTCATACAATGCCTACAAGGGGGTGCACAGAGACAGGATGGCCAATCAACGAGGTGGTGATGTGTCTCCAGGGCGCTGACATGCACCCTGATGGAGCTGGACTTTAGACCAGCCGGGGAAGGGTACAGAAGATACTGCAGGATGTCCTGTACCAAGCAAGAGAAAAGGTTGAGATTCCTGTCTGTGCACCAGACAGAGAATCTACACCATTTGAAAGCATATGCACACTGGGGAAAGGAGGGGCTCTTCCGAAGGGATGGGTTTCACCTTAACCAGGATGGAACCAGGCTGCTGGCATTAACCTTTAAAAAGGAGATAGAGAAGTTTTTAAACTAGAAAATAGGGGAAAGCCGACACTCGCCCAAGAGCGCATGGTTCGGAAGACGGTATCCTTGAAGGATACTACTGAAAGCAGTGAGGTTCCAAAAAAGAGTAAAGTAGCCCAAATGCCCTTGAGTATGGTGCAGACAGAGCGTAAAGATTCCAAATTACCCATGCCTACCAATAGCCAGATTAATATTAATAAAATACAGTCTCTGAAATGCTTGTATGCAAATGCTAGAAGTCTAAACAATAAGATGGGAGAGTTAGAATATATAGCACTAAATGAGAGGTTAGATATGATTGCAATCTCAGAGACATGGTGGAAGGAGGACAACCAGTGGGACACTGTGATACCTGGATACAAACTATCGTAATGATAGAACTGATCAAATTGGAGGAGGGGCTGCGCTCTATGTTAGAGAGGGCATTGAGTCAGAAAGGATTAAAGTTTTGCAGGAAACAAAATTTGCTGTAGAATCTCTATGAATTGAAATTCCATGTATGAAGGGGAAGGTGATGGCAGTGGGGGTGTACTATCGACCGCCTGGCCAGAATGAACAAATGGATGATGAAATGCTTAAAGAGATCAAGGAAGCTAACAAAAGTTACAGCAGAGTAGTGATAATGGGCGATTTCAATTACCCCGGTATCGACTGGCTCAGTGTCACGTCAGGACATGCTAGGGAGATAAAGTTTCTAGATGAAATAAATGACTGCTTCTTGGAGCAGCTGGTTCATGAACCGACCAGAGGGGAAGCCATACTGGATCTAGTCCTTAGTGGAAAACCAGATCTGGTGCAAGAAATAAGGGTGTTGGGACCACTTGGCAATAGTGATCATAGCATGATCGTGTTTGATTTAATTAGTGGAGGAGGGATAGTAAAGAAATCCACAGTACTACCTTTTAACTTTCGAAAGGGAGACTATGATAAAATGAGGAATATAGTTAAGAAAAAACTAAAAGGAGCAGTTGCAAAGGTTAAAGACTTGCATCAAGCTTGGGTGTTGTTTAAAAATACTATCCTGGAAGCCCAGACCAGCTGTATTCCACGCATTAAGAAGGTAGAAGAAAGTCCAAAAAACTGCCAGCATGGTTTAAAGGTGAGGTCAGAGTCTGTTGCTGCCAAAAAAAGCATCTTTCAGGAAATGGAAAATAGAGCCAAAAGAAGAAAACTGGAAACAGCACAAGCACTGGCAAGTTAAATGCAAAGTATTGATAAGGCAGGCAAAGTGAGAATTTGAGAAGGAACTTGCTACAGAAGCAAAAACACGAAAGACTTTTCAAGTACATTCGTAGCAAAAGGCCTGTGAGAGAGTCAATTGGACCATTAGATGACAGAGGGGTAAAAGGGGCAGTAAAAGGAGACAAGGCTATAGCAGAGAGACTGAATGAATTCTTTGCTTCGGTCTTTACTGAGGAAGATGTAGGGATGTTACCCAAGACCGAAGTGGTATTTAAAGGTGATACTGCAGAGGAATTGAGAGAAATATCACTACACCGGGAAGATGTATTACAACTATTTGATAAACTGAATAGTAGCAAATCACCTGGACCGGATGGTATACATCCAAGAGTGTTGAAAGAACTGAAATATGAGATTTCAGACCTGCTATTACTAATCTGTGAACTTTCATTAAAATCATCTGTAATACCTGAAGATTGGAAGATCGCTAATGTAACGCCAATTTTTAAAAAGGGTTCCAGGGGTGATCCAGGAAATTACAGACCGGTGAGCCTGACATCAGTACTGGGGAAAATGGTAGAAACTATCATAAAGAACAAAATTACACAGCATGTGGATAGTCATGGCCTAATGGGAGACAGCCAACATGGCTTTAGACAAGGAAGATCTTGTCTCACTAATCTGATATTTTTTTTGAAGGTGTGAATAAACAGGTAGACAAAGGTGAGTCAGTTGATATAGTGTATCTCGACTTTCAGAAAGCTTTTGACAAGGTCCCTCACCAGAGACGTTTGGCAAAACTACAAAGTCATGGGATAGGAGGCAGTGTACTATTGTGGCTCAGGAACTGGTTAAAAGATAGAAAGCAGAGGGTAGGGCTAAATGGCCAATTTTCCCAATGGAAAAAGGTGACTAGTGGAGTACCACAGGGATCTGTACTGGGTCCGCTACTTTTTGACATATTCATAAATGACCTGGAAAAGGGAATAACGAGTGAGGTTATCAAATTTGCAGACGACACAAAACTGTTTAAAGTTGTTAAAACCCAAGAGGACTGTGGAAAACTGCAGGAGGATCTGGATAAATTGGAAGACTGGGCATCCAAATGGCAGATGAAATTTAATGTGGACAAGTGCAAAGTTATGCACCTAGGAAAGAACAACCCACACTATGGTTACACGATGCAAGGTTCCACATTGGGAACCACCATCCAGGAAAAAGATTTAGGAGTCATCGTGGATAACATGTTAAAACCCTCCGCCCAGTGTGCAGCGGCGGCCAAGAAAGCAAATAGAATGCTAGGTATCATAAGGAAAGGAATGGAAAATAGAACAAAGGATATTATAATGCCTCAGTATCGTTCCATGGTACGACCGCACCTTGAATATTGTGTGCAATTCTGGTCGCCGTATCTTAAAAAGGATATAGCGTTATTAGAAAAGGTACAGAAAAGAGCCACCAAAATGGTAAAGGGGATGGAAGGCTACTCCTATGAAGAGAGGCTACAAAGTTTAGGGCTCTTCAACCTGGAAAATAGATGGCTGAGGGGAGATATGATAGAGGTCTATAAATTAATGAATGGAGTGGAACGGGTAAACGTAGATCAATTGTTTACGCTATCAGAATATAGAAAGACTAGGGGACATGCAATGAAGCTACAGGGTAAACTATTTAAGACAAATAAGAGAAAATATTTTTTCACTCAACGTGTAATCAAACCCTGGAATTTGTTACCGGAGGATGTAGTAAAGGCTGTTAGTGTAAATGGGTTTAAAAAAGGTTTGGACAAGTTCCTGGAGGAAAGGTCCATAAACCATTATTAAAAAGGGACCCAGGATATCAATGCTTGACCCAATACAAGCATTGTGGAACCTTTGTCTTTTGGGGATACTGCTAGGTACATATGACCTAGATTGGCCACTGTTGGAAACAGGATACTGGGCTTGATGGACCTTGGTCTGACCCAGTATGGCATATCTTATGTTCTTATGTGTTGAGTCCTTGCACAATGCCAGTAGGATGTCCTACACGTCCCGGGAGAGGTGGAGGTGTGCTTTGCTAGTCATTTAGCATCCATACCATCAGGGTAAAGGACTGGAGGTTGAGATGGAGAAGGACCCCGTCCTTCTGCGAGAGCAAGTCCAGGGCCAAGTCCAGGGATATAGGGGCCCTCAGAACAGCAGTAGGAGCAGAGGGAATCATGGCTGCCACAGCCACCGAAGAGCAATGAGAATTACCGAGGCCTGGTCAGACTGATCCTTGAATAAGGACTTGGGAACCAGGGGAGTAGGCAGGTATACATACAGAAGGCTCCAGACAAGGACAGGAGAAAGATGTCTGCCACCACCCATTCTGGGGTCGGCCACCAGAAGCAGAAGAATGGCAGTTGCATGTTCTCTGGGCTGGTGAAGAGGTCCAATGTCCGTATCCCCCAACATCAAAATATGGATGTGGCCACCGCTGGTTTGAGGTGCCACTCGTGGGGCCGAAGGACTCTGCTGAGTCGAGCTGCAAGCATATTGTCCTGGCCCAGTAGGTAGATCACCAAAAGGGTCATGCCCTTCTCCGCAGTGAAGGTCCAGAAGCTAACCGCCTCCCAGTAGAGGAGGTATGAGTCTGTTCTCCCTTGCTTGTTGATGTAAAACATCACTACTTGGTTGTCCATCTGAACGAGGACAACCTGGCCCACCAGATGGGACTTGTCATAGCTCTGAGGTCCAGGAGGTTGATTTGGAGGGCACTTTCCTTCCAAGTCCAGGCACCCTGTGACTGGAGACCATCGCAGTGTGATTTCCAGACGATCTTGGAAGCGTCCATGGTCAGAACGAGTTGGGCCAGCAGGGCCTGGAAAGGTCATAGTGGAACTGGAGGACAAGCCCCATGCTGAGGACTTGGAGATGAGATTCTGTCGACTCTGCCACCAAGTGAGAGAGGTCGCCAGAGGCTGGGTAAACCCGGACCCAGTCCTCCAGTTGGCCCATGGCCTGAGTCCATTGAGAGCTGAGAGTTCACTGGGCCTGTTGCATCTGTAGAAAGGACTGGGGGGGGGCCACATGAACCGTCGAGGCCATGTGCCCCAAAAGGCGCAGCAGGAGACTAGCTGATGCTGATGAGCAACCATGTACTTCCTTTGCTAGGGTCGCAAGACACTGCGCCCTGTCTAGAGGGAGGAATGTTCTGGCCTGGGTGGAGTCCAGAAGGGCTCCTATGAATTCCAGGCATTGGTTCGGTAGCGAGCTGGCCTTTAGGAGCCGGTCATCCAGATCGGGGAAGACAAAGACTCCCAGAAAATGGAGGTGAGCGGAGACTACTGCTAAGCATTTGGTAAACACCCGGGGGGCCGAGGAGAGGCCGAAGGGGAGCACCCGGTACTGGTAGTGGCAGCCTCCGATGACAAAGCAGAGGTACTGATGGTGCTGGGGATGGAAAAGGATGTGGGTATAAACATCTCTGAAATCCAAGGAGCATAGCCAATTTCCCTGCTGGAGGTGGGGCAGCAATGTTCCAAAGGATAGCATCTTGAACTTCTCCTTAACCAGAAAGTGATTTAGGTCCTGCAGATCCAGGATGGGCTGAAAGCCTCCTGTCTTTTTTGGAACAAGGAAGTACCAGGAGTGGAGGAGTAGCCTAATGGTTAAGAACACTGGCTTGGGAACCCACAGACCAGGGTTCAATTCCCACTAGCACTCCTTGTGGCCTTGGGCAAATCACTTAACGCTCCATTGCCTCAGAAAAATCCAAGTTATCAATGTCCCTGTTTAATGTACATTACCAAGTTTAAGTTTCAATGTGAACTGCTTTGATTGAAATCATAAAGTGGTATATAAAACCTGTTAAATAAATAAACCCCATGCCCCAGAGGGGCCAAGGGACTGGCTCTACCATCTGATCCTCAAGCAAGGACTCATATTCCTTTTGCAGGAGCTCTCTGTGCAGGGAGGTCATGAGAAGTTCCCCTGGAAAGAAGGGAGGAGGTGTCTAGTCGAAATGCAGGTGGTAACTTTCCTGCACCATCTGCAGCACCAAGGCGTTGGTGGTAATGCTCGCCCAGAGGTCAGCGAAGTGGACCAGATGTCCTCCCCTTATGCCTTAGGTCCTGCCCCTCAGGGGAGAAGATGGGCTATGCCCAAGGAGTCAAAAGTTCCTCCCAGGCTGCAGCTGGGGCACTGTTTGGGACTTGGGGGCTTTCTGCTTACGGGGGCTGTGCCCCTGGCCTTTGGCCTGCTGACCTTGTTGGAGAGCCTGATAGCCTGGAAATTGGGGGTATTTTCCATAAGCTTTTTTTGCCTTTGGGTGGAAGGGCTTTTTCCCCGAAGCCTTCCGGCGGGGTCAGCAGTCTTCCAAGACAGTCTAGTCCTGGTCATAAACTTGACGCCAACTTGGCTGCCTCATCGGTCATAGGTTTGCCAAAGAGGTTCTCTCCTCAACAGGGGACATCAGCCAGTTTGTCCTGTACCTATTGCTCCAAGTCTGAGGACAATAGTCAAGCCAGGTGGCAGGCACTAATGCCCACCTCTGCCACACGAGCCATGGACTCGAAGCCATCATAGGCCGCTTGAGTCTGGAATTTGAAGCATTCCTTGACAGAGGAGACGAGGGTCCGGAAATGCTCGAGAGATTTACTTGCCAGCCCAGTTGAGAACCCGGCAAGCTCCTTCGCTAGGTCCCTCAGGTATATGCCCATGTACAGCTGGTAAGCCTGGATGTGGGCCACGAGCATCAAGCCCTGGTAGCACTTTCTGACAAACAAGTCCATGGTATGGGCCCCCCTACCAGAAGACACCAAGTAGTGAGTCTTCTGACTCTTTGACGCATGGCCGACTCCACCACCATGCAGTTGTGAGGCACTTGTGTCTTCTGAAAGTCGGGGCTCTTGCCAACTTGATACTGGGAATCGAGACGTCGGCTCACTATTGGCACCATCACTAGGCTTTTGCACATCCTGAATAGCAAGCGCTCCGGGATGGGTGGAATTGGCACCCTCTGTGCCTCCCTAGGAGGGGCCTCATACTGGAAGATCTCCTAGTTCTCAGCACAGGGCTCATCCTCTGGCTCCGCTATGAAGGCTAGGACCTTTAACATCCCCCAAATAAAGTCAAGGTACATGAGGTCCTCGGACGGGAACCTCCGGTGCTCTTAAAGGGGAGACAGTTCAGAGGAGACATCCCTGTGTAATATGGTGTCGGGTGACTCATCGTCGTTCTCCCAGCTCGACTCAGAGCCAGACGAGATCTCGAGACCCAGTCATCAGAGCGATGAGCCACCAGCACTGATGGAAAGCAAGGTGCCTGACGTGCCCACCCCAAGGTACTTGGGGGCGAGTCAAGCCTCGAAGGGAGGCCAACCGACACAGTTCCGAGCATGCGAATCATTCCAGCACCAGCTGGACATCCTCCACGGCGGTCCTCGTAGTGGAGGGTCCTGTTCTCGACACTGACAATCTGGAAGCTCTGGGCATCAGGCCCTGTTGTGCATTGAGGAAGGCAGCCAGGCTACGTTCCAAGGCACCATCCTGGCTTCGATGCCAGTATGTATCGAGCCCGAAGCTGGCTCCTTCAAAGGGGAATCACCAGTGGTGATCACATCAGAGGACCGAGCTCGATCCTCTGACATAGTGGGAGTCTTCTCCCACCAGGTCAGCTTTGAGGGCCACTCCCAGCCATCGTCCTCTGCATCAGGTCGAGGATTCCGAGGCTTTGTACCGGAGGTCTTACCCCTGGATCCAGGATCAGACTTCAACTTGGATGATGTCCTGGAGGTTCTCTGAGGACGACCCCCAGTCCAAGGCTTCAGGGCTCGGATTGAGCACGTGGACTCTACGCCAAGTCTTCAGAAGCAGTCTCCGAGGGCAACAATTCCAGACTCAATGCCGGTACCGCAGCAGAGGCCTTTGAGCCAAACAGCTCCGCCCACTGCTTTTCACGATTCTTCCGGCTCTTGCTCGACCTCTTCAGGCACTTGATACAGCAACTGTGGCAGTCCGTAATGGACATAGTACAGGAACACTTGCTATATTGCTTAAGTCCGCTGACTGAAGACATAGCGGGGAAGAAAGCACATGCGAGTTCAAACTCAGATATCTCGGTCAGGGAGGGTGAGAGAAAAGACCTGCAAAATGGAAAAGAAAAATAAAAAAGGACCCAAGAAAAGGCGACACCGAGGCGAGGGCGGACTCAGATGGCGAGAAGGTTTTCTGGATGACCAGCAAAAAGAGAAAAAACGCTAAGAGAAGGGTTAGAAAAATCAACTTTTACCGGGGACGACAGACAGGACTTCTGCAGGGCTCCGTGGAAAAAAGAAGACTGAGGTAAGATGGCGCACTTGGGCAGGAAGTTGACTGCACATACGCATAACTCCTAAAGGCTTTCTTGGAAAGCCGGAGAGTGAATCCATGTGGGATCTGTTGATGCCATCACCCATTTGTGAGGACTGACTTCCTGCTTGTTCTTGGAGAATAGGGAGTATCAAATATATGCATGCAAATTACTTCTGCATGCGTATATTGATAGTGTGTATGCAAATTCAGAGGTATATACGGATGCAGAAGCAATTTATATGTGCAACAGGTGAGCAATCACAATGAAAACCTAAATAGTTTTGTTTCACATGAGGTGAATACAACAAAAATCTTGGTTGTGCACGTGCCTACAGAATTCTATCAGTCTTTCTCCAGCTTTGTTTATATTGTCAAACCCATATTTTCTAAACACTTTGCCTTTTTCTTTGTTCCCAACTTTTGTGTTCCAGTTGTCCATGACTATCATGTTCTGTTGATTTCAGCTTGTACATGTTCATAGAACTTATTAACTTTGTCCTCTTCTGCATCTGTTGTTGGTGCATATATTTGAATAATAGTCGTGTTGATGGGCATTACTCATAAACAAATATAAATTAAGCATTCACTGATTACACTTTATTTCATTACAGTTCTTGTAATCTTTTTCTTATTTATAAATGCAACACCATTTCTTCTTTGTCTTTCATTTCTGGCATAGTATACCAAGTGATCACGAGATTTAAAGTGCCTGTCAGTTCATTTCAGTTCACTGATACCAAACTGACTGAGATGTGCATGTTCCATTCTATTCTTGACCACCTTCCCTTGATTCATGCTTCCTTTATTCCATATCCCAATATGCTAGACATCTTTGCAGCTTTTGACTCTCATTTCATAAGCAGTTACATTAGCAGTCAGACATCCTGAGGGCTTTGTTAAAACTGCATCATAAATGCTAACTTTATTCTGAAGAGTCTTCAGGCATTATCCAGTAGCCCACTGAGTGCCTTCTGACCTGGGAGTAACTTAAATTCTAGCATTATATTTCAATTTGTTTTGTTGAAACTATCCACTGGATTTTCATGGCAAGAAACCGAAGTAGATTGCAAAGCCTTTCTTCCATGCAGGTAATGCTAGTGTTGTTGCCATTGTCACAGAAATGTGATCTGTTGTTGACAATCCTGTCCCATACTGCTGCTACCCAGATGAGTGGTTTGTCTTACTTTGGCATCTCAGCTGAGACTTAACCATCTTGGAAGACCCTTCCAGTAGTTAAGCTACCAATAGCATAGCTCTCTGCCTTATAAAGCACGCAAACCTTTATGGCATCACAAGCCAAAAAAGTCAGACAGTTGTCAATCCAAGTCTTTTGAGTCCTGAACACATCTGACAGAGCCTCCCTAAACATTTGGGGCCTGATATTCAAAAGGCATTTACACGTTTTACTGGCCGGGACCCAATTCCAATCAGCCTGCATTTACAGCCACTTGCCCAGCTACTTCAGTCAAGCTCCTGAATGGAGCCGCAGTGCCATGAGGTCCCGTTGCCATGTACCATGGCTCCATTCAGGAGCCACGATCCCCGGCCGCCGACCACAATCTTCTTTCCCTGCAGCCCGACCCCCAATCTGGCCTTCCATGGCCAGGGTCGGGCTGTGGGAAATCCCCTGCACCCCCTTATCTTTCTGATGCTGCCCGGGCCTGCCGTCCCCCAACATCTAGGGGGACTTATTCCACCTCCACCTCCAAGGTGGAATAAGTCGCCCATCCAGTTTGCTGACCCAGGATGTACAGGGCCAACCTCAGAATCGGCACTGTACATAAGGGGTCGCAGACCGCCCATGTCCCACCCTCACTCCACCTTCGGAACACCTCTTCCCATCCCTGTCTAAGCACCCCATACAAACGCCTTGTTTGTATGGGGAGGCTTTTGACGGGGATGGCAAGGGAGTGAATAGCAGGACAGAATGGACCCCATAGGGCCCGATTCCATCCCAGACATACAAGCCCTCTGTGTGCCCTTCCAGATCTGGATGCATAGAGGAAGTCACGATTCTGATCTCGCGGGGCACATCTAGCCCTGCGGGAGCAGAATCGTAAACAGGCCTGTATTTGCAGGCCAGGACCACAATTCAACCCAGCCTGCATGTACAGACCTTGCTCGACTAACTCAGTCTGGGCTTTACAATGGAGCTGCTGCGCCATAGCGTTCAGTTGCCATGGCACTGCAGCTCCATTGTAATGCCGCAGTCCCCAGCTGCCGGCTCCTGCAATGCTTTCCCCACAGCCTGACCCCCGATTTGGCCTCCTAAGGCCAGGGTTGGGCTGCGGGGAATGTCCTCGGGCCCCTCCTGCCCCGGGCCCATCATCCTCTGGTGACTAGTGTGGTGGCGAAGACAGCCAGGTCCCTATGGAGACAGAAAAAGTACAAGCAGTTTCCCCTAGTCAGAGGGAAAGGGAAAGAAATGGTCGTTTTAAAAGTGCAGCTAAGGTTGAGAAAAACCTGTCAAAAGTTGTTGTCCAAAAGCCACGCCCCAGCTCCATGGCAACTGAGGGTGGTAATGCAGGACAGCTGGGGGCGGGGTGGAAAGATACAGGCCAGTCCCACTCATATAAACCCCAGGGAACAGGGAGAGATAGATTGCCAGGACTGGAAAGATTGACAAAGCTGACAGGGCTGAAGAGGCACGAGAGGAAGAGAGCTGACTCTGATTCAGAGGCGGAGTCTGAGAGGGAACCTCATTCTGAGCAAGAGTTTCACTCTTGCAGGAGGAAGAGAGACGAGAGGGCTAACTTAACCAGGAAACAGCATGGCCAGGGAAGTGGCAGTGAAGCATTGCTGAAGAAACTCCCAAAAGGTATTGCTGCTAAGGTTACTAGCCAAAGGTCTCAGGAAAAGTTCCCAGACAGCAAGTGGAGGGAAGGATATCCCCAAAGCCAGCTCCAGCAGTTTAACCAGCACCAGGGTTATAGGAAGCCTGCAGGTGGTTCAAGAACCCAGGAAGGGCTGGTAAGGAAGCCTCTCAGTAAAGAAAGTTTGAATGTTTTAAAACTGGTAAAACGTATGCTAAAAGACCAGGAAGTAACCTGGGGAGAGAACAGTTCTGTGTACCGAGGGAAGGCTCGAGGGGAACAGCTGTTTTCTAACGATGTCACAGAACAATCGTTTTCAGAATGTGAGTCAATGGACATTGGGGAAAATGATCTTTTGAGTGAGCCTGAACAGGCTATGGAATGTGAGTTGTCCCTGGTAGTGAAGTAAGAATGTTTGGAAATATAAGTTTGAAGAAAATTCCATTTCTGTGATATGCATGTTGTTTCAAAGAGCAAAGAAGTTTTAATTAGTATGGCTGCTGCTTTAAATGAGACCTGCTAAGGAAGACGGCTTGAAGTCTCTGGATAACTGATTAAAACCCTTAAAGCTTTGAAACAAAGAAGAAAAGTTTGTTTGCTAGAATTTTGCTGCATTGAAGTTTCAATGAACATTTTGAGTTAGTTAAAGCACTGTGAAGTGAAGCTTTTATTTTTGGAGAAATAACATTTGTTTGCTGAAGTAAGCAAGAGCAATTCTTACCTTTAGTTTCTTGTGGATGTTTGTACACGTGATATACCAAGCTTCATTTGAAGTTCCCGCTATTAAGGGAGGCGAATAAAAATATTCCTGCATTTGCTTTCAACTCTCGGCTCAGCATTTTATTACAACTACATTTGCTCAAAGTACTACAACTCCCAGAGGCCTTTGCCCTGGAGTTTATTGAAAGGAACATTCGCACCCCCTTTCCTCGTCAGGCAGCCACCTAGGCGGGGGAAGGGTGCGACACTAGGGAACTTATTCCACCTCCGAGGTGGAATAAGTTTCCCGTTCAAATCGCCAGCCCCAGACGTACAGGGCCGACATTAGAATCAGCCCTGTACATCCAGGGCCGACAATCGCCCACGGCCCACCCTAAAGCCGCCCCTGATCCGCCCCTTTACCATCCTTGTATAACTTCCCCATATAACGCGCAGGGAAGGACGCGGCCGGGAAAGGGCACAAATAGCGAGGATAGTCAAGGCCAATTGTTTGCAATAAAGAATTATATACATCAATGAACTATATTCAATTGGGCAGCTATAAACAATGGTATATGTTTTGTTATTTTTCAAGTGTAGGTTCAGTCTTCTGGGTATCTGTTTTTTTGGTGTCATGTCGGATGGTTGATTAGGTGGTGGGACCAAAGTGGTCAGCGAATAAGTAGGTTTTTAGGTATTTGTGGAAGGATGGGAGGTTGGTGATATTTCTTATTGTATCTGGCAGAGAGTTCGAAATAGATGGTGCGTATATTTCAAATGCTCTGTGGCATGTTTGTTGATTGCATTTTGTTTTGGAATGTGATATTTATATATTTTTTAATTTTATATTTTTATTAGTTTTTCAATCTCCTTTTACATTTCACTCTAACATCAATATACGCTTCTATCTCACATAAACCACATACTTGTTCCAACTTTCCCACCACCTCGTGTAACGGTGGAACCCCTTCATTCTTCCACCATCAAGCTCATTCGAGCAGTTATTATCCCATATCCCACAAATGTTGTCAGGTCCCTCTCCCCCTCTCTCATTACCTGATTTAGTATGACCATTGCTGGGGTAAACTTAAACAGTACCCCCGTGATTTCCCCATAAAGCCTATCCACTCCCTCCCAGTAGCCCTGTACCTTTGGACATTCCCATAGCATGTTCATTAAATCCCTCCTGTTTCCACACTTCTTCCAACATTCACTGGACACATTCGGATATATCACCTGTAGTCTCACCGGCATCCAATACATCCGTAACCGCACCCTCAAGTTATTTTCCATTGGGGTACCCCTTGCCAACTTATGTGTTCTGTTATATATGTCTTCCCATCTCCTCTCATCCCAGGGACCTTGTATTTCTTCCTCCCATCTCTGCTGCCCTTTCACCTTTCCCTCCCCTTTCTGCTGCAGCATTTTATATAGTCTCGAAATCGCTCCTTTTGGTGTATATTGTTTTCCCATCATTTCCTCAAATTGGGTGAGTCTCCTCATCAAGTTTGCCTTTATCTCCTTATTTTGGAGAAAATACCACAATAGCACATATGCATAATGATCTGTCTTATCAATGTGGTACTCTCGCTGTACTTCCTCAAATGTACAAATTCCCCCCCCCCCCTGCTTTATCAGCTACCCTAACCGCACCAATCCTTTATGTGCCCACCTAGTATACACCTTTAGGTCCTTCCCCTGACCAAATGTCCCCACCCCCTTAATAAATGTATACCTCAAGTACTTTTTCCCTTGTAGCAAATGCCCTTTCCACTTCCGCCATACTTGGAATGTTAACTCTGCAAATGGGTTGTGTCATCAACCCCCCCTGATGGCCTGTGGCTGCAAGGGCAGGTTGAGCATTTTATTATTGGTGGAGATAAAAGACTCTTTAAGCCAGATGCATCCTGGGTATTGTAGTCCTCCTCCTTATAAGAATGAGTTGTGTGAGCCAAAATGGAGGGTAAATAAGGCTTTTATTTCCCTTTTATGCACTGAGGTTCGCTAGGTAACAGAGAAATGAAAGTATTTCCTTCTTGTCAGGTTCTTCTACCAAAGCGTAAGGTGAACAAATAAACTATTACATTCTTTCACAGCTTCTTTGTAAAAACAACACAGGCTTTCCAACTCTGGAGCAAAAATAACTTGGTGAGCTTTTCTCTTTCGCTCAGCACAAACAAAACAATATTAGAGCTTGTCGATATATAATTACAGCTCAGGGAGTGACTCAAGGCTTCCTGCCATACACATAGAGCAATCCATTAAATCTTCCTGGGATGATATAACTGAATCCCCATATTCCACCTGCATGGGCTCTGGGTCATTTGTGCTTCCCTCAGCAATTGACCTTTCCCTGACTGCAGTGGTTTGAAAGTCAATGTTCCTTCTCCCTAGCCTCCAGCTGGGCTGTTCTAGGGCTTTCAAGTAAACAGCCGGGCTTGTCCCCACACCTCTAGGCAATGGCTTGTAAAACTCCTGCCTGCTTTCTTTTCTCTCAAACTGCTTATCTGCTCTCACAGACGCACTATGAGCTGGGTTTCTCGTTAGACAAAAAGAGTCACTGTACCTTGGCTTTGTAACATCCGTGTGACTGGTACTTTCCCAACCAGGCACCTCTCTCTGGACACGGTCTCTTTTGCAGACTCCCTCTGGAATCCTCCTGGATAGTGCTTGTTTTCTCTGCCGATTGGGAAGACCAGATAAAGCCTCCAGGCTTCTTGGCTTTCTAGCACAAGTAATCCTCTTATCAGGACTTTCTCTTCCAGTACTTTTAAATCTTGTTACAGACCCTTCTGGTGAGCATAGACCTCTCTCCAGGCTAGGCTCTCTGCTTCTGAGCTCACTGCCTCTGGGATTTCTTCTTACCGGGTCTCTTTCCAGTATGGCTCTCCCAGGTCTCACTCCAGCACGTCTTGGTCTGTATCTTTCTCTCTCTCCTTCTGAGCTCTCCCCTGAGCTCCCTTCCGAGGTTCCTTCCTCCCTCCAGGCCGGGCTCTCCTCTGAGGTTCCTTCCTCCCTCCAGGCCGGGCTCTCTTCTGAGGTTCCTTCCTCCCTCCAGGCTGGGCTCTCTTCTTCTGAGCTGCCTCTCTGCTTATAAAGCCATTTTACTTCTGAGTTCCTCGAGCTACTCTTCAGGTGGAGCTGATTAGCTCCTGCACAATCAGTCCCCGGGTGTGTTAGCTCAGCCTCTGTAGGTTCATGCCTGCTCCCTCTAGCTGCCTTGCAAGGGAACTGCATCTTCTGCAAGTTATTTATTTTGAAAGAAACAGCTTTTTTTCCTAAGTTTCTGCTTTCAGTGGCTTCTGCCTTATCACAGTTGTCATTCCCATCCCTATCTCGCTTCCCCCCTGGATCCCATATTCTTGCTTCCTTATATGGTTCATCCACTGATTCAATTTGCACCCAACTCAAGATATCAGTCTCCTCCCTCCATGCTAGAAGTGCCCTCAGTTGTGCCGCTTCAAAATATTTCACCAGACATGGTACCCCTAGGTCCACCTCCATCCTTTGCATATACAGGGTACCTCTTGCCACTTTCGGAGATTTCCCTTCCCAAATAAATTGGAATATCAAATTCTGCAATTTCCCCAACTCCTTTTTTGTCACCTTACATGGTAAGGATGCGAATAGAAACAACAATCTGGGCAATATATTCATCTTTACCACTGCTATGCGGCCTAACCACGACAATCCCAGCCACCCCCACCCCAATTAGATAGATCTCTACTTATACAATCTGTTATTCTTTGGTAGTTCCATTGTTTAATTCGCTCTAAGGGATTCCCAAACTGTATCCCTAAATATCTAAGTGTTGAGACACCCATTTAAACCTAAAATGTGACTTTAACCTTTCCTCCAAATTCCCCGTAAGATTAAACCCTAAGACCTCTGTCTTAGTCTGATTTATTTTATACCCTGCCATACTACTAAACTTTTATATTATTCCCAGTAACACTGGCAAAGTAGTAAAGGGCTGCTTCATAGTAAGTATAATGTCATCAGCAAATAGCGCTATTTTTTCCTCTGTACCCCCAACCTGCACCTTTGTTATATCCCCAGACTTCCTAATCATTTCCACTAAGGGCTCTATCGTCAATGCAAATAGAGGTGGTGAGAGTGGACACCCTTGCCTTGTACCCCTTTCCAGTAAAAACGTCTCCGAATACCCACCATTTATTCTGATCCTTGCACTAGGGTGTTTATAGAGTGCTCTAATCCAGGCTATAAACCTTTCCCCAAATCCCATCTGTTCCAGCACCTGAAAAATATATAGCCATTCTACCTGTCAAACGCCTTCTCTGCATCTACTGTGACAAAAACCACCTGATCCTCCGAATTCTGAAGATACCACCCAATATTCATTACCTCCCGAATGTTATAACTCCCTTGCCTCCCCTTCACAAATCCTGTTTGATCCCTATGAATTACTTTGGGTATAATGTCTTGAATGTGATTAGCCAATATCTTAGCTAAAATTTTAGCATCCAGATTAATCAACGATATAGGTCTGTAGGATCCACACACCCCTTTATCCTTCCCAGGTTTCGGCAACACTGTTATCCCTGCCTCTTCCATAGTTGCTGAAATCCCATCCCCTTTCAAAACCCTATTAAATACCTGAGTCAATATAGGCGCCACCTGCTCTATCATTTCCCTACAAAATTTCGCCATGAACCCATCTAATCCCGGGGATTTACCTATTTTAAGAGATCTTATAGCTTCTTTTACTTCCTCCTCCATAATTTCTTCCCCTATCCTTTCCCTTTCCTCCGGTGCAACCTGCTTCAGATCGCACTCACTCAGAAATTCCCTAATCTCCTCTGGCCCCTTTCTTAACTCACTTGTATACAATTTCCACTAATACTCTTGAAACACCTGACCTATTTCCTTTGTACTGTGCACCATCTTCCCCTTTTGCACCCTAATGCCATCTATGTACGCTGCTTGTTGCTGAGCCTTCAACCTACTTGCAAGAATTTTCCCTGCCGTATTTCCCCCTGCAAAGAACCTTTGCTTCAATACATTTAATTGGTGAGCTATTTCTTGTGCCCTTAATCGGCTCAAATCCACTCTGGCCTTCACCAGACCAGCCTGAACGACTGGATCTCCCTTCCTCTGCTGCTGGATTTCCAAATCGCAAATCTGTTTTTAATAAGCCTTCTTCCACTTTCTTTTTTTCATGTTTGAGGCGCGCCGTCATGCTGATTAATTTCCCTCTAATCACAGCCTTTAATCCATCCCACATGGTTCTCAGCTCCACTTCCCCCATCTGATTAAAGTATAAGTATTCCTGAATAGTCTCCTGTATTGCCTCCACCTGTTCACCCTCCTCCAATAATGAGTCATTTAACTTCCAGAATTTTAAGCCCTCGCTCTCTTCACCCATATCAAAGAGTACCGTTACCAGGGCATGATCTGACCAGGTAATTTCCCCTTGCTCAGCCTCCACCACCCTGGAAACCCACCTACCGCCTCCCCAGATCATATCCAGTCTACTATATGCACCATGAATGTGGGAATAAAAGGTATACGTACGCTCCCCTGGGTGTCTACTCCTCCATAGATCTATAAACCCCAACCTCTCCTGCAACTTTTTCATTTTTTGTCTGATTTTTTCCCTCCACTGCTATGACCCCCACTGTTATTTACCCGTGGATTACTTGTTAGGTTAAAATCCCTCCCCCCCCCCATCACTATGGGTACATCTCCCAACCCTTTCAACTCCAAAATGTTCTCAAAAACTTCCCCTTGCCCCTCGTTAGGGCCGTATATGCTAACCACCCACACCTCTTCCTCCCCGATCCTCAGCCTCACCCCTACCCATCTCCCCTCTTTCCTTCTTCGCTCCCCCACTATCATATGTCTATATGTCTCCTCCACTAAAATCCCCACCCCTCCTTTACGAGGGTTCTCTCTAGACCCTGCCAATAACATTTTTGGATAGCTCTTGGAGGAGACCATGTATTCCTGTCCCACTCTCAGGTGTGTCCTTCTGTACACATATAATATCAGAGTTTGTACGCTTACCCTCTCTTTCCAACAACCTTCTCTTTTGCCATGTCTGCAATCCCTTTGCATTAATTGTGGTAATCACTAGTTTTTTAAATATCCTACTTGGCACATCTCTCTGCATCCCTCTTACTCTCCCCTGCCTCTTCCCCTTATCTCTATGTGGTTTCCCTTTTCCCACTACCTTCCCCATCTCCCCCTCCTTTCGCCTCTTAGCCCCTTCCTCAAGACCCTCCCCCACCCCCTCCTCTGCTCACCCCCCTCCCTCCTTTCCTCCCCCCTTCCTTCCCCCCCGTCCCTTCCTCCTTCTCCAGGAGTCTTTTAGAGTAGTGTGCTCCCCTGCCTCCCCCACTCTCTCTTCCCTCTTTCTCTCTTCCCCTCCTTGCCCGCCACCTCCCACCATCCTATACCCTCCCCCTTCCAAATGCCACCTTCCACTCCCTGCTCCCCCTCTCTACCCCTCTCTCCTCTCCCCCTCAATGCCCTTACACATTATGATGTTCAAACAGATAATCAACCAAATTTTAACATTCTAAACATTTCAACCTTTTCACAACCATTCTACCTTAGAGCAAACAGGTCATTCCCCATCCATCTCCTCGTTCTCCACCTCCTTTGCCTCACTCATATACATACTTTTCCTCACTTTTCCACACTACCCATCGTCTTTCAGGTTTACTCTCTTTGTTATGTCCCTTCTTTAATTCTTGTTGCTCCTCGGCGCCATTCCACTGCTCCACTCCGCTCCCTCTGATTTCAGACTCCTGCCTGCTCTCTGTCCTTTGGAGCTTGATCCCAGCCTCCTGGAGTGCCACCTGTGCTTCCTTCACTGATTGCACTTTCCAAGTTCTCCATTTTTCTTTGAAAGATATTTCAAAGGGGTGTAGCCACTTGTATCTGATGTCTGCCACCCATAGCGCTTGTGTCACCGGTTGCAACGCTCTCCTCCTTTGCAAAAATCCCCTAGATAAATCCTCATATACAGCCATTGGATATCTTTGCCACTTTATCGTGTGCATGCTCCGCATCTTAATTGCTATACGCTCTTTCACTTTGTAGCTGGTCAAACATATTATGATATCCCGAGGTCTATTTATTCTGGGTGCTCCCAGTGCTCTATGCGCCCTGTCCATTAATATTTCCTCAGGGGCCACCGACTCACCTCCTGCCTTGAGTATTTCCGAGCAAATCAGAGCTGCCACTTTCTCGTTGTCCTTAAATTCCTTGTCTTTGGGTATGCCCCTTATCCTTAGATTATTCCTTCGAGATCTGTTTTCTAAGTCCTCCATTTTATATTGCATAGCCTCTTGCCACTTTTGTAATTCCCCACGCCATTGCTGGTTATTTTCCACTTGCTCCTCCAAACGGTTCTCCATGATCTCACGCCGTGTGTATCAATTTGGCTATGTTCTCTTTCAAATTATTTAGGAGCTCACTTAGTTCTATCTTTACTGCTTGTACCTCCTTCTTTATCTCCGTGAACCACTCTATGAAGCATCCTTTAAATTCTTTATTTCCTTTAGAGTCTCTCCATCCTTCTCCTGGCTATTCCATCTTTTAGTTTCCTCTGTTTGCTCTACTGGTTCTTTCTGTTTAGCTTTATTCTCTAGTGCTCCATGCACCCCACTGCTAGTCCCGGCCTCTGCAAAAGCATACTCTCTCAAGTCTGTTTTCCATCTCGTGGCCATTTGTTTCCTCCGTGCTGTCTTCTCCCCTGCCTTTATTGACCATCACATACCTCGGGCGCCTTTCCCTTTACTTCTCCTTCTTCTGTTCTATTCTCTTTTCTTTTCTTTAATTTATTTTATGCCATGCGATTTGGGGCACACCGTATTCTCCTCTCTCTCCGTTTTGGTGACTCTTTTCCCCCACCGCCGCTCAGAACATGCCCTGCCACACTTGTGCCTGCTTTTCCCGCTCTCCTCCAGCTGCTTTTACTGTCCTCTGCACTGCCTTCTGCTCTTTTATGCACTGCAGCTGTCTCACCTCCTGGTGTTCCTTCAGCGCCCTTTTCTTCAGCTGCCAGTCCATCTGTTAGGCTCCATTCGATCCTCGGTGTCTCTTCCACGGTTCAGGCCTCCATCCTCTGCTCTGCTCCTCTGCCAATCGCCATCTTTCTTTCTTGCCGCTTCTCCTCCGATCGCCCACACTGCTCTGCTGGTCTCTTTCCGCTCCTGGATTCCCCTTGCAGCACTTCCCCACGGGGCTCTCAGCACCCAACCATGCTGCTTCTCACTACTCTTCTGTGCGGTTTTGCATTTAAGTGTTTTTTTTTTTTAATTTTTATTTATTTAGGTGTTTTTTTTATACCGTCCCTTCCATCGATCAAGGGCAGTTTACAAAGAACAGAACAATTACATTAAACTTTTTAAAAACATTAGTGGAACATGTTTACAATCAACATATTTACAAGGAACTACTTTACATTAATTACATACCTAAATTAAAAGTATTATTAGGTGGGAGAAGAGAAGGCTGTTCTTTATGCGTCTGAGAATAAGTATGGGTAGCTATAGTTATAGGAGGAGTAAGGGGTTGGGGCTAGGAAGTGCGGATCAGAAACTATGTTGGGTAGAGCTGTTCATGGTTGTGATTATCTCCAAAATGTTCAATGAATAACAAAGTCTTAATTTCTTTCAGGAACAGTTGTAGGTCATTAATAGCTCTCGGTTTATCTGGGAGAGCACTCCATAAGATTGGGGTGAAGTATGAAAATGCTCTATTGCTCATGGATCGGTTTATGTATCTGTATTGGGTGGGGACTGCAATATTATTCTGAGCATATATTCTTCTTGTTCGCTCAACAGGGGAGATATTTATGAGGGTATTAAGATGTGTTGGTGAAATGTTCTTCAGAGTTTTAAAAGTGGTCGTTAGTATTTTATATTTTATTCGGCTTATAATAGGAAGCCAATGTAGCTCATATAGTATAGGAGTGATATTTTCTGCTCTATTTGTCTTGTTTATCAAGCGGGCAGCAACATTTTGAGCTAACTGCAAGGGTTTCAGTGTCTGTTTGGGGAGGCCTTGTAAGATGCTATTAGAGAAGTCAAAATGTGGGAGGATCATGGCTTGTAAAACTGAACAAAAGTCAAAGTTGGATAGTAGTGATCTAAGGTGTTGTAGGAGTCTTAGGGGTATGTTTACTAAACCGCGCTCATGTGCACGGCTCACATTAGCGTGCACTAAGGTACCTTAGCGCACGGTAATGATGCGTTTTTGTGCCCCGCACACGTGCGCGCCGCACTAAAGTGCCCGCTGATGTGCGCGGCACGCTGATGTGCGATAGAGGCGTGGAAAGGCTCCCGGAGGGCGGAGGAAGGCTCCCCAGGGGCGGAGAGAAGGGGTCAATGGGTGGAGAGTGGGAGGGGAAAGGCTCCCCGCACACGAGCGGGGCTGAAATTCAAGCCAAAAAATACCGCGAGTGAAAACCTCGCGGTAGAGCCGATTTAAAGGGAAGAGAAACCATTTCTGTCAGCAATGTACAGCAAAACCAGGGAAACCTACAAAAAGGTGATAAGTGTGATACATGTGCACGGAACAAAAGTGCAAATAAACATTGAAAATGACCCCAAAAAAATGAAACAAAATTATAATCAAGCTGGGCAATAGTGATAGTAATGGGAAACATGAAAAAACACTCCCAAGAAAGCCGCAAAAAATAATTATGAATTTTAGAAGGGTCTACGCTCTGTCCCCATACAAGATGAATGATCCCACAGTGAAATAGCACTGATCAGGGTTTCCCTCTCCATTGGACAGGTTACCTATGGCATGCACATGTTCCACAACAGCAGGGCGGGCAGGTCGGAATGGGCAACTGGACAGCTGCTGGGAAAGGGGATACAGAGGGCTGCAGGTGGCACATGCTGTGGTGCAGCTGGGGCACAGTGCGGACTAGGCAGATGCCTAGATGGCACTTAGGAATGCTGAAACTGAACAGCAGCCAGACAGCAACTGATGAGGGCCCAACATGGGCACGAGAGTGTTCATCACAGTGTCACAGGGGATAGTACCCAGCAGGTACCTCCAAGGGCACAGAACATTGGCAGGCGGTGATTGGGGGACGTGCGGACAGTTATGCAGGCACCCCTACCCCAGAACCCGCACCATAGGCAGCCACCTACCCGCACACAGGATGGCCTGAGACTGCGTACCACCAGCACCACCAGCAGAAGGGCATGTCAGCATGGTGGCACGGGGTACTGGAGGTGGAGGGGGGCAGTGGCAGCTGCCCAGAGCAGACCATGGCCTAGCCCTGTCCAGGTGGGTGCCGTGCACTGAAACAAACAGGCCCTGTCAGATGTACAGTCATGGACTCCCCAGGGAATGCAGCATATCTGTGGCAACACGGTGGTGCAGTGCACACAGACAGTGTGTGCAAGAACAGAAGGTCACAGGTTCTAATCCTAGCTGTGGCTCCTGCCAACTTAGTCCCCATAATTTTCCCACTAAACAAACGTGGTAGTAAAGACTGAACCTTTACTGCTGAGAACATAAGCGTGGGTGAAACGCTCATATTTTAACTTAAACAGCACACACCACATAAACATATGCATTACCTACAGCAGAGTCCCCAAAATGCAGTCCTGGAGGGCCACAAATCACTCAGGTTGGATGCTGTGTCCAATAAAGATGCCTGTGCTGCAATTCCAGGTACCGCCCCCATGGTATGCAGATGTATCTTAGGCATATTCATCAGGGACATCATGAAAACCCGAACAGTGTTTGGCCCACCAGGACTGGAGTCGGGAACCTCTGCCCTAGAGCAGCGGGCAAAAGGGGCAGAAACACCTGCACCTGCAGGCTCCATTACCCAAAGACTAATGCAGAGGCAGGATGTTGGGCCCTGTGTGCATCTCCCAATACTAGCATGTGCATACATTAGCAATGCCACACTAAACCCGGGGATACGGTACACAGATATCAAAAGGTTGCTATGATTACTGGCAGATAGCAATGCCTAAGTTAAGCACAATCAGCTCATTGAGCTGTATCATACCAACCTCTCTGATGTCTGTGGAATGTGCTACAGGTCATGTGTCTGACAGAGTCCACCATCCTGGGGAATGACTCCTACAGTAATGCCTACAATAGCCATGCCTGCACTGTGCCCAGTACTGGTGCGGTGGCCAGGGCTGCCAAATACCTCTACAGCTGCTCAATGCTGGCATAGGTGTGGGGAGTGTGTGTCTGTCTATCCAGTGTGTGGTGGCTGCCAACACCCTCCTCAGCCCACACTGCTAGCACTGTTGCCAGTATTGGCCTGCCAATGTGCATAATGAGGAGCAAGGTACTGTGGGTATAGACCAGACAGGGCGGCCTGAGCAGGATGCATCTGCACAGGGCATAGGGCAATGGCTGGGACATTGTAGTGCCTGGCCACCACCTGCACAGACAGGGTGTCCACAGCATGTTCTGCTGGGAGGTCACTCTCACCCTGACTGAGCAGTGACCACGGCATGGCTAGGTTCCACCATAGTGGCATATAGTATTCCTCTCATGTGATGTATATGGGTTCTGTATTTCTGGGGCCCAATCACTGAGTTATCTGCCTGGTGGGTGTGCTCACATCCCAGTTATGGGTGCACACATTTCCTCCGGTAGCATGCACTATGGACTGGCTAGCAGACTGTCTGCAGTTAGCGTGTGTATGGCTGGAACACCTTGCAGGGTGCAGCAGCTGGGGACTCACTGTGCTTGCTGCTGGAAAATGTCAGATGGTGGTGGGGCAGCTGGGCATTTCAGGCCCTACTGTCTGTCTGCTCTTGAAGTATGGATGCGTACAGAACTGCATAGAGTGCCCTGTAGGTTGTCTCTACCCCAGCTGGACTGAGGTTGATGGTCCTGTCTGCCGCTGCCACCATTGCAGGGATATAGAATGTGGATCTGTTGTTGGGGGATCCTGAGTTCCAGAGGGCAGGTTCGGTGGTCCGACACACTCCGCCTATGTGTCCAAACAGCTCCTTTCCTCCCCCACACCCCGCACATATATCATGTGGCCATGGCACCCACACAGGATATGCACTATTCCATGGGCATCGTAGTCCACAAGGCCCAGATGTGACTGGGATATACAGATGGACACAGTTGTACCGTAGGTGTGTCTGATGGAACAACCTATCAAACATAGGCAGAAATGGTGACCTGAAGCATAGCCCATCTCAGCTAGGACAGGTGCTGTGCGCCCCACCTCACCCTCAGGGTGAGCACAGGACCCACACACTGTGACGGTCTGTAGCCACTCTGTACCAGTAACACAGAAGGTCAGTACCCACTACTAGGCCTAGGTGCTGTGGGGGTGCACACCCCATCCTCGGATCATCTGTAGACTGCTGCTTTGCATGTGCAGTGCATCATGGGTGCGAGTGGACTAAACCTACCCTGGTAACCGCAGCACACAGTCTGCAGAAGTTATCTTGTAGCCAGCCAGACATCTCTTTATAGCTATAGAGCTGTAGCCCACTGGTGACTACAATGCCTGTGAAGCGACAGGTTGGTGGTTCGAATCCTCAGTGTGGTTGTTTATTTAAATTATTTTATATATTTACATTGCCCCATATACTGCGCTAGTCAGCATCATTGCTGTTTACATTGCACAAACTGGACATACATTGAACAGGGCATTGTAACATGGAGATAACTATTTTACAGGGTACATGGGGGGCTGTCTGGGCAGTTTGTGTGTAATGTCAAGTAGTACTGCCAACAGAGAAACCATCACAGTGCTGTAACCTTAGGGTGCCCTATAAGGTGCCTTATGGAGCACCTGAAGATTACAGCACTGTGAGGGTGTTTTAGCTGCCACCACTAATTTAAATTAAAAAACCTGCCATCGGCTGCACTCATAAATAACCCCACTGTGGACACAAACACACAACCTCTGGCTCCACAGGCAGCGAGGTAACCTGTGGGCCACAGCTCTATAGCTGAGAACAGATGCCTGGCAGGCTAAAGAGGGAATCCTGCAGACTGTGTGCTGCGGTTATCAGGGTTGCGTTGATCCATTAGTAACAATGCTGCTCTGCACATGACGTTTATAGCACTGTGAGGGTGTTTATCCTGGCAGCACTGCTGTAATGTAGAAAGGATACTGCCTCAGGTAACACTGTTGTAACGTAAGAAGACATATGCCTCACGCAGCACTTATGTACATTAAAAAGCACTATGCCTAATTTGGCACTGCTGTATAATAATATGTGATGCCTGAGACAGGTAATCATGAACCCCACTGGAGGATTGAACTCCAGACCCCTGGTTCAGCAGTCCATGTATCAACCATTGTGCTACACCTCTGCCACCAGGACTGTATGTCAGCACACATACTAAAGGTTAACGTGCATTAAGGTGGCATGCCGACCTCCATCGCCTCATAATGTGCACCACGCAACCTATTGTGCATGTCCTATGTTCAGATATGAACCCCCCCCTACCCCCTATGCCAACCTCCACATCATTGCTGGGCTCACATCGAAATGCACTACTGAACATACTCCATTGGCACACACAACCCCATATCACCAGGGTGACTGATAGCCGATGCTAATGGGCTGTCAGCACCCCTTGTTGTAAGTGTCTTTGCAGTACCTGCTATGTGAAAGACATAGCACACTGCATCATACAATGCACTAGGAATCAGTGGAGAAGTGTCTATAGGTTCAAGACCACACTGTGTAAACAAGAATAATCCATAATAATCTAATTGTTGTTTTGTACATGAGAGACACATCGGTGCTATGTGTGTCTGCAGAGATCCGTAGACATACTGTTGGTGACACCATAACCTGTGCGGCAGAAAGATGCGCGCATTTGCAATTTGCTTCGCGCATGTGCGCGATTTGCTGTCGCACAGCCATGCGGAGCACATGAGTGCGATTTGCTGTCGCGCAGCAATGCGGCGCGCATGTGTGCGAGTTGCTTTGCGCATGCGCGAGAGTTGCGTTGCGTGCGTGTGTTGGTTCATATGAGCATACATCAAAATGGCGACCAGGACGAGGAAGCCAGCATTCAGCCACCGCGAGCTGTGCCACCTGGCTACTCTGATTGGGCCAAAGCAGCACAGGCTGTTTCCTGGGGCCTCCAGGCGAAAGGACATGGGGAAGGTTCGCAGGGCCTTAGAACGTGTCACGAGAAGATTCAATCGTGTGGCAGAAAACCCACGGGAGGTAAGTGTATGGCCACAGGTCATAATAACCATATACACAGACAGGGTTGATTGCAGCTGTCCATGCTGCTGTGTGTAGGTAGTCTATATCAGTAATGTGCAGCAAGTGAAACCACATGCCATATTGTTTATGTAGCACATCTGAGTGGTTTGCCCAGTACCCAGGTGGTGACAGATGTGGTCACAGAGGTCATGATGCCATCCTGGAGTCATGGCAGCTGCTGCTGTTGATGTGCTACAGCACACTGTAACACAGCTAGCCCATAGATCTGCCTAAGGAGCTTCCAGAAACATCATGTGCTGATGGTGGGATCTGCATTTGCAGGGTAACACATATGGCCCACCATCAGGGGTCGTGAAACGTGCATCACATGGTATGTTAGCCACCCTGGTGATATGGGGTTGTGTGCCAATGCAGTTAAATCCATTCTCCCTATCCCCAGGAGTCCTGACAGCCCATCAGAGTGGGCTGTCAGTCACCCTGGTGATATGGTACAGTGTGCCTATGCTGTTGAATCCATTCTCCCTATCCCCAGGAGTCCTGACAGCCCATCAGAGTGGGCTGTCAGTCACCCAGGGGATATGGTGCAGTGTGCTTAGACTGTTGAATCCATGCTCCCTATCCACAGGGGTCCTGACAGCCCATCAGAGTGGGCTGTCAGTCACCCTGGTGATTTGGTGCAGTGTGCCTATGCTTTTGAATCCATTCTCCCTATCCCCAGGAGTCCTGACAGCCCATCAGAGTGGGCTGTCAGTCACCCTGGTGATATGGTGCAGTGTGCCTATGCTGTTGAATCCATTCTCCCTATCCCCAGGAGTCCTGACAGCCCATCAGAGTGGGCTGTCAGTCACCCTGGTGATATGGTGCAGTGTGCCTATGCTGTTGAATCCATTCTCCCTATCCACAGGAGTCCTGACAGCCCATCAGAGTGGGCTGTCAGTCACCCTGGTGATATGGTGCAGTGTGACTATGCTGTTGAATCCATTCTCCTTATCCCCAGGATTCCTGACAGCCCATCAGAGTGGGCTGTCAGTCACCCTGGTGATATGGTGCAGTGTGCCTATGCTGTTGAATCCATTCTCCCCATCTCCAGGAGTCCTGATACCTGCGTATGGTGTCCTGGCAGTCACCCTGGTGCTATGCTGTATGTTGCTGATGATGTGTCCTAGGACACCCAAACCCCAGGGGGCCTGAGAGCTGATTTGCAACGGCGGGTATGTCAGTCAGATATGTTCGTAGGGTATGGTGGGTAGGTTGCACATCTCCCACAGTCCATGAGGTCCACAGCTCAGCACACACACCGTTGATGTATCCAGATGATATGGTAGGCGCAGATGTGGATGTGCGTAAAAAACACCTCACCCACATTAGCTATGAGATCCAATTCTGAAGGTCTGTAACAGAGACATATCCCCAGATATGCATGCTGAGTCAGGTCACACATCTGCCCAGCCGTCAGGAATCACACACCTGTTTGCAGATGAACATCACAGATGCTGTTGGAAGGATACATGCACCTGTTTAGGTTGCACACCACAGCCTGAAACCCACACATGAGCACAGGTGGCAATAGCCCATACCCGTGCAATGGCCCCTGCCCCTAGTGTTGGCAGGCACACCTGCCATAACCATCCAAGGCCCAGATCAGAGGAACATAACAACATCAGATAGCCCAGAATGGGACAGATGCAAGTCCACCAAGACCAGTATGCTCCGTGCAACAGTGGCCAAACTAGGTCAGACGTACCTACCAGTATCACCAAGACAGACAGGTCACACAACGCTTGTAGTGTGTCAAACATTGCTATCCATGGCCTTGTAGAAAGCCACATGTCATGGACGCCGCCCCTGGTAAGGTGCATAGGGTCACCCACCCAACGTCTCATGTATGGACACATCACCCATGTGTGCTGGGATATCATGTTGCCAGTGGGTGTGGGTCAGATGACATGTGTAGATAATGTCAACACATATGTGTGAAAAATACCACATACAGGGTTAGGGGGGGTAGCCTGGACATCATCATTGCCAACCCAAACGTGGTATGGCCGTGCCATGTCATTCAAGGGGGACACAGGGGAATGGAATGGTGTGTTCAGGGTGCCACGCACAATGCACATAGGTGTCACTGCACACATGCCCAGACCCACAGCTATGCATGCAGGTGGCACTGCGAACAGTTAATCTCCAGGAACAAGCAGGAATTAGTTGTCACATGTTGGTATTGTCTGCCCTGTCACAGCCTGCGTGTGACCGCTCCCCAGCGTCCAATAGGAAAGCATATGGGAGCATCCCACAGCGCCTGCGTGCTGCCCTGATGCCTCTCCCAAATGCTGCTCCCCAGTTCATCATGTTCCACAGAGCCAGCAGGTCATTGTTCCTGTCAGCGCAAAACACCTCTATGGTATTGCCACTCCTGTGTCTGCGCCTGATGACGTCTTCCTTACCGGTAACACTGGTGTATTGTAACTCCCATCTCTAGAAGTTGTGTTGACCTCACACAAACAAAATACCAGAGGAAGAATGAAAACGTCCTTTGCACGTCTCCCCTCGGTTTGTACATAGGCCCTAATTCCCCCGCCATCATGGAAAAGCACTCCTTGTGTCTGAAGACATGCTCAAAATGTGCCGGTAGCTCCTCTGTCACTGACAACCATGCTTGCTGTCCCGAATGCCTAGGGCCCACTCACTCCATGTCTGACTGTTTGGCCTGTGGGATGGTATCCAAGAGGGGTTGGCCGAAAAGAGCAGCCAAGCTCAGTACCCACCACCCCACCGACGTGGCCGTGGTGGCATCCATGTCCCCAGGGGAGTTCTGTTCCTCCTGTGGATCCCATGTAACCAAACAGAAAGCTGGCCGTTTCTGAAAGGATCCATCCCCTCCAAATATCGGGACGCCCCGGCGTTGGCACTGAGGAACGCACTCTGGCCAAACAGCCCTGGTGGGATTCTCCAGCCTCCAAAAGCCACTTTGTGGCTACAGCAAAGTCTGGAGGCCGCAACCTTGTCTGAACCCCTTGGGCCCTGCTTTGGGGTACTGGCTTTGGCCGTTACAGATACACAGGCATAGCCAGTGTCACTGGACCAGAGGATGCTGGCCAGCAAACGCAGTCTTGCGGCAATCCTTGTGGCATCAAGGTCCTCGTTACCACCCCAGACCACACACATTGCATCACTGGTACCCACACAGATTGGGGTACCAGCATAGGCAACTGGACAATCAGTGCTGATGGGTGCCGTCTCCGACACACCGGTACCAGGTCACTCCTGTACCCACGCTCATCGGTACCAAAACCGCACTAAACCTGAGCGCCCAGTGACAATATACGTCCAATCCTATGAGGGTTCTGGTGAAAGTGATAGCTCAGAGGGTACTAATGTACCTCTCCAGGAGAGGCCTGCATATCCCAAGAGGAGATTGTCGTCGCCTGAGGATATGTCCCACCAGGATTTGCTCAGACATGTAGTCAGGGTCTGCTCCGTTCCAGTGGCAACTGAATCTGAGCACAGGCCACAGGAGCCAGACAATCACCAATATCCCCAAACGCCAAAGGAGGCAGCCCCCCTGCCAAGACATCAGAATGTACAGGATCCTCTCCTGAAAAGGATGGGACACACCTCTCACCACCTCCCCATATTCCCACTAGCTGGATACTATGTACCCTGAGCCCTCCGTCCCCTGCCTCTCAAACAACATAGCTCCCTTAGCACTCCATTGTGGTGGAATCTGCTATGATGAGAATATAATGTCACGGATGACATTCCATCAACACTTCTCGTAGGGGCGTAAGAACGTAGATGCTTTGGGTTGCCGTGTCTGCCATGCATCCATGCTGTCAGCCAGGATATTTTCCAAAATCCTGTACATGGGAATGGTTCTGATGGAGTTTGCAGTACATCTATAACTGCTAAGTCCGCCTCTCCCGTCTGACAGAGTAGCATTGGACTGTTGTGAGGGCATAGGCAGAGTCTCCGCCATTGCCATTGTGTCAAGGACACGTGCCTGGCTGTCAGTCGCCAACCTGGAACACTGGTTAAAGGATAAACTGTGCAAAATCCCCTGTACTCATTGAAACCTGTCAGAGACAAGGTGGCAGCAAACATCCAAAGAATTGGATGCTGACAGGTCCACCCTGACCAGGCTGTCCGAGATCTGCGATCATGCAAAGAGGAAAGCTGTCAAAGAGCCATCCCTGTCCAGAACGAACGGATACTAGCAGTCATATGCCCAGCATGGACCACCTTCAGGCTAAGCTGATAGAAAGGGTCAACAATCTACGAAGCCAAGAAATCTGAGAGCCACCCAGCCGCAGCAGACCCAGCAGCATTAGCCCCAACAGGGCCTTTGAGTCCCTGATAGAGTACATACCCCCCCTGGCCATCCATGTAAAACATATGTCGACAATGCCAGGAAGTTTATGTCCCGGCATCCACGGATGGTGGGACAGAACATAAGAACCCTGGACTCTGTCCATCATAGAAGGTGGTACAGGCCACATTCCCAAAGCCTGCCTCCCCCCACAAGATTAAGGAAGGTCAGTTCTCACAAACGCACCCCAACTGGCTCCAGAGGTAAAGCGTAACCTAGTTCATGAAGAATACAAGTGGGAACTCATCCTCAACAGGGTTCTGTGTTTTACACCCCCTATTTCCACATAACAGAGACAACAGGAGGTCACAGACACATCTGAGATCCCTGAGAACTGGACAGGTTATGTTTCAGAGAGAACTACAAACGTAATTAAATAGGAAAGGTACCTCCGTACCCCCAGAGCCCGGACTGGCCTCCTTCCCCAGATCACAAGGATGCCTACACCCATGTTCACAACCACCAATCACCCCATAAGTCCCCTGGGATCCGCTATCAGGGAGGGCACTATCACTACAAAGCTCTTCCCCTCGGCCTAGCTTCAGCACCCAGAGTATGCACAAAGTGCATGGCTGTGGGAGCTGCTCTTCCCCGTACCAGGGGAATATGTGTCTAACAACACCTGGACGAGTGGCCCAACCGGACAGAGTCACCGACAGAGGACCAGGCCTCTCTCCCACTCACACACTGCGTGTACGCCAATATGTATGCCGTCTCAGAGATCTCAGGGAATCCATCCAGACTCCCACGCAATCGCTGAAGTTCAGACGAGCAAGGCAAGATAGCAGACTGACAACCACCTATCTGCTGCAGCCTCGCTGTCCTTGCATTGTGCAACTGTTATCCTGAGCACTACAAACAACTCACCTCTCGGACCGAGTGATGCTCCAGCAGCTGGGGCACATGGCAGCTATGGTGCATGTGGTCCCCTATGCATGTCTGCACAGGAGAGTAGCCCAATGGTCCCGCCCCACCCAGTGGACTCATGCAACAGGCTGTCACTCAGATCAGAGAGTGTTCTCAGACCGCCCCACCCAGTTCCTGGACTGGTGGCGTTCAGCACAAGAACGTTTGGAGGTGCCACCTGTCCTGCAAACCCCACCTCTGATCACCTTAACAACAGATGCTGTCAAAGTGGGGTGGGGTGCTCATCTACTGAACACCTCTCCCCCAGCCACCTGGAGGTCCAGGGGAGTCATTCCAACACAAATATTTTGGAGCTCGGAGCAATGCGCCTGTCCCCCCAGGTATTCCATCCCCCTTGACAGGGCAACACACGACTAGTTCACGCAGACAATCAGGTAGCCATGTCCTAGGTGGAGAAATTAGGAGAGACAGCCTCTCTGTCAGTTTGCAACAAAGCTCGTCAACTGTGGGCGTTTGACAGAGAGCATCAGACCCATCTCCTGGCGGTCTATCTCCCTGGCAATTTCACATATTGTCCAGACAGAATCAGTAGTGCTGTGCTTCGGCACAAATGGTCCCGACACATGGACCACCTCTCCAGAATATCTCAACTCTAGGGAACCTCAGATATAGATCGCTCTGCAGGTTTGTCCAATGCCACAAGTACACAGTTCTGTTCACTCATTCTGGCTCATGGCTGCCAAGCGAGGGGTGCCTTCTCCACACCTGGGGGCATGACTCCCTATATGTCCCTTCTGACATTCCCTGGATTGCCAAGACACTATGCAAGCTCCAGGGGGACAGAGACAACATGATCCACATAGTCCCATGCTGGCAACACTAGGTGTGGTACCCTCTGCAACCATGTCTGTCACAGGTTTCACACCTGGACATTTTGTCTGCCACAGTCCTACTGTCGCTGGGGGAGGGGACACTATGGCATCCAAACCCCCAGTCTGTAGACCCCAGAGCCTGGTTATGGATGGCTGAAAATATTATGCCCCCCCCCCTCACCCAGGATGTGTGATATGTCCTTTATGCTCCCAGGAAACCTGCCACAAGGCGTTCCCATGCATTCAAGTGGAAGAGAGTCTCCAGCTGGTGTCCACAAAAGGGCGTAAACCCCCGTGCCATCCCTCGAGAAGCATTGTTGGGTTACCACCGTAACCTATCAAACACTGGTCTACAACTGAAGTCAGTCAGAGACCACTGAAATGCCATTGCTGCACCATCCCCACCCATCAATGGACAAACCAGTTCCTCCCATCCGCTCAAACCATGCATTGTGGAGGGTCTGCCCCTACTGACACCTCCCCTGGAACCACCCACAGTGGCATGGGGTTGCAATCTGGTTGTGGGCCAGCTTATGCAGGGGCTTTCAGAGCCCCTAGGCACTACATCTATCTGCAGGGGACCCAGCAACACATAAGCTCCTCTCAGCTATCCCTACATTCTGATCCTTCCCATGTGAGTACAGCAGTTTCACAGAGAGCTGTATCCTACTGGTTTGCTAACTGTCTCACATACATCTATCATGGCAAACCACTTGCACTGCATGCCCATGTCACCGCTCACAATGTGAGAGCCATGGCAGCCTCTAGGGCTCAACGCCATCCCGCCTGTGTGAACGACATCTGACGAGCAGTTACCTGGTGCTCGGTTCACACCTTCATGGCCCACTACTGCTCAGATAGAGGCTCCCACAGGGATGCTATGTTTGTTCAGGCCGCTGTACAACACCTCTCCCATACATACCCAACTCAGAAACGCCCCCCATAGGGGATGCCAGAGATCCATGGTAGGTAGTGGAAACCCTCCACAGGGCCCCAACACTCCGGGGACCCTTCCCTGGCATCTACGACTAGGGGGTCCCCACCAGTGAGGACTATGTCCTGCTTGTTTCTGGGGATCGCATACCTACCCACCTGTACCAGTTGATGTCACGGAACAGCAGGAATAGGTCCTCACAAACAAACCATCTCCCCTAGGGGATGTGTCTCCCCCTCTCACCCTCCCTGCCTCTCTCACTCTCCCTCTCTCTCCCTCTCTCTCTCTCTGTCTCTGTTCGTCCCACCATTTCACTCATGTGTAGAGGGAAATTGGTGATATGGGGGAGGGCAGCATGCAGGCGCTGTGCGATGCTGTTAGCTGCTGTCCTATTGGACGATGCTTGTCGGTCCCACACAGGCTCCGTTGTTACCGCCACGACACACATGTGCAGACCTATCCCCACATTTCCCAGAGACCAACTGTTACAGGTGGGTAACTATGCTGTATATGCCACACACAGCAGTGGAGAAGGAGCAGCAAGATGCTGCCCACACAGGGGTTTGTTTATGTTGTCCACCCACCTGAGATAACCGGTCAGTGATGACCCCACCCATTGTTTGCATATCCACAGGTGGAGGATCTGAGGAAGAAGGGGCGTGAGCTGCGCCAGTACCACAGTGCGTTCCTGGCCCGTTATGAGAGAGGGGTGGAGTCACACCGTGATGGTGAGTATTGCCAGGCATGCTTCCCAGGTTAAAATGTCACAATGGCCCACCAGCCTGTGTGTTGCCTGCATATGTACATGTGTTATGTGACACACATGATAGTGTCCTAATGTCTGTCATCTTCCACAGAGGGTGATGACAATGGTGATGAGCCACACACCTCCGCCTACTCGCTGAGGCGCCCCACCACCCACTGTGCAAGGGAGGAGAAGGTGGTGGTGGTCGAGGAGGAGGAGGAGCTGCAGTTCTCCCCCGAGGAGGAAGAGGATGATGTCCCGATGGGGGATGTGGGGGAGGGGGACAGGGTTGGGGGGAATGTGGGTCATGTGGGGGTGGGGGTTGTTGCTGAGGGCAGGAGGGTGGTGGAAGGGGGGGTGGAGAGGGGAGCAGGGTGGGTGGAGGGTGTTGGGGAACACAGCCCAGCACAGGGCACTGTGGGCTCCCGTCAGACACTGCAGGTGTCGGCAGAGGATGGGCATCGGCGTGTCAATGTGCCATCCAGGGCCACAGACGTGTCACATGCACATGCCAGCACACAAACCACGGCCACTGTGTGTGTGTGTGCTGACATGTGCATGCAAGATGTGTTGGCGGCACTGGATGGCGTGCAGCGCAACGTCCATGTCCTGTTGCACGCCTGCCGGTGTCTGACGGCAGCCGTTCAGCGGGTGGCCAACGAGGTGGAGCAGCTGCCCTGTCGTCGGCCACCCGCTGAAGGGCGTCACAGGAGTCAGTGATGGCACCTGTGATGTCCACATGTGCCCTGTGCTGTCCTGTGTTCCACCAATGGACATGTGGCAGGGGATGGGTAGCATGTTGCCATTTGTTTTGTTCCAAAGATTGTTGTTGTTGTTTGACAAAATGGTCACGTGTTTCCCTTACTGACTCACTATGGATGCAAGCATGGGATATGTGTGTGGACCTGGATGTGCAGTAAAGGTAGACATGGGTATCATACGTGGACTGGCTCCACATGCAGTCATGGGGGCTAACCATGTGTGTAGGGGCGTGAGACCAGGGTAGGCGCATGAGATGTTGCAATGTAACGGGCGTCCCGGGAACATCCATGTCACAGGGATGGGCGTAGTGTAACCAAATGTGTTTGCAGAAAGCAGCAGCCGACATACGCATGCAACCCATGTCTGCCTGTGCCACATGCATGCCGGGGGGGGGGGGGCAGGCACATAAGCAGTGTTGCCGGCAGGGGCAATGGTCACACATATCAGTCAAATGTTGGGGGTATGAGGGTGTGGAAACAGTGATGGATCAGAACACTGAACATGTGACCTCAGAACATTCCCCCTGTCGCAACCTGGGCGGCTGTGTAAACCGCCACGCTGCAGCCCAGGGGCAGTGAACACACACTGTGCATGTCACACATGGCATGTGATGGCATCTGTGCAGTAGTACCTGGCAGTGCAAACACCCTACCAGCGAGGGGCCTGGGTGCAGCTCATATGGTCAGGGACACAACATGCATTTGCACACTACATAGGGGACCACAGGGACACACATTGGAAACACACATTGCATTTGGTCTGTGACAACTCTTTATTCGCCACACATTTATCTGCAACGTGGGCGTCCCCGCCTGCCACGTCCTCCCCCCCCCCCCCCGCGGTGCTACACCCTGTCCTGGTGCCTCTGGTGGTATTTGTGGTGCTGCCTGCCCCATCACGGCCAGCATGCCCTCCATGGCGTCAGCGATTCTGTGGAATGGCATTGCTCGCACCTCCTCCCGGAGCAGCCTCAGCTCCCTGTTGGTATCCAACATCACCCTGTAGATGTTGTCGAGCGCCTGACGAGTGCCTGTGGGTGGGACACAGGGTGGTCTGTGAGATACCTCTCCAGTAATCAACTGTCACACACAAACATGTCACGCATATCCCACAAGATCGTTATTGTGATAGGTAAGACTCTAGTAGACACGTGGATAGGGGTGAGAGCCATCATTCTCACAGTAGGATAGGTCACAGCCATGCACAGGACACGGTCCAGTAGTTTGATGTGAAAGGCAAACACAAAGATACACAGGCTGCACTGGCACACCCACGTGGTGCAGACGTAGCCACAGGCTTGGGGACCATCAACAAACACATGTCCATTGGGTATGGGAGGTGGAGCATGAACCAGGGACAGCAACCACAGCTAGAGAGCAGCAGTGTCGATCAGAGGAAGGTCGTGGAAAGCCAGGCCAAGTGGGGGCACAGTTGGAAGGATAAACGCATTTTGGACAGATTACAGGAGATGTGCTATTGACTCAGAGGGGTGGAGCGGTAGCACAGGGATATCAACCCTTACATGCGCAAGTGCACTGCTTCTTCACGTCTCTGACAGCAGAGGGGTTCACAGACACCTTGGGGCAAAAGAGGAGTGGTTGGATACCAGTGCGTGTACACCTTGGTAGACATATGGAGGGTATGGACAGGGCAGGGGGGGCAACACAGGGTGCAGAAGAGGTGGACAGATCCCAGGAACGCTCGGACAGCGTAATGCTGAGGAATCCACAGCATGTGATAACCCCTGGGGAAGGGTTGCAATACCCAGATCTGGGGGGGTGTTTCCCTGATTCAGGTTGGCAACAGGGGTGGCAGCTGGGAGGGGACGAGTCTATCACAACACAACAGAAGTCGTAAGCTGGCCTGTGTGATCGAGTGGGTGAGTCCCAACCTATGCAATTGGGGGACTCAGTGTCAGAGCTACAGGAAGGGGACATGTTGATGGGTCTGTCTGTATGCAAAGCAGTCGATCTTAGTTGTTGACATACAGGCAGCCTTGACGGACCTGTTCCTCTCCCAAACCATTCTTACATGATCTTGGGCCCTGTCATCTCTGTAACTCCTGGTATATGGGTGTACTAACACATTTTGACTGCACTTCTCATATCCTATGATTGTTTCTCACCTGGAGATGCAGACTGGAGGGAATGGAGGCTGTGTGACGTTACATGACATAAGATGCTTAGGTTTGTTTATGTCTGCTCTGATTGTCAAAAGACTATGGGACAGGTAGCATCCTGTTCTCCGCGAGACGGCTGGGCGTCTGCTATGAGGCAGACTGTTGCAAGGGCAATGTTTGTATTTATTTATTGGCTGACAACGTGCTGGACCTTAAACAACATCCCTCTTATGTCTGCATCTGTAGGTGGTAACTGACTCTAGGCTGTTCTGCTGTGTGTGTCACATTAACATCAGCTATCATACGCCATACCCTTTTGTTTGCTCCACTACATCCTGTCTACGTGAGCCATACATGTAACAGCTGTGGAAGGAATGTTGCCACATCCACCACACACACACCAACCTGAGACTAGTGGTTTGTGCGTTGTGGTTGTGACAGTCTGTTGTCACCCACCTTCGGCATCGCGCCGTGCTGATTCACTGTGCGCCCTCAGCTCCGCCATCATGACATCCATGTCTTGTTGATCGGCACCTGGTGCCTGCCTGGGGTGTTGGATTGGCCTCCTTGCTGGGCTCACACCAGCCTGTGTGCCTCTGGCTTCAGCCCCTACTGTTGGGCCACTGGTGATGGGTGGCTCCAGGGTCTCCTCGGCCCCACTGGTGCTGCCTCCAGACACAGCAGCCTCGGGCTCGTCGATGCTGTGAGGAACAGCCACTTCCACCTCCTCCTCCACCTCCTCTTCCTCCTCCTCATGGGCCCCCATGGAACTGTAGTCACCTGCATTGTGAACAATCAGAGACAGCACACATATGTTTAAACACTCCACCTATGTATACGTGTGTGCTGCAGACACCACTGACATGATGGGGGGGGGCCCTGCATGTGTGCTGCATACAGGATCCACTGCACCCTCCCATACCTGTCTGTCCCCACCATGTAGCTATACTGGGGCCACATGTGTGTGCTGTACCCCTGCACGCCTTGTTTGGTTGCCATGTTCCTGTTTCTGGTCCCATTCCACATGTAGTCCCCCTCCCATCCCTTCCCCCCATCTGCCCCAAACATGTCCACGCACGCCTGCTAATACCCTACCCTTACACCTGTTATTGCCATCCCCTGTATGACTGTGCAGGCCTTTGATCAGGGCATATTTTGTTTGGACATACTATCTTCACAGTGCTACATGTGCTTGGCAGTGACCCACTATGCAGCGGACTACGACTATTCATCACCTCTGGGCCACTGCCAAGCACTGTGCGGACAGTATGTCACACAAGCATGCCCTGATCAAAGGCCCTCACAATCATACAGGGGATGTCAATCACTGTTGTGGGGGTTGGGTAGTTGCTGGTGTGCGTGGACATGTTTGTGACAGGTGGGGAGAGGGATGGGATGAGGGACACATGTTGAATGTAGCCCGGGAACATGGCAACACAACAGGGTGGGCAGGGGTACAGTACACACATGTGCCACCAGGATAGGTACATGGTGGGACTTGGGAGACAGGTATGGGAGGATGTTTGCAGATGGCTCATGTCTACATAATGGGGATGTCAGGCATGGTCTGAGAGCTGAAAAGTGTACGTAGCATACATACCTGCCTGCGGATGCGCAGTGTCCAGGGCCTCAGGCAGACCACTGATGTAGATCGGCCCCAAACGTGCCGCCAGCTCCTGTTCCAGGAGCGTGAGCGCTGGGATGAAGGGGCCACCGCCACCTGTGCCCTGAGCATGTTGGCGCGCATCGGCCATGTGCTGCCTCACCCCTCTCTTAATGTCAGAGAAACGCTTTTTGAGGCTTTCAATATCTCGGGGAGGCCCCCTGCGTCGGCCACTGAACCACGTACCTCCTCCCACACCGCATTCCTAGTGGCCACAGTTGTGCGGCTACTGAGCCGCCCGAATAGTACCTCGTAGTGTTCGAGGACCATTGACAGCAGAATATGGTTCTCCCTCTCACTGAACCGTGTGGCCCTCCTCCTCAGTGGTGCAGGCACCGGTATTCGTTTCCGCTTGCCGGTGTGGCTGCACTGGGCAGCCTGTGGCATACCCGATGGGCCTGGCTCAGCCTCCATAGGCCCTGCAGTCCCTGCCCTTTCTGTCTCCCCAGCAACAGGTGGGCCCACCTCCTCCACCCCCTCACCCTCCCTCTCCCTCTCCACCTCCCTCTCCATCTCCCTCTCCATTACCCTCCCCTCTCAACACACCTCACCTCACCCTTTCACCCTCACCTGCTCCCCTCACCTACACAAACCACAGCACAGACCACACAACACAGACCACACTACAAAACACAATGAGGACTATACTACACACTACAATACAGGACACACTACACACCACAAAACAGACGTCAAAACCTCCACTACCTCCTCAACCTCCACACTACCTCCAACCTCCACACTAACTCCACCACAGCCTCTGACACAATACGCTACCTAGAACTCCTCAAACAACCCTCAACATGGACCAGGTGTGCAGGCTGATTTATAGGTTTTTTTAACGTACCGGACGTTGCGCATGCGCAGTTGTGCGCGGTGCGAATGTGCAACTGTGCATGGGCGTCTGTGTGTGCGCCGCGCGCGCATGTGCAACTCGTTGTGCATGGGCGTCTGTCTGTGCGTGGCGTACATGTGCGAGGCGTTGCACATGCGCGCCACGCACAGAGACGCACATGCGCAACTGCGCACAGACAGACGCCCATGCGCAAAGAGTTGCACATGCGCGCCGCGCAAAGACAGACACCCATGAGCGGTTGCAAATGCGTGCCGCGCACAGACACCCATGCGCAGTTGCACATGCGCGCCGCGCACAAGCAGCGTGCTCGCACAACTGCGCATGCGCAACGTCCGGTACGTAAAACAAAACTATAATTCAGCCTGCACACCTGGTCCACGTTGAGGGTTGTTTCGTAGGCGAGGTGTGTGTTTGCAGAGAGGGACGGAGAGAGCAAGGTGTGGTGTGGATTGTATTGGTGTATTGTATTGTGTGTGTTGTCTGTATTGTGTGTGTATTGTTGTGGTTTGTGTTGGTGTGGATTGTATTGGTGTTGGTTGTATTGTGTGTGTTGGCTGTATTGTGTGTGTATTGTCTTGTGTGGTTTGTAAGGTGTACACTGTTTAGGGAGGTTCGTGTGTGTTTGAGTGTGTTTGTGTGGCCGGACGGGAGGAGTTGATGGTGGGTATTTATGTTGCTGCATGTGCCCTTAGCCGTGGGCAGATGCTGCGGTTGCCGGACAGGGGAGATGATGTCCATGGGGCTGAGGCACAGGGCATGGGTGTAGTCCCGCAGCAAATCAGCCCTGCAGCTGTGGGGGCGGTCCAGGCAGGTGCTGTGCGTGCATGGCGCAGAAGGCGTGCTGAGGTGCAGGCTCGGCAGCCTCGCCTCTACAGGCCCAGGGCCCAGCTCCAGGGCATGCGTGAGGACCAGGTCATCTCCCTGTACCGACTGAGCACAAGGGCTATTAGGGAGCTCTATGAGGATCTAAGACCTGACCTCGAGCCCCATACTGACCTGTCCCATGCCATACCAGGTTTAGTCAAGCTCCTTGCTGCTTTACATTTCTTTGCCTCTGGCTGTTTCCAGTCATCTGTGGCCGCAGTGGGTGGCATGAGCCGCCCCACCTTCTCACGCTGTCTACACCAAGTACTGCGTGCCATGGTCAGCCGGGTGCAGAATTATATTGCCATTCCTCACACTAGGCAACAGTGGTGGACCCTGAACCAGGCCTTTGAGGCGTTAGCCGGGATACCACACGTGATGGGAGCTATTGATTGCACACATGTTGCCCTGGTCCCGCCTAGAGACAGGGAGGTAGTGTTCCGCAACCGCAAACACTACCATTCCCTGAATGTTCAGGTTGTATGTGATGCTAATCTGCATATTCTGAATGTGGTCCCTAGGTTTGCAGGGTCCACCCATGACTCCTATATCCTGCATCACTCGGCAGTATTCAGACAATTTGAGGCAGGCCGGTATGTGGACTGTATATTGCTGGGTGAGTATTTCGAGATTAGTTATTTATTTATGTATTTATATATTTATGTTACATCTCTTATATAGCGCCCTGTTTGTTATCAGTGCGGTTTACAGATAACAAACGTTAGACAGACAGAGGGCTGTTCTGAGTTTACATTGTTACAGGAGTATAAACGTAGAGTAACAGAGAAAATTATTGAAATAGGACCATCAGGATTATAACATTATATGATCATAACCTGCACATGGTGTTCATATGACTACGCACTTGTGCATATGTCTGTCCTGGTGGTGGATCCCTCCTAGTGTGTGTGTGTGTGACAACTGGCCACATGTGATGGGGGGGGGGGGGGTTGTGCCCTGCACATCCACCTGTGATGCCGGTTATTTGTCTGCTAACTTTTGTATGTTATGTAACGTTTATGTTATTACCAATCCATACAACCAACCCTTGTCATGTGTGTGTTAGGTCCACACACTCACTCAGTACTGGAGTAGTCACCCAGGAAGCACTAGATAACATGAGGAGGGGTCTAGCTAAATCTGATGGATGTTGTTGACCTTTCCAGCTGGGAGTACATGTTTGCATATGTATGGTCACGCATTTCGGCTGTGTCAGACCAGGGGAGAAACACAGTATAGGGGGTGCAGTACCTTGGGCCATTGTAGATGAGCAGGACCTAGGCGCCATTGTGTCTGCGGATCCTCATGTAGCTGACCATTATGGAAAGGTGATGGCAAAGGCTGGGGGCTACTTGGGTGCATACAGAGAGGTATTGGTAGCAGCTACACAGGAAGGTACTCTGCCTCTGTATATGTCATTGGTGCTAACTCGTGTGGGGTACAGTGTGCAATTCTGTAGCCCGCAGCTTCAAGAGCCTGTGAACAGGATGGAGACAGTTCAGAGGACGGCTACTGAAAGGATTTGTGGTCAGCAGTATGCAGCATATGGAGACAGACTGCTCAATCTTTATATGAAGACCTTAGTGGACAGGGGGAATAGAGGTGATATGGTTTAGACTTTGCCAGACCTCCATGGCATACATGTTCTGGGTGTGAGCCTCCTTCAAATGACAGCACGTTTTGTCGTGGGTACTATGGTGACATATACTTTGCACATGTGATCAGTGGATCGGTGGTATAGTCTCACAGTGGAGGGGGTAGAGATGAGGACAGTAAATGCATTACAATACACATGTGGCACACACAGAGGATCTCTAAAGGTATAAATGGGACTGTTGTGGTATTTGCCATGGATGTGCAGACTCCATAGGCCATGTGGTCCTTTTCTGTCATCATATGTCTATTTCTCTCAACTCCATAGTTATGCTGTCATATGTTTCTGTCCGGATGTGTTCTGCATTTGTTTCTCACGTCTGTACATGTGTGAATTTGGGTGACCATGTGCCCCTGCATTCACATGCAACATTTCTTTCTGCAGGTGATGCAGGATATGGGTGTCGCCCCTGGCTGCTGACCCCTGTGCGTCAGCCACAGATACGTGCAGAGCAGAGGTACAATAAGGCCCATGCCTCCAGCCGCTCTGTCATAGAGTGCACCTTTGGCGTGTTGAAGAGTCGCTTCAGGTGTCTGGATAGGACAGGCGGGGCCTTACAATATAAGCCAATGACTGTGGCAGAGATAATCATAGCCTGTTGCATCCTGCACAACATTGCTCTCAGGCACAATATCCCTGCAGAGATTAATGAGGATCTGGAGGATGATCCACCGTGCCCCCCTGTACGTGCCAGTGGTGACACACGGGAGGGCACAGCGGTCAGGCAGAGGTTGATCACAGAGATCTTCTCATGTACGTATTGCATATATTCCCACCTACATGTGTTGTTATATGTGTGTGATGTTTATAGAAGTTGATGTTTCTGTAAATATATCATTCGGATGCCACACTGCCTTGAAATTTAACAGACAATCCCAACGTCACATATAGGCATGAGTGTGAGACAAACAATGTGGGCAGGGCACAACACCAGGTGGTGGTGGATTACGTGGGTGGGTGTTGATACGCCTGTGGGAGGTTTTGGGGGTCACATTCCCAGTTGGTGGCTGGTTGTGATAGAAGCTGCTGTGCAACCACAGTTAGTCGGTTTGATGCTATGGGTGCAGCACAGTGGCAGGCATATGGTGCGGTATTCACAGTGGGAGAGCAGACCATGTTTGGGGACAGTTGTCCAGCGGGCTGTGGTTATCTTGTACAATTTCGAGCTGCTTGTGTGGGTGTTATGCTCCTGTCAGCTGGATATGTGTGTGTTTCTTATGTGTGGCGCCACATGTCAGACATAGCACAATACACATGCTCAGTACTAGTTTTTTATGATGGTATTAACTATCCTTGAGGGGTGTTCATGCAACCCCACAGTGTGCCTGAATGTATAGGTCATCGCGTAGCCCTGACATGGATATGGTGAAGGATGGGGACCTGTGCAGTGTCCAGCCAGGGGGAGTATCATTGCTACATTTTGTTTTTGGAGAATAGCCCTGCAGTGCAGTGTTGCATATGTACACACAAACAGAGGTGATCCGGCCCAGATCAGCAAGGTGTGGGTTACAGTGGGCAAGTTGGGCGCTGAATGTGTGGGTGGATTGTGTTTTACGAGGTTTTTCAGGGGGGACATGGCATATCTAGCTGATGCTATCTCAACATATGCCACATGCCTCAGCTACAGGCTGTGTATGTGTGTAGGGCAGGAGAGTACAGTCCACATCAACAACTACCTTGCGGAACCTATCGAGGGAGGTTATGTCTGCATACACACAGAGACTTAGGTGAGAGGTTTTTTTTTAGGGTGCACATATAGGCTATCCATGCTTTGACATTCTCACTGTCACACAGTGGGATGACATGCAGCCATCATGGTCAGGTCACAAACAGACATGGGGGTGTGGTTTTGCTGACGTGACGCAGACATTGTCATCTATTTGTGCACATCATCAGCACACAGCTGTCAATATTATTCAAGGTATGAGATGTACACACCAGGATATGTATTTGGCCAGTGGATACAGGAGGTGTGCCTGCATATTTCCATGTGTTACAGCAATCGACAGTGGGGTAACAGACAACATTGGGACACCAGTACACACGGAGAGGGGGCATTGGTGGCAATATGGGGACCCGGGCTAATATTGCAACCTTGGGGTGAGGCAGAAACATGGTGGGAGCAGACACCTCTATTGACCAGTGTGTACAACAGAGAGGTAAGGGAGGGGACAGAGAGATTACGGACACCTGTAGTTAGCCTCCGACACCTCCGTGCTGCCTCTCACATGTGCGAGATCTGTACAGTGTGATAGTGAACAGTCAGTCAGTATGTGATGTTGTGGGGTCTGACAGCTGGGGACAGGAAGGTGCAGTGTGTGTTGCACAGCTAGAACATGACATATGTTTGTTTCTCTTGTGTTTCCCACTGCACAGGACATACTTCGTGAGGATGCTGTTGCTGTGGTGCATTGGCACGTGAATGTACATCAGCCATAATGCTGTGGTCCGGGGTAGGTGGATCTACAGATACATTGTCTGTGCCTGCAGTCAGGGGGAAAACATGTCCTCAGTGATGTGTCATAATGGGCAGATGTTGTGGTTCACTTTTTTTCCTTACGCCTCCCTAACCCATATCTTGCTGTTGTCACACATATCCCCATGTGTTTGTGTCCAGTATGTCCTCTGCAACACTGTCTCTGGGACATGTACAACAGAGCTGCATGTGTGTGGAGGTTGTTTTTTCTTTGGTGGTGGCCTACACTTGCTCCCTACCCCAACATTGTACCATCAGCCAACACCAGGGTATCACTGCATGTCACTGGGCCTTTATGTCTACAAATCTCCATTTATGCACATACAGGCCATGTGTTACAGCTGGCACACTGACCTTAGCATACTGTGTGGGTGCGTGTTTATGAGTTGGCTGTGTGATGATGCTGTGTTGAGGCATAGTACATTATCATGTGCTGTGAGGGGTCTGTGCACCTGGGGGGTGGTGGTGACTGTGCTACCTCTACCGTAGTGCTGTTTACCTTGTGAACATTCTCGACATGTGTTGTGTGCTGTGAGCAGAACTGTGTCTTGTGTTTTGAGGGACCACTGTTGAGCAGCTTTTTTTAATCTCAGATATCGGCATAATGTGGACATGCATCAACAGTGGCTTGACATGGTGATCCTACACGTTTTGCTGACATTGTCTCCCTTCACTGTGACCTGATATGGCTGTTGAGTCGCTCAAGGGATCGATGACGTACACCTGATGCACAACCAGGGTATGTTGCACCTTTGTTATTTGGGGGATTACATCTGCCTTTACCTGTTGATGATTTACTGTTTGTCTCATGTACATGTCATGTTGCCTCTCTGTTCACAGAAAGAGATGCATATAGTGTGTAGCTGTGAGACGCCTGTGTGACATGAGCATGGACATGACCATATCCATGTGACACCCGTGTCTGCGTTTACGATTCATGATGTCACCAATATGCGGTGTGTTTTGTGTTGATATCATGTCATGTTTGCCTTTGCATCCCTTTCTTCGGTATTTCCTAATTTGTGACTCTCTGCAATTTGTGCTGTTTTTGCAAGGTGTCTAACAATACAATACTTATCCTCTCCTGAAACAGGGCAGAGGACATACCGGACGCATCTCTTACAGTGCATCTGGCATCACCATCACCCACCTGTTGGGGGACACAACACCATGGAACCTTTTGTGGAGAATTGTGCCATTGGATGTTTGACCTCTGAGAGTGGGACACATGCCTGGGATGGACAGTATTACTCTTGGACTGCTGCTTTGCCCATGACAGACCTGTCCAACACACTGTTGCTGCCATGCTCTGGCTGGGAGTCCTGCTCATTGCAGGGGACACACATGAACTTTCAAGGACTGTGGCATATTGGAATGTGACACTTGACTATGCATGCCCAGGGTTGCAAGGACAGTTTTAACCTGACCTGTTGGATTACAGCTACACTTTGCAATTTGGACGCTGTGTACTGATCCCCACGTGTGCAGCAAGGACTGACATTGTCACTGTATGTTGTACATTCCTCCCCAGTTGTGGTGTTGTTGTGTTTTGGCCATGTGTGTGACATGGCACACAGGATACGCTCATCTGTTTGTTTCAGCACAAGCATACAGCCATGTTTGTGGCATAGGGGCAACGATGGAGCGGTCCTATTGTCTATGTCCACCTGCTCTCCACCTGGACATGATACAGGTCTTGCCACAACAACGCTTTCATGCACACCACCATCCTGGATTGATGTTTGCAATGGCCAAGGGTGTTTACGTGCATGTGTGGCATCACTGTATCATGTTGGTATGTGGATGGTGCTTGTGCATATGACTGATTATGTTTGTGAACCACAGCATGTGGACCTATGGCTTCTGTGTGGTTCACTGTAAGATGTTTGCCCATCATTTCCATCTTCACATGCTGGTTCTTGTGTTTGTTTACTGTACAGACGTGACAGTCTGCATGTATGTACTCACCTTGCATTGCACGTCTGCACGGTCCTGTTTATCCCCTGCGGTAACGACACTCACATTGCCCCATTATATTTGGAGTGTGGCAGTGTGGGTGTCCGTTGTCCTCCTTCAATCGTGCATTCCATGTACCGTGCTATATGTGCCCAAACACTGTCTACCCAACAAACAGTGCAGGGGGACCTCCTGCATGGTGTTATCTCTGTAGGTTTCTGCAGGTAGTTTAGTTTGTATTCTCTCTGTGTTCATGTGCCTCTGCTACCTGTTAGCATATGCTCATTATGCTTTTGATGATTGTTTGGGTCTACATTGTTGCAGCTTTGATTCCTAGATCAGGCATTAGGTGAGAGCTGAAACATTACTTTCAGAATGTGTTTTTAACATTAAAACATTGTGACAACATATGCTGTTTTCATTTGTGTGCCTCCTGTGTTGCCAGATGGATATGTTTGGAGGGACAGGTGATGTGTGTTGGGTCCTCATCATGCAGTGCCTACTGTCTACATGCACTCATATGTGCGTAACACATTTGAGGTATGCAGCAGCAGGTGGGGGGGGGGGCGTGGGGGCCTGCTGCCCAGTGCATAGCATGCACCTGATGCACATTATATCACATGCCCTTCATTTGTGGTCAAGCCAGTGACCTTTCTGTAGGATGTGGGTTGCTGCCCTGCTAAATGTGTTTCCGTCTTTCACCAGGGATGCACTCACCTTGATATTATGATGGCAGTGTCTACACTATCTGTGATGAATAACCCAAATAAAGATATGTATTTGACAGACATTTGTCTCTTTTGCTGCTTGATCATGGTGACAAACATGCAATGCAATGTGTGCCTTTGAATCAGTCCTGACTCCTTGTGACCCAGAGACTCCAGGGTTTTCTTGTCAATGTCACTGGATGTAGATTGTCAGGTCTTTCTTCCAAGGTAATGGAGGGTTACGTGACTTGCCCAAGGCCACATGGAGTGCTAGTGTGAATTGAGCCCTGGTTGCTTGGTGTCCAAGCCAGCTTTCTAACCACTAGGTTACTCCTCCACTCTTTGAGCACATTGACATTTGTATCTACTGATTTGCTGGTCATGTACATGGCCCACCTGTGCTCACATCCTTGTACGGTGGCAGCTGTGTATCTGCCAGCCATTTGTCACATCACTGGGTATTACAGGTTCCCATACACACCCTCCCTTTGGGGTATTTGTTTTGCATTGTGCTCAGTGTGCTGTTTCTGGGAGTGGTTAAAGGCATGTGTTATAACTCAGTAGCTTGCAGGTTTGATCCCCACATGTGGTTTATCTTTTTCTTTTCTGTTGTGCTAACTGGACCATTAGGTACCAGCAGGTTCATCACCTCTACACACACCCTTCCCTCTCTTCACTGTACACCAAGGTGTGCCCTCTGTACTGCCTAGCCATCAGATATTATCTGTTACATAGGTCTCTTTCTTTATGGTGTTTACATGGCAGTGCACCTGGGGGTTTGGTATTGCTGTGGTTCAGCTGGTGTGTGGTACACCTGTTTGCATGTTGAGTTCTCTCCTGTCCTGTTCCAGATTGTTACCCAGCTCCACAGAGCATCCTCTGCTGCCCTTGGGGTTTAGTTTCTTTCCTCTTTTGCATGCTGTATCCACTGCATAACATTTCATTGTGTGCGTGCATGTGTCCCTGGTCCCAATTACAGACTGGGATCTGATCTGTACACAGCAGATCTGCATGTGCATTTGGTCATGATTACTGTTGGGGGTTTGCCTGTCCTGACAGCCAGCAGGTGTCTTGTGTGATGCCCTGCACTATTTTTGTATGCAGCCTTTGCTAATGAGCTCATGTTGGTGGTGTGGCCTACCGGTTTGTGCATTGCCATTTGTGGTAGTGGTCGTAGGTGTGATTCCTCTCTGTTCTCTTTGATTTGTATGCTTGTCCTGCAGAAGTGGTTTTCATTCGTATGACAGTCATATCTGTGCAGATCTGTGCTGTGAGCACATTGTACCCTCATCAGAGTTGTGAACCATCCTTCCATCCATCTTCTGTCTGCCAGCTGTGTGCCATCCTACCCTGATGTGCTTGCTGCTACCCCACGTCCTGCACTCCTACACATTCCTGCATTGCAGCTCTCCCTGGTTGCCTCTCCTGTGTGTGCTCTGCATAGCACTGCTACTCCACTGTCATCCTGATATTTCACCTATCCTGCCATTTCAGGCTCCTCTGCTGCACACATCTTCCCATCCTCTGTCACACACTGTCATTATACCATGGTACATTACCATCACTCTGTGCATAGCTACAGCTGCCACATGGGCTGGAGCTGATTTGTGCGGTCCATCAGCTGTGATCTACGTCCTTCTTTTACTTATGCATTGTCTTTCCTTTCTGCTCTGTGCAGTGTTTGGGTTACGTGTGTGTTTGGCACATACCTCTCTTGCCCTTCAAATTGGGGGATCTTACTGCTCTTGGCAAACGTTTTTGAGTTCACCTATACATCCTTGGGGCATCTTATGGCACACCTTCGATTCAGGCAGCTTATGGGGTGCCTACTATGGTGCCTTGGGAGTTGACAACCTTTCAACATGGCCTCTGGGGAACATTATAACTCGCCTTTGCTGACGTGGTTGTTTAGGATGTGCCTTCTGGTGCACCCTAAAAGGTGCATTAATATATGGCACTAGGGTGGGGTTCTTTTTAGATGGCAGCACAGATTGCTGTACAGTTGCACGCAGAAAAAGGACACACCTCAGCCAACCTTATTCACTGGGGATTTGAACCCATGACCCCTGCACCATCAGTCAGTGTCTTAACCATTGTGCTACACTGCTGTTCCTTCTTGCATGTTAGCACACCTACTTAAGATTTCCATGCGTTACAATGCACAGTGCTGCCATCAGAAACAGTGCTCTGATCTTGCCCTGCCTCATAGGGCACCCTATATGGCGCCCTATCGGCTACCCTTTCAGCAACATTGTAGGGTGCCGTGGCGGACACTGCATTTTAAAGTGTGCCCTCTGGGGTACCTTATGGGGCGCCTTATGTTACAGTGCTTTGAGAGTGCATTTGCTAGCAGTAGTAATTAAAATAAAAATAAAAGGCCTCAGAATGCAATATTACCCATAACAGGTAATGCCTCAGCCAGCCTTGTTCATTGGGCACTGTGGGGGATTGAATCCCTGATCGCTGCACCATTGGTCAGTGTCTTAACCATTGTGCTGTGGTTCTGTTCCTGTGCTTGCACATCAGCGCGCCGCCTTATGCCACCCAATATTAAAATGCCTCCTAAAGCAATATTACCCATAACAGGTAATGCCTCAGCCAGCCTTGTTCATTGGGCACTGTGGGGGATTGAACCCCTGAGCCCTGCACCATTGGTCTGTGTCTTAACCATTGTGCTGTGGTGCTGTTCTTGTGTTTGTACATCAGCGCGCCGCCTTATGCCGCCCAATATTAAAATGCCTCCTTAATAACCTCTGTTGCTGTTTCCAACTTCTCAAGACGCTGAGAGGACGAGGCCATCTGTTGAAATACCACCGCAGAGAGTTGTGAAATCGCATCCTAAATGGATTCCAGGGAAAACACCTTAGGACGTTGCAAAGGGGTAATCCAAGGTAAATTCACAGTCGCCGAGGAACTCCGCACCGCTGAATCTCCACTAAGCTGTAAAATCGCCTCCGTCTCCACCAACTGCCGACCAGACCCTTCCACAGCCTCCGATGCCAGGGAGGACACTCCGGAACTCAAATCGATCGGGGCCTGCGCCAGCAAGACTGCCCCTACTCCTTCCGGGTAGGCTGACTCGCTACTCGATAGAAGAGGTCCTGGAGGGGCCGAACGCATAGGAGGTGGTCGTTCATCCGGGGAGAGAGATACTTCATGGGCAAGTGAGACCGGGTCTACCTCCACCGGCGCCACAGCACCCGCTCTAATCTCCCCCTTCTTCTGCTCCGAGATTGAAACAAATCGGTCCATTGGACCCAAGGAAACGGCAGGCAAAGGCTCCGCAGGCAGAGCCTTATGCTTACCCTTGCGTTTAGGCATAGTAGAAGGAAAAGCTCACGCCGCCATCTTAGATTAACTACTCCCCCCCCCCCGCCAGGCTGACTGCGTGTGGTGAGAAGATAGCTACTGGTGAACAGAAAGCTTCTCAAACTTCGCTATTAACTGAATCTATTGTTAAGGACAATGTAGCGATTCGGGGGAAACTTGAAACTTTAGAAAATGCTGTTCGGGCATCTAATGTACGTCTGTTAAATTTTCCTGTTGTTAGTGGTATTTCCCCTGTGGATTTGTTTAAACGATATTTACAGGAGTCCTTAGATGTGCCTGAGAATATATTGCCACCAGTAGTAAAAGCTTATTTTCTCCCTGTAGCTAAACGTGGGGAACAGGTGGACTTGGGGGCTCTCAAAGTGGACACTCTTGATGTTTCTGCTTTGTTACAGTCTCCCAAAGAAACTGATATTAAAGTTTCCACTCTGTTGGTTACTTTTGCTATCTCTTCTGACCGAGATTGGGTTTTGAAGTTGTATTTTAAGAAGCGGAACGCAATGTTTATGGGGAAAAAAATTGCTATTTTCCCAGACATAGCCAGAGAAACCCAAAAGACACGGAAGGCTTTTTTGCTTTTAAGACCAGGTGTTCTTTCAATTGGGGCTACAATGATACTTTGATTTCCCTGCAAATGCCTTGTGTATTATCGAGATAATAAGTATGTATTTTCTTTGCCTGAGGATTTATCTCTCTTTATTTCATCTCACTTGTTGACTTCTTCACCTTTAGGATAGTTCATCATATGTTTGGAATATGTTCCGTTCCGCGCCTTCCTCTTGGTGCTTAGTAATATTTTTCCTGTTGGAATGAGGCTTTACCTAGCCTCATTTATACATTTTTCTGTACACTTCCCCTGAGAGAATTGTGGGCTAGATTACCCTGTGTATAAAAAATTCTTTTTTCTTTTACTGTTTTAGTGTCTAAACTTAATATGTATTTTATATACAGTGGTGTTTTTTCTGTATAAGTTTTGCTTAACTTAGTTTGTAAAATTGCATAAATAAAAAATTTAAAAAAAAAAAATGCCTCCTAAAGCAATATTACCCATAACAGGTAATGCCTCAGCCAGCCTTGTTCATTGGGCACTGTGGGGGGTTGCATCCCTGATCCCTGCACCATTGGTCAGTGTCTTAACCACTGTGCTGTGGTTCTGTTCCTATGCTTGCACATCAGCGCGCCGCCTTATTCCGCCCAATATTAAAATGCCTCCTAAAGCAATATTACACATAACAGGTAATGCCTCAGCCAGCCTTGTTCATTGGCAACTGTGGGGGATTGAACCCATGACTCCTGTATCATTGGTCAGTGTCTTGACCATTGTGCTACACTGCTGCTCCTCTTTGCATGTCAGCGCCCTATAAGCAACATTGTGGGGTGCCGTGGCGGACAGTGCACTTTAAAATGTGCCCTCTGGGGTACCTTATGGGGCGCCTTATGTTACAGTGCTTTGAGAGTGCGTTTGCTAGTAGCAGTAATTAAAATAAAATTAATATGCCTCAGTCTGCAATACTACACATAACAGGTAGTGCCTCAGCCAGCCTTGTTCATTGGGCACAGTGGGGGATTGAACCCATGCTCCCTGCACCACCGGTCAGTGTCTTAACCATTGTACTGTGGCTCTGTTCCTGTGCTTGCACATCAGCGCGCCACTTATGGTTTCTGCACAAGTTTCTCATGTGCTAATGTGTGCGGCGCACATGAGCGCACAGCGCACATTAGCGCATGTTTAATCCCGGTTTGCTTTTTTCTGACACACCCACTCCTTATATGGCATCCGCACACTAGCGCGGCGCGCACCCTAACGGGGTTTTAGTAAACATACCCCTTAGTTTATAGTAGACTGATTTGGTGATGTTCTTTATATGGGTGAGCATACTGAGGGTCTGAACAAGGGTCACCTCAAGGTATCTCACTTCCTGCTTCACTGTTAAGTCAATCTGCTGTAATGTAATTTTTGGGGGGAGGTATGAAGGTTTGGTTCCTTGAGATGAATAAGACCTCAGTTTTGTTATAATTAATCTTCAGTTTGTGTAATGTAAGCCATTTTGTTATTTCAATCAGGCATGCATCTTATTGATAGTCTGGTTTGATAATATCTACAGGTGGATAAATCATAATATCGTCCGCATAGATGTGATAGTGTAGATGAAATTTCTTGAAGATGGAGCAAATTGGTTGAAGATAAATGTTAAAAAGTACAACAGAAAGGGAGGAACCCTGGGGTATACCCTGTTCTTGTATGTAAGAATTAGACGTTTGTTGACCTATCCTAACTTGTTGAGTACGGTCCGTAAGATATGACTCAAACCATCTTAGGACATTACCATGTAGACCAATTTGTTGGAGCCTTAACAGGAGGATCTTGTAGCTAATATTATCAAAAGCAGAAGCTATATCCAAAAATAGTAGTAAAAAAGGCTTCTTTTGTGTTGTTTATCCCTCAAATCAAAATATCAAAAAGTGCAAGCAATAACGTCTCAACACCATGGAATGGTCTGAAACCATATTGTTGTTCATCTAAAGGGGAATTAAGGTCAACAAAATCTTGCAATTGAATCTGGACAATTTTTTCAATTACTTTTGCAAGAAATGGAAGACTGGATATAGGTCTGTATGAATTGGGGTTATCTATCTCTAGGGATTTATGCTTTAGAATTGGTCTGATAAGAGCGTGTTTGAGGGCATTGGGCATGATTCCTTGAGTGAGTGATTGGTTTACCATTGTGAGTATATAAGGTGCTAATTCTGCTTTAGTTGCCTTTAACAACTGATAGGGCAGGGATCTAATCTAGATGTTGTAGTGTTAATTTTAGTTATAGTGTTCTTAAGGTGTTTTAGGTCAACTAAATGGAATTCATTCCATTTTTTTGTCGGAGAGTGATGCAGTAGTGTTGAGCTGTAGGTTAGACTCTATGTCTGAGATTCCCAGGGGCGGCCCAAGGGGGGTGCGGGGCCATGTGCGGAGACTCAGTGTGGGGCCTCATTTGCATAAGTGGCCTTATTTGCATAAATATTTGCATAATGTTACCATACACTAACTTTTAGTAAACATGTCTCTTAATGAGTGTATGGATAAAGAAAGACTAAAAGATTTCTACATTACTATAATCCAGTGCCAACCGCCAGGCACATTAGGAACTACTACAAACGCTGCCCATTTAGAACCCATAGCAAACCTGCCGTATCCTGACAGCATTACCAGGACTCACAAAGCACCATACCCTACCTATCAAAAGGCAACACTGCAAATATTAAACCAATACATTTCAGAGAATACTGGGGAAAGAGAACAAGTGGCAATGTCAAATAGGAATTACATAAATAGAATACCTCAGCTCAGTTACACATGCAGAACATAGACCATCACCAAACAAGGAATCACAATTTAGAAACAGGAAGGCAATAATTAAACTGGGAACCCCAAAAGCCAAACTTGGAATGTACAACAACACTGTAGAAATAAAACTATAAATTAATTTCCTCTTGTACCAAACAAAGCGCAGACGTTAATGATGCACATTTCCCAGAGCTTTCATATTCCAGCTAATAAATTCAAAATAAAGAGATATCTTTCTACCTTTTGTGCATTTTTTCAGTTGCAATTGCTCCAGCCACTTTCTTCTGGTTTCTTCATGTTTTCTGCTAACTGTCCATCGTCTGCTGTCCATTTGTTCTTTCTTCTCTCTTCTAGTTTTTTTTTCCATTCTCTCTCTCTACATCTGCTTTGACATACTAATCTTTCTCCATTTGCTCTTTCCTCATTCCTATTTCATCCACACAAATTTTACCCCTCCATCCTCAATCCCCACTTACTCTCCCAATACCCGGCCAATTGTAGATTTTTCATCCCTCCCACACAAAATATTTTTCCCCTCTCCATTTTACTCTCCCAGCCCCATCCCATTCTAATCCTCCCCCAACATCAGCTCCCTTCTAGTTCCAGTCTCACCCAGCATCCATTCCCTTCTAGTCCCTGCATCAGCCCATTTCCAGTCCTAGCACCCCATCAACCCATTTCCAGTCCTAGCTCCCCCATCCATTTTCAGTCTGAGTCCCATCATCAGCTCATTTCCAATCCTAGCCCCCATCAGTCCATTTCTAGTCATTTCCTAGCCCCACCATCAGCCCATGTCAAATCCTAGCTCCCCTCCACTCAGCCCAATTCCAGTCCAAGCCCCCCATGAGCCTACTTCCAGTTCTAGCCCCTCCATGAGTCCATTTCAATTCAAGCCCCCACCACAGCCCATTTCCAATCTTAGCTCCCCCCAACAGCCCATTTCCAGTCCTATCCTAGCTGCTCCATCAGCCCATTTTCAGTCCTAGCTCCCTTCCCTCACAGCCCATTTCCATTCCAAGCTCCCTCCCCATCAGCTATTTGCAGTTCAAGCCTCCCCTTCCACGCAGCCCATTTCCAGTCATAGCAACCCCCCAACCCATTACCAGTCCTAGCCCCCCATCAACCCAGTCCTAACCCCCCATTTTCAGTTTAAGCCCCCCTATAACCCATTACCAGTCCTAACCCCCCATCAGCCCACTTCCAGTCTTAACCCCATCAGCCCATTTCCAGTCAGCCCCCCATAGCTCATTGCTAGTCCTAACCCCCCCCCCCATCAGCCCACAGCCCATTACCAGTCCTAACCACATCAGCCCTCCTCAAGTCCTAACCCCTCCCCATCAGCCCATTTCCTGTCCTAGCCCCCATAGCCCATTAGTAGTCCTAACCCCCCATCACCTCATTTCCAGACAGCCCCCATCAGCCCACAGCCCATTACCAGTCTTAACCCCCCCATAGCCCATTACCAGTCCTAACCCCTCCCTATCAGCCCATTTCCTGTCCTAGCCCCCCCCATAGCCCATTATCAGTCCTAACCCCCCCATAGCCCATTACCAGTCCTAACCCCCCCATAGCCCATTACCAGTCCTAACCCCCCATCACCCCATTTCCAGACAGCCATCAGCCCACAGCCCATTACCAGTCTTAACACCCCCCCTATAGCCCATTACCAGTCCTACCCCCCCCAACAGCCCACAGCCCATTACCAGTCCTAATCCCTCCCCATCAGCCCATTTCCTGTCCTAGCCCCCCCCCCATAGCCCATTATCAGTCCTAACCCCCCCACAGTCCATTACCAGTCCTAACCCCCCATCGCCCCATTTCCAGATAGCCCCCATCAGCCCACAGCCCATTGCCAGTCTTAACCCACCCCCCCACCCATTACCAGTCCTAACCCCCCCCCCCAATCGGCTTATGGCAAAATTAAAAAAAAAAAAAAAAGCTGGCTCTGGCTGCTGCCGCTGCCGTGGCAGCGGCAGAAAGAAGTGTCCCGCGGGGCCTCCTCTGCTCGCTGAGCCCCTCTGCAAGGGCTTTCAGATTCGCGAAGGGAGAGTGTCTCCCTCGCGTCTCTGTTAAGCCCGCAGGGGCTAATGGGAAATTTCCCATCTGCCCCGAGGGGCTGATGGGAAATTTCCCATTAGCCCCTGCGGGCTTAACAGAGTTGCGAGGGAGACACTTTCCCTTCGCGAATCTGAAAGCCCTTGCAGAGGGGCTCAGCGAGCAGAGGAGGCCCCGCGGGACACTTCATTCTGCCGCTGCTGCGGTGGCAGCAGCAGCAGCCAGAGCCAGCTTTTTTTTTTTAATGTAATTTTAAAAAAAGCAGAATGTTCTTTGCGCGGGGCCCCCTGAAACGTGGGGCCCTGTGCAAAAAACATTCTTGCTCAATGGACGGGCCGGCCCTGGAGATTCCTAACTTGTTCATATAGTGCAGGGCAAGTGTCTATGGCTTTATTGAGCTATTTGTTTCTTCTGTCTGTTGAAGTGTGAGAGTTTTGACAATTTCAAATAGCTATCTTGGTCTGTTTAGGGATTTAGTTAGGATATTTGTGTGGTGTTCTCTTTTACTATGGTTTATGGCTTCCTTGTATTGTTGTAAGGAAGTCATGTATTTCGTTTTGTCATGTGGGGATTTAGAAAGTCTCCATTTATGTTCCAACCTTCTTAGTTTTTGTTTTAGTTTTAGTAATTCAGGGGTATACCATTTTTCAGAACACTTTTGCTTTTTTGTGTTATGTGGTTTTAGTTCAGTAGCAGCTGTATGTATAGCTTTGTTCCAACAAGCTAGATTGTCTTCTAAGACTGCATGAGGATTGTCTAACTGTGGGAGAATCTCGTTAAGGAAGTTGTCTTTTGTCAAATTTTTTAAATCTTTTGGACCAGGGATTTTTAGTGTTAGGTAATGTTGAGGGTAGTGTGTGTGGCATTGTAAATTGAACTATATAGAAGTCAGTCCAAGGTACTTGAGATGTATGTGGGGGGGGGGGGAGGGAGCGGTGAGTGATCTCACTGGGAATGAATATAAGGTCAAGTGTGTTAGCCTCGGAGTGGCTCTCTCATGCCGCCATCGGGGTTGGTGACATCACTTCCTCCCTGGATTGTGGTATTTTGAGTTTGTTGGTTGTAGTAAGTCTTCTTGGTCTATTTGAACCGAGATTCTGGAGGAAGGTTTGGAGATGAGTGGCAGGTTGTGAGTGGAGTGCTTTGTGCATTATCAGTAGGGATTTGTACTTAAGTCTGCTGGGGAGGGGCAGCCAGTGAAGTTATTTTAGGATAGAAGTAATGTGATCGTATTTAGCGGCTCTCTGGGTTATACGTGCAGCAGTGTGAAGTGCAGATTGAAGGGGGAGGAGGGTGATTTGTAGTAAGCCTTGGTAGATAATGATACAGCAGTCAGCATGTGGGAGGGTGAGGGCTTGAAGTGCTGAGCGGAGGTCTTCTGGTTCTAGTTAGGGAGCGGAGTCGTTGTAGGGTCTTTGTCTGGAAGTAGATTGTTTTGGCTGTTATTGTTACATGAATTTTGAGTAATAGTTGTTGGTCAAGTGTTATTTCAAGGTATTTCAGCTCCAGTCTAACATTTATCTGGGTGTTGTTTAATGTTATTGTAGTTGGAGGGGTAAATGAGGAGTTCCTTGTAATGAATGCTTCTATTTTTTTGTAATTATTGAAAGGTTATTTGCCATAAGGCAGTGGGCGATGTCCGTGAAACAGTTTTGAATCCGAGTGTATGATGGTTGTTTGGTGTGGAGTGGACAGTAGAGCATAATGTCATCCGCATAAATATGGAAGTGGATATTGTGCTTTTTAATGACCGAGCAGATGGACTATCACTTGAAGACTGGTGCAGACAGTGTGGACCTTTGAGTGGTCCTAGAGATCTGGAGAAGGATGCATGTGGTCCCTTTACACAAAAGCAGAATTAAGGATGAAATTGGGAACTACAGGCTGGTTAATTTGACCTCTGTGGTGAGTAAACTAATAGAAACAGTGCTAAAACAGAGGATAGTGAGGTTTCTGGAATATAATGGATTGCAGGATCAGACAATATGCTTTTACTAGAAGCAGGTCTTGTCAGACAAATCTCATTAATTTCTTTGGGCAACCAGAGAGTTGGACCAAGGGAGAGGTCTAGATGTGATGTACTTTGATTTCAATAAAGACTTTGACACTGTTCCACAAGGTGGCTTATAAATAAACAGAGTACCCTAGGGATGGACCCTAACATGACTGACCAGCTTAGAAATTGGTTGAGTGAGGCAACAAAGGGTAAAGGTAAATAGAGATCACTGTGAGGAGAAGGATGCTACCAGTAGTATATTACAGGGATCTGTTCTTGGTGTGATTCTTTTTTACTTTTTTGAAAGTGATACTATGGAAGAGCTATTGGGTAAGGTTTGCCTTTTTGCAGATGATATCAAAATCTACAATAGAGTAGATACCTAGGAAGGTGTAGGTAATATGAGGAGGAATCTAGTGAAGCTTGGTTACAAATTTGACAGCTAAGATTTAACACTACAAAATACAAGGTCATACTTTTGGGCTGAAAAAATACAAGGGTGCGGTAGAGTTAATGCAGCATGTTTCATTTTAAAGTTTTGGATCTTTTGCATTATCTTTGGTGATCTTGATCATTTAAAATACCCATCTACAAAGGATACCTCAGTACAGTGGTTTCATTTTTTCTTTGATTTTTCCAAGGAAGAGTTGTTATCTTTCTCATTTTCTTCTGGCCCCATGTCCTTTTTGGTAGAATTGTCTGTCATATGTTTCACTGCACAGTACTGGATCCGGTTTATCTCTGTAATATCCTTTGATGATTTCTTAATATAAACTATGGCCTTATTAATTTTACTTATCCTTCTTTTGCCTCTCTTGTTCAGCAGTTACGTGTATCTTACCATACTCCAGTCCCCATTTCTGTGAAGTTTTTCATCTTGATTAGATTGTAAACTCTGATGAACAGGGATTGGGTCTTACATCTATATATGAACAGAGCTGCATACGCCTTGTACCCCGATATGTCTTCGCATGTTTTTCACTTTTGTATCATTCCATTACATTCACAGAGAATTATTTTGTTCCTAGACAGACATTCATGATCCCTTATGTATAAATCTTTTCAACATGACAGCTGGTGGCACACTGAGGTAAATAAATTTAGGTCTGATGATTGCCAGAGCTGACTAAAAGGTGTATACGCATTTTGACAAAATAGAAATTACATTTACCTGGTAATTGTCGTTCCTTGAGTGACGAAACGGTAAAAAGAAAGAAGAAGGTCTTCCGCAGGAGGAACAGTTAAGCAGAGCGGAAGCTAAGGACCACGGCCAAACACAGAGGAGTGGTAAAAAAAATTTTTTATTAGCAGACCCAACTCAACGGTTTCGGCCGGAGGCCTTCTTCAGGGGTCATGGATAGACAAACAAACAACCTGAGCCACGCCCAGAGCTTCTTGGGTTGGAGAGGTCAGAAGGAAAGAGAGACGCTGCTCTCGCACAGTCAGGGAATTGCTATTTGGCTCTTTGTGGCAGTTGGGTGTCGTCTCGTACTTCATAGGAGGAGTAGAGATTAAAGATTGGGAAGAGTGGTTCGGTCCACCATTTACAGGTTGTTTGTTTGTCCATCCTAGACCCCTGAAGAAGGCCTCCGGCCGAAACCGTTGAGTTGGGTCTGCTAATAAAGAAATTTTTTTACCACTCCTCTGTGTTTCGCCGTGTTCCTTGAGTGACGACAGTTTAGTCCTCCACCTCTGGGTTGTGCACCTCCTCCTGCAGCTTGGAGACTGGGCATGTCAAAGTCGTGACATCACTGGATATAGCCTGCTGGTATCTCCCATCAGCCC